>BPLT01000011.1:1210000-2410000 GCA_019656295.1 Rhododendron mucronatum var. ripense
CAAAGCCTCCTCACCAATCAATAAATGCAAAAGTCATAACATACAAATCATTCTGCGCTACAAGAATACTCACAAGGAAACACACTTACTGAAGTAATTCACAACTAGACAACTCCCAGTTCATGTCAATTGGAATTTCCATTGCAGAAAAAAGATAGAAATGAATATTCAAGCTCGGTGGTACTCATCCGTTACTTCACTTTTTCTCCTGAACCCACCCACCCCGTGGCACTATACTCACTGTGTAATGTACGGCAAGATCCACAAACATTGTACAACCAACACCAGTTCTGATCAACAACATCTAACATGAAACTTCCATCTCAACCCACCCCATCTATCATTTGAAACACGACCACCACCGCTTCACCCTCACATTGCCAACCCCACTTGGTAGCCACATGCCATGGTTACACCTTCTCTTCTCGTTCTCTTGCTTACTTAAAGAACACTATAACCCAACATAGCCAGTCGGTCACCCCTCCATTACCATATTCGATTATTTTTATATCCGGAACCAAATGTAGAGGGGGAACCACCATCTCATAGAAGATGGTGTTTTCTACAACTAAGAAATTTTGCCAAAGTTTTACAAACTAAACCTTGAAGAAAGATGCACCCAAATATGCAGCTAGAAATATCCTCAAACCACCAATATCTCTTTCCTCACTCACTACTTCCAGTGGATATAAACTCATAAGGCAAAACTAATAAATCTGCAAAGCAATAACCAAAGAAAGAAGAAGAAATTTTTTGGTGAATTCTCGTTATCTCCACAATTTTTTTGGTATGACAATAAAGTTTAGCATTTGGGCTTAATAATTTCAATTCAGCTCCCTCAAAAGTCTAAATAATCACCGCCCCCTCCTTCACGGTCCACATTTCTTAAGCACAAGGGAGAGGAAAAAAACCCCAGCCAAAATTAAAACAAAAACAAATTGGTTACTAACTTACTACAAAAAACTATGCCAGACATATCCATGAAAATCAACATGCAGAGGAAAAATGTGACAACAAGATAAAAATGAGAAAACCAATGCTACTTATGCGAAGTCGTGATAAAAGATACGACCTTTGGTACATCTTCGGGGGAGACAGGAACGACCTCAGTCTCGGCACGTGCGGATCTCTTGGCGAGGATGGGTGCGTTAATGCGAGTCACTCTGAGGACCTTTCGTTGATTGCGGCGAGCTATCAAAAAATTGGACGACAACCCGTAAGGCTTGATCAACTTGTCGAATTGGTGGTGGAAGGATCTTGAGGTGGGGCAGAGTAAGGAGCTTTGAATCGGTCGAGTGGCCACTACTTGTGCCATTGATGTACTTCTTGAGAGAGAGAGAGAGAGAGAGAGAGAGACTATGAAGTGAGGAGTTGCGTTTGGCGATGAAAATGAGAGAGAGATCTGTTTGGCGGAGAGGGAAAGGGGGGAAGGAGGCTGCTTCGTTTCATCGTTTGTATCGAAGAGAAAACGATCGATTTGATGCGTCTGCCCTGGTTCATAGCTGTTGGGAAAAAAAACGGATTTTCTTGATAGGACGACGTCGTTCATGCGGATGGAGACGGATGGGCCGATTTGATGCGTGATTTTTGCTGGACCCAAAAACTCAGATTTTGGTACTACCCAACTGTCACATTAATGGCCTGAGTTATTCATTAATTTTTTAAAAAAAATTATAATTATTGCCGATAAGAAATTATTCTGATTAAATAATTATAAGTGTTTGATTTAATATTTTATTATTTAATTTAAAATTCAGGAGGCTGAATTAAGAAGTTGCAATCCACACTTGTGAGATTAAACCAATGGAGTTTGCATCATTCACCAAGTGGTTCCAAGCTTCATTAATCTACCAACCAACTCGATTACTCTTATTAGTTGTAGGCTTATAACTTTACCTTGTTAAAATGCTAACTATTAGGTTTTTTTGGTACTAATTAGTGTATATCTAGGTAATAAGCTTAAGATTTTATATAGAGAATAAAACTTCCTTGCTCGGTTTGCAACAATTCTCTAGTGAAAAGGTTAAGTTTGAGGTAATTGTATCTCACCAATACAATCAATTTGAATTTTATTGTTTGCAGCACCACAAAGTCATGTTGCTTACGCATTATTATACGAGTACGGTATTTATCTATCAACTTAATATAAAAATATGTATTTGAGCTTAAAAATTATCATTCTTTTATTAACTCTGTAGTGGGCCACCTATAGAGAGTGAAACACAACCAGCCCTTCAATTCAATTAAGTATACATTTATAGTTTTGATTACAAATTCAATATACATTTATACATGGAAAAAGTACACATGCGTTAATAATTTTTTATGACATTAGTAAGCTTTGGGTGGCAGTCGTAATTTTGGGGTGATGTTAGTATTTTATGAACATGCCTGTTAGAAATCTTATCGAGGAAAACTTAGTAACGAGTGGAGTGAAATGCAATTGATATCTTTATTGCTCTCATACGCATGGACAAGGTTCGATTCCCAACCCTCATCCCCTCCCTAAGTCTCTTATGATAGAGTAGATTAGAATTAGCGAATGACGAAAAAAAAAAACTTGGTAAAAGAAAAAAACCTTAATCGAAAGAAAAAGAATACTTATATAGTAATTCTTATTACTTTTTTATTCGGGAGGCGCATTACATATGTATGTGTATAGAACACCGGATGCGCCCGGGGCGCACACTAATTGCGCCCGAGACCATTGAGAACAACCTACGCCCGGGCGCACTCGTATGTAACCGTCGTCTCCGGATCTAAGCCCATACAGTGTTGCCACCATGGCATATGTAGAGTTGTAATCTCTCTCTCTCTCTCTCTCTCTCTCTCTATATATATATATATATAGGGCATGTAGAGGTGTAATATCTCTCTCTTTCTCTCTCTCTCTCTCTCTCTCTATGTATGTATCTATCTATCCGTACGCACAAGAGCATGATATAAAATTGGAATGTGAATCTCCTTTGCTTTCTGTTCCTTGGGTATGTAATTGTTGGTAGGAGTAGGAGCAGAGGAGTGTCTATCGACAATAAAGAGAATATGCCTTTATGGATTAGTTAACCTCTGTCCTCTTGGAAGTATACGAGCAAGTATGTTGATATTTATTTATAGTTCTTGAGCTTGAGGAGTGAGGATGCAGAACATAAATTCCCTGAATGAGATCTTTAATTTGGTGTCAAGAGATTTAGAAACTTATGCACGGAAGTATTTTGTTATTTATATTGGTGAACCCTGAATGCGAATATGCGGATATTGGTAATTCGTATTGGGTTCCTAGTCTTCGACGGGTATTTTTTGCTTTTTCTATTGGACAGCGGGTTTTATTACATTGGTGGGAATTATTTAATGTTCTCATGACCAATGCATATTTTTTTATAGTGTTAATTTTGTTGAATACTGGTGGTTTTAACATCCGTGATGTCCAGAAAAAGAAAGATTCCCGATTCCAACGAATAGGGATGACATGGCTGACACATATGATTTATTTTGAATTGCCAATATGAATACAGACAAATTTTTGCCGCATGCTTAGCTTGAAGCTCAAATTTCATTCATCAAGCATGATATCGTTGTGATTTCAAGTTTGTTTGAACAGTTTGTCTCATCATTAATCAAATTTTCGAATCTAACATCGTACAACCAAGGGTTGAATAGGAGAAAATAGGGTAGTTAATCTTTTGGTGTATTGTAGCATATTGGAAGGATCGTGTGTAAAATTGTTAACTGTGCTGGTGGACTATGGAGCCGATGTGTATAGTGTGGTGTTAGATTAGTGAGAGAAGAGGTTATTGTAATGGTGGTGGCATGCATTGGCAATGCGATGGAACTATTGCAGCAGATTTAACTAAGGCGAAACCAGTTACTTTTTGAAAAATTTGCCAAAAGGTTTCTTGGAGAGGGAGAGGTTAAATGGTTTGACACCAGGATTCTGGTATTTGGTTGTAACAAATGACGGCTAATGGCATCTTAAGAAGTACGTACATGTCTACCGGTCCTACATGCGTAAGTATGAGTCTGAGTTTTATTATAATACTTTAGTCGGACAAGTTGTATATTTGCCATTTTTACGTGTCCCTAACATCTCCGTGTTCTTGTCCTAATTTGTGGATTCGAGAAATGATTTGTCTCCATGTCTGTGTCACGTCGTGTCCATGCTTGTTAGCTGATTGATCATACCTGGATGTGTTAGTAGCAACCAATGATTGATGAAATGGTGCAAATGGTGAACGATTATGGTTTTCTTGGAGTTTAATATACAAATGAATGCATATTATCGAATACAAAGAATAGCAAACTTGAACTCTATGTAGTGCGGGTAATGCCTCAATTGCCTCTTTCTGCTTTATAGGATCCTCAATAATTCCATTCTTGGCTCATTTTGCAAACTGCAGGTTTCAGAAAATAATCCTTGACATACGTAGGACAAGTTTTATACAGCCTTTTTGACAGACATGGAACATGTTCTTGCTGATCATCCATTCTTCTCTTGTCAGTCTCCAGTGTTGAGGAATGAATGCCACATGAGATCAATATTCTATGTCCTACTGTGGTGACTGATAATCTTCGGTGTGTTTCTTCTCCCGTCTTTGACTAGATACATGCCTGTATGATGTTCAATTCTTGTGAGTTCAGTAGCTTTTGCCCCTGTATGATGTTCAATCCTCGTGAGTTCAGTAGTTTTTTGCCTTGACACATTCCTATTTGCTGAATTATTTCATGTCAGCGGTGAACCGGTAATCGGTGCTGTTTTTGAACAGTCAAGAAACCTGTTGGCATCCATGCTTTTGGATAACCTCTGGAAAGCTTTTGCATTCCTAGCTCTTATGTTATGGTGTCCTTGTTAGGTATTTCATACTTATTTACTGGTTATTTTCCATCCTATAGTTTGGTTTATAGGATGGATAATGGATTGTTCTAATTTGCATTCCCAAGACACGACCTAGACACACTATAATATTCAAATCTATTGATTGAAGTCTTTTATGTTTTAATTAAAGTTGTGTTCAGTGTGAAATTCTCAAAGATTATCTCATCCATACTATTGCAGTTTTATGCATAGTGATATGATAAACTTGAATTGCTAAATACGTACTTGCGCAAGTGTCGTATTACATGTCAGGTATGCCCATACAACCATATCCTTATAAAGTGTCCGAGTGACCTTTATGGATACACGATTTGTTTAGACTATTATGTACCATAGCATGGAACTTGAAACTTGTATGTCTTTTATGTGGAGCAAACTTTAACAGCATCGGAATCTACTGTCTATCCTCTGCCTCTTGTTCAATCTCAATAATATGACCCTAGTAATGAGACCACTGACAATTAAAAGATTTAGTCTAAAAGAGTTGGTTTATCTGGAAATGGATGTAGTGAACCTCTTGAGGTCCATTTTCTTGATGAAGTATTGAGAATCCCTAAACTTTAGCATACACAATGTTCTCGATTCCAAAAAATTCCATTTTTAACCTTGGAATTGAAGGTGATGCATACAGGGGACAAATCAAAATCCTATTGTCAATCTTCTGAACTTTGGAAGAGTAACCTACTACTACTAGTTCTCTACATAGGTTGCTCTCTGTAAATTCTATTTCACCTGCTGGTAACAAAAGCAGGAAAAGAGTAGAGCTATTTAGTTCCCCATGGGAAAAAAGTTTTGATAATTGCATTGTTTTCTGTTGGAATAATGAGTTAATTATTGGGTTTCTCTGCTTTTACTAAGCTTTGTACTCTTAAAAAGAAAGACATTCTCTTTGGAGTTTGATAGGTTTGGACACTTTAGCAAGTGCCTTTGTCTAGGGGATAACATCATGGGGGCCCAACTGGTTTTGAAGTCCCCTTCTCTCTTTCTGGTTCTTGTTCATAGATCAGTTGCTGACCCCATCTCTTCCCGACAAGGCAACAATCCTGGGGACCATTGTCTGCTTCTCTTTGGTTTATTTTTTCTCTATATTTGTTTTGTTTACAAATAAAACTCAGTTTTAACCTGAAAAGAGCCGAACTGATCACCACCACTCAGACCCGTTGGTGGATGTGAAAGCCTGAGATTTCCTTACCTACTGAACAACTTGATATTTTTCTCTCCTCAAGCTTAGGATTTATCTGTTTTACAGGTTCAAGGTCAACAATGTTGCTAATTATTCCCCCTTTTTCAAATATTGGGAGTAGAAATTTCTCTTTCTTGCAATTTTATTATGTTTTTGGAAATGAAAAAAGGAATGTGCTACTAGTGATCCATTTAACAGATCATCTATCATGCCATAAAAAATTGTTAACTAATCTTGTAGTGGACTGGTAGGACATAATATGGATATTTATCCAATGATTTATCTCCCCTCTTGAAATCATTACAGAACATACGTAGCGCAATACTGGCACACTAAACTGCACTATGATAAATGATTTATCTCCCCTCTTGAAATCATTACAGAAAAACCTAGGGCAATATTGGCACACTAACCTGTGTTATGATAAAGTATTCTACCATCTTGGTTGAGCTCTGTGAAACAGTCTTTAGGATATAAGCTTCATAATGTTGAAACCAACCTTTAAATATACCTATTAAAATTACCCCCCTCTCACTTAAAGGCTGAGCGGTTCAACAGATCTTGATGAAGTCTCTGTAGTCCAAATCTTGTGATTAGTCTCTTCCACTTCCAACTATGAGTATCCATTATGATCATTAGAAGATGAATGTTAGATAGTGTGTGCATGAACTTGTTTCCCGTACTCCCTAAGCTTGTAATTGTTTCTTCTCTGTTATGATGGGACACCACCTTCTTTTGAAGCTCATAGGATATGAGAACAGGTGGCCAGGGTCTAGTGTTAACTAAAGAAGCATTAGTATATTTTAGGCCCGTTTGTTTGATGGGACTAATCGTGAAGAGATATATTATCACATTGGATATATAATCCCATCAGACTAACTGTGATGGGACTATGCGCATAGTTTTTTTGTATATCTCACTTTGTTAAATTACATGTCCAATGTACATTTAATTATGCTGTTAAAATTTTAACTTAAATACCAGTTTTTGTGGTACCTTGGATATATAGTCGATTCCATTGCTCATATCCGAACTAAGAAACAGGTCCCATTGATAGTGGAGCTGAATAGCTTGATATATATTGTTGAGTTCATTTCCTAACAGCTTAAGCTTTTGAGACAATTGGTTACTTAACATGGTATCAGAGCTCACGTTATGAGGTCTTGGGTTCAAGTCTCTTTGTTTGCATTCTACTTCATCCCTTCGTATTTTGTTTCGCTCTATCTTTGAAATTTTGCATCTCCACATGCAAGACGGAGACGGGGTTGGGCATAAGGGAGGATGTTGAATAGTTTGATATACATTGTTAGGCCAATTTCCTAATAGCTTAAGCTTTTGGGACAATTGTCTACTTAACAGGTGGGGCTCACAATTTTGTTTTTTTCCTCCTTTATAGTTGTATTTAGTCAAGACAACCACAAATGCCATTGTTATGGATTGGATGGCAAGGTCTATATATACATGTAAGCTAGACATATGTGTCCCATAGGTAGAACTCTGCTAAACCCACCTTACATAACTTGAACAACACATTATCGTTCCCACCTATCATTCTTTCCATACCCTCCCATGGAGACTTCCCAACCTCTCTCCATTGAAAGTTTCTCATATAGTTGGTTAGTAAACCTAAAGCCTTCTTTTGAAACCCTTGACGACTCGCATAGATTCTCCCTCGATGCATCCGATGAAGCTTACTTCATCGAGATGGACTTACAATCACCAGCCTCAAAGCGATTTTTCACACGTTCTCAAGACTTGAACTTTGATTTTCCTATATCAAAGTCTCCTGTATCTCTTGTTCATGCCGATGAGCTCATCTCCAATGGCTTCCTCGTGCCCTTTTTTGTCAACCCGTTGAAAATGGAAGCATGTAATGCATCATATTCTACTCCGACCACACCAATTTCTTCACATGCCCAGAAAACTATGCATTCATCTAGAAAAATTCGTTGTTTATCATTGAGTAGGTGTCGTGGTTTGTCAAAGCAAATATTTCAGAAATACTTGGGTTTTATTAGGCCAGTGTGTGAGAAATTACGGGGCCGAAGATCTTGCTCCAGAAATGAAGCTGTTGATACAACTGTGGCTTACTCTGTTGATAATTGGCGCCGATCTTGTGATTCTGATAGCTCAATATATGAAGCAGTCCTCCACTGCAAAAGATCAATTGGTATGCCAAATTCCTCCGTGTTTCTTCTATCATCAATACATGTGGTACTTATCATGTTGTGACAGTGTATTAACATCTTTGATATTTTCAGGTCAATAAATGAGGCTATTTTGAGGAGAAACGAAGGAAAAGAAGTCCAAATTATGCAAAGAGAAGAAATGAGATGGTAATTAGGAGTTATCGTTCTTTGTTCTTGCTTCTCTTCCTCTAGATAATAATGAATGGTTGCCTTTCATGGGAAGTGGAAGCTGTATACAAGGCAAGACAGTGAATTTCTTGCATTTGGGAAGAGGGAGAAGATGGTTATTGTTTTAAGGAGAAATATATCTCGTTTCCATATATTTTTTTGAAACTGTTTGGAATCTCCCACGTTGTAAAGTTTTCATGCAGTGAAATGAAAATTACTTCATTCTCATCTGCTTTATATCCAAGCAGATCGAATCTTAAGCTTAATATAGGAACACGAGAATTTTAATCTGGTTAATTGTTGTGGTTTAGAGTCTCCGAAGATATGCTTGTAGCAGATATGATAAGCAGTTTCTTCGGACTTCTTTTACAAAACAAATTCTATTCTGCTACTAATCTCGAGAAAGAGGATGGGACTTGTGCGATTTGAACCGTTGCCTAGTGCAAGGAATGGCACTCCTGACTCAGTAACAGCTCTCTGACACAACATGTTTCACTTATAGCAACCTGTTAACAATGGTGATCAAGGATCACAGTATGAGCATGTGCAGCAAATTAGCTATTGAGGTTTAGGTATTTTATCTAATCAACCTCTTTTAACCCTTCGGTAGAGTTCTTCAAGCTACAATGCTTCGCTTCTTCTACTGAAGCACTATTCACAAGTGAACCAGTTCTTTATCATCTCTCTCTCTCTCTCTCTCTCTCTCTCTCTCTCTCAATAAAAATATGCATTTTAAGAAGTGAGAGGTAAAATAGAGAGTTCGGTGGAGTTTTGACAGTTATGTTGTGTAGCTAAAGTAAAATTCTCACTGTTGATTAGTCAAAATGGCTGTGTTGCTGAACATGCTACAAGATTGGGCTCATGGTATGATTAATTAATTAGGGTTAAAGTAAATTTTGGTGATTGATGGGTCCACCACGAGGGGTTCACGTGATCAATCACGTCATGGGAATATCCTTATCCTTGCAGTTTTGCCCCTTTTCATTTTGCTTAGTTTTCTGGCCATACAAGACCTTGTAGATGTTGCTAAAAATTATCAGATGGCGACAACAAGATTTTGCTGCAATTGCACAACTTGATGGCAACCTCCTTGGGCTGCTATATATGACTTGTTCCATACGAAAATTATTTCAAAGATTGCCATTATTAATGTTAATAATGGTGCTGGAAAACGATAAGTGTCGGCCGTAATGGCCCAGTCGGTGCTGCATGTCAAAACATGTCTCCAAAATCTTGGTTCGATCAGTACGTCAAGGTACTTTAAGAATGCCAATGGGTGTTCGTGATTATCTTAAAAGGAAACGTCTTATTGCTGTTTGGGGAGGACTGCGCTCCTGTGAACAAATTCGATCATTGATATGGACGCAAAATGGGTACGGAACTGGCCGAACTGCACAGGGATGCAGTCCTCCCCAAACGGCAGAGAAGCCGTTTCCATCCTAATCGCACTCAGTAGATACATACACCAATCAATGCTTTCTATTTGAAAATAGTGACATAACGGAATTCACAAGAGACTAGTTAGCGCACTAGTCCAAACAAGGTAAATAACTCGTAGCCACGAGCAAACCTTGCGCACAAAGAAGAAAGAGACAAACTCTGAAATATTATTGAAAAACTGAGGCAAACATTAGGCCTTCAATTGCATTATTTAGCCGTTTTAGGCAAACATTAGGCCTTCAATTGAATCAAACTGGAGTGCAAAAATAAGTCCACCCACCAAGTTTGGGCCTATTCCGAGCTCGTCCGAATTTTGCCAAATCAAGTAATCTATAATTAAACATCGTTTGGGCTTCATGGTCCAATTAATCATGGAATTAGGTCTTCACATGTTCTACATCAAATAGTAAGAATGCATTTTAATTCCCATGTACCAAATTCTCTATGCTTGAGAACTTTCTCATTTTTGTTCGCTAGAAGCCGCGGCATCCACATGGTATAGATTGATATATATACACCATTCTACACCAATTCAATATGCTTTAACCCAACTATTATAAAGTTAACACAAGTACATGCATGTATCCATCATACCCACAATGGTTGAGGGAGTGCCAAAGTTGAGGTCACATGTGAACATGTAGGAGAGAGGAGACAAGACAAGAAAGTGTTGGGAGAAAATTCCCAAAGTTGATAACAATTGGTTTCCTGTTTCCATCTACTTCTTTTTTTTTTCTTTATAACTTGGTGTTCGGGCCATCTTACGTATATCTTAATTAATTCTGGAGACTTAATCCCACTGTCCACTAGCAAGAGTCTCATTTAAAGTCAGAGCAAAGCTCTGTATGAATGACCCTAAAGCAGTTGATACTTGATAGCACTTGAAAATTTTCGAATCCGAGATAGCATGGAAAGATTTTATCTACTTCTTTGTTACATTTTCCACTTCTTTTTCAAAGTAAAACATAGAGAGAAGAAACTAAGGCTTCGTTTGTTTCATTGTAAAATGTTTTACAATGTAAAATATTTTTTCAGAAAATAAACTTTAAAATTTTATTTTTCGGTGTTTGGTTGACACTTCAAAATATTTTCAGAAATCAACAAAATAGTGTAGAGAGAGGGGGGGCTTAAACAGTGAAAAGATCTAAGAATATTGGAATTGAACGTGGGTCATGACTGATGATCGATAAAACTGAGCAGTGAGAATCGAAGTAGAAGGCATCGGGTTCATTTTGGAAAATAACTTACGGAAGATTTAAGAATAAGTCATTTTCATCCAATTGATGGAAAACATTTTACATGTAAAATGTTTTCTTAATTTTTTACACAACCAGACATCAGAAAACAGGTAAAACATTTTACCGAAAAACATTTTACGTCCAAACAAACGGAGCCTAAATGCACTCTTATCAGAATAAAACATAACTTTGTTTTGATAATATTGCTGCTTTTTATCAATAGGGGCCATGATTTGTTTTGATAATATTGCTGCTTTTTATCAAAAGGGGCCATGAGGGTACATGCTACTGTTGCTCGGTTCGCTGGTCACTGTCTGCCAAAAAGAGGTGTCACCCCATTGCCTTCGTTTCAATTTTATGACTCCCTGGTATGCACGTTACGATCAATGTCAAACTTAATAAAGAATTGAATCAATCACGAGTTAAATATTATGATTCTCGCTCCATTTGACTTGAGAGAGCTTCGATCGATGAGTGAACAAGGACTCTACTTCTAGTGTTGCTACTCGCAAAAACTTGACATATCCCTCCGCCTCTCACCCTGTAACGAATTTGTCAGTTGAAGTCATTCCAAAGGTCGTGGTTTTATAAGTGGTGCATGGATTAAACGTTGGATCAGTTAGTCCATTACCCAAGGCCCAATAAAATCCGCGACATTGTGGCACAGATCCGAATGTTAGGAATTAACCTATTTACAACAATGCAGAATATGCAATCCAGTCCAGATAGTGTTGACACTGTTTCACATTCCCATGCATCTTCTACAAGCAAAGATCAAGTGAGGCCCCAAACATGGCATCACTTCCACTAGACACGGGTACGAGATGGGTTTAGTATAGAGGTGACAAAATGGGTGGGTTTGAGCAAGTTGAAACGGTTCGCAGGTTGGATACGGATCAATAATATGCGGGTTGAAACAGGTCGGGTCGAATGTGGGTTGGAATTGCCACCTCTAGTTTAGTATGGCCCAAATTTTAGGATTGGGCCATGATCCGCCAGTCCTGCGTAATATTGTAGGGCTGTAGATGAACTGAATCGTTCATGAATTGTTCGAGGCTCAACTCGGCAAAAGCTCGTTCGAGTTCGATTTATCTACTAAATGAATTGACCATGAGCCTCAATTTTAGATTCGTTTCATAAATGAGGAGAATATGAACCTTGCAATATTCGGCTTGAATATTAGGCTCGCAAATTTGGAGTATATGTATATCATGAGAATTTTATATATGTATATGATGAAAACTCTAGAACTTGTACAAGTATAAACGTTTATACAATTGCTGAAAACTTGTTTTTATAGATGTTTTTATCATTTTATGTATGTATGAATGTATTTGTGTACATATTAAAAATTTTATTTATAGTTCTAGATCTGTATAAGAGCATATATATGATATTATTGGCTTGTTAAAGCTCGTGTCGAGTTCGAACAAAACCTAGGCAAGCTCGGCTCATCAAATTTTCGTTAAGTTTGGTTCGAGTTCGCTAATTAACGAACAAATATGAACATTCTAGTATTATTGGGTTCGATTCGGCTCATTTACAACCCTACATTATAGGACTAACTTTTCAGCCCATTGGGCACAAATTTTATCGCCTTCAGTGTCCTATTATATATTCTCCAAGCCCTACGTCAATTTCACCTGGAACTGTGAGTCCAAACCACCAATTCATGCCACTGTACACATTTTGATGGCCAATAAGTAATAATCCCCAGAGAAATAAGCTGGCCCGGATAATTGATTTGCTTTTGTGCGTCTCCAAATTGTGCTATAATTTGAGTATTTGTCATGGCCAGAATAGCTTTCAGACCATTTTTTTGAAAGCCTTGGCATGTTGGACCAGTTTACACACTGACTAATCTCTAGATCATTTAAAACTAGGACAAACATAGATTCCAGTGGACAACTTAACACGTCAACTGGAGGAAAAGAAAGGAAAATATAATCTGCTACTTCCATTTTACACCTAACATTTTTTTTTTTTTAAGATGAAAAAAGAGTTTGCCCCTCTTTAGCCTTCATTACTAGCTAGTTGATAGTCAATATCATATTCAGGCTTTATTTAATTTCTTGTAAAAATTCTAAAATATCTCAGTGGTGAACCCCTAGCAAATGATCTGCAGGTCAAGTAGTCCTGAACTTTAGAGATTTTTTTTTTTTTTTTGGGTAAATCGAAATTTAGAGATTTGTTCCTTCTAATTAATGATGTTGGAAATCTCTTTGGTTTTATCAAGTCTTGGGGGCCAGTCCAACTTTAATCAAGCCTCCTCTGCTGCATGTTAGCCAACGGTGTACGTATTAGTTCTAAGAAAAAACTACAGGTGCGGCGCATAAGCTAACTCGATTGGACATCTTCAACTAGACATATCTTAGTGGTGAAGAATGCAGACATTATTAGTTAAATTCCATGTCTTAATGTCCCTTTACAACTTTTAGGAGTTGATGGTGAAATTAGCTTTTAGATTACTGTTTTTTTTTCCCATAAAGTAAAGTTCAATAGTAGTTCAGGACGTTTGTTGCCTCACTTTTGACCAACTTGAATGGTACCTGACTAGCCTCCATCTCGCTTCTTAATTTAATTTTCTTTAATTTGCTTTCACAAAATCTCTCTCTCTCTCTCTCTCTCTCTCTCTCTCTCTCTCTCTCTCTCTCACGTAACGAGCAACTCCACTATCAACAGAGATGCGATTAAGCATGTCGGCAAATCCCAGGAAGATATCAACAGCGGGACCCAAACCGGAAGGATACTCCCGTCTGCTTATGAGCTGCGGACTTCCCTATAAAAAGTTTCACAAATGACTCATTGGAAAGAGTAACTTTTATTACTTACTGCGAAATTATTGAGAAAAGTGAATTGACGAAGAACTAGCTTTTATTGATGTGTTGTTGATTGTGTCTTAAACGTAACCCTAACGTGCCTTTAGATAAGCTACAAGACTTGAAAAATGTACGATCCCGAATCGTTATACGCGAAAGGTCTATATGTATAACCATTATTTGAAGTTCTTCGCTTTTGTTATCATTGCTTTTTAGGATTAGTTTCAACTAACTTTTGTATGTGTACTTGTGTTTATAGTGTTAAATGCGCGGATTAACTTAACTCCTACGTAAAACTATTGTCGGGTTTGACCTAGACCGGCAATTGAGCTCACGAGTTTATCGTTCTTGACTCGAAGCCCGAAAAATATTCTTAAAAGCCAATATATGTTGGAAAAATTCGGCAAAAAACGTAATTCCAAATAACAATTTCACTAATAACATTGTGATTACAGAATAAATATAAACGAAACAAGTTGCATAGAACAGAAATACAAACGGATTTACAGAAGAAGAACCGAGTCCTGTGTGATACCACAGTCTCCTCAAGAAAGATTTACCGCCTATCGAGGGTGTTATAGGATATGTGGACGTCTTCCTCCCAAGATTGGCTCAGCTAAACCATAAGCCATCATAACACCACCATCAACCGTCTTGACGAACTAACTACTGCATGTCTCTCTCCCACACAAAGAACGAATTTCAAAGTTCAGCCTGGAATTGAGTTCGAGGTATTGATTTCACAGCCTTGATTAGGGGTGAATCAATATACAAAACTGTCAGAATGAATAGCTGGAACAAATGCCACCATTAACCTCTATTCATGGGGTATTATTCAGCCAAAACTACTGGAAATTTGAAGAACCTCGTCCAGATTCAACGAACCAACGGGAGCCCTTTCGGTTGTCTCAGGAGACCCTCCGAACATCCTAATTATCATTCATAAAATCTGGAAATTTTCCAACAATATAAACGTGTAAAATACATTTTCAACTTGATTATAATTAAGCTGAATTAAGTGGTGGCTACGAGATTCCATGAAATGATAGAATCTAGTGAAGTCAAGGAAATTAGATGGAATAAGCAGTCCGAATTAAGGTCCTAAAATTCTATTGGCTTAACCTGGTTAATTTATGTCAAAACTCCAAAGGTTCATAGCCCCTGCAAATGGGAAGAATTCATTGCATCGATCAGTCAAACTCAAAAGGGAAATCTACATGCTTTTTCCAAACTTTTCCCCTTTCTTCTTTCCTTTTGGTTTGCTGGAAAAGTTGGTAGTTCACCAACTTTCTTGTTCCTCATTCACACTTGAAATTGCCTTCATCAAGGGGGGGGAACACAAAATCCAAATATGTATTTCGGTTTTACTCTTGAGGGTTTTGTAAAGTTTTGGGGTGCGGTCGCGTGCTGCACACGACGGAACTTTGGCCCACGTCTTTAAAGTTTGCTTTGGTCTCAAAAAAATTGATGACCAACCTTGTTCCCGCGGAACATGAACCTAATTTTAATCTATTTATGCGCGGAATCTTGATGCAGATTAGGGAGCAAATGAGAACCGACGAAAGTGACTCAATTAGGTTTAAATCCTTCTTAATTTCAAGCGTAGTGATTTTGAGTATGAAGTCAAAAAGAACCTAAAAAAAATAAAAGTTTTGTTACGGATTCTAAATGTATTGCCTCGACAGGGACAAGCACCATATGCTTACACAACGTGGAAATTGGTCATGCTGAACTATACCGTTGACGAGACGCTACTTTCTCTCTTTCTACAATTTTACAGTTTTAGGGTTTGGGGAAGGGGGAGGGGGGCGGCTGCCACCTCACCCGCCTCCCCTCCTCCTTCACACCCCAGGTTTTCTCCTTTTTCTGGCGCCGTAGGCCTCGGATCTGTCGTTCTCTGCCCTTTCTAGCGACATAATTTTCTGCTCGGGCGACATGGGTCTTCCTTAGCTTACTTGGAGTTTGGTATGTGGCGGTTTGTAGACAACCGGGCTTCTCTGGTCTCAGGTTGGATGGTAATAAATGGGTGTAATGCCTTATTCTCTTTACAATTTCTTCCGGTTGGTTTATCCAAATCCGGTGATCTTGTCTCGGTCCGGTTTCTCCAGATCCAGGGCAGTGGCAGTGGCAGTGGCAGTGGGTAAATAAGTTTCATGAGTTTTCAACTGCGGGTTCGGTATGCAGAGTGATATCCTCATCGTGGTCGTGTGGGTGTGTTCGTCATGCCTCGCGGGGATCGAAGGGCCACCAGCTTGGCATTTCATCGTCCGGGGTCTGTCATGATAGCGAGGACTCGCACTAAAATGACATTTGTGCTTGTGGCAATGAGGGATCTGATCTGATTCTTATGCCATGAGTTGGTGGGCACTTGCGCTTCTGGATAGTAGCTTCTTGGACCGAATCGGATGGATTCTTTTGGTAGGATGTGATCATTGTCATTGGCCTTTTTGGTGGATGTGTCATCGATCGTTTGTCGTGTGGGATAGTAATGATCAGAAATGACAACTTGCCTGTAATGGTTTTCGAACATTCACCGTCATATAGACAATCGCTTATGTATTGTATAGTGCTTTAGTTGTTTTTTCAGAATTGTTTATGAAATTATTAGGTTGAGTCGGGTGCATGCCCCTTTGTGTTCTTCAATATATTATATCTTTGTATTTCGATCCTTGAATCTTTTTTTTTTTTTCCTTAAATCTTCTTTCATATCAATGACAGCGATCTTCTTCTTTTTAAAAGAAGAAAAGAAAAAGAAGTGCAATTAATTTAATCTTCATGCATATGCTTTTTGGTGTGATTACGGTGGGCATACGGAATGCCATGTATGCTGCCTCAATTAGGACAAACACAAGTTGTGTAAAACGCAAGAGCTGACGTGTGATTGCAATTCAATGATTTACCTTTCGGCTTGTTTATTAACAAGCAGAAAGTCTGTTCACACAGATATTACATGCACAGTGTGCACAAATTTTTGTGTGGGACTTACTA
Source organism: Rhododendron mucronatum var. ripense (assembly GCA_019656295.1). Classification (NCBI taxonomy): domain Eukaryota; kingdom Viridiplantae; phylum Streptophyta; class Magnoliopsida; order Ericales; family Ericaceae; genus Rhododendron; species Rhododendron mucronatum. The sequence goes on from BPLT01000011.1 coordinate 1,226,896, forward strand.
TGGGTCTCACACAAAAGTGTTTTACATTTAACGAACGGTTCGGATCATTTATATGAGATTCATGGTGGGACCCACACAAAAATCTGTTCATAATATGTACACTTTTGTCTGTATGGATAGACTGATTCATTACCAAGCTAGGGTTGATCCACATATCAAGAATTTAACAACAGAGATGAATATTGTGGAAACCTAGCTCGTTATCCTGACCAAACTCACTTCTGATAGATCCTTAAATTATGTCAACATTCGCTTCGGCGCTTTGCATGTGCTTACGGCTCAAAGAAGTGCTGAAAAAGGGTGATTCTGTGGACACTGTCAAGCGCATTGAAATAGAAATGACAAGTAAATCCAATCGATCTTAGGTACAAAAATTGTAGAAAAATAAAAAAGCAGGAATGTCTGTCTCGACGAGGACCATCCTATTCCTAGAGTTCTCCTTGTGTGCATTAGATTATGATTTTGCATTTTCAGTTAATAAGAGCTTTGTTGGGGGCCAAAAAACAGAGACTTTAAAATGTGGCCAGTACTAATTACTAATAATAAAGTGACGAGAAATATAGTGGGCCTTGCGTGTAACGCACAAGTCATAATGCTGCAGAAGCATTAAGAAAAAAACAGAGCATGTGATGCTGAGCTGGAAAAGTCCCCACAGGCCACAAGGACGAGGAAAGATGCGCAGATTCCCAGGAGGAATTTTTGGGTGCCGCCTTCGGGGATTCCAGAAACGAGTTTTAGATGGTTCAGATTTATTCTCCTTCTTTCCTCTCATTCGATAACTCTCTATCATCTTTTTTTTCTTTTAAAATTAATCTGAATCATCCAAGGCACATTTGGACAGCTGAAATCGCTAACGATGTACCACTTGTGTGGTATCTCAATCATCCCATTAGCATTTGGCGCAAACCACCACTCGAGGCACTCCTTGCTTTGTAAGGCACGTAGTGCGATTTAGAGTGTCACAACTTCTTAAGCGCTATCAATCTTTATGGAATCAGTTCCGCCTCTTGAAAGCCTTGACCAGATTTTAGTCGGATCCCATCTAGTGAATAGTGGATTGCTTACTTGGACACTACAAAGTTATTGAAAGAAATGCTTTGGTACGTAGTTCTGCTAAGTTCCTGATGTAGAATACGTGGAGGCCCAATTCCATGATCAGTTGGACCGAGCCAAGCCCCGAAGGTCCAAACGATGTTTAATTTCAGATTACCCAAATTGGTTAAATTCGGGCGAGCTCGGAATAGGCCTAAACTTGGTGGGCTGACTTATTTTCGGCGCTCCGGTCCACACTCATCAACCTTAAAGGTTGAAGATGAACGGTGTTTTTCGGCCTAATTCCTTCGTTTAGGCTTTCAATTGCGTTATTTTGCCGTTTTAGGAAAGATTTGATTCGTTAATAACTCTTAGTCCGTAATTCCTTTAAAGTTGATCCTTTTTGGGAAAGTCTTGTTTTTCTTTCCCGTTTTCAATTTTAGGAAAAGCCCCAAATTATGGGACTTTTTATTTTCCAAGTTTATTTTTAGGGTTTCTAGGGTTTTGCCTATTTAAAGGTTTGTAACTTAGGGTTTATGCAGCTTTTTATCAATAATATTCAGACTTTGTCTTTTTCTCTTGAGGATTCAAGAACTGCTCGTGGCTACGAGTACCTATCATTCGTTTGATTAGTACGCAGTTAATCTCTTTGTTATTTCCGCTGCGTCAGTTCCAGCAATAGTATTTTCTTCATTTGTTTTTTTTTTTTTTAAAGTTTGACGATTAGATGCATCCGGATTAGGTTACACGCACCTTTGACTAATCCATTCTCTGGTCCGGTCAAAGGCAGACCATAAGATCTTCTAACTTAAGTTATTTGTACTGCCAACTCCGTGAGTTTTACAATCTCTCACAAAAAAATCATCACTAACTCTTAAAATTCATAGCCAAATTAATCTTTAGAGAATATTTTGGTCCATCCATGGCTGATGGCCCCCAAAATAATACTAGGTAAAGAACATTATCGGCCGGGTACCATTCGAACCCTCGAAGTGGCGTGCGAAAGTCACATGGGTGCCTCATGAAAGGTTTGGTATTTCTATGGGGTAACTTGACACCAACTCTCTTCCTTTAACTTTTTGGGCGATCGAACTGTGTCACCCTAGCTCTCAAAAGCCTTATTATTAGTTTAAAACCCCACAACTTTAATTTACCAGTTTTATTTGGTATTGCATGCCTTTGTATAAATAGTAGTACTTAGTGGACCCAACAAGATCACCTCAAATTCCAACATGTGGACAATGCATAGACCCCCACTCACCCATCAAAAGCAAAAAGAAGAACTGATCATCGAAAAAGAGAGTGTTCTAGTCAAAAAGCTTCAATACTAGTTTGCCTTGCTTTCATATTATAGAGCTAGGAGTTATATCTGATCCCATGCATTATTTTCTAGAGCTAGCTGTACTTGTATTGTACATGAACGGAAGGAATTATGCTTTTCTCTCTCCCTAAGTTATTGATGCATGCCCAAAATCATGCCAAGCCTTTTGCCTGCTTTTCCATCTTCCTAAATTGTCCCTTCTTGTTTTTTAAATGGAAAAAGATGGTAGTTTCGCACACAAACACAATTACAGTTGCCCATGCATGCTTTATAACTGTCATAATATATAAATCATCGAAAGAAATTTAAAAATTAGTTAGGATAAGGTCCAGACTCTACGGGCCGGGCTAGATGTGGTTGGTGTGCCTAGCTAGCTAGGTACCTCATATGATATCTCTCTTCGTCTTTTAGAGAAATGCTAGGAACACATCAATGTGTTACACCCCACACCTTCTTATTTTAATATATGTCAGAAAGAATGTTAGAGTTAAGGTGAGTTTGAACTAAATTCATTATTCTTTAAAGATAGTTGGAATTCTTAAGTAAGACATATATTTATGGACTCACCTACTTACATTTATTCTCAACTCTATCTATTTATCTCTATTAAATATGTGATTTTTGATTAAGGACCATTACATTGTTAATCCTGGTAACCCCTTAAATGAATATAACCGAAAAATGAAGTGACAAATTTTGATTATCCAAGTTTGGTAATGCCGCCATTAGCTATACCCTCGAGCCTTTATTTATGTTGAGCCGCCTATCTTTTCGTACAGTAGGGGGGAGGGTGGTTGGCGTGCAAAGAGTAAAAAGTTTAAAAAAAAAAAAAAAAAGTTGACAACACGTGCGTAAGACCTTTTGGCCGTCCGATGTAAAGCTAAATGACGGCAAGTGATTAAATACTCAATTAAAAAGAAAAGTAGTGGAGTAACAAATTACGGCTCTCACTATTTTAGTATTAAAGTAGAAAAATAAAACTTCTCTTCTATTTGCCCTCCCTTGTGTTTTACGAGTAACAATTATGGCGTTATGGTCCTCAGGTGATATTATGCACTCGGTGGTTATCTGGTGTTAGAGCTTCAACCAGAGAAATCTATCGAACTATGTACACATAGAAGGAAGATCGATCAACGATAATTTGCACAATCTATTAAGAGAGAAAGTGTCAAAGGCATGTCGAAGTCGTGAACACATTGTTAGCGTCGTCTTATTTGTTAGGGAATAAACAAGTACGGAATCAAATAAACTCGTACTGTATCTCACGTAATGATCATAATTGCAATCACCCTGTGTGAAACATTCCTCCACCCAACTTACACTATATCCTTTTTCCCTTCACTCTTTTCTTTAGACTGTTTTTATTCTTGAAATTCTAGAGGAAATAAATAAAAAAAAAGAGAGAAGAAAATGACTAGTTTTTCTAGAAAACCAAACAATAGAAACCCCGTCTTCTGGAAAAAAAATTCAGGTACAACCAAACACTGAAAAACAGATTATAATTCATAGAAAACGTTTTTCGCCCGAAACAAATGTAGCGTTACTGGGAAAACAAATTGAATTCGAAAGAATTATTATTCTCTCGATCTCTCTCTCAGATTGAGTTAATTATTGATGTTGGAAACTTGGAGACTTTAGTTTCCCTTTTGAAGGCCACCTATCATAGTGCTTGAGAGTGACTTGATATTGATCAACCAACCAACTCAATTATATGAACTTAAATGGTTTTAACTCGACTGATTTTGAGCAGTACCACAACAACAAGAGTATTCGATCAGAGTCAAATGTGAATTTGGTAATAACCTAATAAAATAGCTAATAAAAGTGATCAATATTTCCCTATTATGTCCACTTTGTGGTTTGATATTGGCATCAAAATTTCATTATTTGTGTAAAGACAAATTAAACTTACGTCTAGCTTTGGTAATAATATGGTCATCATGCTAAATACACATTATAGAAATCCTAACTCAACAAGCCTTCTTTCCGTCCACTTCCTTCATTAGCCACCCTAAAACTAATTGGATGAAAATTGACCAGCCTTTGGGCCCTTGGGTAATTTTGAATGCTAGTTTATTGGCATTCGCGATTTTCAACTTGCTTAATTTAAACAAAGCACTCTATAGAGGTTCATAGGTTTACATCAATCCAACAGTTAAAGAATGCAATCCGCGTGAAACTACTGAGACGAAAATTGACCCGACACTCTAATTTATGGGAAGCATCACAAACTTTCCTTGAGGTTTCTAACTTATATAAAGATACCTCCTCCAATTAAATGCACCAAAAAACACGACAGCTACTATTTTCCAAGTAGAAAGTAAGAAAGGGAAAGATGGAACCTTTCCTTGGGCAAAAGGAAGAAAAGAAAAAAAAAAAAGAAGAAAGGATGGAACATTCACCAAAACTTTATGGCTTCATAGAAACTTCAAGGGATGGAAATAACATCAATAGAAACTTAGGAGAACAACAACTACGTAATAAACAAAAACAAAGGGGAAAAACAAGGATCCGGGGGTGCTGTAGTGCACTCCTGTGCGGTGCATATGTAGAACGGCACACAGCCGTCGATCTTATCAATCAATAATCTGGATCAAAAGTCAATTATAATCAATAAACCGGTCATAATTAAAAATTATATCTTAACCATTCATTGTCGAGATCGATAATCCGTGTGCTCTCTACAGAGTGCCTTGCAGAATCTTGCACTACAGGATTTCTCAATCCGAAAAACACATACGTAATGAAATTTTACCGTACTTAGGCTAAAAATAAAATCCCACTACGTATGTATGTATGATGTTAATAGCATGTTTAGCTGTAATAAAAACACAGCGGCAAAAAGGGTCAGACCCGAGGGTTGTCGAACCTAGTTGAAAGCCTAGGCGCCAACTTTTACCCGTTAAAACCGACCGAGAGAGCAAAAAAAGGCAGGGGAGAAGGAAGAGGGCCACAGTAAAACAACAGCATCTAAAAAGGAAAAGAAGAAGGAAATTTTGGGAGAGGGCGGCAAGTCAAAAAGCCAACAGTGTAATTTCCTCCACTTGTGCGTCTCCCACCATTGAGACCTGCTACTCCCCCCCCCTGACACACCCCCCCTCTCGGCCCCACCACCCTTTTCCCAGACTACCCCCTCCCTCCCCCTCTCTCTCTCTCTCTCTCTCCCTCTTTTCTTTCTTTCTTTCTTTTTTACAGTTTACTTTTTTTTTCCTTTTTTCCTTTTCTTTCCGGTTTGGTTTTTTTTTTCATTTTCTGTCTTTCCGGTTTAAATTTCTTTTTCTCTTTAATAATGGGTTCAAGTCTTTTTTTTTGGAAAGCGGGTTCAAGTCTAATTTTAGGCTTTGTAAAGTAATTGAGAGAAAAAAAAAGTGTTTCAATTGATTATGTTTATCCGACTGTTTTCTTTTTCTTTTTTTGTCCTTTATAGATTAAAAAATATAGTTACGAAAATAAGTGTTTCAATTTTCAATCTGTTTGAACCAGTACAAAGATGTTATTTTTCTGATCATTTCATCCTAAATGGTCGTAATAAATTTTTTGCTTCAAGGCCTTTCAATGGATACCCTAAGAGAGTCTTGAAACTAAATAATGAGTTTTAGGGTGTTTATTGAAAGACCTTAAACCAAAAAAACGATCTTTGCTCTGATTTAACTGAATTGCAAATTAAAGCACTTAATTCTTGAATTATATTTTTAAATATACAAAGCGTGTATTTATAGAAATTAAATAAATGGTTAAAAAAATTAAGTGCTCCAAATTTCAATCCGTTTGAATGGGTGAAAAGATTTTATTTTTCTGATCATTTAATTCTAAAGAGCCATAATTAAATTTTGACTATAGGACTCTCGTTGATTAGCCCTAAGAAAGTCGTAGAATCAAATATCTTTAAGGACTAACCAACGAGAGCCCTAGAGTCAAAATTTAATTATGACCTTTTAGAATTAAATGATCAGAAAAATAAAATCTTCTCACTCATTCAAACGGATTAAAATTTGGAACACTTAATTTTTCAACCTTTAGTTTATATATTAAAAAAATTGTTAAAAAATTAAGTGCTCCAAATTTCAATCTGTTTGAACAGATAGAAAGATTTTATTTTTCTGATCATTTTATCCTAAATGGTCATAATTAAATTTTGACTCTAGGACTCTCGTTATTAGCCTTAAGAAAATCGTACAACCAAATATCTTAGGACTAACTAACGAGAGTCCTAGAGTCAAAGTTTAACTATGACCATTTTGGATAAAATGATCAGAAAATTAAATCTTTCTATCGGTTCCAACTGATTGAAATTTGGAGCACTTAATTTTTTAACCATGTTTTTTAATATATAAATTAAAGGTTGAAAAATCAAGTGTTCCAAATTTCAATCCGTTTGAATGGGTTAGAAGATTTTATTTTTCTGATCATTTAATTCTAAAGGGTTATAATTTTTTTTCTCTCAATTATTTTACAAAGCCTAGAATTAAACTTGAACCTATTATTAAAGAGAAAAAAAATTCAAACCGGAAAGAAAGAAAAAGAAATACTTAAAATGGAAAAAAAAACCGAAAAGAAGAGGAAAAAAAGAAAGAAAAACAAACTGGAAAGGAAGAAAGAAAAAGGGAGAGAGAGAGAGAGAGAGAGAGAGAGAGAGAGAGAGAGGCGGGAAGGGGTATTTCCGGAAAAGAGAGGTGGGGCCTGGGGGGGGTGTGTGTCAGGGGGGGGGGGGGGGAGTAGCAATTTACCCCACCATTATATATACAACACACCCGCCTATATACAGGCCCCCTATGTAGAGAGAGAGAGAAGGAGAGAGAGAGAGAGAGAGCCCTGTAAAAGAAGAATCGGCCAGCGTCTTATTCGGAGATACGCATTTCTCTTGTCTGAAAAATAATACACAGAAATATTCCCCTCCATTTTCCGTACGATTCAGTCCTTCTATTCTTCCATAAAAAATATAGATAAATGTTTCGTGTGAATAACTTCTTCTTAGTTGATTATATATAATACTCTTCGCAATTTCATATTTGCCGGAATGTTTTTTGATTGCTCATTGTATACATGGATGGTTGTTTATGGTGATTATATTTTTATAGAGAAATTGGGGGAATTTCTGGAACAGGAACACAGGGGAGAGAGATGGAACAGAAACACATTCTGCTGTCGGCATTGAGCGTGGGGGTCGGGGTCGGGGTGGGGCTGAGCAAATGGGCGGGGTATAATAGCTCCTCCTCCGTGGAGGGCGTTACGGCTGAGCAGATTGAGGCCGAGATTTCGAGACTTGTCATCGACGGGAAAGAAAGCAAGGTCACGTTTTTAGAGTTCCCTAATTACCTCAGGTAAACTCTCCAATTTTAATTTTGTTTGAAAATATGCTAAGCACAACCCTTAGGCGCTTGATAATGTGTAACGTGTATTGGTGTCCAAGAAAGTGTTCCGTGAAAGAAAGTGTGTTGGTAAAAAATCAATATATGTAAAAGTGTGTTACATTGTATAAGGGTTATTTCCCGCATAATGAGTGGTGGTTAGCAAGATTCAATTTTAAGTATTTTTTTCTTCTTCTTGGAAAAGACTCCATTTTAACTTTGGAGAGATGTTTTCACATTCTCTGAAGAAATCCGTTCAAAATTGACCGACATGTCAGAAAGATGAGAATAAAGGTTCGCAAGTTCCGTTTCTGAAAAGATTTCATATCCCCTGTATCGAAATTCCTTTGTACCGGTGCATTTTTAGCCTTTGGATCGCAAAATTTTTAAAGCATAAAAAAAATCTTAGACAATCTAACAACCCAAAATACACGGGTACTCGGTACAGATGATTTGAGGCGTTCTAAAAAAGTCTCATATTGGAAACCTGTGCTATGAACTCCGGCCGCCGTTAAGATTTGCTCATGTTAAGCCGAGCAAGTGGACAGTGGGATAAGACCTAGGATTAATCGAGGTGTCTGTAAGTTGGTTTGGAAACTTGAGTCGTTAAAAAATAGCTATATGCTCAGTATCAAATTTGTCTAATTTTTAGTGGAATTCGTTTGTTTTCAGTGTGACATACGATCATGAGATACTTAATCTTGATTCAGTGATGACTTTGAGCAAAAAAATGTGAACACGGATGTTAGTCACCTTGAGGAGAATGAAATATGATATTCTATGAGGAATTATGACTGAATTTTGCCGACATTTTGTTTTGACAATTGCATTACAAGTGCCGGGTTGTTTCCTGTGGTGGTGACCATCACCTTCACATTGTCCTGAGACCTAGGAATATGCTTACCTTTATGGTCGTATGCATCCATTTCTCCCTTCAAATATTTTGCTTTAGTTTTCTGATTATGGCATTCGAATCAGAAGAGAAATTTGTGTTTTTCTACTTCTGAAATATGTGGATATACTGCTATGCCTCATTGGGAAGGTGATATGATGGAGAGTTCATTATTATTTTTTATGAGTGAAAAATGTTTTTGGTCTCTTTTGTCTTCTAGATTTGTATAATAACGTCGCAGAGCTTGCAGATTTTTACACATATCTCGGCTAGCAGAAATTATGAGGCCTTATCCAACATATAGTGATCAAAGAAAGGATATTCCCTTTGTGCCATTATATAATTGTTCTGAATTTTCTTGTTCTTTGATGTTAATGACAGTGAGCGAACACGGGTGTTATTGACCAGTGCTGCATATGTTCATTTGAAGCACCTCGACGTTTCCAAATACACCAGAAATCTTTCACCAGCAAGTAGGGCAATATTGCTCTCAGGGCCTGCTGGTAAGTTATATGTTCTTTCATTGATACATTATGTCTTTTTACTTATTAAAGCATCCAACTCAAAACCAAAACCAATTGGCATTGAGTGGAGAGGCCGCCCAGGCTCATGTACTAGTTTTGGAGGTCTAACATAACTCATTTCTGTGGCCTAATGTGCTTTCTTATTTTTCTTTGTATATCTTGAAGAACTTTACCAGCAAATGCTTGCGAAAGCTCTTGCACATCACTTTGAAGCGAAGTTGTTATTGCTAGATGTTAATGACTTTTCTCAAAAGGTAATCATATAGTTGCTCAATCGTCATTAAGTTTAATACTTTGTCATTCATCATCACTCTGACTTTCTCGTCCTCGATTTTCCTCAGATGCAGAGCAAGTATGGGAGTGCCAAAAAAGATCCCGTAAGTCTTAACATCATCCTTGTTTCCTAGATTAAAAATGGTCCTCGATTAATGAGGTCTTGTAATATTAATTTGTGAATGGGACCAGCTGGTTGCAGATAGGATTGTTTACCAATGTCTGCAGCTTATTTAAGTCTGCACTGCGAAATTGATTTTTATGTGGTAACTTGCTTCTACGAGTGTGAAACAAGTTCCTTTTCTCCTGATTTCTGCACTACTTGATTAGGCTTTCAAGAGGTCCATCTCAGAGGTTACCTTGGGGCGAATGTCCAGTTTACTTAGTTCCATCTCAATCCTTCCTCCAAGGGACGGTGCCAGAGGTATGTCATGAATAATGTCCATTTCTTTTCTTTTTTCTTTTTTTTGGTCAAACAGAAATTAACGTCCATTTTCTTTATTTGCCTTCGGAATTGCATTCATGAAATTGATTGCAACTTTATGATGTCTGTTGGCTGCTTTGTGAATTTTTTTTTGGGTAAGTTTTGTGATTATTCTTATTGGAAGCAAGGACATTATTTCCATGTTCTGTACTTGCAGTATGTTAATCTATCTTCTCTGTAGTTAATTTATTTTCCTCGGGATTATGTCTCACTCTTTACAGTGATTTGGTCTGGAGATATAAAAACGGATGATTACTATCTTTCCATTTGATTCTATAAGTTTTAGGTGATGTATTAAATTCCCCCTTCTCGTAATTTTTGCAAAGAGAGAAAAGAATGAGTCAAATGCCTAATAATATTAGTATATCAACAGAAAAGCCATACAAGAGAATTTTTTGCTGAGAAAGAATAGTTCAGAATTCCTCTCCGATGTTAAACTTTGAAAAATGTCCATAAGCAAAGCAAGAAGAAAGAACTGCCCCTTTGGCATTAAAGAACTCGGCATGGTATGGTAGTTATGTTACACAACAGGAGATCGTACACCTTTTTAACAAGCTTCTTTCTGGTCGTCTTTATTGATGTGAATGGTTTTGATGGGGATTTTATTGTCTCTTTTGTACCACTTTTACATATTGTTGTAATTGAACAAGGTGTATGCAGTTCTCACAAAACTTGAGTCCACTTATATTTCGTTTTTGGTGAGGATATTTTGCTTACATTTTTTTACCCTTGGTGGTGTTCAAAAAAAATTCTACAGGAAAATTAAGCAGACGAGGTAGTGGCTTGGATGTAAGATCAAGGTATGGTGGAGAGTTACAGCTGGGAAGAACAAAAGACTTGAAAGGTTTCCTTTACTTGCGTTAATGTGATTTATATGTCTTATCTTGTAGGGCTATGGAAGATGGTGATGACCCTCCAACACATCGTAGACATGCATCTACAGCTTCTGACATGAGCAGCATTAGTTCTCAGTGCTCTTCTTGTAATACAGGTTACATTGCGAACTATGTGGTCTGCTAATTGATCTGAAAATTGATTCATGTCGGGCTAAAAGTCAAGAGATTTGTAAGATTCATACAGTTCTGTGCATTCCGCATGATAAATGAGGAAAAGTCTACAATACACACCCCTTAAAAAGGTGTATCATATGCACCTATTTTATGGTTCATTCATAAGTCATAACATTTTAGCGTGTTTCATAACTTTTATCCTAGAACTTTTCAGCAATACGATTCGTAACATTTTATGGGAGTATTATTCATAACATTTTAGTGTATCTCGTAACCTTTATACGATTCGTAACTTTTTAGCAATACGATTCGTAACATTTTTTCTATAATTCATAACATTTTTAGGGGTGCATATGATACACACCCAAATAAGAGGTGTGTATAGTAGTCTTTCCCGATAAATGATTGTGGATTTCAGTCAAGTCCTGGGAAATTTTCCCTTTCCATGTTATCTTAGATGGTTTGGTCATTTTATTTCTCATTCTTTGAGCGTCATCTACTGTAAATTATTGGACTTTACTATCTTAACTGATCTTGGATTGTTTGGTTTTTTAGCTCCTCTCAAGCGCGTGACTAGCTGGTCTTTTGATGAGAAACTCTTCTTGCAGTCGCTTTTCAAGGTATTGCAAACCTGGACGAGTTGCTTGTTTGTTTTATATGGTCTTCTTTTGATGGTTTCTTAAGTTTCACTTACTTGGGCAATATGACTTGCACTCATACTTTAGCTAGAGGTAATGAAAGGCAGGATTCTTGCAGGTTTTGGTTGCCGTCTCTGAAACCAGTTCCATCATTCTGTACATAAGGAATGTGGAGAGGCTTCTTCTCCAATCCCAGAGGCTATACCAATTGTTTGAAAGGATGTTAAAGAAACTATCTGGATCAATTTTAATTCTTGGCTCCCGGATGTTGGACCCAGAAAATGACTGTGGGGAAGTGGACGAAAGACTTGGTCTTTTATTTCCCTATAACATTGAGATAAAGCCGCCTGAAGATGAGACTCAACTTGTTAGCTGGAAAGCCCAACTGGAAGAGGATATGAAGTCGATGCAGTTTCAGGATAATAAAAATCACATTGCCGAGGTACTATCGGCAAATGATCTTGAATGTGATGATCTAGATTCAATCTGCCATGCGGACACTATGATTCTCAGTAATTACATAGAAGAGATTGTAGTTTCGGCAATATCTTTCCATTTGATGAATAAAAAGGATCCAGATTACCGAAATGGGAAGCTTGTTATATCTTCTGAGAGGTAAGTGCCAAGTTTCCCAGAGATATGACGTATTAGTTCCTTTCTTAATTTGTTTGTTTAAACAAATTTAATGGAGTTTTATTGTGTTATTGAACAGTTTGTCCCATGGATTGAGTATCTTCCAGGATGGAAAGATGTGTGGGAAAGAAACACTCAAACTAGAGACAAACGGTGAATCTTCCAAGGTTTGTTCTCTATCTCAACATTCTTCTTTCTAACAATCTGAGAGTTGGAATAGGAGAAAACATTTTTAATAGTGCTGAAATGTGTGGCGATTGACTAAAAATTAATTCTTTAGAATGCTGAGGGGGAAGAGATAGTTGGATCAAAGCCTGATGCAAAGTCAGAGATCCTAACGTCTGAAAACAAAAGTGAGACAGAGAAACCAGTTCCTTCTGCAAAGAAAGATGGGGAGAGTCAAACCCCATCAAAAGTGCCGGTAAGCCTAACTTTGAGAATATTCAGTTGCTATGGGCTATGGAGACAAAGTGAAATAAGAATGACCATAGAGATATTCTTAGCATGTTGAACATGCTGATTTCTTAGGATTTTATTGCAACAATAAGTTTGATGATTACGATATCATGCTCTTCTAGTCCATTTTCTGCAAGTTTTACTCTGTTAGCTACATTGATCTTTCTTAGTACGATGAAGTTCCAAGGATTTATTTTGTACATATAACCAACTTGTGGGGGCATGGTTCATAGTTTGAATCTATGTATCTGATGGCATGCTATTGTATTAGTGTGTGTTCCATTAAATTCTTGAGCGTGAAATTCAGGTTGGAAACCTTCCTTCAAGTACCAATTCTTGAGTTCCATTTTGTTCTTCCAAAATCTTAGCATTGTGACTTTCCAACAGGAAGTTCCTCCCGACAATGAATTCGAAAAACGCATAAGGCCAGAGGTAATTCCTCCAAACGAGATTGGAGTAACATTCGCTGATATTGGTGCCATGGACGAGATCAAAGAATCACTTCAGGAGCTGGTAATGCTCCCTCTTCGACGACCAGACCTCTTCAAAGGTGGCCTTCTTAAGCCCTGTAGAGGCATACTACTTTTCGGTCCACCTGGCACTGGGAAAACAATGTTGGCAAAGGCCATTGCAAATGAAGCAGGAGCAAGCTTCATCAATGTCTCAATGTCAACCATCACGTCAAAATGGTTTGGAGAAGATGAAAAGAACGTCCGAGCATTATTCACCCTTGCGGCAAAAGTTTCTCCGACTATTATTTTTGTAGATGAGGTTGATAGCATGTTAGGGCAGCGGACAAGAGTCGGGGAGCACGAGGCTATGCGGAAGATTAAGAATGAGTTCATGTCACATTGGGATGGGCTATTAACAAAACCGGGTGAGCGCATTCTTGTTCTTGCTGCGACCAATAGGCCGTTTGACCTTGATGAAGCGATTATTCGGCGATTTGAGCGCAGGTATGTATGTGCATTTTCCATCATAATTAGCATCATTCATGTTATTTAGTGCATTTCTTTGACCATAAAATCACAGCTTTACTTTGGGTGTTTACAGCTATATGGGTTTGTTCATATCCTTTATCGCCTTTTAACAGGTTGCTCTGGCTTTAATTGCCATTGGGGAAGCTAGTAGTCAGTTTCTAGGTCGATAATGAATAGTAGCATGTGGTTCCAAATTAATTTAGGAAGTGTTAAAGTCACCTTTCTGACAAGAATTGACTCCACTAGGTATTTTAGGTCGTCAAAAAGATAGGCAGCTTTCAAGATGAACCACATCATGATACATATTTTACTGAGCTTTGTGTTTTCTGGTGGACAGAATCATGGTAGGTCTGCCATCTGTGGAGAGCAGGGAAATGATCTTGAAAACTCTTTTGGGGAAGGAAAAAGTCGAAAATCTAGACTTTAAGGAGCTTGCAAGCATGACAGAAGGATTTAGTGGAAGTGATCTAAAGGTTTGTTCCTTTGAAATGGCATTATTGGTTTGGATTTCTACAGCAAATATTGTGTCTGAAAGTTTGTATTACTCTATTCAAAGCAGAATTTGTGCATCACAGCAGCGTATCAACCTGTTAGGGAGCTAATACAACAGGAGAGACTAAAGGATCTGGTATTCTCTTCTATTCCAAGATCTTGTCCCCTTTCAGAATCTTCTTTTTCTTGTACTTGCTTTCCATTTTGTCGGATGATATACACTCAGAATTTATACTTTAAACTAACTCTGTACGCAGAAAAAGAAGAAAAAGGAGGAAGAAGGGCAGAGCAAGGAGGATGCTTCAGATGCAAAAGAAGAAAGTAAAGAGGAAAGAGCAATTATTCTGAGGCCCTTAAATATGGAAGACATGAGGCAGGCCAAGAATCAGGTAACCTCACCTGACTGAACCTTTTGTTTTTGTTTCTTTGTTTCCCCCCCAAATTAAGGATTAATATTTTGATGACAAAAATTAGAGGATGAATTTAGTTTTTTCATTCACTTATATGGGATTTATAGTGGGCATTTGGCAGCCCAAAAGATATTGCTAGCCGCTGACTGAAAGCTCAACAATGCATTTTCTTTAACTGCAGGTTGCTGCAAGTTTTGCTGCAGATGGATCTATAATGAGTGAGCTGAAGCAGTGGAATGATTTGTATGGAGAAGGTGGTTCAAGGAAGAAGCAGCAGTTAACTTACTTCCTTTAGATTTCAGACTCCCGTCATTTTACACGCTCTTCAGCACAATTCTTTGGGAAACCGTGTGATGAAGTTTTGGGGTCCAGAAGGCTTCTATTTGAAACCAAATGCACTGCATCAAAGAGCTAGATTGCGTAGTCCTCACATCACAATAAAAAATCATGAGGGACTGGGAAAAGCTTGAATCATCGTGTGGTATATAGGTTGTGAATGATTTTTTTGGCACGTATATATGAGGCCTGAAGACGGGGATAAGCAATTCTAGGATACTCATGTCAGTCCCTGTGTCTGCTGTAAGTATATGTAGTGTTTGTGGTGGTTGGGATTATTGAAAACGCAAATGGGCTTCAGAAACAGGTAGAAACTTGTATGGTACTTGTTCAGAATTGTGTAGTTCACGGACATAAACTTCAATCAAAAGGCATATTGTTGTACATTGGGTCTTGTTTAAGGATTGATTGTAATATAAATAGTGGTCTCAATTTCTGCAATTTGGCAGAGTTCTTCACACTCTACTTGTGTTTTTTGAGTTTGCTCTTGGTCCAGTAAGACATGAATAAGTTGAATCCATAGGGATACTGTGATAAGATTTACGGACAAAAACAGACGAGGAATCAAGCAATCTTCCCACACATTGGAAAGCATAAGAAAAAATGGTCAATTTTACACTATCCCGTTACTACAGCAGATACGGCAGAAAAAATTATGCCAATTTTCGAAATTGGTAGCTAATTCATGTGATTACAAGTGAGACCAAACCAAATTACCATGCTATTTGAGAAGTAATATTATCTTCCCTGATACTAACTCCAAAGCCGGCTAACTCTATTCTAAAAGGCATATTACTTATGGAAAGTGAACAACACCACAATATACGAAAAGACAATTGTCTACTTGCATTTCCTGAATTGATCCTCCATGTGATAGGACATGACAGAATATGCCTAGTCCTATATGCAATCGGACACAGCTTCACGGCATTTGTCCAGACTGCATCTGTGCAGTCCAAGCAGGTCTTACCCAGGACCGATATAGATGATTCAATTCGTCCATCTTGTAGGGCTCAGTGTGAAGTTTATCAACACCAAAAATAATCTCAATCGAAGATTATCAAGTACTTGCTCTGATCACAATTACAATGAAAAAATAAAAAAAATATGCGATCACCTCTGTTCATAATAACCAGTACACAACCAAAACTTGTATATCACCCTGTTCAACTTAAAAGATATTGAACATGGCCATTTCTACAAACATAAATATGTTATCATGTTTCTTTGCTCATTAAACAAATCCCATTCATGCACGTACGGTGAAAACAATAAGCATCTACAGCTTCAATCTTCATTACAAAATACAATAGTGAATTTCACTATTAAGCCAACCAAATCATAAGCAGAACCAAGAAACATGGGTTCTAACTTCTAACTGAAAATAGGCCACAAAATCTTCCAAAACAAACAAAAGCACAAGTAGCCACATGCCAATATAAATCAAACAACACCACCTAAGTTTGTCCTTAAGCCACCTTCTTGTCTTTCAATGGACCTCTTGGAATCTTACTTAGAACCTTGGCATCGAAGACTGCATACTGCTTCTTGAACTCTGCCGATGCTTTCTCAGCAAGTGGGTCAATGTGGTCCTCATATTTCTCATAAAGAACAGGCACAGTGTGCAGCAATACAAAAGCTGTCAGGAAGGGAGGGAAAATATTGTTAAGCAGATGCAAACATAAACTTCTTAAGTAAATATCAAGCAGATAAAGACTTGTGAATTTGGAACTGAATAGATTCCTTACATATATAGAACAAGGTCAAGAAGTTACACCAACTCCCCACACATGAAAGAACCCACAATCCAGCGATAGCCTGAGAATTGAAAACAAAAAAAAAAACAAAAAAAAAAAATTCATCTCCCACAACAGGCCAATATAGCCTTACGATTCTACACCATGATTAAATTAATCTATCAGTAAAACAAGTTCAATTGGCTGGGATCTATAAACCATATCTTGTGTAGGTTTCTTTTATCTTTTTATTTTGTTCCTAGGTGCGTACGTGAGTGTTGGCTTTGCCAAAAAGTTACATCAAAATCTACCAAGGAGAAGGACAACATACAGCAAGGAATTTCTTCAAATCTCTCCCAGATGTAATGTCTCGGAGTACAGAAAGAGCACGGTTGATTTCAGTCGTCAAAGCAGAAGCTATTCCCAGGACAATATCGTCAGGTATTTCAACTTCTGGAATTTGAGGAGGAGACCTAAGTATGTATATACACCAATGAAGTCAAGAGGCGTCCAAACTCAAAACAAACAAGTGGAAAATTTGGAAATATAGAGATGGACATTATGAAATACCCTACTTCTTCTGTTTTCTTTTCTTTTTTGGTGGGGGGGGGGGGGGGGGGGATTGTGGTGTAAGTAGCTTACTTCTTGATAAAGGTGGATGCATTGGACCACAGGAAAAGGATTGCCAAAGCAAATATCAGCACGTGACATACAAGAGTTAGCAAGTGATATTCAACCAATTCAAAAAGCACCCATACTGCCGTGGCAACACCGAGCACGCCACCAGAAATTTTCTTGTCCCTCCACAGGAACACATCAGCAGCTGCCAAAGAAAGATCATTAGATATAGAAACCAAAAGGCATAACCACAAACACACAGCATTTTAATCCAGTAACTGGATAGGAAAAGGGAACATATTTCACAAAGTAGAATTTACATCCAGTCGGCTGTTCGAAAGAAGGGGAAGAAAGAAAAATGATGAAGCTAACAGTTTCTTCCACAGTACTTTAGCTAATATTAGATCCGGATGGAAAACAGAGAAATATCAGGCACCAACATTTCAGTTGAGAATTAAATAAGTCTGAAATTGTTCAAGACTTCTCAACACAACAGCAAGTTGTCATTGAAAACTAAATTTATGATCTCCCCTTTTTTTCCGTCAGCACTAAACATATGTAACTTATAGATGAAAAAATAAGGTTTTCCTGCCAAAAAATTTCAAACAAGGTATGCATGAACATATCCAAGTTATAATTAAAGAACTCCAAGCAACATAAATCCTAGCTCTACACTCTACAAGAACCAATAGGTGAAGATATCCACTATTAAGAGGAAAATCTATTTGTTGTAACAACTCCGTCGACTAAAGATCTCCATCATTCATTCTATTTGGACACACACACCCCAACCTAATATGATGAAGATAAACTTCTGCATCATGGTATCACACGATGACCAACCCAACTTATCTAAATGGTTCTAATAGCTCAACGTGGATTTTAGTATCCATTAGTACCCATCAGAAAAGGTCCATGACAGCTAGGTGAACCTAAAATTATTGTCCTTCCCACATTGCTACAAAAATGAATGGGCAAGTGGAAATTTGTTTGGGTTTTGTCTGGATGGTTTTGGTTGTAGAATGTCAATTTAGGAGGCAACAGTCCATGGAGGATTTTCGCGTACAAGGAGTTGAGTTCAGCTACCAATGGTTTCAATGAGGATAACACGCATGGTGAAGGAGGATTCGGCCGTGTTTACTGGGGGAAAACATATGATGGCCTTCAGGTAATCAAGTCTTAGGCAAGGTCATAAATTACTGTATCATGTCACAGAACTTACCATTGCACAGCATAGAGTATGGATGATACATACGTACTTAGAAACAAATGATGTTGCCAGTGAATTCGTTGAAAACAAAATGATTTGGAATTAGAGTTTTATACATACGGACATAGAATCCGGTCATGCTGTCCATAAATGCTTTAAAAGAAAATGATTTTGAAATAGAGTCATGCTGTCAATAAATGCTTTAAAAGCAAAATGATTTCGGGAAAAAAAAAATTTATACATAGGTAATCAGAATCGGGTCACGCTGTCAGTAAATTCTTTAAAAGTAAAATGATTTCGAAATAGAGTTCTATAGATACGGTTTTAGAATTGGGTCACGCTGTCAGTAAATTGTTTAAACGCAAAATGATCTCGGAAGAGATTTGTTTATACATACGTATTTGGAATCGGGTCACGCGGTCATTGTTTTCTCTCCTCTTTCCCTCTCTTTCCACATGTTCCAAACAGAGCATAGAGAATTAGCTTAGCTAGGTCAATAAATTGAATCCTACAAATATCTCACTCCATAACATGCAAACTCATCCAAACAGTTATTCTGTTATTCAAATCTACGATTCAATACGAACTATGAAACGCATATCAAATGATCCTCCAACCCTAACCATTATAAAGATATAAAATACATTTGGATTACGTCATTAACACACACACACACACACACAGAGAGAGAGAGAGAGAGAGAGAGAGAGAGAGAAATCCGAACGTTTTCCACCGCCCAACACTTTGTGCACGGGCTTCTCCCTGCCAAAGAGACGATAGATCTTGGTCGTCGATGAAGATTTCTCGTGGTGGGAATCATCATCAGAAGACGACGACGACGAATCGTGGTCGTGAAACTTCTCGGTGATCTTATCCATCAACGAAGCCTCCGTTGATTCTTTCTGCTGATCACCAATGTGGTCGGCCATCGAAATCCGCGTCGAGAAGTCCCGATCCGATTGAAAATCGCTGCCGCCGGTTGTCTTATTTTTTCTTCGAATTTGGAGTCCCAAAGCGAAACTGTGACGGGGGAGTGAGGGCGATTAAAGGGAAGCGAGTACGAGCCTCAGGTTCGCGTTCCGAGCCGCGTGCTTCGGGATAATTTGCGGGAACCAATTGAGAGTAATGTCCGCGAAAAAGACATGGAACACCCACTCTCAATCATCATTTTATGGGGTACACCATTTGCACACTGTATTATTAAAAATACTAACAGCAGAGATAAGTCGTAGGAAATCACGCAGAGATAAATGCGTTTAACCCCATTTCGGGTCTTGAAAAATTCTAAAAAAATATCCATAAATTTTTGAATATTATTTTATGGAACCCTGTAAAAAATCAACTCCATTGGATATCGATAAGTATTACTTTTGGATTCGTAAGAGCGAGGTATTTTTTTAGATTTTTTCGGAACCCGAAATGGGGTCAAACGCATTTGTCTCTGCGTGGTTCCCTGCAACTTGTCTCTGTTGATAGCAGGACTCCTGTATTATTGTGTTATGTGGGATTCATCCCGCAGTATTATACAAATGCTCGGAGCTGCTCATTTTATTTATAAAAAATTAGCTTAATTAAATATTTATAAAAAATTTGATCGATTCTTTGCTGAATTTCATGTTAGAAAAATTGAGCAAATAACTGATTAAATTCTTATATCCGACTAAGATAAAATTTTACAAAAATTCCTACAAATACATTTCAAGTAAATTGAACGACTCTAATTATTTATGTAAATCCCGAAATGAATCCCACGCAACATGGTATGCATACGGGTGTACCCATGGTTTTATTGCGCGCTCTCTCCCTCTAACGTTGCTTCGTTCGAGGCGTTATTGGAGATGACAGATCGGACGGCAATGGGCTACTTTTGGAAGGAAAGGCAGACGGCGTTATCGACTGGGAAAATTATCATCTGCGCCCCACTCCTATCGAACTACGGGATACGGGTGCCCATTTAACAGAACGGCCCAGTTGTAGGCATCGCGTCGCGAGGAAGTAACTGGATCCGGCATGTGGGGAGTCGTGGGCCTCATTGGCCCATGGACTTGCATTCTAAACAAGCTGATGAGAGTTTATTTAACGTGGACCATATTCTGTAACTGCTCGTTTGGCGGGGATATAAAGTTTTGGGTGGATAATAAAAGAGAGGGATAACATCCTAACAGGTGGATCTGGTATATGTGAGATTAGTTAAAGGTAAAATGACGCTGAGAACATTTGTTAATACTGAAAATATCCTTGTGGATATTAATTATCAAAATACGTACTGTGTAGCATGGTGTTGTGAGCAGCTGTCCCGAATCCTGAACGGATCCTTTAATATCCTTATCAATAACTTTTAGAAAACCTGAAATACCTTCTACATTAATACGTTATGAAAGTCTCCAACATTATTATAGTGTGAGAAAACATGCAAGAAATTTATTATTCTGAAATCAAAATTTGCATACATGATACACTATTTGATGCCCCTAAGGTACTTTCTATTCATACATTCATCTGGGTTTTCGTATTGTATTATATAGCTCACAAGAACTACAAATATGTCGCGCGTTAGATTTCTCTGTGTCAAACAGATTTCTCTGTGTCAAATGACCTCTTCCCTACCTTAGAAATAGTTTTTCTATAATCACATAATCACAAAAATCATGTTCGTTTTGGGTCTCTAGACCCAAACTTTTCTCAAAACACAAAACGAACATGGCCAAAGGGTTCCTTAATTAATTTGTTTTTTGCGCTACAAAGAAAGTTCTACCTCTACCCGACGACACACATGCACTGTCCAAGTGAATCATGCATATAAATTTGATCCTGAGAACTACTGAAACCCAAAATTCATCAGGAAATTTAAATGAACAGCTTTAAGAGCGATCAATCTAAATCGAAAGACAAAACGAGTCACGGAAAGCTTCTAGCATACATGGCATGCTGTCGATGAGTCTGTTGATGTGAGATAATTAATCAATCAATCGCTATCTGTTGAGAGAATTAAGATTGGAGAGAGGAGTTAAAGGAAGACTTACTGCTGTGATTGAATTCTCCATTGGAACAATAGCAGTTCTGATGGAATTAATGCCCGAGATAGAAATTTCCCGCCGCTTCGAACCCGATTGTGAGCTTCGCCTTTTCATTTTTCCAGAACCAGAGATGCGTCGTCTCGACCAACATGGAACAAAAACAGGACATTTTAGAGAATATCCCTTGGGTGTTTGGTAGAATACTGAAAACAGAACAGCCAGGGGGAATATGCTTCGGATTTATATGGTTGCGTTTTCTTGTTTTCTTATTGTGTGCTCTCTGTGGATAGAACTTCAGCATCACCTCTGTTTGTTGTCAAACTCAAAAGGCCCTACCACACAGAGAGATCTTTGGCGAAAATATTCCACCCACTGAGGGTGTCCCCAATGACATATGATTTGAGATTAAAGGGGTACGTAATACGATATGAGTTAAATCTAGGGGTGTTAGAGAGGTTTACCCTTAGAGCATTCATAGTGAAATAAGCAAAAGTAAATAATCAAACATGCCACATCAGATTTGATTATTCATTTAGAGGTTGCTAAAACTAACAATGTCAAGTTTCACAATGATTATTTTTTGCTCATAATCAAAACCAATGGGCACATTGGTTCTTTCCCTGAGTTTCCTCCAAAGTTTTTCCCAACATTTCAAGTATATTATTTTGAAAAATTAGTTTTTGAAAAAAAAAGTTTTTTTTTTTGGAAACAGCAAAACTATTAGTAATGAGAAACTCGATAAAGTGTACATCCAAGAAGGGGAGGGGGGAGAAAGAGAAAGGGCTAGAAGGGGAAAAAAACAGTTGGAAAAAAGTATTTGGATAAAAAAAAGTTTAAGTTAAAAACAATTGTATAACAAAATAGGTTATGAAAAAAAATTGTGTAAAAAAAACAGTTTTTATAAAAGAAAATCATACAAAAGCAGTTTTTTTATAAACTGAAAAAAATAGTTTCTTAAAATTATTTTTTGAAAACATTGTTGTGAGAGAGAAAGAGAAGATTTTTGTGTAATAATGAATGTACTTGATTGAGAAAATATGAGAATCACTAAATTTGGTTAATGGCAAAAGGTTGCTGTTTTAATTATTCAAGGCCAAAATTTGATGAGTTGCTGAGAGGTTGCTAAGTTTGCTTATTCCAATGTGAAAACTTTTTTGAGCAAACATTGTTAACTTTAACAATCTTTTGATTTTACTTATTCCACTGTGGATGCTCTTAGTTCAACTCGCAAGGTTTGGGATGTGTTTGAATGTAGCCTAAACCTATAATAATAAACGTAAAAGTTTCATTTTACTTACGGATGGGATACGGATTCGAATTGGATTAGTATGATTTTTATTATAGTTTATCATCTCAACATGATCTAAAATATGGACGCTTTAACATAAGCCAAAGATCAATCTATATTTTGGTATCCAGTTCTTTATTTAGGATGAACTCGTATTGACTGGACTTCGCAATTTGAACCTACGAAGTTAACATAACTCAAAGGGAAATTTATATAAATAGTCCTCTTAGTTTCACCAGAATTTCATTTTCGTCCTTCAAGTATTAATTGCAACTCTTTTGACCTTCAAATTTCGTTTTTGTATCAAGTTGGTCCAATTGATAACGTGTGTTAGCCAAATTGGACGAAAAAAATCAGATCAACAGCATACGTTATCAATTGGACCAACTAGGTACGAACTGCAACGTCCAAACTGCCATCAATTTGATTTTTTCTGTCCAGTTTTGCTGACAAAAGTTATTAATTGGACTAATTTGGTACAAAAAACAAACTTGAAAAGTCAAAAGAGTTGTAATTGATACTTGGGGGACGAAAACGAGACTTGGATGAAACTAGAAGGACTATATATATAAATTTCCCTAACTCAAATTCGCGCTTTACACAGGCGAGTTTTGTCGGGCACATAAAACACCTCTTTCCGTCACTCGCCGCCATTGAAGCATTTCTGTTTCTCTCTCAGGTAATTCTATATCTCGATTACTTTCGTGACCTTATACTCATGGCCTTCTAATTTCTCTACGTTTTAGTCCCATGTTTAAATTTCGGAATTAGAGTTGCGATTAAGTAGTGGTCAATAGTAAAATTTAGAGAAAAATTGAAGCTATTGAGAATAGACCCAACTTGGGTTCATGGGTAATCAGCTGGGTGGCGTGAGATTTATGGGATGTTAATTAGGAATGGTAACTGTTTGATGAAATGCCTAACTGAAAACCAAAGTTGAATTTTTTTGAACTGGGAGTTATTCTTACGTTGTGTCGATTGACACGGATTTTGGTTGTTTTGTTTAATTTCTGTCGCAGCTTAAGTTAGAGAATCATTGTGGGATGGAGGGTGCAGAGGATGCGGTAAGGAATGCGCAGGTGGTAGACGCCAGGGCCAGAAACATCAGTCACAATGTCCGGTGCACTGAGTGTGGCAGTCAGTCCATTGAAGATTCACAAGCTGATATTGCCATTCTCCTCAGGAAGGTAATTCTTTTTGCTATGGAGTAATATTCTTTGTCATTGCATATAGCCGGGAATATTTACGCACAAGCGCATGATAGGATAGGGGAATCCATTAGAGTATTTTTGTCGTAGCGTATAACACTGGGTTATAACCCTCAGTGTGGTATCTGGTGGTGGTCGATGAAAATGACCAAAATTAGTTGTTAGCTGCGGAAAAATCTTGGGTCACTTGTTGGCAATTTGTAGGTTGGCAGGTGTTTAATTGCTTGGTTCCTGACTTAATTGGGCTGTGATGTGGAAAAAGCTTTATGAACACTCAGGAGTCAGGATTAAGTACATTGACAGGTTCTCGCCTTTCATGTCGCCTTTCGTTTGCTTAACTTCCAATGTCGTTATTCTTTTGTCAAGCTATTCACAGATGGTATGTTTTTGTCACATTTATATGCAGTCTTTTTCTCTTTTACCCCTAAGGCATTTATATCTTATATGCAGTGAAAAACATGGTGGCTAGTGTCTTGACTAGTGGCTTAGTGTTAGATCAATTGGAAGGATGATTATCATTGTTTTCCCTTTGACGTTTGATCTGTTGGAAAATCAAGCTATGATGATATAAAGAATTAGCATACCTGATTTGGTGGAGTCATCCTATTTGCTTAACTACTGAATCATCAAAGAACCATGAATTATAGCTGGAAGCAAATTTCTTGTACATAATTTTCTATTGATGTGCTACCATTGCATGCTGATGTATTTCGAAATGAAAATCATCCTTTGTTGGCCTCAACCATATCCACTGAGGGTCGTGCATTTGTTTCCCTCAGAAAGCCTAAGTTGCCAGCATGATAATATAAGGCTCCAAATCATGTACATTTTTCTCTTAGTTGCCTCGAATTGTATACCACTCATCAACTCTACCTGCATATTCCGATGATGTTTTGTTGTACTCCAGTTAATTCGTGATGAAATTCAAGCTGGGAAATCTGATAAAGATATCTACAAGAAGCTTGAGGACGATTTTGTGGAGACGGTTCTTTATGCTCCAAAGTTTGATTTGCAGACTGCAGCTTTGTGGCTATCCCCTGTCAGTTTTTTTAAGAGGACCACCTTAATCTTTATAACCACCCCCTCACAAGAAAAAGTTCTGATTTTCATCATTTGGTTTTTGGATCAGCATCTAGTTGCAGGGGCTGCTGGAGGAATATGGGCTTACAACAAGCATAGGCAAAATACTAATGTGCACATCATGGCCTTGAACCTAGTCAGAGGTGTTCCGCTAACTCCGAAAGAGAAACAAACCATGATCAACCTCCGTACTCCTCCTCGTCGAGAAAGAAATCCTTTATCCTCTTGGCGACAGAAGTTGCTTGGTCAATAATATTTCAGTACGTTGTTTTTGAGCGCTCTTACATGATTACCAATGACAAAATCGATGGGAGAATTAGCTTGTTGATGAGCTCCATGCTATGTAGCATGGACATGGACACGACACACCACCAATACCCCGACACAGAAATTTTCAAAAAATGGGGGACACGACATGTTGGGGAACATGTCTATATTATATATCATTAAAATTTGATCGGAAAACTATGAAGTGTTTTTTTAGGTATCTAATTAGTTGTCTCCGGAACTGCCCCGATTATATATATATATATATATTAAATTGTGATAAATGAAATTAGATTGTGTTATAAATTTGTATTTAACAGTATTCAAGTATACTGTGGTTAAGAATATTTTCAGCAATTTCAGAGCTTCATTGTTCAATGTATGTGACTGCTCAGTGTGTATTCCCATCTATTTTTCAAATAAGTACTTATGTTTGAATTAAAGGTGATGTATTGTGAGAAAATGACCTGTTTTGTAAAACGAAAAATACGTACTTTAAAAATAAGAACCTTAGCAGAACGGAGCCTCAATCACCCAAATACAAAACCAATGCGTCAATGCCCCACGTACTTACAACTTGTCACCCCCGCGAACTGACCATGTGAATGTACGGTGGTAAAGGGCTCTGGAACACCACGACACCACGTGACGGTGGAACACCACATGTCCCCCTGTAAATCTTTCTTGCCTTTTCGAACATTCTTTCATTTGTTTTCTATGCATCACGTCCATGCACCACACCACACATCATCAAAATGGGTTGCGGCAGAGATGAGATCTTAAGAGGCAGATTTGCTTGATTTTTGTTAGGTTAATGATGATAAGAGCCAGCAGTATAATTTTTTGACAAACACCCGTACGAACTAATTTGTTGCCTACCAATTTCTTGCTAGCCGTCCTACTCTGTAATTCTGTATGGTCAAAAGGTTTCTTCAAGGGGCTAAAACCGACAACCACTTTACAATAGTCCGAGAGTACCGCCATGCGGTACTCTGGACCATTTTACAACTACACATTCTGTGGGAGTCTACTACTAAGTGTATAAACCTTACAAGAATGTGTGGTTGTAAAGTAGTCCAGAGTATCACATGATGGTACTCCCAAACTATTGAATAATTACTCGGCTGGGGAGAGAGAGAGAGAGAGAGAGAGAGAGAGAGAGAGAGAGATTAGCTGAGTTTTCTTGGTCATGAGAACTTTTATTCCTCATTAGAAGGTCAAGTGTTCAAGTGGTCTTGCCATAGCCAAGGCCCAAGAACTGCTTCCCATGATACGATGGGGTATTCCAAAACAGAGAGATCGAGCAATTTCAATTTTTGGGTAGGGGTTCATGTAACTGGAATTTTTGAGACTTCTACCTATAGATCGAGACATCTTGACATCTCCAGGTTCTAATTCAAAGAGCGGTAAAATAAGTATTTTTTTTTTTTTTTCACTTTTTACTATCTATCGAGATTGTTATGTTCAGGGTATGTCATGACGGGGTACATATGAAAGTAGAGAGTTTAAGTAATTAGTCAGACCTACCCTTTGTTAGAAAAGAAAAAGTAGTGGAAGTGTGAATTTGTTGAAGGTATCAATTCCCTCTCTTTTTTCCTCTCAAGAAATAAGGATGATAATAAATGCACCTTATTTATCTATATCTAGCGTATTTAAACGCGCGAAGTAACCCAAGCTAGGTTAACCCGTGTTCGGCTTTTGAATATTCGTGTGTGAACAATTCAAATGATTAAAAATGTGAACTCCAAACAAGTTTTCTAAAACTCATTAAACTTTAAACAGAACTTCAATAATAAAAAACAAAAGGAACAAGCTGTTTAGGTCACCGTCAAATGATTAACGCGTAAAACTTGACCACATTATATATATGTATACCTTCTTAAACTTATGAATGAATTTTTAAAAATTCACGACTCAACTTAACTAGTTTGCAGTTCTAATATTTCCATCTCCCTTCCATTTACTAATGGAGATGAGTGGTCATTTTGCCCTAGTTGAAGAATTTTTCTAATAAATAAGTACAAAGTGTTTATTTATAACAGAAATGATATCAAAACAGATTTTGTACCAAAGGGTACCGACCAGTTTCAGGCCCATTTTGGTTTCCAAATAAAATGATCCGATCTACTTATTTTGTTTAGGATTTCTGCAAAAAAATCAGCTACATTGGATATCGATAGGGGCATTTACAATACATTCTATTTTGCTTTAGAATTTGAGCCTGAATTCTGGGACAAAGTTGGATATATCGTAAACGTCCCTTCCGATATTTGATTCAGCTGATTTTTTTTGCAGGGACCGTAAAAACAAAATGAGCGAATCGGATCATTTTTTTGGAATCCAAAATGAGCCCAATACTGATCTGTATGCAAGGTATATACTGAATTATCTGTACGAATAGAATCTCTGTTTTTATAATTAGCCGAAAGTCTAATTAATTGCATTGACCTTATCGTTCACACAAAAGTAAAGAGTTCAATGCCTTCTTACCCTAGTAGAAGATTATTAAAGAAGACTAGCCTTCTTTGCATTTGTTTTGCCCTATTTCCTTTCCATAGCACTTTCCCCCACAATCCCTCCCCCCCCCCCCCCCCCCCATTTTTCCTTATTCTTTATTCTTAGCTTTTTTCAAAGGCGATGAGGAGGAGTGACTAGTGAGGAGCCAAGGGAGGGGTTGAGTTCTAAGGTCAGATTCAACATTGGAAGTCAAACCCTTTAAAGTTGTGAGTCACAGTGCCCCTTTTGAAGGGTTAGGGTCTGTAAAGACTACCATGCGTGACCCATTTAGACCAAAGTCGTACCTTTGTAAAGAGAACCCAATGCTTCATTTTAGTCATTTGTTTCGATTTTCAATAAAAGGCTGAGGCAAAAGCAAACTGAAAAAATCCTAAACAAAAGTCTTTTCTACTTTCGAAAAAAAAAAAACAAAAATCAAAGTCTTTCCTTTTCTTTTTGGCTCTTTTCCCTTTTTCTTTTTCTTCTCTTCTCTTTTTGGAACTTTTCTTGGCAATAGCCCCCTGTTACTACAATGTTCCAAAAAACAGTCCCCATCTCACAAATACATAGTTGTAAGAACTGAGCTCTTGAGTTTCTTATGGCGCATGTATTTTCGTAGATTGTAAAATTAAGTGGCCAATCGTATTTTCTAATTTTCCTGTTTCCAACGCATATTCAAATTTCAATAAGTCTGAATAAAAAAATGTACGGTATCGACAAGGTGCAAACAAGATTCGAGTGTTAAACTATATTCTTGAAGACAATTTAGATATCATGAAGGTATGATGAATTTTACGGAAACGAAGGTTGATAGAGGGGGAGGGGATACCTATGTTGCGCTTCCAAACAACATGATTCGTGCAATGTTTTTGTTCTCGTCAAGTTGCCATTGTCTGTTTGTATTTTCGCTGC
Source organism: Rhododendron mucronatum var. ripense (assembly GCA_019656295.1). Taxonomy (NCBI): domain Eukaryota; kingdom Viridiplantae; phylum Streptophyta; class Magnoliopsida; order Ericales; family Ericaceae; genus Rhododendron; species Rhododendron mucronatum. The sequence continues at coordinate 1,255,557 of BPLT01000011.1, forward strand.
TGGGAAATTAATGTAAACGCTAAAAAGAGTACTTAGTTGGATTAGAAGGATAATTTGGGAGATCTTCAGTAAAAGGGTGATAGTTTAGGGGGTTTAATATAATTTATGCTTATTCTTATCGTCTACGCAGCTACGCTGCCTTACACTCCACACTATACGCGTGAACTGTAGAAAGACCCGGTCATTCTTTCTGCGTGTGTGCGTGAGAGAGAAAAAGACCGGCCCTTTAATCCTCTTAATTGTGATTAAAACTTGTGATTATAGTAAACAAAAATAATAAAGTTTCATATCTTCACACAAACGAGCCGAGCCGAGCCGAGCCAAGTTTTGTTGCGTTCGGGTAAAAAACGAGTCTAAGATTGGAGCTCCACTGTAAGCTAGTAGAGCCCTGTTCATTTACTAAACAAGCATCTACAATGAGTCAAGTTTTTTTTTTTTGTGGTAGCCGAGCCGAGCTGAGCTATAGAGAGTTTAAGCTTAGCTATTTTATTAAACGAGCTCAAAACTTGAGGTAGTAGTCGAGCTGAGCTATAGAGTGTTTAAGCTTAGTTATTTTATTAAACGAGCTCAAAACTCGATGTTAAACTCGGCTCAATTACTTAACGAGTCGAGGTGAGCCTGTAGCGGCTTGGTACATCTGCCAGAAGAGCTCTATTTAAAACCCTAACGGTTGACCCTCTTCCTTCCCAGATTTCCACTCTTTCTTGTCTCTCTAGTTAACCAGAATCCTATCCTCATCGATCCCTACAAAAGCCTCAAACAACTCTCTTCCATAAACCCAGCCATGGAACCTTTACGCTTACTTCAGTTCTGGCACATCCCCTCCGACAAGAACACCGCCGCCTGCGGAGATTCAGACAGCGACACCACATCGAGTCCATCCGAAACCACCACCACCACCAACGATAAAGACCATCACTCCGTCGCAACCGACGACGAAGATTCCTTCTTCGACTTGGACTTCACAGTGCCCCTCAAAAAGAAACAAAAGGATTTCAACCCAAACGACAAGGTTTCGGCACGAAAAGCCCTGCCCAAGGCTCGGGTTCGGCTCCACGTGCTGTTGAAGAATGCAGAAGAATCGGAAAAGAAAACAGAGGCCTCCAAAGAGGTTCCGATTTTCTCATTGCTCGACATAGGAAACAGTCCGGCAAGAAAATTCCGGAAACAGAGATCGGAAAACGCGACGAGGCGTTTTCCGAAGGTCGTGATCCAGAAGTACCTGAAGCTGATCAATCCTTTCTACTCAAGGGCTTCGAAAAAGGCGCACACTCAAACGGTGAAATCGGCAAACGAGGTTTCGAAGAAAACGACTCCGTTTTCTTCTCCGAGGAAGCAAGTGGTGGAGAAACAGAGGATTCGTGTGGCGCGGGAGCATTTGGGTAGGAGCCATTCGTCGGCGGCGGCGTCGAGGGTAATATCGGTGCCGGCCAGGAGGGACGATTCGCTGCTGCTGCAGCATGATGGTATCCAGAGCGCCATTCTCCACTGCAAGAGGTCGTATAACTCCTCCGCAGGTACTTGCTCAATTTCAATTTATTACTCCTACTTAGTTTTGAGTTCGAAATTAGTGGTCTAGATTACGATTGACTAAATCTTTTTTTCTTGTAAACTTTGTTGTGTCCAGAGTTTTCTGTGCTGTCGCGATCTGCGAGCGGTCCCGGTCCCTATCCCTCAGAAAAGGCCTCAGTACTTATTCCTAGCAGAAATTCCACAGAGGAGGTGAAGACAAGAACTAGCATATGACGCTATGTTTCTCCTCCTTATTACAAAAAACAGAAAGAAAAAGAAAAATGCAGGAAAATGTAGGTCTAGAATTACTGATTCTGTTTTACTACTTCGTTTTTTTGAGAATTGTGAAGTAATTAATGTTTGCGAAGTGTTGTATTTGGGTTTGTTTTGTGGAAGAAAGAAAGAATAGGAGAGAGAGAGAGAGAGAGTAGGTTGTGGTGGTCGATCTTTAGATGAGGGAGACTACACTACTACGTAGTAATTGATTTCTTTTTTCTTTTTTTTTTTTGTCTCAGTGAATACTGTTAACATGTTTCATCAATGGTGGTTTTCTGTAAAGCGACCAATCATATTGGAAATCGAGAAAGGTAGTTTGAGAAGTGCAGTATAATGACTATCTGCGTTCGATCTGTTTATTTGGAAATTGGGATCATCATGAAATTCTGTTTAACGAGAAATTACTGTTCCAATCACAAAGAATATGAATATTAATTTCTCTCTTCATAAAGATGTGGGCAATTGTAACTCCAACCACCCAATAATACTAGTGGCACACTTCAAAAACACTCACGTGCCATAGGAGTGTGATTAGGTATAGCATCATTGTAATAAGCCCCGGGGCTGGCTTTGGGGTTTGGGTATATGCCGAGGTGGAATTATTAATAGTTCGGGAGCAGTGAGCACCGTCATACTGTACTCCGGACTATTTAACTATCATACATTTTCATGTGATCCATTACTAAGTGCATGGACCTCAAATGAATGTCTGATTCTAGAGTAGTATAAAGAACCACGTGACGGTGCTTCTGAACTGTTGAATAATTAATCTACATTAGTGAAGTGTTTGTGCACCTTGTTGTAGGTCCATACATTTAAGCCCGATTTCAGATATAAATACATTTATGTGTGTAGAAAATTTTGGGACCATTGTTCCGGAATACTGAACAATTTTACCAAGGGTTCTAATTTTAGCATTCCACTTTTGTATGCAGACACTATATTTTTAAATACAAAGTAGGGCGGCTGAGTACAATATGAATATTGTTTGATAGATTTTATCGAGATCTTTTGAACGGTGCAAAAAAAAATTGAAAAATTATTTTGCCAATCCATTATTTTTGAATTTAAAAATATAAAATAAACTACTTATTTTTTTAGATGGCAACGAGGAACACAACTCAAAATTTACGAGTAACATTTACGCACGCGAGAAGCTTGAGACATGGTGCTTTTTCTTCACCAAAAAACGAGGCTCGTTAAAACTTGAAAGAGAGAGGTTTGAACTTTTCACAAGAAAACAGGGAACCTTTAAAGGCAAACAGGGACCTGCTTGATGAGTCTTGAACGAGGAGGAGCCAATATTTGCACAGGCGACAAATCGGGTATCATCACCATCAAGGACGGGATCAGGATTTTACCCTAACAGTGGTGAAATGTATTCTAAAAAAGTCTAGTAGTAGCGAGACTATATAAGTTGGCATTTTTTTTTACATATAATAATTGCATTTTCTAAAATTCTTGTTGTGGCGGTCGCCGCCACTAGACTCCCCTGATTTCATCCTTGATCACCATCGCCAAGACGAGAGGTGCTGAAGCAAGTGCATTTGGGACGCCTTTGCCTCCCATCGCAGACATGGAGCCGCACTCTTATCTACAAAATGACTATACACAACATTGACCATCGGTTATATTTTTCACACCATTGAACATATGCTTGATGATCTGATAAACAAAAACAACGGATATTTCTAACAATTTTTTTTTTTTGGGTAAGCTATTGTGCCCTATTTGTTAGGTCTTACAAACACGAGGCTATTTGTGTCTAAAAAGTATTACTACATGCCTACAACAGACGGGCCGGAAAAACACACCCATTAATAAAATTCTTTTACACACTACATAGGAGGAGGAGTCATTTAGTTCAGGCCATGGGCTTCTTGGAGGAAATAGAGATGGTCCCGATTATGACGATTGTGGAAGGAAAATTTGACCTCCGTGCCGAGAAATGAACAAATTTTTGCAAATCAAAGTGTTCTCTCATCCCCCGGGACTTATTTGACCAAAAAAAAAAACATTTTAAAAGCCGCTAGATCATATGATCCTAGGATGTTGTTACTGTTATTGGTAAACATTTTTGTGAATGATACTCCAAGACAATCTAATTCCACGGGGCCCCAACTTCACTTACCCAAAGTTCATAGATTCAACTTCCGTTTCTAAACATTTGTTCGATCGTTAATCGAGATACAGTTAGTTAGGAGTACAAGAGCGGAACTCCAATAAATTAGGAGTATTACGTTGATAACAAGCACATCACGTATGTCATCACCCTTAAATAACATGAGAATTGATACTGTAAATTTGAACCTGAACCGTTCAATTCTCTTTTGTGGTACTTGGAAGCCTTTTATGTGTCCTACCATTTCGGGAATAAAATGCAAGGCCTGGCTTCTCCCAAGGAAGCCGCCTTGACTACTGCTCCAGTCAAGTCTTTTTCCAAATTGGGTGGCCGAAATTAAACATTATGCCATTATGGCTTTGACTGGTATGCTGGGGCGCTGCTGTGCCCCTAAGGGGGCAGTAGCTTGCGGCTGTGGCCGAATTTTGGGCTCACTCCGATCTCGCTCCGATGATCAGAAACGTTCACTTTGTAGAGCTCGTCGAGTAAAATAACTATGCAAAAAATCAGTTTAATTGAATATCATGAAGTGCTTGATTTGAACCTTTTTATCTTGAAAAGAATGGATCCGAAACACTAGATCAAATCCACTGTAACCCATGGACTGAGTGTTATATGGGTTCCGATCAGACACTTAATGATATCCAATTAAGTTGATTTTTTGCATAACTATTCTACTCGAAGAGCTCTTTGAAGTAAACGCTTCCGATTATTGGAACAAGACCGAAATGGGTCCAGAATTTGAACACAGCCGCAAGTTGCTGCCCCAAGAGGACAGCAGAGCGCCCCCCCCTTCCGGTCACAAGATAGTAATACTTTAACCTCCCCGTTATTCATGACATTTCCACACAAAGTGACCCCACGTTAAGTCTACGCCGTAAGCCTTAGGGCAACCTTTAGGTTCCTAATTTATGACAATTTTTTTTATGACTCAAGTGTCCGGATCAACCTACGTGCATTTTGATTAAATCTAAAGAATCAATCACACCGCTCTCTTACAGGAGTTTCAATTAAAGTCATAGTAAAGCTCTATATGGACTGAACTTAAAAGAATTGATAGCACCTAACAGGTTTCGAACTTAAAATCTCAGGAGGGACCAAATCCCTAAATCCCAAACTCTAACTGCTAGGCCAACTCTGGGTTTTAATTCATGACATTTTAACTTATATATATATATATATGTGTGTGTGTGTATATGTATGTATTGCGCCATTGTTTTATTGACACATTAATACATTATCTATTTGTCAAATTTGCACAAATAAAAGAGTAGTGTTTGTAATTCACATGAATAATTAAGGACAAAAAAGCGAGTCGGAAAATCAATTATTTCGTTATGTAGGATTGGAAAAAAGAGAAATCCCCTAATATGATGCCAAGAAATTGTCCATCCAACCCAAAAACCAGTCCAACGTCTCAAGTTATCAGTGCAGGGAAACTGAAATCCAAATTGAATTAACTGGAATGTATTTTACATCAAACAAATTAAAACAAGTAGAACATCAAGACGAAAAAAGAAACAACTTATTTGGATCACTCTTAACTAACAGAAGCAAACCAAACAAGCAATTCATAACAAAGAATAGGCATACGAGGTTCCACAGTACAAACATATGTTGCCAGCCACCATCTCAAACCCACCATCCAAAAGAAAAATTAAAAAAAAAATACACATAATCTCTCTCTCTGGAAAACTAAATTCCAAACACATGATATAAAACAGAATTAAGCATACAAGGATCAATCATTTGCACTTGATGTTCTCGAGCATTTTTGTGGAGGTGATAAGATCCATAGTGCAATTCATGTTCACAGCCTTCTTCTTCTTGAAAATCAGCATCAGCTCCACCTTTCCGGACAACTTCGCTTGGCTGCTCAGAGGCACCTTCCCAGAGCTAACATCAGCTGCCAACTTTGTGTTTGAAGTTCCAACCGATGAAAGGTCCAGTGCAACGGTGAACTTCTTGGTTCTACGGAATTGGGCTTTCGATTTTGGAATCGTAGCTGTCCCAATTAGAACCTCAGTACTATTACCGTAGTAAAAGGTAATTGTGCTGTTGTCATATTTGTAGGGTCCGAAATTGGTGTTCTTGATCCCAAGCGTAACGTTGCCATTCAAGTTGAAGGAAGTGTTCCCCGTTGGAATGTCCAAGGAAGCGGATCTGACCCGGAATTTGGGATTTCGGACCTTCATAACTGTCATGGAGAAAAGAGCTATGACTGCTGACTGAAAAATGATGAAGGCTATACCGTAGATGATCCACTTCTTGTACTTTTGGCGGCGAAGTTCTTTGGCTTGGGTTGCCGTGGCTTCTTCGTCGCTCCGGTTGTAGCCGTTGGTTGTTGGTGGGTGGTAGGCCTGCTGGTCCTTGGTTGCCATCTTGTCAAATTTAGAGAGAGAGAGAGAGAGAGAGAGAGAGAGAGAGAGAGAGAGAGAGAGAGAGATATAGATAGATAGATAGATGTGTGTTTGGTTCTTTACTTTGGAGCTAGGGATTGAAGGAAGTATTGGTACCGGTGGTGGTGGTGAATTGAGGGTGTGGAATTGAGAGATATTTATAATGTGGGGATTGGAGGCTCCAATGTCGAAAAAATTGGAACGCCTTGTTTGAAAGTTTTGATCGGACAAGGACTGGAATTTATGAAGGAGGAGGACTTTTCGGTCATCAGATGGTTCCGAACGCGTGACGGACGCCCCGGGTTCATTTCTTTGACTTTTGTGACGTTCGCTATTGGGGACTTGGGTCTGGCTGGATATTTTATTTTAATAACATGATGTCTAGATAGATTGTTCGCAACTCAACTAATTTTGGGGCTCTAAATTAATTAACGGGCATAACTCCTTGTGACTCCAAGATTTGGAACGGTTAGCTTTCGTGAGATTCGAACATGCGACAATGTGGTCAAACACTTATGGAGTATTTCTTTATCATGCCCACTTTATCAATTCATTGGGGTTGTGGCTGGGTATCTACTACGCCGGTTTCTCCCTAAAATGGACACACTTGGGCATGTTATTATAATCAAACGTTCATCTTGTATATATAGTTTTCCCAAAAAATCACATCTATGCAAAAATTTAAGGTGATCAAACATCGAGAACAATAAAATCACATAATATTAAAATTATGGACGTACCAATCTCAAATTGAAATTTGTTTTCCATTTTATTGAGACACGTTTAACGTTGATCATATTGTTAACAATGTCTGATTAAATTGATTTTAAACGAAAAATTATCTTCTTGTCTAGTCCTATATATGAGTAGTACGATTTCGATCATATACATGGATTTGTGATGAATTCTTTTTAGGTGCACAACAACAGGACTTGTGTGACTAGGTAAACAATAGCCACCCTAGGTATGCCTTGCCCAAGTTGGTTTTGGTGGGTCCAAGTTTAAGATCGATATTTGTATCAATTAGTATTTTTGAACAGTATTAGATGCTTCTATTTGAAAAGATGACTTTGAGTGGTCAAATATGAATTATATCTATCATTTCCTTTCCTTTTCCCCAACCAAATATATAGATAGACCTCGCCCACATGGAAATTGCTTGCAGTTCGAGATTCAATCATGAATATTACCGGCCGGGTGCTCCCAATATTTCTTGCCGGGTGCAGCGCAGTGTGGGGCCAAAATTTTCATCCAAACGGTATTTTATAAAAATGTATTATAGACCTTTTGTGTTGCGAAAATGATATAGAAAGTTAGAAACCGACCGGAGATACCGACGGTCATGGATCATCCTAGTAAATCAATCAAAAATTTATACTAGTATGAAAGTACCAATAGAGAAATAAACAAAAAAAAAAAGAGGGTAAAAAGTTGTTGCAACTGCCACACTGTGATATTAGTGTTTGTTTAAACCAAACTATGAATGGTTTAAGCAAATTAAACTACCTGTAAAACGGATGACTTGACCAATGCTCTAGAAACTAGAATTGATGCCGTTACTAGTATAATTTGTCAATGAAGCTTGACCTTTTCAGTCCTTTACTAAATTTACATGCACATCTTTTCTTTTCTTTTCTTTTTTTTTTATAACTCAAATGTCCTGACCAATTTATTTAGTTACTTGCACCTCAATTAATTTTAGGGGACCAGTACTGCACCTCTACGCTAAAGGATCCCTGACTCCAATTAGCAAGGGCCCCAATCAAACGCTGGAGCAAAACCCCATATAAACTTGGTGATACAATCGGCAACGGGTGGACATCTCTCCTATAGAATCGCGGGACACCGGGTTAGGCAAGACATGACCCCATAAGAGTTTAATAGCAGTCGGTACAAGTGAAAATAAACCTGACAAACCCGAACCGATCAAAAAAAACTACAAAAATTTTCAGTTTTTTGTCGGTCTGGACCGGACCCGACCTTGGTCGATTTCGGTCCTAGAAGATGAAAAAATAAAGTTTTTTGGTTCGGTCTCGGGTGCCTGAAAATTTAGCCGGACCAAACCGGCATTAAAAAACGAATAAACCGAGGGGTCTTATAGCTTTTTTTTCTTAAAATTTTCACCCTTGGACCAATCTGGTGATGTATAACATGTATTGGTTTATGTTGGGCAAAAACTTGTTGCAGGGTTGCACCTGCTATTGGGTTTTTTTCACCTTCCTGGTAATGGTTCTTTTAAAAATTTGTTGTTCACAATGTTGGGCATTCTTTAGTTTTTGAAAAAACAAGTGGAATGTCCGAATGTGGGTCCAAAATTCTTAAAAATAGGGGAAAATTCCTGGCCGGTCCCAAATTTTACACAGGGTTCCATGCAAACCCTTTTTTAAAGTTCTATCCCATCTAGACCATTTTGAAAGATTCTTTTACTATTTCGCCCCTATCACTTATCATACCTCAAGAATTCACACCTCCGAGAATTCACACCCCCAAGAATTCACACTTCCCAGAATTCACACACCTCCGAGAATTCACATCTCTCAAAATTCACACCCCCAATAATTCACACCTCCGAGAATTTACACCTCCCAGAATTCACACCCCTTCGAGAATTCACACCTCTCAGAATTCACACCCTCAATAATTCATACCTCCGAGAATTCACACCCCCCGGAATTCATACACCTTCGAGAATTCACACCTCTTAGAATTCATACCCCCGATAATTCACACTTCCGAGAATTCACACCCCCCCCAGAATTAACACCCCTCCGAGAATTCACACCTCCCAAAATTCACACCCCAAATAATTCACACCTTCCAGAATTCACATCTTTTTTCAGAATTCACGCTCTATTTGCACTATTCATACCCCCAGAATTCACATCCCTTTTAAGAATTCACACTCAATTCTTGGTGTGAATTCATTGTAGGGAAAAAAACCTAAACACAGTTTATACAATTCACTGTACAGAAAAAACATTAACAAATTACTACAACAATTCACATCTCCTCGAAAAAAATTGAACACAGTTTAATAACGTACCAATTCACATCCCCCAACAAACCACCGACCTCTTCAACTTGCAATTCCTCTGTGTCGGGCTCGCTTTGCTCGAAACCACCGCTAGCTGATTTTCCATTTTCTTCTCCTTTAATTCTAATTGGGGTGTGAATTTTGGGTGAAATCTTTGTGTGAATTTTGAGTGAAGTCTTGGTGTGAATTTTAGATTCTTGGTGTAAATTCTGGGTGAAATCGTGGTGTGAATTCTTGGTGTGAATTCAAAATGAAGTCTTGGTGTGAAATCTTAAATTCATTCAGCTCTGCAACTAAAAACAACAAAAAAACAAACTACAAAGAATTCACATCTCTAAATTACACGATCCATACCCATAAAAGTTTTAAAAAAGTTGTGAATTCATTCACTATCCACCATGATTCAACTCTGCAACTAAAAACAACAAAAAAAACACAGAGCCGAAAAGAAAATCAAGAACATCCATTTGTGTGTACTGCACTAAAACCTGTCCCTCCACCATGACCTCCTCATGGACAGGCATAGCCACCGCCGTCGCCGTCATCATCTATTCTATACTACGAGATCATCAATCTACACAATTCATTTGGAGGTGAATTGTGTCCTTTTTAAAGATGTGAAATCTGCTTTTTTGAAGATACAATTCACCTCCAAATGAAGAATTCCGGGTGAAGCCTTGGTGTGAATTCACACTCCTTTTTCAGAATTCTGCAAAATTCACTCATCTGTACAATTCGTGCCATGTTAAACAAAACAACACAACATTGAAGAAAACCCCTCTCTCTCTCTCTCTCGAAACCCCAATTAAGCTCGAATTTCACAATTGGTCGACTGGGACACAATTTCCACAGAAATCGGAGTGGCAAGGACGACGATCGCCATAGAAATCTCCCTTCTGTCACAATTCTTTGGATCTGTTCGTGTGTTTCGAACGTCGCTCCCTATCTTTGGCGGCGGGCCCATCAACTTAAGTTGTTGACGGATAAGCTACAACCGAGTTCGATGTGCGAACGGCGGCGCCGGGAACCATGACAACCGTTACAAGGGGTGACGATGAGGAAATGGGGGAAGCGGGTGGCAGAGGTGCAGCAGCCGAACAACCGCGACAGGATCTGACTGGGTTCATACCGGACGGCGGAGTAGGCCGCCCGAGCCTACGACGCCACTGCCTTCTGCCTCCGCGGGCCGCCAGCAATGCTAACTTTCTCGAATTGTCCGCCGGTTCCAGACGAGATCGAATTGTCGCGGTTGCAAATCCAGGTGGTGGCGTCGAGGCACGCACAAAGGCCAGCGGAGGAGGAAGGGCAGTCAGGTGGTGGTGGTGCGATAGGGACATCGGAGGCGAGTTTTCCAGCGGCGGTGGAGGTTTTTTATGTCGGAGAGTTTAGTGGTGGTTATTTTGGTGGTGGCGAGTTGATGAAGACAAGAGATGAAGAAGGGTTTGTAGGAAGGATAGATGAGAGGAGAGGCGAGAATATTGGGGTATTTTGGGTACCTCACTTAAAACAGGGCTTACATGGCTAGGATTTGACATTGGGTGGGGTTGGACAGGAACAGGAAGACAAAACGGGGCCGGCCTGGAAGAAACCCCTTAAATTGGTGGGTTTGGCGGCCCATAATCGAGTTTCTAAATTTGGCCCAACTAGGCCCATTTTGGGAGGACCGAATTCCTCAAATTCCCCGACCGGACAAACTCCACCCAAAATCGATACCGGTCCCTTCTTTATTATGGTCGGGGTCGATCTTGAAAGCATTTGCCCCGAACTGAATCAGTCTTTGAAAGTTTTGCCCAGAACCGACCGAACCTAAACAGATTACACCCCTAGCAATCGGGAGGTTTCGAAGCAAAAGATTTGGGAAAAAACCAACGCCTAATTTCTAGAATTTAACCACCAAGCCAATCCCTTCGGTTAATTTGCATGCACATTGCATGTTAGGCATTAAATCGACCAATAGTACTTTCTCTTGAATACTTCTAATTTTTTTTGGTAAAAGTCATAATTGTTTACATTTTCGATTCTCCTTGTCGAAACGAACCAGTAATCCAGAAAAACTTAACACAAATCTAGCAAATGCCCAAAAAATATGAATAAATACAAAACATAAGGATAAGTTGTTTTTTTTTTTTTTGGAAACTAGGCCTCACTACCGGTTCTGGGCTAAGGCCCAAGAGGCATGGGCCTTAAGCCCCCAAAAACTGTCAAAAAAACAGGGCACCCACTTATTTGTAAGACCTAGTATATTTGAGTTAATTTAGGTCCCAATTTTAAACCCAAGAAGACATTCTACACCTAAGGTCCCATGGCCCAGAAAAATGGAACACGGAATGCAAGAAAAAAAAAGAGGGAGGAATAACAAAAGGTCCCGGGATCGCCAAATCTCAGGGGCCGTTCAAAAATATTCAGTGTCGTGGGTACATAGATGCATCTTTTTTTTCCCCCTTAAATGCTACTACTCTAAGTACTTCCAATTACAAACAAATACAATGAAGAAAGAAGAATAACAACAAACAGGACTAGTGTGGTGTATTGTATTTTTTGTGGGGGTTTTTCGCCTTGCATACATGTATTTGGTTTTGAAATTAAAGTTCATTTATTGACTTTTTTTTTTATTTTCGTTTACAATTATTAAGGGCCTTACTTTCGAAGATCGTCTTAGGCCTCCAAATCTCAGAGCCGACGGCCTAATTTTATTTTCAGACGCGCATAAAAAAAAAAAATTTGATTTTCGAATTAACCAGCTCGAGTACAAATCAAAGTATCTAATACGAGTAAACAAAAAGAATAGTAAGTCATAACAGTAACAGGGTAGTATCAAAGAAGTAATCTCCACTTTACAAAAGGAAAAAAAATCACGTCTTCAACAATCAATAGCCAAATAAATAATAAGAAACAGGGCTATAGTCAAGATGCGCATAAGCTGGCTTGGACATCTCTCACCGTCGAACCAAGAAAATAGAAACATGGCTGTATCACTTGCACACGACATTCTGGAGCATTTGTGTGTTTGTATTTATTTCCATAGTGCAATTCATGTTAACGGACTTCTTCTTCTTGAAGATGAGCATCAATTCCACCTTCCCGGTCAATGTCGATCGGCTGCTCAAAGGCACGATCCCAGAGCTAATATCAGTTGCCAATTGCGAATTCCCGGCTAGATTGGTGGAAGCAAGGTCCAATCCAACAGTAAACTTCTTGGTTCTGCGGAATTGGGCTTTCGATTTGGGGATAATAGCACTTCCAACCTCTGTGTTGCCGTAGTAGAAGTAAACGGTGCTGTTGTCGTACTTGTAGGGTCCGAAATTGGCGTTCTTGATACCAAGTACGATGTTGGTCCTCAATCTGAACGAAGGGTTCGTTGTTGATTGGATATCAAAGGTGTCAAACGTGGCGGACCTGACCCGGAACTTGGGATTCCGGACCTTCATAACTGTGAGGGTGAAGAGGGCTATGATTGCGGATTGAAAAATGATAAAGGCCAAACCGTACAACAACCATTTCTTGTGCTTTTCGCGACGAAGCTCCTTGTCATACATGTTGACGAGCGAATTGTTATGAATGTAAGACAGAGAGAGATATAGAGTGGACAGAGAGAGATTCTTGACTATGGGAAGGAAGAAGAGGAGGTGGTGGTGGTGGTGATTTTAGGATGGTAAATGATGTTATTTATAAGGATAGGATAAGATGAATGGCCGCTTAAATGTTGCAAAAAATAGAATGCCAAGTTTGATCTTGGACGGGGGATATAGAAAGGGGAAGGACTAAGGAGGACATTTCCGTCGTTATAGCGTCGGCGGACGTTTCCCAACGCGTGACGGCAATTTTAACAATTGTAATTTCGCAGTCGAGGTCACTCCCCTATGCCAGGATATTCACGGAGGAGCCGTGAATAACGAATAAGTTATTCACGGAGATGCGCCATCTCATCCGTCCCTCTCGGCAATTAATAGTTGATATATGTTTTTAAAATTTTGACCGGTAATAAATATCTCTAACTGATTATAGTTTGTTTTTAATTCGGGTCATCTAAAAATTAAACTCCGTAAAACTTATTCACGATTCTTCTATGTATAAGTTATTCTCTACGTTTTTTAGTAATGAATTGTGACTTGTGTTACTGTACCACCGAAAATAAAACTCTCAGGGCTATTTTCGAGTTGAATATTCTTGTATTTTTTAATATTTTTTGTAGGCACCTGTTTTGACTTAGAAAATTTAAGTAAAATATCTGATTAAAACTTTAAAACCTTTCTTTTAATGCATTTTCCAATACTCCGTAGTGTACTCGTGTGTGTATATTTGAGTGCGTATCATATGCATTCTCAAAATGTTATGAATTATAAAGAAAATGTTACGAATCGTATTACTAGAAAGTTACGAATCGTATAAAGATTACGAGATACACTAGAATGTTATGAATCATAATGAAAATATTACGAATCGTACTGCTAGAAAGGTTATGAATTGTACAACAAAAGTTACGAAACACACTAAAATGTTATGAATGAACCATAAAATATGTGCATATGGTACATTCTTTTAAGCGATGTGTATTGTAGTTTTTCCCTTGTTATATATATAACCGTTTATGTTTCGAACATAAAAGTTCCTTTGGGATCGGTCTTGTATAAGTAAAATTCATATGTAGCCTATTAACAAACATTTAAGATCTACTATCTTAAAGAAATTAATCTCACTTACTTAATTAGCTAAAATTGTGACCTAACACGCTCAAAAATTCTTACTCCTCCCTCAATTTGGAAAAGGATATCCTAAACCCCAAACTTTAGATTGCCACAAATTGTTTTGGGGTAATCGTGAATGCGAACCTTGCATGCATGTGAACCCTAGAGAAATTCTACCGGACAAGGGGGGACGCAGGGGCTGTTGCCCTTTATAAGGGACAGCTGCTTGCAGCTGTGCCTATGCGTCACTAGGGCTGTAAACGAATCGAATCAAGCCGAACCCTGATAAGTTCGGCTCAGGTTCGTTAAGGTATGAGTTCGGCTCGGGTTCGGCTCGAGTTCGATTCGAGCCTAAACAACTTGGCTCGAGTTCGGCTCGTTAAAATTTTTCAAGGCTCGGGTTCGGCTCGGTTGGATTCGTTAAGGTACTAGTCTGGCTCGAGTTTAGCTCGGGTTCGGCTCGGTTAGGTTCGTTAAGGTACTAATCTGACTTGAATCCGATTCGAACTTGAACATCTTGACTCGAGTTTGGCTCGTTAAACACAAATGAATCGAGCCAAGCTGAATCTAGCTCGAATTTAGCTCGTTAAGACTCAGGTTTGATTCAGCTCAGCTCATTAAACTCAAGAGAACCCAAACTCTCTTATTGATCGTATAGAATTTGGGAGAAAAATAAGTATTGAATTATATGTACAACCTTAAAATTTTTTATATTTACAAATAGACCTCTATTGAATTATTAATTAAATTTTAAGTATAAGTTCGCGAACCTAACCGAGCCGAATACCGTTAGGCTCAGGTTCGGCTCATTTACAGAACGAGCTTAGAATTGAGGTTCAGGTTCAGTTCGTTTAGCAGACGAATCGAACTCGAACGAGCTCTTACCGAACCGGGTCTCGAACAGTTCGCGAATGATTCAGTTCATTTACGGCCCTATGCGTCACGGTGTAACTGTTTCAAGCACAAAAGGAAGGACACATCTTATGCCTTTATTACTTGTTTGGCTGGTCCTTCACATCACACACCATTTTGATGATTTTGCGGGGTCTATTTCAAGTCGGAAAAAAAAAAAGATTCAAACAAGTTATTCTTAAATATTTTTATATGAGTTCTTGTTAAAAATTAGCTCAATTCAATATCTGTAAGAAGTTTTTCAACATCTATAAGAGTCTTATGAATTATGAAAAATGGTTTTAGTTTTTCATCAATCAATTCACCGAACTTTTTGCTTTTGGAGAAATTCGATCCTATCCATCTTTTGATGCCACTCTATTAAATGTGTCCATACTTAGAGGTCAAAACTTAAAATGACGCAATACAATATACCCCCTTTCCAAGTTTGTTTGCTGGTTATAAGAAATTCAATTTTTTAAGTAGTCAAAGTTAAAAGTTCATATTTTCACAATTACTCCGCCATGAAAGGTCCCAAATTTTCAGGTATTTATTATGAATTCATATTTTGAAGGGTAAAAGCAAAAGTTTTGCCCTGTTTTGGTGGTTATTTTTAGAAGTGAAGTATACATTTTAGGACAACACAAAATAGAAACACGAGCAAAAAAAAGGGGGGGGGGGGGGGGGTGGGAAGGGGGAAGTAGTGAGAGAATCTATTTGGTAGAGGTATATTTTTTTCTTAATCTGAAAAAAAGTTTTCGCGATGCATAACAAGATGGTCCTCAATGATTTGATTACGTTAGAAGTTTTGGCACTTTTGATTAAAAATTGTCAAACTTTGCAGGTATAATTCAAATAAGTTTCTCATAAGTCGGCCAATTCAGATGTAAAAATCTGAACCAATGGACTGTTGATGACATAGTACTAAAAAAAATCCACAAAATCTGAATTGGTCAATTGTATTCGTCAAACATTGGTCACATAATCCTTCAAAATATTATGCGTTCACGCTTACGCTCTCAATCCTCGCGGATCTTAGTAATCCGGGGTGTATTACAATGACGCTTTCACGCTCGCGCATCTAACACACGAATTATATGACTTAGCGTCAAAACATTAGGTGTTTTTTCAGGAAAACATTCCACCATATAAACGGTGGTGATTTTGCTACTTGGATCGATACATGGTAATCGAATTATTTATTTAACTCTTTATTTTCAGACAGGTGCACGCACACACGACATGAAAAAAGAAAAATCTGATAAATGACTGATATTCAAAAAGAGTAAAAAATCTAAAGTATCCAATAAATAAAAAGAATACTCCTATATCATAACAGCAACTATCAAACAAAGACGAGAAGTAATCTCCTCTCTACAAAAGCAAAGGAAAAACAGAGCCACACGTTTTCAACAATCGAAATCCGAACACATAATACGAAACAGGGCTGTATGATCACTTGCACGCGATATTCTGGAGTGATTGTGTGCTGATATTTATTTCCATAGTGCAATTCATGTTGACGTTCTTCTTCTTCTTGAAAATAAGCATCAGTTCCACCTTTCCGGTCAGTGTCGATTGGCTGGTCAAAGGCACGATCCCAGAGCTTACATCAGTCGCCAGTAGATTGGTCGAAGCAAGTTCCACTGGAACGTTAAACTTCTTGGTCCTTCGGAATTGGGCTTTCGATTTGGAGATAGTAGCACTTCCAACCTTTGCATCGCGGTAGTAAAAGTCAATGGTGCCGTTGTTGTACTTGTAGGGTCCGAAATTGGTGTTCTTGATCCCAAGCTGGACGTTGCCCTTCAGATTGAATGAAGGGGTTGCTGTGGATTGGACATTGAAGGTGTCGAACGAGGCGGACCTGACCCGGAACTTGGGATTCCGGACCTTCATGATTGTGAGGGTGAAGAGGGCTATGATTGCGGATTGAAAAATGATAAAGGCCACAATGTACAACAACCATTTCTTGCGCTTTTCGCGGCGAAGATCCTTGTCATACATATTGACCGGCGAATTGTTATGAATTTGAGAGAGAGAGAGAGAGAGAGAGAGAGAGAGAGAGAGAGATATGATTCTTGTGGTGGTGGTGGTGATTTTTGGGATGGGAAATGACGTTAATTTATAAGGAGATAAGATGAAGGGGTTAAACGTTGAAAACGATATTAGGACGCCAAGTTTGAAAAGTCTGATGATGAACGCGGACTAGGAAGGGGAAGGAGATGACTTTTCCGACGTCGGATGTTTCCTTCCCAGCGCGTGACGACGTTTTTTTGGGGTTTCAATAGTCGTGGACAAGGTGGCTCGATCGATGCCCCTAGTGGGCAGAGGATATTTTGTTTCTTTGGAGTGTATTTTTTCCCAATACAATTGGATGTATTAGAAGCTTCTATTTGTCCACATCCTCAAACGTGAATTATCCCCAAAGTAACCTCGCCCGCCATGAACTTCAAGGGATTGGTTGGCGGCCTCAAATTTGGGGATTTGCCTCTTCCAAAATCTACGCATAGAAACTTCTCGGGTGGTATCAGTTTCTTTGGATTGCTTCATACAGAACTTGGCTCTGTTTTTTTTTAAATTGGGCCCTGCAGGTGGACGGTGTGATTTGTTTTCCAAGATTAGTCGAGATGCGCGTAAGCAAACTCGGACGTTGGAATTATCAACTACATAACAAAACAAAAAAAAAACCCTCGCCCACCATGTAGAATTGTATGTACCGTGACATGCATTTTTTTTACTAATTGTTTTTATACCACGAAAAATGAATAATCTAAGGGCTAGTTGGGACTAAAATCTTTTCCTTTTGTTCTTTTTTTTTGAACTTCTGCCACTTTTGTATCAGATTTTTGTGGCTTTTCTGATTCGTTTTTCACTTTTTTGTCCTATTTTATTCTTATCCTCAAAACGAATTGGAATAGTCAAATATTTTTACAAAGATCTGGAAAAAGATAGTACTCTATCAATCAAGGAAAGTCATTCTTTGACAGTAACTAATTACTTAATCTATTCAAAATAACGATAATAATAATTAAAAAGTCAAGAGGAGGGCGATTTTTCAATTTAATGAATTGTTATGAGATTGTTGATACTCCATTAGACTATTAGACGAGGGAGTCCTATTTATTGGCTTACACAAAATTTAATATTGTCCAAGCATCCTATAAAAAATATGGAATTGTCCCAAACTCTTTCAATTGGAAAAACTTCTCTATCTTTACACTCAAAATTGCAAAACTTTAATTCTTTAATGACATTTTTAATAGTACTCGTGTGTATAAATTGACCAAAAACCATGCTTAATATGATTCCAATGCATAGGCATCGTTTTCTTAGGAAATAAAAAATAAAAAATCCCCTTTGGGTCTTCTATAAGTCAAAATTCGTATCCTATTAACAAAATATTTAAGTTTATTTAACATTGTTAGTTAAAATTGCGACCACACCAAGTCAAAATTCTTACTGCGCCTTGAATATAGAAAAGGGTATAATTAACGACCCAACTTTAGTTTGACCTATTGTTTTAGTGTACTTGTTGTATTTTAAGTAGTATATGTTAATGCGCATCCTGCACGTAGGGCTGCAAACCAGCTGAGCTGAGTTTTGTCTCGAGCTCGGCTCGTTTACTAAATGAGCCAAAAATTTAAGTTTGAGCTCGGCTCGAGCTTTAACGAGCCGAGCTTAGTCATTTATTAAACGAGCCTCTTTAATCGAGTCGAGCCTCCCTTAATGAGCAGAGCTTTTGTCGAACGAGGAGCTCAAACTTGAGTTCGTGTTTGGCTCATTCAGTAAACGAGCTGAGCCGAGCATTAATGAACCGAGTTTGCGAGTTGCTAGGTTCATTTACGGACCCTACCTACATGCATGTGAACTAGGGGTGAGAAAATAACCCACAGGTCTGTGGGTCCGACCCGACCCGAAGGGGTTCAGACGGCTTCTACCAAGTAGATCGGACGGTTGCGGTTTGTAATCCGTGAAAAAATCAGATTTCGGGTCGGTGTTTGGGTCAGCGACCGATGTATCCGGCAAACCCGGTGCTTGCCACCACCTCTGGACTGGAGCGTATGGTGTCAGAGAAATCAGATTCGATTGTGTTTCCTGAGGCAACTAGCTAGCACTGAAGGATTTCCTACTCTGGAACCTTGGCTAAAAAACTCTCCAGTTTAACTGTTTAAGGAGTCCAACAAATGGCTTTTGAGCCAGGTCCCGTGGTTGATGATTGTGGTAGCTAGAGATCAACACATTGTGGAATATATTCAGTTGATGGGCAAATGGAATACTAGTAGCCTAGAGAGAGCGTATTGATTTTAGTAATACGAGCAGCGTTACTGTACAATAAGAAAGAGTGTTTTGAGTCGGTGATGATGAACATCATTCATTGGTTCCTTTGTACTTCGTATTTTGTTATTCTTCTCCTTTATTATTCAAAATTATGGTTTGGTTGCTGAGATAAGTCTAGTACAACAGATGGATTATAACTCGTGGACAGATTTTTTGAGAATTAAGTTTATGTATAGGATTATTTAGCAGAGCGAGGGAGATTTACAAGCCTCCAGGTCGTACGTCTCTCTTGTGTTATTCTTTGTCTATTGTCACATGATCATATTTCAATGTGCAAGAGAAGGGATTGCTATAATTTTACATTCGAGAAACAATATGATTCTTTTGATTCAAATGAAAATTACAAAATCAATTCTGGTGATTATGTAGATGTGAGATTCAACAGAAACAATCACTCTCTTGTCTCGTTATCTTAGTCCGCGAAATAAATTGATTCAGTAGTTATGTAGATGCGGGATTCAACAGAAACAACCACTGTCTTGTCTATCATCTTAGTTCCTTCTTAGAGTTCCTACTTTTAAGGAGATATGAAATTATGGCATTTAAATTCATATTAACAGACAAAATTCCCACATTGCATGTTTCATTCTCACTTTCAAATACATTGTAACCATTACCAAGAGGGCTTAGAAAAGCTAAAAGTTTCATACTTAATGACTTTTCGAAAAAGAATAAGATGTCCAAAAAATGAAAAGATGGATCAGAAAATCCTAAGGTTGAAAGTAGAAGCAAATACCACAAAGAATTCATAAGGAGCAAATACCCACAAAAAGAATTCAATGAGCATCGAGACTTATCTCTTTACAAAGAGCACAAGTCTGTAGCAATTTACGTACATCCATTAAATGCATTAGGCATGCGGTCTGGAGACAAAATCCACTACAAAGCCACGGGCTGCTACAAATGAAGCTGAAGAGAAATGTGTGAGAGAGAGAGAGAGAGAGAGAGAGAGAGAGAGAGAGAGAGAGAGAGAGAGAGAGTCTGTGTGTGTGTGTGTTAACCCTTCAGGGCTAACTCAAAACATCAACAACAATTTCCCATCCCTTGGCCATTCAACATGGCTTGTTTCACCATTTGGTCATCTCTGGTATAAGCCAAATAGTTTATGGTTTTCTTTTTCATTTACAAAACCAAGATTCAACCATAGCATTAGGGTGGTTCTTCATTTGAATTGCCCAAACAATCAAACTTAGGAAAGTTTTGTAGACCTAGAAACTCATCTTGGAGAAATAACAAAACACATTGATAAGCAGCAGGACTCCTGACATTCTCAACTAATTTCAGATTGTACGTTACTAAAAAATAATCAGTCATTCCTTCCGGTTATGGTGGGCAAAAAATAAGGCATACCATGGCCAAAACAGTACCATCTCTCGCTGCCAACAGTGTCACTGTAATGTCAAGACTCAAGTGTATTGTCATTACACTTGCCGTTGAAACCCAAGCTCTCCGAACCAGAAAAACTTAGCTCTACCCTTTAGCAAGGTTGTTAAAAGTGGACTAGGTCCAGAATTCCATATTTCATAAAGAATAACCCCACAACTTTCGAAGACTAAACCATCTCATCAATGTTTCCAATTGAGTTAACTACAGTCAAAATTTTTGGAGGAAGGAAAAAAAAATTCCAGCTGAGGCGATCATAAAAGAGGACATTTACTGAAACATGGTGCTGAAGAAAGCAGTAGAACCGGGGAATGAAATTTGCCGAATC
This sequence comes from Rhododendron mucronatum var. ripense, assembly GCA_019656295.1. Taxonomy (NCBI): domain Eukaryota; kingdom Viridiplantae; phylum Streptophyta; class Magnoliopsida; order Ericales; family Ericaceae; genus Rhododendron; species Rhododendron mucronatum. The sequence continues at coordinate 1,276,525 of BPLT01000011.1, forward strand.
ATAGGGAAGGGAGGCTGCAGAACGTGAATGTGGCTTTGCACTGCATATTGTTGCTGCACACCTGTTATATAAGGAGGCAGGACAGACAGCTGAAATGCTTGAGCGGCTGCAACTCATGTTGAATTTCTACGATAAGGCATGGCAACCAACTGAAAAACAAGTTCCTCCCTAAACAAAAGTTGCAGTTGATACTCATCACATCTAATGTGAATGCATCAGTATCCACAAATACAGGGGGAAATCAACCATTGTAAATAAACAACATTCTTCTATTGGTCAATTAATGACGATGCTTCAACAAGCAATCATAATTCCTATACTAAATTTGTATTTTCTCTTTTTTCCAATTGGTTTTCTTTCTTCGGTGTCTCTTTCCTTTTTTTCTCAGTATTTTGGACCACGTTTGAGAATACTCGTACTAATTAATCCTAGAGCATCAATGTTGGTCACTATGACCAATGTGGGGCTCTGGGATCAAGCTATAAACAACCCGATTAGAGGGACCTTGCAGATCTTCTCTGTGCAGCATTCCCACATTACTGAGCAAGTCGAGGCAAGGCCCCTCCTGTCCCTATTGGGTAAGGACTCCTTTGTTTCGAAGATTCCTCTCTCTGCCCTTCTTCTATCCCAAAAAGAAAAGAAAACATAAATCTTTTCTTTTCTTGGTTTCATCCCGTCCCCATCTCAAATAAGAGGGGGACAATAACACATTTTCCGTCGTTTTTCCTCTCTGTCCCTTTCCATTTTTTCTCACCTATGACCTACCTAATATTTTATATACTTTCCGGGTGCAGGTATCTCCCTTCAGACTTGAGTGGCAGAAGGGAAAATACAGAATTTGTTTAAGGATCTATCCTATCCCTATGCTTCAAGACTAAAGCCAAGCTAGTATGCAAAGGAGGAAGACCCTTTGAATTTCTGCAGCGCTTAAGGATTGTACCGAGGTAGTTGAGGTTTACACCAGCGCTCTACATATTCAATGTTCTTCTGTTCCTTCGACCCTTTGAGCAAAATGCGGTAAACAGAAGGTAAATCCATGGACCAGCCTTGTCATCTCTGTCTTGTAGGCACTAGAAGATCACATCTTTGGCATCCAAAGATAATGGTTATGACAGTCTACAATCCCTACCTCCAACCAAACTACCAATTTCACTGCTAATCCCTCCTCACGACCAATCTCCATTCGAATCCCTTCCTCACTACCAATCCCAATTCGAATCCCTTCCTCACTACCAATCTGCTTCAATCTATAACACGTATCAAGCGAGGCAAGTGCTCACGATTTTTGTTAGCCCATTTCGCAGGCTAACATACTAACCGAGTTTAGACTATCCTTCAACCGTATTTGAAAAAATGAACTTACCAATATTCAGAATCTCTTTGTGGACAGTAGCTCAAGACAAGAAGGGAACTTCACAGCAATCTCTGTTATTGGTTCTTTGCTAGGAACTCCCTGGCTGGCCTTTGCCAACATTTGCCCCAAAGCAATAGATACCGGAAATGCAACATCATTTCCGACCTGTATGTGCTTGCCATATTCATGAAGACAACCAATATCAGAGACCAACAAGGAAAAACTGCAACAAACAAGGAAAGTTTTATCGTTGTAGACAACCACAACAACTATGGGTCAAAGCGATTAAAGGAAAAGACATAAAAGAAATGGAGGCCAAACTAAAAGAGAAGAATTCTTAATTACAGTAATTACTGAAGGACTTACAAAGAACAATTGTGAAACAAGCATTCCAATTGTGTTTCGCAATCATCCGTCTAATCAAATAACTAATCATAAGTTAATCTTACTAAATAACTATTCAGCATTCAGAGTTACAATTGCTAAATAAATAGGTTCCTATTCAATACCCTCATCCGAGACCTTTTCATTCACTTGCAATTTCTGAATCAATTCAAGCAATAACTACAAAAAGAAGGAAGGGATGCAAATGATACCTTTCTTTGACGCCCCCATATAATTTATATCGCGTCAAATCCACCTGTCGCACAGAAAAGCTAGTGATGAACATTGGAATAAATATGAACAGCATTACAAAAGAAGTAGATACTTGTAGGTGAGTGATGCAGTGGCCATAGAAGAGTGCTACTTTAGGCATTTTAAGCCTAGAGTGGCAAAACCAGTGAATATTCACTAATTTCCTTCACTAACGGCAAAACTAGTGAATACTCCCTCCGTCCCAAATTCTTTGTCCGGTCCGCAAAACGGAGTGTAAAAAATAATACAATTTTTGCAAGAAAAAATCGAAAGTTTTTCAACTACTTACTAGATATCAATGAGTATTTTTAATTTGTGAAAAAAGTTTGAATTTTTTCTTGAAAAAATTGTATTATTTTTAACACTCCGTTTTGCGGACCGGACAAAGAATTTGGGACGGAGGGAGTATTCACTAATTTCCCTCTCAAGAGGAAACTAGTGAATATTCACTAATACTTGGTCTATTTTTTTTCCAATTCTGTTCTTATTCGGAATTTTACCGTTTTTGGTAATTTTTACTTTTAATTGATTCGGCTTCCGTTTTGGACGAATCAATTAGGTATTTTTTCCGTTTTTTGGTAATTTTTACCTCTGATTGATTCGCTTCTGTTTTGGACGAATCAACTAGGATTAGGGTTTTTTTCCTCACTATTTAATAAGTTGTAAGCCTTTAGGGCACGGCAGTTGTTAATTATTATCGACTAAATCAGAGTCAGAGAACGTTTCTCTAACTTATATCGTTTGTGTAATCTTTGTTGCACGTTCTTTTATGTGGTTCATACACGCGCTACATCAGTTGGTATCAAAGCACAAGTTTCGATCTCGACTATGGCCGCGAGACGTGCTGGAGGTCGAGGGGGACGGAGCAATCGTACAGCTTTTGTGGAGGACGTTTATGAAAGAGATGACGTTGCGCAGGAAGCACGAACAGATGCGTGATTTCAACAGCTTGAGCAGCAGATGGCGGACGCGATTGGCGCCCTAGCCGACCAAATCACTACCTTGTCTGTTGGGGGAAATCCACCTCGCCATCACCCGTATAATCGGCGGCCTCAGGAAGAGGACAAGAATTCGGATGGTGAAGAGGCTGACAACCCTTTCGCGGTAGGGGCAACCAGTGTCGGGAAAACTGGCGGTGGGGGCTACTATCAACCAAGGGGAAGAAGTCTGAGTTCCAGGGAGTTCACGGCTGACCACCGTGATAACCGACAATGGGAAGCCGGCTTGAAGATCGATCTGCCTGAGTTTCAAGGGGGTTTGACGCCGGAGGAATTCCTTGATTGGGTCACTGCCATTGAAGAGATTTTGGAGTTCAAGCAAGTTCCGGATGACAGGCGGGTGTCGCTGATCGCTACCAGATTCAGGGGTAGGGCGGCGGCATGGTGGCAGCAACTCAAACTATCTCGGATGAGGCAGGATAAAGACAAGATTAGTTCGTGGGAGAAACTGAAGAAAAAGATGCGGGTGGCTTTTCTTCCTCACAACTATTCCCGTCTAATGTATCAAAGGTTGCAGAACCTCCGTCAGAATATGCGTTCTGTGGATGACTATACTACAGAGTTCCATCAGTTGGTTGCTCGGAATGACCTGGCTGAAACAGAGGAGCAATTGGTTGCGAGGTATGTGGGAGGATTATGTGAGCAATTTCAATTTACTTTGAATATGTTCGATTTGTGCTCTGTTTCAGATGCCCATCAGAGGGCATTACAGTTGGAGCGGCAGGCTAACCACAGGCCCGCAGCGATTCCTTGGGGTGTTGTTACTCGGCCCACGGCCAGCCCTGCCCCGGTGAAACCCACTGGTACCCTACCACCATCAGTCCCACTGGCAAATAAGGTGAGCGTTTTGGGGACAAAGTGCTTTAAGTGTGGAGAGTCTGGTCATCGAGCCTTTGAGTGCAGGAAGGCCGATCGACCAGGCAAAGCTTTGTTTGTGGACGCTGACGGAGTTGTCGGTGACCACTGTGAATCATACGAGCAAGATGCAGTGTTTGATAAACCACATCACTCAGTCCATCCGGACGTCAATGTGGAGGAGGTTATGGGGGATACTGGGCCTTTACTGGTGGTTCGGAGGTTATGTTATGCACCTCGTGATGTTGGGGGTGATTCATGGCTCCGCAGTAACGTGTTCCAATCCACTTGCACCATCGGGGGCAAGGTGTGTCGATTCGTGATCGACTCAGGGAGTTGTGAGAATGTGGTGGCAGAGGAGGCAGTCCAAAAGTTGGGATTAAAGACAGAGGCTCATCCTAACCCCTACAAGCTGTCATGGTTGAAGAAAGGTAACGAAGTTAAAGTTGTTTAGTAGCCTTTTCAGTTGGTACTAAATATAGGGATGAGATTTGGTGTGATGTGGTGGCAATGGATGCATGTCACCTACTATTGGGGCGACCCTGGCAATTTGACCGCAAGGTTACGCATGATGGTGGTGCCAACACGTACTCTCTGTCATTCAGCGGTACGAAGATTGTTTTGTTGCCTTCCAATGGGGTTGTACCCAAACCACACAATGGGGAGGGTACCACTCTTTTGACGAAAGCTAAATTCGAAGAGGAGTTTACAACTAGCAAAGCGATGTTTGTGTCGATTGCCAAGGAGGGTTCACAAGTCCAAACAGATTAGGAAGTTCCAGCAGCCATTGAGCCTCTTCTGGAGGAATTCCGGGATATATTCCCGGCTGCGCTACCTGATGGTCTGCCACCGTTGCGGGACATTCAGCACCAGATCGACTTGGTGCCTAGTTGCGGCTTACCAAATCGGCCTCACTACCGGATGAGTCCAAAAGAGCATGAAGAGTTGAGGCGTCAAGTGGAGGAATTATTGGCTAAGGGCTTTATTCGAGAAAGCCTTAGTCCTTGTGTTGTCCCTGCGCTGTTGACCCCCAAAAAAAATGGCACTTGGAGGATGTGCGTTGACAGCAGAGCCATCAACAAGATTACAGTGAAGTACCGCTTTCCGATACCAAGGCTGGATGACCTACTAGATCAGCTGGGGGGAGCACAGATTTTTACTAAGCTGGATCTGAAGAGCGGTTACCATCAGCTTAGGATCAGGCCAGGGAATGAGTGGAAGACAGCCTTCAAAATTAGAGAGGGGTTGTACGAATGGTTGGTGATGCCATTCGGCCTGTCCAATGCACCAAGCACTTTCATGCGAGTCATGAACCAAGCCCTTCGTCCATTCATTGGTAAATTTGTCGTAGTTTATTTTGATGATATCTTGGTATATAGTGCCAGTCCTGACTTGCACTTGCAGCATCTGCGAGAAGTTCTCGTTGTATTAAGAGCGGAGAAGTTATTTGGGGCTATCAAGAAGTGCGTTTTCATGACAGATTCCGTACTTTTCCTTGGATATGTTGTATCCAGGGATGGAATTTCTGTGGACGAGTCTAAGGTTGAGGCAATTCGGCAGTGGCCCCAACCGCGGACCTTGTTTGATATTCGGAGTTTCCATGGCCTAGAGGCTTTCTATCGCCGTTTCATACCTAATTTCAGTACTATCATGGCTCCGATAACAGATTGTATGAAGGGTGGCAGGTTTACATGGAGTGACGAAGTCTCTCGGTCATTCCAACTAATCAAGCAAAAGTTGACTACCGCTCCAGTTCTGGTCTTACCGGACTTTTTACAGCCCTTCAAGTTACATTGTGATGCGTCGAAGGTAGGGATTGGGGCTGTCCTTAGTCAGAATTCCAAGCCAGTGGCCTATTTCAGTGAGAAGTTGAATGGGGCAAAACTGAATTACAGCACCTATGACGTGGAGTTGTATGCGGGTTTGTACATGCCGTTGCCCATTCCTTCTCAACCTTGGGCCGACGTCAGTATGGATTTTGTGGTGGGGTTACCACGTACGCAACATGGTCATGATGCTATTTTCGTCATAGTGGATCGGTTCTCCAAGATGGCCCATTTTATTGCTTGCAAGACAACCACGGATGCTGTCAAAGTAGCCCAGTTATACTTTACGGAGGTTTATCGCTTACACGGGCTGCCTTCTTCCATTGTTTCTGACCGTGACACCCGATTCCTAAGTTACTTTTGGAGGACTTTGTGGAGGTTGGCCTGCACCACTCTCAATTTCAGTATGGCTTACCACCCTCAAACCGATGGCTAGACTGAGGTGATGAACCGTTCCTTGGGCAATCTACTTCGCAGCTTGGTGGAAGACCATCTCAAGAGTTGGGACCAGAAGTTGTGTCAAGCTGAATTTGCTTTTAACCACTTTGTTAACCGTAGCACTAGACTTTCCCCTTTCCAGGTTGTCTATGGCTTTAACCCTCGAACTCCGCTTGACCTAGCTCTTGTTCCTGACCCAAAGCGAGTGCATGGGAAGGCTGAAGAGTTCATGACAAGTCTGCAGCAAGTTCATAAGGATACTGAGCAGCGCCTGCAACGGGTCACCATGAAGTATAAGGAGGCCGCGGATAAGCAGCGGCGCTTGGTGGAGTTCGAGGTTGGGGACTTTGTGTATGCCATCCTCACTAAAGATCGGTATACTGCCCATGAGTACAGCAAGCTTGCGGCTCGGAAGGTTGGACCTGTAGAGATCATCGCAAAAATCAGTCCAAATGCATACCGTCTGAAGCTTCCTAGTCATGTTCGCACGACTGATGTGTTTAATGTCAAGCACTTGATCCCATTCCGAGGGGATAGTTCTGATGATGAAGCAAATTCGAGGGCAAATTTCTTTTTAGAGGGGGAGGATGATGCAGTGGCCATAGAAGAGTGCTACTTTAGGCATTTTAAGCCTAGAGTGGCAAAACCAGTGAATATTCACTAATTGGCAAAACCAGTGAATATTCACTAATTTCCTTCACTAACGGCAAAACTAGTGAATATTCACTAATTTCCCTCTCAAGAGGAAACTAGTGAATATTCACTAATACTTGGTCTATCTTTTTTCCAATTCTGTTCTTATTCGGAATTTTTCCATTTTCGGTAATTTTTACTTTTAATTGATTCGGCTTCCGTTTTGGACGAATCAATTAGGTATTTTTTTTTGTTTTTTAGTAATTTTTACCTCTGATTGATTCGCTTCTGTTTTGGACGAATCAACTAGGATTAGGGTTTTTTTTCCTCACTATTTAATAAGTTGTAAGCCTTTAGGGCACGGCAGTTGTTAATTATTATCGAATAAATCAGAGTCAGAGAACGTTTCTCTAACTTATATCGTTTGTGTAATCTTTGTTGCACGTTCTTTTCTGTGGTTCATACACGCGCTGCATCAGTGTGCGTGAAGATCATACATTCGTTGGAAACTGAACAATTTTTATTTTTGAAACAATAGAGCTCAATGTATTATCATCTCTAATGCCTGAGTAAAACACCAGTTTTTGGTCCATGAACTAGGATTCTATCGGTGGTGGTTACGTAACGGTTTTTTTGAGCTATCTCACCGCTGCATCTCAATATATCGATGAGATGGAAAATCTCGTGCATATTGGCCGATTCCCTCTACGCACTGGTCCATTACTCATTCTTTGGGGTAAAAAAACGATTTTTTTTTAAAATTCATGGTTGCGACAATCGATTCCCGTTACTTTTTTTTCGATACCTTTACACTGGGACCGAAGGATTATTTAAAACCTGGATTACATGTCAAATCCTTACTTAGGTTATGTACATTGTACAAATCTTTAAACATAAAAAAGAATAACTTTTTTTTTTTGGTAAGTAAAAAAACAAAAAAAAACTTACCCATATCGAGTGGGCCATCTGGCCCTTGATTCGTCGGCCGGCACTGGTTTTCCGGCGAACCTGTCGTCGGGTTCCTGCGGCGGTGGGGGCAACTTCGCCTTCTTCGGTGAAGACGGGTTTGGGGGAAAGCTTTTCTTCGCTCGCTTGGTTTTTCCCATTCTCGCACAGAGAGAGATGCGGGGAAGATGAAGAGATGAGAGAGAGAGAGAGAGAGAGAGAGAGAGAGAGAGAGAGAGAGTGGGGGCAACCTCGCCTTCTTCGGTAAATTCGACCATTGAGTATTGACAGAAGCGGGAACTGGTGAGGTAAACTAGGGTATAGGATGGGCTTTCAAGGCTCAAAACGAATCATATATGATAAAACAGGGTGGGCTTGGGCCTCTGAGGAAGTCCAGTAAAATTATGAAATACTAACTACAAGTCAAGTATAGAAGGGGGAAGGAATATGGGGTGAGTGAGTTAGGCCTTGCTTTGATTCGAACCCGTAGTTGGACCAAAGAAGGGGATTTCTTGCCGCTGTGCACCAGGTGGTGTCATGGTGATGGACCCGTCCTTCCGGACGGTAGCTATGGCTTGAACTGGACATTCCACGGCGAGTCGGAAGCCCCTATGGTCATGCCCAGGGTGGAGTTGCTACGGTGGTCGCCCCTTCTCACCCTTTTGGTTATCAAAAAAAAAGAGTTAGGCCTTGTCATTTGGGAAAATGGCGGCCAAGGATGTGTTTGCTAATTAATACCCGTCAAGGATGTTTTCAGTATTAACAAATGTTTTCAGCATGTCTTTAGCGGGTATTAATTATCGAAACACGTCTTGCGCCGTCATTTTCCCTTGTCGTTTTGGATCTTAAAACCCCTAGGCAAGTTTTTTTTTTTTTTTTAATCCTCAAAACCCAAGTTGTTTTAGCAGTCAACCTTTTTCCGTGCGCAAGTTGTTCAACAGGCAACCTTTTTCCGTGGCCAAATTCGGCTGAGGAAATAACTGTGACCGTTTTTCTATCCAATTTCAACTACCAATCAGAATTTTAGCTTAGACAATATACCAAATTACATTTGTGGGAAAACGTGAGAGCGACGAGAAGAGACCAAGTTATCACGAAACTTTCCAAGACAAACCAAAGGTTGTGATCAATTCAAAGGCTTTGAGTCTTTGAAGATCATCCTAGGGATGCGATTACTTGAGATGATTCAATTTAGAGCTCTGCTATTCGCAGGGAAGAGTTGCAGGGAACTACGCAAGGAAAAATTTGTTTAGGCTCATTCTGGGTCCCACAAAAATCTAGAAAAATATTCATAAATCTTTTAATATTATTTTATGGGATTCTGTAAAAAATCAGCTGCAACGGATATCGGTAAGTATTATTTTTGGATTCATTGGGCGAACTGAACAGTTTCGTCCCTACGAATCCAAAAGTAATACTTACCGATATCCGTTAGAGCTGATTTTTTACAGGATCCCATAAAATAATATTCAAAAATTTATGGATATTTTTCTAGATTTTTGTGGGACCCAGAATGAGCCCAAGCACATTTTTTCTTGCGTGGTTCCCTGCAAATCGTCCTTACGATTAGAATTTCCGAGTTAGGAATAGCAAATAGGTCTGACTCAAGAAAAATAAACTGTTGGAGTTGCGCCTAAGAAAAAAAGTTTTCCCAAAATCCTATTGGGAAGGATTCGGCGAGTGCTCCTACGAGACTAAAATACCATCAAGGCATCCGGTTGGAGTTTGGTTGGAATGTCTCTCCGATGGTCCTTGTGTATTCGGAGCTTCGCCCTTATCTAGATACCATGTCTAATCAATATAGTTTTTCCCAAAGTGAATTGTCTTCTTTTAGGCTTTGTTCCACAACCCAAATAAGAACTTATTTTTTGTTGAATAAGAAGGCTTGTTCCCAAAAAATAAGAAGGAGGTGCTTATTTTTCAGAATTTATATAGGTACCAATGGGCGCCGAAGAGGAAAATCGTACCGGTAGCCGCGCCGAGCCGTCTCCGGCCACCAGACGGCAGATCTAAGCCGTCCAAAAATTCTAAAAAAAAGGACCATCGGAGAAGGGGTGTGTAAGGTGCTTGATCTGAGCAACCCTTTTTCGTGTATACACGGAAAAGGGGTACTCGGATCAAGCACCCTACACACCTCGGATGCCGTTGATTCCTGCGTAGGGCCCCTCGATTTTTTTTTTTTAGAATTTTTGGACGGCTCGGATCGGCCGTCCGGTCACCGGAGACGGCCCAGCGTAGTCGCCGGTACAATTTTCCTCCGCCGGCGCCCATTATCATAGCAACAGTCTTATTTTTTGTATAAGGCAACTTCAAGCTCAAAAATAATTTGTTTACGCAAATAATTTTTCTATCACTATGAATCTTGTTTGATGGATCTCATTGAGATCTTTAATACGGTGCAAAAAAATTTGAATATTTTTTTTTCATTTACATTATTTTTGAGTTTGAAAATGTGAAAGAAACTTTTTATTTGGGTTTTCTGGAATAGCCCTTGTTATTTTTGAATGAGAATTGGCAAAATAAGTACTTATTTTTTAAGAAGGTTTCCGGAACTGGGCCTTACTCAATTAGGCCTCTTCTGCCACTCTTAAGCATTTTCCCATTCGTCCAGGTAACCTTTGTCCTAGTCTGGTCAACTAGTCCTACACATTAGTACGGGGCCAAGGCGAATGCCGAAAGGATTATAGCACATTCTGATTCCACTAGAGTTGCCTCCGGAAGCAAAGAATTTTTCTGTACATTGGAAATGGGTTTGGTATCTGAAACTCCAATCTTTTAGCGTGTGGGAATATACTTTTTTTCCTTTTCTTGTGTGCAAGCCAATGCTCTAAGATGCCGAATTAGGTCAGTTGGAAAAATAGAAAACAAAGAGACAGCAAAATCATGGCGTTTGGAGCTTCGCCGCAGGCCTCTCTATACCATAAGCAAATGTAATCGCTCTATAAGGCCTCCAAAGTCTCAATAATTATTTTTTTCCGATCGAAAAAAGAGATAATTTACAAGGTGCAAATCCGGGACAATACATCAACATCAATGGTCAATGGTGAGAGTTCACGAGGTAATGTCACAGGAAAGAAATAAATATAAAGTCTCTCTAATGGAATAACACTTGTACGCACGTGTAAGAAGGTTTTAACTCTTGATCTCCTAGCGAGATGCAAAAATCCTAGAGTTCACTTTGTTTTCTCCTATTTTCCTATTCCTGATTTCAATCAAAAAAGAGAAAAATAACTTCCCACTATCCATCACGAGTTCATATCCCAGTTTCTCTAAGGGCTTTTGTATCTTTCCTTCTATTTTTGTTGGTACTAAAATTCTAGTGTACAAAAGATTTGTACCAACGTGTAGCGTACAAGACTTTTATGCACTGGAGTTTGGCATTATCACTACCATTTTCTCTACTTGCGTTGTGCCCTTTCAACACACAAAACATTGAAAAAAAATATCAATACAAATTTTATTTCATTGTCTCGATTGTGAATCCCTTTGTTTCCTTTCCGCGCCATGGGAAAAATCATACTCATGTTTATCATTCTATACTGTATGCTTGAAAAAATTCTAAGGAATAAGAGAACGGTGACTTTCTAAAGAACCAACAGTTCGCTCTCTAATGACAGGCCAATGTGTTAAATTAAGGCTCCGTTTGTTTCGATGTAAAATATTTTTACAGAAAATATCATTCTACCGTAGAGTAGCCTGTAGCAGTCCGAGCTCAACTGTGGTTCCACAAGTTGACCACTACCACTTCCTTGCCGTCTTCGGCCTCCGTAGAGGGGGACGTTCCACGCCTCTCGCGCTCGGACTGAGCCGAGGCCTTCGTGTCATCGGCTTCGCCTCTATCTCGCGTCCGGCGACTGGAAAGCTCTACATATATGCTCGGCCACATCCCGCAGTTGGCTCCACTGGCGACACTCACTTAGCCCGACTGCATCCGGGTTCGGCCTCTCCTCCGTGTTCGGCTCACCTCCTCGTCTACTGGGCTCGGCCACCGTCGGTTGGCGATGCCGTAGACAATTCCCGCCCGGGCCGCGCGCCCTCGGCCTCGTCCACCCTCGTGCTCGGCATTCCCCATTACCTGACACGCTCGGCCACCCGTGCGGTCACGCGCCCACCCACGTGCAAAGACGGTTACGCCTGATAATCATGAGTGCACATGGGTCATGCCAGCTCACCCCCCAAAAGCGGTTACCAGATCTGGACGGCGACGTCACGATGACGCCACTTAGCCCGCGCAAGGCACGTGCCCGTGCTTGGAGAGCAAGTCGAGGGGACTCTATAAATACCAAAGGATAATGCCTCTAGAACGGTACGCACTCATAAACGCGCTTACTCAAAACCCTAGTCTCTCCCTTCTCTCTCAGCACATACTCATCCTCACGCCGGAGGGCCTTGCCGGGCAATCCCCGGCCAGGTCTTAGTCGTGCGTTCACTGTGCAGGCTAGGCGGAGAAGGCTAGGCAACCACCACACGAGCGGAGGTGCAAAGCGGAACGAGGATCACGGGCCACACAATTGGTGAACCCGACGTGAAACACAGACGGCTCAGACCCTCTTAAAAACCACCTTCCTCTTCCAAAGACAGACGACAAACTCAACCGCGATGGGCGGAGATCCACAGGACGTTACCGTTTCGGGGGCCAAAGACGCCAGCGGAAACGTGATTCTCCCACCGTTTTCGGAGAGGCACATGTCCATCTCGCTTCCCCCCAGCTCCGGGCTGTCTCCAGCCACGGAGGACGTAACGGCGGCCTACATCCGCCTTTTGCAACGAAGGGACGATGAAAGGGATAATGAACTGGCGGCGTTGAGAGCGGAGGTGGCCCAGATGAAACAACATCTGCAAGTTGCGTCGCCGGCAGCATCTGGATCCACCGGAAGTGGAAGGCGGAGACGAAGAAACCCTTCTCACCCGCCCCTCCACCCCCTCCCCCGCCACCACGCGAACAACCCTACGACGCGGGCCGCCGCGTCTCCGCGAAGGACCGCCTTGGACCTACTCCAGAGGCGGGCGACGCCAGAGAGCTAATCCTCTACAAACAACCCACCACATCTGGCCCGCATCGCTCAAAGGCTCACCGCGAGCGGACCCACACCAGAGACACTGAGTCTTTCACGAGTACGTACTCGACCGGTCGCGCGGAATTCTCTCGCACAACGGCCTCGCGCCGTAGCCGAGATTCCGTCGAGACCCGACGCCACGTGTCTGAAAGACTTGGGGAGATCCCACCAGAGAATTTGGAAACTGAGAACCGCGTTCGGCGGAATGGGAAGGGTGTACGAATTGATGGGGCAGAGAACGACAACAAACCCTGCGGCGACGGAGAAAAATCGGTGGCCCACCACCATCGCGCACATACAGATCTACGGGACAAGCTGCGCAGCCGAGGCCGCGAGAAAAATTCGGAAAGGGAAAAGGATACAAAGCGGACGAGGACGGACGAGCTCGGCAAACCGCCGCGTCCAGGCTTTGAGCGACAACTGAAAGACCTCGGCATCTCCCCTTTCACCCCCCACATCGTCAACACGGTCGCCGAGCCCAACTTCCATCTACCTAAGTTCACAAAGTTCGACCCGGCCACCTGCGAGGCATACACCCACCTGATTCACTTTCGCCAAACAATCGAGCTGTGCACCACCAAAGATGAAATCAAGTGTAAGGCGTTCCCGTCCAGCCTCGGCTCCCTTGGGCTCCAGTGGTTCAACAAGTTGCCCGCTGGATCCATACGGAACCTGGCCGACCTCGAACGCGCCTTTAACACCCGCTTCATCACCAGCAATCGCACAGCAAAAGAGCCTGAGTCCTTGTCCCAAATGAGGAAGCTCCCAAATGAAACACTGAGGCAATACGCCGAGCGGTACTGGCAACTCTTCAATGAAATTCCTGGGATAGACGAGTATTGGGCCGCGCGAACCTTCAAAAATGGGCTGGAGTCCGGCAGCAAAATTCTCGACGAACTGGCTATTCGGCCACCGCACGGCATGGGAGAGTTGATGCGTGTGGTCGAACGTTTTTGCGCACTTGAAGAGCTCTACGCGGACAGAGCCGCTCAAGGAATTCCAAATTCAACGACATTTCAGCCGACGACGGCCCCTCAGCTACCAACCGCAACTCAACAACACCATCCAAAGAAGCAAGTCCACAACATCAAAGAAGGGAAGAAGCGCCAGCCGAAAGAACATGATTATGTGGCTGAAACCACCCACTTCAAAGAGCCTATCTGGTCTTTCCTGAAAGAGATCATGCGGCCACCGTGGTTCGAATGGCCGCAGGGCAAGCTCGGCACGGATACTGGACAGGCGGATCAAAACCCGAGGAAAAAGTGCTCGTATCATAACGAGCTCGGCCACTACACGACGGCGTGCGCTCCGTACAAGGCATCGTTGGAACGACTGGCGGCCCAAGGCCATCTCGACCAATACATCGACCGCACAAAAACTCCGGCCCGTCCACCTGCTGGAAATCCAAACCCCAACGAACCAAGGCCGATGATACACGTCATACACGGCCCGGTGACGAAAGAATCAGCAACACACCTTCGGCAGGACATCGATCGCGCCTCATCCTCTAAACATGTGCTCGCCCTGAGGCCTGGTTCCAAACGCCCGCGCCCAGAAGAGCTGCCCAAATGGACCATAACATTCACCGAGCGCGATCTTGAATGCGTTCAAACCCCACATGCCGATGCTCTGGTCGTCACCGTGCAAATTGGTACCCACGACGTCAGACGGGTCCTTATCGATCAAGGCAGCTCCGCGGAAGTCATGTATTATGATCTGTTCAAAAAGCTTGAACTCCCAGAATCGGCCCTACAGCCCGCCGAGGTCCCCCTCGTCGGATTCAACGGGGCACTCGTATGGCCCCTCGGTCGGATATTCCTGCCAGTCGTTGTCGGGTCACGCACGATGAGCATCGAATTCATTGTCGTCACTGCGCCGAGCCCGTACAACGCCATTCTCGGCCGTACCTGGCTACATAGCATGCAAGCGATTGCATCGACTTACCACCAGGTCGTCCGATTCATCGGAGCCAGCGGTCGACAGGAGGACCTGCGCGGCGACCAGGTGGCATCTAAGAAGTGTTATGTTTCTGCCGTCCACAATTCCATGAAAGCGAAACAAGTACAATGGGTTGAAGTCCCGGACATGGCGGTTCTTGACGACGTCGGACAAAGAGCTGAGGACAAAGCCGAAGAGGAGCTCATCCCCATGGCCATCAATGAAGATGGCTCCCGTTTCTTCTTGCTCAGTTCCTCCCTCAGCGACGCTGACCGAACAGAAATGTTCGAGTATCTGAAGGAAAGCACGGAAGTCTTTGCGTGGACGCCCAACGAAATGCCAGGGGTCGACCCTAACTTCATTTGCCACTCACTCAACGTCAAGAAGGATGCAAAGCCTGTGGTCCAAAAAGCGCGGCGGTCGGCCACGGAACATGCCGACGCCGTCGTTGAAGAAGTGAAACGGCTGCTGGAAGCCAATGCCATCCAAGAGGTACAGTACCCAACCTGGCTGTCCAACACGGTAGTTGTCAAAAAGAAGAATGGCAAGTGGCGAGTATGCGTGGACTACACCAACCTCAACGACGCCTGTCCAAAGGATTGGTTCCCACTTCCAAAGATTGACCAACTGGTTGACGCAACGGCAGGGCACGCCCGGCTAAGCTTCCTCGACGCCTACCGTGGCTATCATCAGATAGCCATGGACCCAGAAGACATGGAGAACACGGCATTCATCACCCCCTACGGTATTTTCTGTTACCGCGTGATGCCGTTCGGCCTCAAAAACTCCGGCGCAACATTCAATCGCGCTATATTCAAGATGCTGGGCGAACAAATCGGACACACGGTGGAAGCTTACATTGACGACCTCGTCGTCAAAAGCCAGCAAGCGTCCAACCACCTTCGGGAATTGAAGGAAGTGTTCGAGATTCTAAAACTCCACAAGCTCCGCCTGAACCCCGAAAAATGCGCGTTTGGCGTAAGCGCAGGGAAATTTCTCGGACACTTGGTCACGCGGCGGGGCATCGAAGCCGACCCCACCCAAATCAAGGCAGTCAACGACCTTCGGCCACCACGAACAATTAAGGAAGTACAACGACTCACAGGGATGGCGGCCGCTCTCAACCGCTTCATCAGCAAATCATCCGACAAATGCCACTCATTTTTTCATGCTCTGAAGGGCAAGAGCCGACGCAGTTTTGAATGGACTCCAGATTGCGACATTGCTTTGGCCGACCTCAAATCATACTTAAGCTCGGCTCCGCTGCTCGTGAAACCAAAAGAGTTCGAGACCCTTTATTTATACCTTGCAGTCTCCTCTCATGCCGTCAGCTCGGCGCTTGTTCGGCGAGAGGCGGCCAAAGACTTACCCATTTACTTCACCAGCAAAACACTTCTTCCCGCTCAAACACGTTATCTTCCCCTGGAGAAGCTCGCTCTAGCCTTGGTCTCAGCGGCTCGAAAACTGTTGCCTTATTTTCAGGCCCATACGATTGTTGTGCTAACCGAGCACCCTCTCAAAGCTCTCTTCCGTAAGGCAGATCTCTCCAACCGTGTCTGCAAATGGGCCGTCGAATTGGCGAATTTTGACATACGCTTTGAGTCACGGACGGCAGTAAAAGGACAAGTTTTGGCTGACTTCATCGCAGAACTCACACCAGAAGATACGGCGGTCCTCAACGCACCGCCACCCGCTTTAGCCGAACACAATTCTGCGGATGAACCCTGGAAACTTTTTCAAGGCGAGACTTGGCGCCTGAACGTCGACGGCGCTTCCAACAGCAACGGCGCCGGCGCGGGGGTCGTCTTAGTTTCTCCTTGTGGGGCACTTCATGAAAGCTCCATCACCATCGACTTCCCCGCTACCAACAACGAAGCCGAGTATGAAGCACTCCTCGCCGGCCTACGCTCCGCAATTGCGATGAAGGCTGCCAGCCTTATTGTCCTTTGTGACTCCCAACTCATCGTCAATCAAGTACTCGGTGACTACGAAGCTCGAGACCCTCGCATGTCGAAGTACCAAGCAGCCGCCGCCGAGCTCATCTCCCACTTCAGTCAATTCAGTATCGAACAGATTAACCGCGAGCACAACGCCCACGCTGACGCACTGGCTGGGCTCGCCTCGGCATCCAAAGCCTCGGAGTTCCGAACCATCAACTTCGGCAGTATCTCACAGCCGTCTTTCGAGCCTGCCCCAGCGATCCTCAATGTTGAACTTGGCCCCAGCTGGATGGATGAAATCGTCGCGTTCCTCAGGCACGACGTCCTCCCCGAAGACAAGAAGGAGGCTTTCCGCGTGCGAAACAAGGCCGCCTACTACTGGCTTTCTGATAGCGGCCAACTCTACAGGAAATCCATTTCTGGGCCCTATCTCCTCGTCGTCCATCCCTCTCAAGTACCTGAAATTGTTGCCGAACTTCACTCAGGCAGCTGCGGCTGCCACTCTGGCGGCCGCTCCCTTTGCCAACGCGCCATCAGCCAAGGCTACTTCTGGAAGCACATGAAGAAGGATTGCGAAGAGGCCGTCCGCTGATGCAGACCGTGCCAACTCTTTTCCCCAATCCCGAAACAGCCGGCCCAGAATTTATCTCCAATTACCAGCCCCTGGCCCTTCGCCCAATGGGGGCTCGATATTGTAGGCAAGCTGCCGACGGCACCCGGGGGCTTCAAGTTTCTGATCACTGCAACGGATTACTTCTCTAAATGGGTTGAAGCCGAACCTCTCGTCACGACAACTGAGGCAGACGTCCGACGATTCGTCTGGCGTAATATTGTTACCCGGTTTGGTGTGCCCTATGCCATCGTCTCCGACAACGGCACTCAGTTCGTCGGCAAAGACCTCACCAGCCTATGCGCAGAATTCGGTATACGCTTCTTCAATTCCACACCCGCGTACCCCCAGGGAAACGGCCAGGCCGAAGCCACGAATAAGACTGTGTGCGCCGGCATCAAACGTCGGTTGAATTCCAAAAGAGGGAGATGGGCTGAAGAGTTGCCCCGTGTCCTATGGGCCTACCGCTCCACGCCAAGGCGCTCCACCGGCCAGACACCATTCTCGATGGCATTCGGCATGGAAGCTGTGATCCCATTGGAATCCAAGTTCCCCACCCTCAGGACAGAGACATTTGATCCAGCCACAAATAATGATACTGTAGCACAACAGCTGATCTTGGCCGAAGAAAAGCGTGATGACGCTCGACTGAAGCTCGCCGAGTACCAGCAACAAGTGGCAAGGGGGTACAACAGGAGCGTGAGAATCAAGAAATTCAAGCCAGACGACTTGGTCTGGCGCAAAGTTGTGCAAGCTAGCAAGAAAACGAAATTCAAACCCAATTGGGAGGGGCCTTTTCGTATTGTCAAAGTTGCTGGTGAAGGTGCCTACGTACTGGAAGACATGAATGGCAAGGTTCTCACAAACCCTTGGAATGCACAGAACCTCAAGAAGGCGTACATGTAGAAGACCCCAACCCCAACAACGTATCTCATGTTCGGCTTCGGCCACTGCCTATGTTATTTTCTTTATTGGCTTCGGCCTCAGTTTTTTCCATTTCCACTTGTACCTCATGTTCGTTGAATGGAAGGAAACCTATTTATTTGGTACCGCAATTTTTTACTTTCATTTCACTTCGGCTAACTTGGCCAACCACAAACGCTGACCTCGGTCACAACCACCAACGCTGACCTCGGTCACAACCACAAACGGCTCTTATGCCACCTGCTTCGGCCACAATTACTGCCCAAAGAAGCAGAACGGACGTTAGGTCCACCGAGCCCACGGCCACCCAACTTGGCAGGACTTTGGGCTCCGGTTCGGCTTGGCAAGACAGCAAGGTCGGCCACAGCCTGGTTAAACTCACATTTTGGTGAGCAAACCACCCCCGAGCATTACATCACCTGAACCACGCCAGGGGCTGACATTTTGCCGAGCACAGGTTCAAGCACCAAGCTGTAACCAACTGTCGGCCCATCAGTACGTTCGGCACGTCTCCCCTACTTTTCCTACTTTACTTCGGTCAAGGCTCAGCCATGTCTCAACTACAGAGCCGAACCTAGACCAAAGTGGGGGCTACGGATAACTACTTCAAACAACACCAAGCAATAGGTCAGGCTCGGCCAAGCGACGAAATGTTGCAAAACAACAAACACTAAAGAAGAAAGCAAGAATATAGCCATCCATCAAGAGGAAAAAGCTTCATTCAAGTTCGGCAAAAAGTTCACATCCAACGTTATTTACATCTGGTACGGCAAAATCCGAGCTCGGATCCGTCCAGTCCATAAAAATGAAAATAAAAACAAGTACGATCTAAGGGCTGTTAACTACGGTAACCGGCCACCCAAGAACCGGTACCTGCAAAGCATGCCCCTCAGACTTGAGCAGACCCATCAGCATCAGCGCCAGCTTCGGCCAAATTCGCATCAACCCTTGGAGCACTGGCATTGGCCTCGGCTTCGGCGTCTTTATCAACCATCATCGGATCGCCTTCGGCCTGAGCAGAACTGGGGTCAGCAACTTCAGCAGTCTTGTCAGTGACTTTGCCACAACCAGCATCGTCGTCGGCAACAGCTAGAGTGAGGTCCTCAACCTCGTCCTCACTCTCCGGAAACTCCTCCGGAGGAAGTGGCGCGCACTCCTCCTCGGTATATGGGAGGACGAGCTCGGGAGTTTCCGGTGCTGGTATCGACTTCATTAAATCAGCTTCGGCACCCGGCTGCACCACAGCACAAACGGCCTTCACGCCATCCTTGTACCCCGTCCTGTAAGCGATGGGGACCCTCATCAAAATGGCATCATTGACCATCGACCGAGCGTCGCGTATGTATTCGGCGCCCGCTCGGTCAAACCCAGCTTGGTAGGCCGCCCCATCGACCTCCTTCATCTTCCTCTTCTCCCTCCTTAGCACCTTGGCCACCTCCTGCTCGGCCTTCTTCAACTTGTTCTCCATCTCGTCCCTCTCCTTCTCGAGCTCGGCTATTTGAGCCTTGGCCATCTTCAAGCTACCTCGGTAGCTTCTCACCTTCTCCCGCTCGACCTTCAGGTCTTCATGGAAGCGGGCACGTTCGGCCACAACAAGCTCGGCATCTTTGGAGGAGCGAAGCAAAGCCTGGCCAGCCTGTGGAGCAGAGAGCATAAGCATGCAATTTTGGAAAAAATTGATCAAGGGAAGAGCATCTGGGGGACGGACCGTACCTGAACAAGGTGAGCGGCAGCATGGATTAGGCTCGGCTGCAGCCCCTCAGGAATCTTTTGCATGTCCTTCGGCAAGGCAAGGCCCTGGAGCATTGCAGCAGCTAACTGAGGCTCAACCTTGACAGAATCTTCGACAGTAACCACCCTGCCGTCGGTAAGGGCAAAGGAAGGAGCAAATTCGTGGGCAGCGACGGCGTCAGCCGAACCCAAAGAAAGGAGGGCAGGTCTGGAACCGCCAGCAGCCGACGATTTTGTCCGCTCAAGTGGTCCCGGGCGCATCGTCGGTGACGTTGTCGGGAAAAGGTCGTGGGTGACCTTCTGCCTCTTCTCAGCAGGCATGGCCAACACGGTATCTTTATGAACGGCTTTTCCATCACGAATGTTGACTCGAACGACGTTGCGTCGGCCCATTTCGTTTGCGTGCTCGGGAGCGAGTGTTCGTGGAGGAATGTTAGCTTCTAGGTGCTCGGTAGGGCCACCCTCTCCGAACCAGAACTCGGCTGGTTTCCGAAAAGTGGGCAGCTTCACCCTCGGCAGTTTACTTCCTCCAGTTGCTGTCGCCTGCTTCCCTCGCCCTTGCCCCCCTGCGCTCGGCAAAGCCTCCTTCCCTCTTCTCCTCAGCTTGCCTTTGTAGGACGGCTCGTAACCTAGCAGGGTTGGCGCGTCTCTACAGGATTGAGAAAGAAGAGCGTCGACATGAGCTTCGACAGATAGGGATTGTTGGGTCTTGGTAATGGCTCGGTGATCTACGAAAGAAACATAAAATACGTTAGAAAAAATCATGCAAATTCCTTATGCTCGGCATGGTACAAAGTTGGCAAGCTACCTCGGAAATCCTTTATTTTGGGCACGCTGAATTTACGGTTCGACTGATCGCCGAACTCAAAATTACCACTAACTTCGACGTAAAAGTTGGCCCACTTGTCGGTGTCGGGCAGGCCGTCTACCAACGGTTGCTTCTTGCCGTGCGTCGACAAGTATCTACGCTCGGTCTGGCCGTGCCTAGACATAATGTACGTATGAAAGAGATCAGCGACGGTGAACTCCAAGTCATGGAGCTCCTTCAGCTTCGCCACAGACATCACTATTCTAAAGCTGTTGACGGCAAAATAGTGAGGAACGATGCTGAACCGAGCAAGGACCTCCCTCAAGAATGGATGGAGGGGGAACCTTAACCCAGCCTCACATATCGCCATCAGGGGTACGGTGATATGCTCGGGATGGTGTTCCCTCCTGTCCTTTATTCTGTTGCTAGCTACTTGACTAACAACGACGTCGTCGGGAATATCATAGTCTCGGCAAAATTTCTGGTACTCCAGAGGGTCTCCACTAAAGTAGTGGGCGTGTGGGCAAACCTGTCCCTTCTCATAAAGGTCGGCGACCTCGTTGTTCTCGGAACGAGCCTCACTGTGCTCGGCGGAAGTACCAGCGACAGGAGGATGCAGCCTAGACTCGGCTTCTGGCCCAAGTTGGGGCTCGGCGTCAGAATGGGTCGACGGTGTCAGGGAGATTTCAGGCTCGGTGATGAAGTCGTCGTCCCCGTATTCAAAGACGCGCTCGGCGTTTGAGTCACTGGTGTCGGACATGTTTGAGGCAATGGAAGAGTCCTGGTGTCGGCTCCTGTATCTCTCCACGCACTCGCGGATCAGAGAGGCTGCAGAATCGTCCCCTGAGCCTTCAGAGTCGGATGAGATGACTATAATCGGGTGAGCCAGACCTATCAAACACAAACAAAAAGATGAGAAACCTTATCGTCGGCGACGGATGAGGATCTCCTACGCTCGGCTACTCTACTGGCCCACCCTATCTACATCCTACATGGACTCAAGCTCGGGAGAAGCCTAAGACTCTACCTACCGGGTTCGGCGTCGGCCAAACCCTACCAGCTGGCGGGGTCGTGCTCGGCTCGGACATGCTCGGTACGTCCCAGCACCTTCCAAGCCAACCAGCGTCTTTGCTGGGGCTCGGAAGAACAGGTTGAAGACGAAGATGAACAGTCGTCCATCTCCTTCGTACTGTTCACTCAGAACAGAAAAACCCCCTAAACTCAGGAGAAACGACGAAAAAAGGCGTAAAAATTGCAGAAAAGCAAAGAGAAGCAAGATTCGAGCGTCTACCTGGAGGTTTCGACGAGATTCGATGCTGATTCTGCTGAAAATCAAGAGCAGAAGGTGAACGGACGTAAAGCAGAGCTCTGGTTATGGCGTTCTAGAGAGAGAGAGAGTCTGTAACTTCTCTCTCTCCCCTCGTCGCCCTTTAAATAGAATTAGGGTTTGGAAACTCGAGTTTCCCGCCCAAATCATTACACCGCCGAACGATTGGCCAGTGAAGGTTCGACACGTGGCGGTAGCAGAATGGGCTTGCAGGGCCGTACGCGTGCCAACCGTCGCCCTGACAGCCGCACGCAGCCAGAGGAACACCTGGCACATGGCCATTGGATTTCTGTGACGGTTTGTTGGAAAACGCTGGGGCTCGGCAGAATCCTACCCGTCAAATGTATTGCATGTCCGGCGTTGAAGGCGTTCGGCAAAGTTTTGTTCAACGGTTGTGGATCACGTTCGGCGTTCTGAATATTTCTCCAAATTCGTCCAAGCAATCAGACGTATGTTCGGCATATGTTACGCTCGGCCGATACTTAACATCAATATCAGCCGTGCACGAGGCGACGGCAGAAATTGAGGGGCTATTGTAGCAGTCCGAGCTCAACTGTGGTTCCACAAGTTGACCACTACCACTTCCTTGCCGTCTTCGGCCTCCGTAGAGGGGGACGTTCCACGCCTCTCGCGCTCGGACTGAGCCGAGGCCTTCGTGTCATCGGCTTCGCCTCTATCTCGCGTCCGGCGACTGGAAAGCTCTACATATATGCTCGGCCACATCCCGCAGTTGGCTCCACTGGCGACACTCACTTAGCCCGACTCCATCCTGGTTCGGCCTCTCCTCCGTGTTCGGCTCACCTCCTCGTCTACTGGGCTCGGCCACCGTCGGTTGGCGATGCCGTAGACAATTCCCGCCCGGGCCGCACGCCCTCGGCCTCGTCCACCCTCGTGCTCGGAATTCCCCATTACCTGACACGCTCGGCCACCCGTGCGGTCACGCGCCCACCCACGTGCAAAGACGGTTACGCCTGATAATCATGAGTGCACATGGGTCATGCCAGCTCACCCCCCAAAAGCGGTTACCAGATCTGGACGGCGACGTCACGATGACGCCACTTAGCCCGCGCAAGGCACGTGCCAGTGCTTGGAGAGCAAGTCGAGGGGACTCTATAAATACCAAAGGATAACGCCTCTAGAACGGTACGCACTCATAAACGCGCTTACTCAAAACCCTAGTCTCTCCCTTCTCTCTCAGCACATACTCATCCTCACGCCGGAGGGCCTTGCCGGGCAATCCCCGGCCAGGTCTTAGTCGTGCGTTCACTGTGCAGGCTAGGCGGAGAAGGCTAGGCAACCACCACACGAGCGGAGGTGCAAAGCGGAACGAGGATCACGGGCCACACATAGCCATTTCATGTAAAATATTTTTTCAGAAAACAAACTTCAAATTTTTATTTTCAGGTGTTTGGTTGGCACTTGAAATATTTTCAGAAATCAAAAAAAAAAAAGTGTAGAGAGATCTAGAGGAGGACTTAAATGGTAAAGAGATTTGAAAATATTGGAATTGAATGAGGGTCAGGACTGACAATCGAGGAAACTGAGCAGTGAGAATTGCCGTAGAAGGTAGCGGGTTTATTTCAAAAAATAACTTACGGAATATTTTAGGGTAAGTTATTTTCATCCAATTAATGAAAAATATTTTACAAGGAAAATATTTTGTTCATTTTTTACACAACCAAACACCAAAAAATAGGTAAAACATTTTACCGGAAAATATTTTACGCCCAAACAAACGGAGCCTAAATCACGTTGAAGGAAAAAATCGGTCACTAGTTGTCCCCCATATAATTCATCAAACGTGAATTATATCTATCTTTTGTTTTCCCAAAGTAACCCCGCCCACCATGAACTCAAAGGGACGGGCCTAGTGGTCAATGGAATTAAATTTGCCTATCAAAAAACCAAAAAGAATTGGAACTTTTTCAGGCTCTATCAATTCTTTTGGAGCCAATTCATAAAGATATTTTATCCGATTTTAATTGGGATCACCACCACTACGATCATCCTGATCGTGATCAATATAACCAAATGGAGGAGAGAGATCGACATCTGAACAACATGAAAAGGAAAGAGATCTCGAGTTTCTGACCGTTAATATGTAGAGTTTGGACTAAATTAACCTTTTTTTTAAAGACGTTTTGACTAATTTTCGTCAAGCAATACACCCATACAAAATATCACGTCAATCAGACATCAATAACTACATTATAAGAATATACTACATAATTTATTTTGAAATTAAAGTTTATTTGTCTATCTCGAAGCCAAGGGTGGATCCAAGATTTTGATTCAGTGAAGAGAAATATTTAGAAAAAATTTCTTTGCAAAGCTTATAATAATTATATATTTCTTTATTGGGATTGATTTATTTCATTTTGTTGAGCTATATTACTTATTCATAAATTTAAGTGAATTTTCATACTTTGGCTGCGTACAAATGATTTAGTGCAAATAATATTAAAGAAAATTCAAATTGTATGTTCAAAATATATAAATTTTATTGCATTTCTTGATGTCAAATTTAGAAATGAAATGCCTAAGGACTAAACAGTCGCTATCCCCGGGTAACACGATGGAGTCTGATACCGTCTGGTTATGGCTTTTGTAAACATAGTAGCTAAATAATCCTAACATGTTACATAAGGCAAATATTGTATAATTGTTTGATTTTCTACAATTTTTCCCATCCCTCTGTGTAAATAATCCAATATTGATACTTTATTACATTGCATTTTATGAGATGACTCATATACCTTAATTACATACCGGAATTCTATATCATTGATATTCTTTTTTTTTTTCCTCTCTCTCTCCCCACTCTATCCTTTGAAGGGCATAAAAAATCGGCTTGGTAGCAACCACCAAACCAATTGAACCAGCGTTAGCACTGCAACAAGGTAAGTAGGTCCATTACTAGCTGGCTTCGGACCAAAAAGACCTAACGGAATAATCCCTTATGTCGGATAAAAAATGCTAACGGGGCGGGAATTGCCCCTGGCTACGTGTCCAGTGTCCTTTGGACCCTTAGCCCGCCTGCCACCAACAGGAGCTAGCCCCCTTATGTCGGTTGAGGTAAGAGGGCATTTCCATCGCCAAGGATTCAATCCAGCCATAAGTTCCCCTTTGGTTGCATCTTCACATGCAATTCACTCATTTCGGGATCGAAGAGCGGACCATAAGAGGAGGCCTTTGCTCTATCTGCTTCTTCCTTTTCCCAGGAATGAACAATATTTCAAAGAGGAAATCTTCTTTTTACAGCTGTTTCGTAAAGAAATTACGGAGTTCAATCGCGACCGTTCAAAGTGTTTTTATACAATCCGGATTGAAAATCAATTATGGCTGGTAATAATTGATTGTGATTAATTTTTCTCCGAAATTTTTTTATTAAAATCTGGACCGTCCAAAATAGAAATGGACTCGCGAAATTGAAGAGCTCCAAAAATTCCGTGGAAAAGACACTCTCTATTTTAAATAGAAAAAAATCTAGATATTTTTTTCCTATTTTGGAAGGTGAATATTAATGGTGAGTGAGTCAGTCAGGGGCATTTCCTAATACGTGACCAGAATGGTCTCTTCCACGATGCCTTTTCTAAACCCCACGTGTCTTGCAATGAGGTTCTGGTGATGTGATCCTATCTATTTGCTTACCTGTTTGCGACTTCGTCCTATCAAAAAAGGCCGTACCGACAAAAGAATCATTATTGAACTCTTCCTGTATTTCAATCCTCAAACAGTAGTAGAGGAGTAATCATTCACTAATTCGGAAAGACCGCTACGTGATACTCTAAACTATTTTATAACAACTCATTTCTGTAAGGTCTATTACAAAATGTATGAAGCACACAAAAATGAGTAATTGTTAATTTGTTTAAAATATCACGTAACGATACTCTCGAATTATCATATAATTTCACGCAGTAGAGCTGCCCTGCTTGAGGCCATCGCTCTCCAAAAGAAGCATCCATTAATATCAATGATATCAAATATTTCCGCGTCGAACATCCCTTGTACTAGTAGTTTTTGGCCAAACCAACAAAAATCCCCTGTTCAAGAAATCGGACTCATTTTCCCACGCAAACGTGTTACGTCCACTGCACCAAACCATTGCATAAGTTTATCGGATATCGTGTGAGACCTATTCCGGAACTCACAAAAATACAAAAAAATATTCATAAATTTTTAAATATTTATTTATGAGGCCTTGTAAAAAATCAATTCTACCAGATATTTATAGATATGTTTTCTGAATTCGTAATAGTGAATTGCGAAAGTTGCGTGGTCTCAGACTTTTTGTTTCCCACGCGTTTGGGAACCATTCCCCAACAGAGAGCAAGTCCTCCCACTTCATGTTTGCCATTATTTCAAACAAGGCGTCTATCTAGCAAAATATCAATAAAGGGCGTTCCATTTTCGCAACTTCAAACCTTAATATAAATAGATCATCACCATACCCTCAAACCAACACCACCATCACTTTCTTCAATCCCACCTGGTAAAAAAGAAGCGATACATCTCTCTAACTCTCTCTCTCTCTCTAGAATCAAAAAAATCCTTCCAAATGGCAGGCAAAGGCAAAGGAAAGGACCAGGCCTATCACCCAGCCCCAGCCAGCGGCTCCACCCGAAGCAAAGAAGAAGCCACGAAAAAAAGCTCCAAACAAAACGTATGAAATCTATCATAGTTTATCGACTGCTCTCGCATGGGAGTACTTAATTTGTAAATCTCATGTTTTCGCCCAGAATTTCGGCTTGTTTTGTTTCCTCAAATTTTCTTTTTTGGGTAAGTTAAAATTTTATTAACCAAAAAAGGGGCAAAGCAGTAGCGGAGCCAGGATTGTGAACCCCGGGAGCCAGCTTAGTAGACGCATACGTCATTTTTTTTTATTGGATTGTATACTTACTACTCATAACGTTTTTGTTTTCTTATACATTATATTTTTACATTGAAATGATTCTAGCATAATGCAGTTAAAGTGTACTAATCATTTTGTATTTTTTCTTTAGGCTACTTCAACTGTTACGTGATTATTTAGAATTTATGAAAGAAATTGATAAATGAGAATGTGAAAGAACCGATTTTTTATCAAATGAAACTACAATTACAATTATTAAGATAATAGGTAGCTATACTCAAATAATTATCAATAGTATTAAAATCAAGAATATGTAGAAACTTTATATCCATCTCAAGACCAATTGGCAATGAGTGGAGAGGTCCCAGATGTTATTAAGTAATCACCCATTCCATTCCCAAGCAATGAGATTCATTTCCTTAACATCCCCACTCGTGTACAGTTGCATTTTGAGGTCTGTCACATGTGGCCACTTTTGGATCCTATCATCGTCCAACATTTTTGCTGGTCTGTCATCGTGGGGTGTGGATTGCAAATTCTTAAAATGTGGGGTGGAACGGGCCCCACTCTGATACCATGTAGAAACTTTAAATCCATTTCCAAACTAATTGACAATGATAAACACTAATCTTAAACAGAATTGATTACATCATCACATCACAAGGTTACATCACTAGAGCCAACTGGCACAATAACAAACACAGCTTAGCTAACTAAACCAACTAATGACACTTAACTAATCAACAATTAATTGCTCTTTTGACAGAATATACAAAATAAAATTTTTAAAACTCAAGAGTTTGGGATAACCGGCCCCCAAATCCCAACATAGCTCCGTGGCTGGGGCATCCCGTGAGAACAGATTACAAAAACAGACACCAACACAACCCACCTACCATCTCTAGATAAAATCGATCAGTCAAGACCCAAATCTCAACAGAGAACATTACAAGAGACATTCCAAACCATGCATATACTCTGATTCGTAGGAGAGCTCTTCAAATTCTTCCAGGCACTAAGGCAGAACCTCCGATCGGATGGAGTATAATTTTCTGCACAACACCAGCTTGATCTTCTATCTTATTCTGGAAAACTCTTGAGATTTCTTTCCCTCCACAGATGATACATCGTAGGGGTGAGAATTTCTGGCACGACACGAGAACAAGACACAAAATTAGTAGGTTAGGATCAGCTATTTCTGACACGAAACACAAATATGACACGACACGACACGAGAAGTTATAAAAGAACACGATAACCCAACACGAAGTGAACGGATTAGGGTCGGCTATTCCTGACATGAAACACGAATATGACACGATACGATAATACGAAAAGTTAAACGGGTCGAGTTAAGGTTGAGAGAATTCTGACACGAATACGGAATGATACAACACTAACACCCGATGCCCACCCCTATTATTACACCGTGCCAGCTAAAGAGAGCTTGTAGAGAGAATTCTTCAGGCCATCACCCCCTTTATTCTGAACGGACCACTCCATCTTCAGTATCAAGCAACCAGGGACTCGACAGACATTATCCCTGGACTTCAACTGCTCCCACACATAAAAGGAGAAATGACCTTAAAAATATGTGATCATGACTCTCAATACATTATCATATATAGAGCACACACCTGCTTTCAAAGACAATCCCCCAAAGAATGTAACCTATACTTGGTAGATAGCCTTCCCCATACAGCTAGTTGATTAGGTTCAGGAAACAAGGGTTTTGTTTCTTCTCAACTCGATAGTTTCTAGCGTTAGGGTTCGCCATTTATTTGATTTGATGCATGCTGCGGTTTCTGCTTGACAAGCTTTATCAATTCTGAGTAATGGGGAGATTCGGTTCTATGGCTAGGACCCTTCTATTTGTTTGATTTGGCACTTGGGCTTGTGATTGATTAGTTTTCTGAATTTGGGTATTGGCAAGTAGTGCATAGTTCAATTCCTACAAATTCAAATGCCTCAGTGATTCTTATTTTCATTTTCTCGATCTGTTGCTTGCTGTATTGTTGCCCGCAGTTGGATAGATTCATTCCAAACCGACCAGACATTGATAATGCGCGTTCCAAGCTGACTGACGACAAAGAGAATTCAGCTGAGAGCAAGGCATACCGGCAGCAACTGGCAGGAGCCCTCAACATAGATCTGAAGTCTCGGATACTGGCTTTCAAGAAACCTCCCACCCGGCCAGCTGGGGCCAAAGCGAACCCAAACTACTCTTCCTCAGCAACTCAGCAGTCAAAACCTACAAAACCCGGTCGACACATTCCCCAGGTGCATGGATATTCTATTTTAGGGTTTTGATTATATTTATGGTTGGTGTTCACCATTAAGACAATTGTATATGCTGTTTAATTTTCTTTCCCATTTTTTAATCTATGTATAAATAAATCCTCAAGTATTTCAATGTCATCTCATTCTTTCAGACTTCCGAGAGAACGTTGGATGCTCCTGGCTTGGTAGATGATTACTACTTGAACTTACTAGACTGGGGTAGCAGCAATTTTGTTGCTATTGCTCTTGGAAACACCGTGCATCTGTGGAATGCTGCTAATGGAGCCACATCTCAACTCGGCACTGCTAATGACGCAAATCGCCTTGTGACCAGCGTCAAGTGGGCTCCAGATGGACGGCGCATTGCCATCGGCTTCGACAATTCTGATGTCCAGCTTTGGGATTCTACAGTTAATCGACGGGTAATTAATTTGTTACTTATATATATACGGCTCTGATCAAGTTCTCTCATCATTTTGGCTTTTCTTTTCAATTTGTGGAGAATAACTAGTGGCTTAATGGTAACTTAAATTCTTGCAGTTAGAAATTAGCTTGAGAGGTGGCCACCAATCACGAGTCGGATCTCTTGACTGGAAGAACAATGATATTTTGACAACCGGAGGAATGGATGGTAAGATCATCAACAACGATCTAAGAGTGAGCCCACATACCGCCGTAACCTACACAGGGCACCATGCAGAAGTCTGTGGGTTAAAATGGTCGGCTTCGGGGCAACAGTTAGCAAGTGGGGGAAATGATAACCTCCTCCACATATGGGACGACAGATCCACGGCTGCTTCTCGTTCCCGAACACAGTGGCTTCACAGGATTGAAGACCACACTGCGGCTGTTAAAGCCCTTGCTTGGTGTCCATCCCAGGGACACTTACTGGCCTCTGGTGGCCGTGACAAGTGCATCAAGGTTTGGGACATCCGCACGGGGGCTCGAAAGAACTCATTTGACACCGGCTCGCAGGTCTGTGCTCTGCTGTGGAACAAGAATGAGAGTGAGCTTCTTAGCGCTCATGGTCCTACACAGAATCAGCTTACACTTTGGAAGTACCCGTCAATGGTGAAAGTAACTGAGCTCACTGGCCATGAATCCAGAGTTCTTTCCATGGCTCAGGTACAATTCATTGATGTGATTTGAAAGATTTTAGGTTTCTTGAAACGAGTTATTGCCCAATTGTGAATTGTTTTTCTGATTTTGCGTTTTTTTTCCTTCTGGTTCTTTGATTCAGAGCCCGGATGGATGTACAGTAGCATCTGCTGCAGGGGATGAACTGAGATTTTGGAATGTTTTTGGGACTCCTGGAGCGGCCAGACGTTCATCAGAGCCAGACTTCGACGAGCTCCGCATCCGCTAAGTGGAACCGATGTAGAACAAAATCTCTACTGATTTTATGGAAAGATTTGATAGGGTCAAATCAAAGAAGAAGTATTACAAATATATTCCAGTTATGGAAACAATTGAATTTTAGAATTTTCTTTTTAATTTTTACCGCTTGTTTTGATATTTTTTTATTAGGGAATAGTATTAGTAGAAGAAACTTTTTTAGTGCTCCCTGTTTAGCACAATTCTAGTTTCATATTTTCTATTTTTCTAGAGTTTTTTTTTATTTCTTTATTTTGTGTTTTGCTTGGTTCCTACTCCAAGTTTATTCTTGGTATGAGTTATCTTATTAATTAAAGCCTGCTAGGCTACTAATTAAGGGTGCGTTTAGTAACCTTTTCAATTTTCAATTTTGAGTTTTTAAAAAACTAGAAATAAAAACAGGTTTATATTTTCATAAAAACAAAAACGAGAAACATGTTTGTTAATAATCTTTTTAAAAACAATAAAAACAAATTCAGATTAATACAGCCCCCAACCCCATCACTCTCTCTCACACCAAAATCAAGTTAATTTGTTTCAACCCAACCCAGCAGCCAATCTCTTCCTTTTCCACAGCTATCTTTCTAAAATGGCTTCCACTCACTACTTCCCCATCCTCACTTCACTCCTCATCCTCCTCCTCTCTACTCTTCCCGACCCTTCCGGAGCCACAAGGCATTTTTTCAGCAGCAACCACTCGTACTCAATTACCTCAACGGCCCTCTTCTTAAAGGCACCGTCACCGTCAATCTCATCTGGTACGGGAGTTTCTCCCCCGTCCAACGCTCCATAATCGCGGATTTCATCCAATCCATGAATTCCACAAATGCGCCGCCATCTGTCGCGTCTTGGTGGCAAACCATTGAGAATTACAAAGACGGGTCGTCCAAAATTGTCCTTGGCGCACAAATCTTGGACGAGAAAGATATCAGCAATTACGTCACCGGATCGGGCCGAAAGTGGGCTTAGAAAGCCCACAGATCTGAGTTTAAACACACGCACAATCGATCGATCGAGAGAATAAGAAGCAGGAGAGAGAGAGGGAGGGAGAGAGAGAGAGAGAGGAGAGGAAAGGAGAGAGAGAGAGGTGTAGCAGAACATAGAGCTGGGCAACGGACACGAGACATAATAACACGACACGAACCGGACACGAAGTTAACGGGTTAGGGTTGAACATTTCGGACACAAAACACGAAAATGACACGACTCGAGAACGCGAATTCTAAATGGGTCGGGTTCGGGTTAAACACGCGAGACACGAAATTACTAATCTGTGTCAGTCATTAACACGAACGTATATACATAATATATGGTATATCTGTAATTTTATATAGAGTTGGGAAACAGACACGATAACACGACACGAACCGGACACGAAGTTAACGGATTAGGGTTGAGCATTTCTGACACGAAACACGAAAATGACACGACTCGAGAAACACGAATTCTAAATGGGTCGGGTTCGGGTTGGGTGATTTGTGACACGAACCCGACTGACACGACACGAACACGACCCGACACGACTTGTTACCCAGGTCTAGCAGAACATAGCACGAGAGAAAAGGAAACCATTGGGATCGACGGGCCAATTGGCCAAATTTCTGTTTTCAAAACTGTGTAAAACTACTTTTCTTAGTTTTCATAATTTTCAGAAATTCTAAAAAAGTTTTATAAAAACCAAAAAGTAAAAATATGTTATCAAACAAGTTTTCTTTTTTAATTTTCAAAAAAGTGAAAATAAAAACCAAAAACTGAAAATAAAAAGGTTACCAAACACCTCCTAAGCGTGCTGCGCTACTACTAGTATAAATAAGGGTTTCAACTCTCCTTGTAATCCATTTAATTATTCAATAAAAATTCAGAGTTCTTTTTATTTTTCTTGTGCGTAAGGTGATTATCTTTTTCTTGTGGATTCAAGAGCTCGTCCGTTAGAGTGAAGTTCCGTTCGGCTAAATAAGCCAACTGGCTTTTTTTTTATTCAAAAAAAATCCTATTTGTTACTTTTTCGACAATTTTTTGGGGATTATTGCATCGTCATGAAAAGAGAATTACAATCGAAACCTAATTTTTTTGAATAAAGACAAAAATAAGCTAATAAGCTAATTTTTTCGTTTTTATTAAAAAAAAAAGGATTTCGATCATAATTTTTTACTCTTTAGATTTCTCTCGTCATGACGATGCAATAATTCCTAAAAAATTGACGAAAAACTAACAAATACGAAATTTTTTTGAATAAAGACAAAAATAAGCGAGTTGGCTTATTTAGACGAACGGAGATAGTCTCTCTTCCGCTACTACGCTGCGTTAGGAACAGTCATGGATGGTGGAAATCTTAATCGTGCCAACAAACGAACTCCATTCTAAACACCAGAAGCCTTTCAAAAAAGGGGAAGAAAAGAAACCATTCTAAACACCCCTACCCCAATACCCTAAACAAATCTTCTTTGCATCCACAAGGTATCTTGGGATGACAATTCCAAACACCATTCACTAGCCAGAGAGTAACTAAGTAAATTGAAGCCTCATATAAGTTATCTTCATGCACAAAAACTGGAGCTTAGGTGTTTGGTGGAGGGAATTGTGGCTGTCCCATCGCAATGCCGCCTGGATTAGGAGCAGCAGTAGGCCCAACCCATGAAGCATTGGTGTTGTTCTTTGCCAAATTCAAGACAAGATAATAGAAAAGTGCATGCCAAGAATATCACACTTGCAAGGGACAAGATCATTGAGTGCTAGCTGCACCTGTCAGTAGCAGAAGGAATGCCATGACAAATGTGAACCTGCATATATTATGAGGTTATCACGATTCACGCACACTACTGCATTAGCTAGATCGAGCTAGTTGGAAATTGTGGATTCTACTGTACAGTGTACACGTGATTGCTCTTGCCAAAACCACAAGAAATGGCTACTCTACGTTGTAGCCTTCATTGTTTTCCATACCTGAATCATACTCCTCTTCTTCATGACGGTTGTGGACATGCACTTCCTTCAATTTGGAAAACCAATGTTTTGCAGTACTCGGGACCAAGAAAACCAATTTCGGCCCCTACAAGTATGACAACAACACAATCTATTTCTACTACGACGAAACTGAGGTTGGGTCCTGGGAGTGCTGTTATCCCAAATTCGAAAGCCCAATTTTGAAGGACCAAGAAGTTTACTGTTACGGTGAACCTTGCTTCGACTAATCTAGTTGGAAATAGGCAGTTGGCAAGTGATCTAAGCTCAAGAATTGTGCCTTTGAGCTGCCGATCAAAATTGATTGGGAAAGTGAAGCTGATGTTGATTTTCAAGAAGAAGGCGAACCATTGTTTCTCACAATACGGACTTCAATTCAGTCTTTTTCAAAATCTCAAAAAAGGCGTTAAATTTATAAAGTTCAACTTCACACACACACACACACACATACACACACTAGAAGAGCGGATTTTCTGATAAATAAATAATGATCTTATTAATCACCAGGACAAATGTTAGAGTACAAATATGAGTAAGTACGTAACAAAATAAAGAATAATCACAACAGGGTAATATCAAATAAGTAATCGAAATACAAACACAACATGAAACACAGATGTATCATTTGCACATGATATTCTGGAGCATTTGTGTGTTTGTATTTATTTCCATAGTGCAATTCATGTTGACGGACTTCTTCTTCTTGAAAATAAGCATCAGTTCCACCTTTCCGGTCAGCATCGATTGGCTGCTCAGAGGCACGATCCCAGAGCCTATATCAGTTGCCAATTGCGAATTCGCTGCTATATTGGTCGAAGCAAGGTCCACTGTGACGGTAAACTTCTTGGTTCTTCGGAATTGGGCTTTGGATTTGGAGATAACAGCACTTCCAACCTCTGTGTCGCGGTAGTAGAAGTAAATGGTGCTGTTGTCGTACTTGTAGGGGCCAAAATTGGTGTTCTTGATCCCAAGTGCGACGTTGGTTCT
The DNA here is from genome assembly GCA_019656295.1 of Rhododendron mucronatum var. ripense. Taxonomy (NCBI): domain Eukaryota; kingdom Viridiplantae; phylum Streptophyta; class Magnoliopsida; order Ericales; family Ericaceae; genus Rhododendron; species Rhododendron mucronatum. The sequence continues at coordinate 1,311,002 of BPLT01000011.1, forward strand.
TAGATTGAACGAAGCATTCGATGCCGTCTGGACATCGAAATTATCAAAGGCGGCAGACCTAACCCGAAATTTGGGATTCCGGACCTTCATAACAGTCAGGGTGAAGAGGGCTATGATCGCGCTCTGAAAAATGATGAAGGCTATACCGTAGAGGAGCCACTTCTTGTGCTTTTGGCGACGAAGCTCCTTATCTTCCATTTGGGTTATTTTTTTTGAATGAGAGAGAGAGAGAGAAAGAGAAAGAGGGGGATAGGAGGGTTATTGATCTATGTGTGGGATTGGAAGAAGTGGATGTGGTGGTGACTAAAGGCGTGGAAATGGACTATATATAATGTTGCGATGAAGGGAGGGACGCCTTGTTTGAAAGTCTTATGGAGTGGGACTTAAATTAAAGGGAAGGAGGACTTTTCCGTCGTCGGATGCGTTTTTTAACACTTGTTATTTGGGGGGCAGAAGCTTCTCCCCCAGTGGCAGGTTACTTTTTTCAATAATTTGGATTTAGATGGATGGATGGATGCTTCTATTTGAAGATGATGGCTTGACATTTTCAATGTGAATATTATATCTGTCATTTTTTCCCGTTTGGGGCTGGCCATGATGGTCTACTCCTTTTCTGGGTTTTATATCCAAAATCTCCTAAACGCTATCAACTTTTTAGGAGTTAAAGTATACTTGTTATCACTTTGCTCAGTTGGATGCGAGATTAGTATTGGAATATGCTTTATAACGGGAGGATATGATAAGAAGTTGTATTATTTATGGAGGGGATAAGATAACAGGGTTTGGATGGTAAAAAAAACCAGGGGAGTTAGGGGTTTTTATTAATTATATACCCACCTCAGAACCCACCCATAAATTATCCCCCTTCTACACGGGTATTAAATCGGAAGGGTTATTAACTAATACCCCTCCTTTTTGCCAGCCAAACCAAGGCTACAGGGGTATTTATTTTCTAATCCCCCACATTAGTCAGCCAAACCAAGGCTACAAGGGTATTTATTTAATTTCTAGTCCCCCACATTAGTGATTATCCCCTCCTTATACCCCATCCAAACGGGGGCTTAGGTGGCGTATGATTGTCGAGGTCGGTGATGCCAACCTCGTTGTTGGGATGCGTGTTTCTCATTTTGATGTCACCGTACTTTTGTTTCCTTCCCTCCCTAACCTATTTTCAAAAGATTATATAATCTATTTTCATTTACTGAGTGAAACAAATAATGACAGTACGGTCCCCCAAGATTAATCGAGATACGTAAACGGATTAGTCCAATTACGTGCCATAAAACGAACATAAGTTTAAGGGAACACTTCCAATGTTTGAGGTTTTCAAGGGTATCCCAAACTCCATTGTACCATAGGTTTCTTTTTGTCTGAAGTTTGTCCGTGTAAAAGGCAAGATTCTCCTATATCTTAATGGATTGGTAATGGATGTTCATTCTACTAATTAAAATAAGTATTTATTTTTTTAATTAAAGGTAATATATTACGAGAGAATGACATATCTCATCAAACAAAAAATAAGTACTTAAAAATAATAATCTTAGCGGAACGCGCGAGGTGAAACTTGAACCACCACCTAAAGCATGGGAACTAAGTGTTCGTATAGGTTTTACATCTTTCTGCCCCATGTGAACCCCAATTACTAGTATTCTCTTTCCATACCATGGGAAATGGTCAAACCCCATTTAATTAACATTATCTTTTCCTACAGATCCTTAATTAATTGTATCCTTTCTAGTCTAATAAAGTACGTAATCAAACATGGCAGATAGCCCCTGCAAGTAAAAGCGTCAACGGCTAATTTTGTTTTCCTCTAGAAGCTTTGAAAAACTTACACTCTGTCTATATAAAATATCGAAAATTAGACCCCATGCCTGAAAACTTCATCGCCCGGGCGAATAACCATATCATAAAATGATCGATTAACCTAGCCGCCTCCTCTATAAGATTTTTTTTGACATCTTTTTTTTTTCCCCCTTCAATTAAAGATGAAGGTTGGGCTATCACGTCAATTGATAACTAACATTTTTGAAACATGTGTATTTTAAAAGTTTACTTGTTAGAGTATCTCATCTAAAATCTGTCAATGTTAAGAAAGACCTCACTTGTACATTTTAGGTCATTCGACACGCGTCCACATGTTTTTATAACAATATCAACAGCAACGTTATGTAACGTAACAATAAAAGTGACACACTATATGGTAGTAGAGGTTATATAATTAATCCCTAGGGATTTAAAGTGCTTGCATATTGGAATCACACGAAGGTCAAAAGTTTTAAATCTTAGGACCGCTAGAGGGTTTATGATGCAGCGCAGCCTTCTTTTACAAAACTATTCGCAATAAGAAACTGGAACAATACTTGAGCTAGAGGTACTCTCTCTTTGAACAAACGATATTGAGATAAATCTTGGTTTTTCTTTAATTCAATAACAACTAATTTAGCCCTAAGACTTACAACTTAATTTATATAATAGAAGAAACCCTTCATATTAGAAAATAAAAACAAGGATACAATAGAATTAGAAAAGAACAATTCTTCTTGACCAAACAAAAATTAAAAGGAAACTAACTCTACTAGAGAATTAGGAAACTAATTAGAGCATCACAGTGGAATAATCAAAAGTTGACACATCATCTTTTGGTTAACCATTTAAAGGGTTGCTAAGGTTAGCAATGTAGAGATCCACAATGGTATAATCAAAATTGAATAACCAAAACTCGCCACATCACCTTTTTAACTTATAAAAATCTAGAAATTGTGACATAGAAATAATTTTTTAGAAATAGTTTTTAAACTAATAAAAATAGGATATTAGAAAAAGAGAGAATACTTTTTTGAAAACTTTGATTTAAAAAAAAACAGTTTTCGGGAAAAAGTTAAAAAAACTGTTTTTGAATAGAAAAAGTTTTTTCTTTCAAAAGAACAATTTTTGAAAAAAAAAAGTCTTCGTAAAAAAAAACTGTTTAAAAAAATTTGGGAAAAACAGTTTAAATAAAAAAACGTGTAAAAAAACTATTTTTGAAAAAAAATAAAAACTGTTTTTGAAAGTATTTTTCTTATAAACATGTTGAAAATGGAAGAAAGAAGATTTTTGTGTAATGATGATATACTTGATTAAGAAAATGTGAAGATAATTAAATTTGATTATTGACAAAATGTTGGTAGTTTTAATTATCCAAGAGCCAAAATTTGATGAGTTGCTAAGATGTTTCTAAGTTTGGTTATTTCAATGTGAGCTCTTTTTGAGCAAATGTTGCTAACTTTATAAACCTTTTTGTTTTGATTATACTACTGTGGAGGCTCTTACTCTAGAATACTTATTTTCCTAATTCGAAGATTCCTAGCAAAATATTGAAATCAAATATACTAGTTTTTTTTAGTGAAATATTATTTAAAACTAGTAAACTGAAATATCTATATTTATAAATTATTGACCTCCATCAGTTTATCCGATTGTTAATTTCTGAGTCCCGAAAATAATCGAGGTGTGCTTAGCTGAACCGTACACCGGTTATAAAAAGCGCAGAGGGTTATATAAATTTAAATTTTGAAAACCAAAAGTCCTACTAACTTTTGAATCCATCACATTCCAATAGAAGCATCCATTACTACGCTGTTGATATTTCCGCGTAGAATATCTCTTTTTGCCAAACATCCCCCACGCGGCCACGCGTATAAGAAGCATCCCCCACCCCCAACAGAGCAAGACCTCCCTTCCAATTCACTCTCTATGTTTATCACAAGACTTCAAAAAAGGCGTGCGTTTTTCATCAAAATTTCAAAAAAGGTGTTCCACTTTTCACAACTTAATTCACACCTTAATCTTCACATACACCAAATATATATATATATATAGATCATCACCATACCCTCATCCACCACCACCACCACCTTCTTCAATCCCACCTAGTAAAACAAAAAGCAATACATTTCTCCCCATAGAATCAGAACAATCCATAATTTCAAATGGCAGACAAGGAGCAGCAGGCCTATCACCCGGCAGAAGCCAACGGCTACACCCGCAGCGGCGAAGAAGGCATGACATTCGATGCCAAAGAGCTCCGTCGCCAGAAGCACAAGAAATGGCTACTCTACGGCGTAGCGTTCATTGTTTTCCAGACCGGAATCATACTCCTCTTCTCCATGACGGTCATGAAGGTCCGGAATCCCAAGTTCCGGGTTAGATCCTCCACCTTCGACACGTTTGATATCCCAACGATGAACACGTCCTTCAATTTTAAAACCAATGTCGCACTTGGGATCAAAAACACCAATTTTGGCCCCTACAAGTATGACAACAGCACAATGTATTTCTACTATGGCGAAGCTGAGGTTGGGAGTGTTGTTATTCCCAAATCGAAAGCCCAATTCCGAAGGACCAAAAAGTTTACTGTTACACTAGACCTTGCTTCGACCAATCTAGTTGGAAATACGCAACTGGCAAATGATCTAAGCACAGGAATTGTGCCTTTGACCAGCCGATCGAAATTGACCGGGAAGGTGGAGTTGATGTTGATTTTCAAGAAGAAGAAAGCTGTCGACTCGATTTGTACAATGGAGGTGAATACCGCAACACAGTCTCTTCAGAATATCAGTTGCAAGTAGAGATACAACACAGTCATCATCAATTTGAATTTCAGTTGGCCAGAATGGGAATAATTATATTGTTCGTTCGATTGTTCTTCAGAGGGGTTGAGTTTGGCATTTGCTGCTATAGCCCCTTGTTTGGGGATTTCTGTGCGTTTTGCTTTACGTACTTGGGATTTGGACTAGATATTTACTCTTCTGTTCTTTTATTTTTTTGTATGGAATGCCATAAAATTTCGATTCTTTGAATTCATTTGTTTTTAGGGGACTGTATAGACTAGACCAGTCTCAACCAAATACTATATTTTTGCATTGATTTTGGGATTTGGGTTTGTAAACGTAGAATTCATTTGTCTTTAGGAGTCGAATATTTCAGAGTATGCCACCTGAGAGACATTCTTCATGACTTGAGATTAGGTGAGGACAGGCAACTAATTAATAACGAGACGATATAAATCAAACCCTGAGACGTCTTTGCGGCCAAGAGAAAAATTTTGTGGCCATGATCAATTCTTCGTAGCCAGCAGCAAAATTTCATGTTTTCTCAATCATCTTCATTCCTTATGACATGCCATGCACACCGTCTTGCCGCTCGTGACAAATAGACAAAAAATTCAAAAGTCTCGTATACTCGATTGAATCATAAAGCATCGTGAGACAAAAAAATGCTACGAGCATCAAAATCATCAAGAAACTTGAAAGTGCAAGACATCTTGTTGTAATCCCCAATAACACCAGTGAGGAAGAAATCACATCGCGGTTGGAAATTGCCATAGAGAGAATGTTCCACAGGAATCCAATGGAAATAGCAATCACGACAAATAGTACAATAGGGTAAGAAGGGTAATTCACACATTGAAAGGATTAAAACATAAGCACGAAAAATGGATGGAATGTATACTTATGTAGTATGACTAAAGAGGATGAATATTTAAAAATTTCCAATCAGACATCAATAGTGTAATTAATTTGGAAGTTTATTTGTCAGAGTGTCTTATCTAAAATGCTTCAATGTTAAAGAAAGGTTATTTTTGGTATGATTTGATAAAAAAACGGTTATTTTATATTCTCATTTCTCAATTTCGTTTATAAATAAAAAAATAAGCACGTGACTGTTGAAGTGGCTTAAAGAAAAAAACAGAATGATTGGTGTACTTTAACTGCATTGGGCTAGAATCATTTCAATATATACAAATGTAATGTATTGGAAAGCAAAAATTTTTATGACATAATAAGTACACCTTCCGATAAAAAATTTTAAGGTGCAGCTGACTCAGACAGTTGTTTATCATCCTTAAAACGACCCCAACTCGAAGCCATCGCTTTCAATATATAGATGCATCCATTAGTATTTGATATTTCCGCGTAGATTATCTCTTCTTGCCAACCATCCCCTGTTCTAGAAATCGAACCTGTCCCACACGTTTGGGAGGAACCATCCCTCAACGGAGCAAGTCCTCCCTTCCAATTCACTCTCTGTCTATCACAAGACTTCAAAAAAGGCGTTCCACTTTTCACACCTTAATCTTCACACTATATATCTATGGATCATTACCATACCCTCATTCACCACCATCACCACTTTCTTCAATCCCACATACTAAAACAAAAAGCAATACATTTCTCCCTGCAGAATCAGAACAATCCTTAATTTCAAATGGCAGACAAGGAGCAGCAGGCCTACCACCCAGCCGGAGCGATGAAGAAGCCACGGCAACCCAAACCAAAGAACTCCGCCGCCAAAAGTACAAGAAGTGGCTCATCTATAGTATAGCCTTCGTCATTTTTCAGTCCGCAGTCATAGCTCTTTTCTCCATGACGATCATGAAGGTCCGAAATCCCAAGTTCCGGGTCAGATCCGCCACCTTCGAAACGTTTGATATCCCAACCACCAACACGTCCTTCAATCTTAAAACCAACGTTGCACTTGGGATCAAGAATACCAATTTTGGCCCCTACAAGTACGACTGTAGCACAATCTATTTCTACTACGGCGAAGTTGAGGTTGGGAGAGCGGTAATTCTCAAATCGAAAGCTCAATTCCGAAGGACCAAAAAGTTTACCGTTGTAGCGGACCTTGCTTCGACCGATCTAGTTGGAAAGACACAACTGGCACATGATCTAAGCACAAGAATTGTGCCATTGAGCAGCCGATCGAAATTGACTGGGAAAGTGGAGTTGATGTTGATTTTCAAGAAGAAGAAGGCTGTCGACATGAATTGTACAATGGAAGTGAATACCGCAACACAGTCCCTCCAGAATATCAGTTGCAAGTAGATACAACACAGTCATCACCAGTTTTGATTTCAGTTAAGCAGAATGGGAAAAATTAGAGTGTTCGTTTGATTGTTCCTCAGAGGGGTTGAGTTTGACATTTGCTACTAATGTTAAGCCCCTGTTTGGGGATTTCTTCACACTTTGCTTTACGTACTTCGGATTTGTCTAGTAGTAGATATTTACTAGGGGTGTCAAATGAGCGGATTTGGGCCAAAATGGGTAAGTTGTAAGTGGGTTGGATCTTTAATGGGTCATTGACCCATTAATTATGAGTGTAATTACCCATACCCATACCCAACCCAACCCATTTATTTAAATGCAAACCCGACCCGCCCATTAACTCAATTACATACTATTTATGGCGGTGGTGGTGGTGGTGGCGTTGTGGCGATGGTTGTGGTGGTAATGGTGGCGGCGGCGGTGGTGGCGGTGGCATTGTGGTGGTTGTGGAGGCGGCGATGGTGGTGGTGGTGGTGGCAGAGGCGTTATGGTGGTAGGGGGTGGGCTGCATTCATTGGGAATCTAGTAAATAGATGAAAAATTTTCATGGGTCACTTTCATGCCCATTGGGTCATTTAAGTTGACCCAATTGATGCCCAATTAAGACCCAACTAATAATGAGTTAGTTGGGTTTGGACCCATTCTGACCCAGCTAATAAATGGGTTGGGTTGGGTCTATTTTTTAGTTGATGGGTCTGGGTTTGTTAATGGGTCTGGGTTCAATTTGCCACCCCTAATATTCACCCTCTTTTTTTTTTAAATTTTATAGAATGCAATAAAATTTCGATTCTTTCATTGGTTTTAAGATTTGGCTATGTAAACGTAAATCTATTTTTTTTGAACAGTAAAGAAAATTTTACTAACCACAGTAAAATTATAAGTAGTAAAGATACAGTAATTAAAAGGATAGGAAGATTAATTAGGCATGATAACGAGCAAAACTCATCTCAATCGACACTCAATTCACCCGCTAATTCTTTGCCGCTAACTAGCCCTATAACCCAATCACAAAGCGATACAACCTGCAAAAACAACTTGGAGATGACAATCGTAAATCTATTGAGGGAAACCCGGCCAATACAAAAGGAACAGACTAACAGTGCCTTCTTCCAACTTTAAAAAGTGAAGAAATTCAGTCGATATAATTAGGGCGCGGCTATTCGCAGCCACGTATTTTCTCCCACAGTCCGTTAAAAATTTTCAATTAGACTTGACAGCTAGTTACCGAAATTAAGATACATTTTCAACATCAAATTACCGAAATATGATATTTTTTTCAACAGCTATTTTCTGAAAATGCCCGAAAATGCATGTTTGGCAGTTGTCTACCGAAAGTTGAATATATTTTCGACAAGTAGTTACCGAAATATAATCTTATTTTCAACAGCTATTTACCGAAATGTTATTTATGATTTTCAACAACCACTTACCGAAATAGAGTGGGCTATGGGAGAAAATACGTGGCTACGAATAACCCGACCCTATAATTAAGTCAAATTAAATAAATCCACTGACTTGTGCTCTTTTTGACATTGTTGGGTGTGACAAATTCCTTTTAAGCCCAAACGTGTAGGCTTATTGCATTTCAATAAGCCAATAATCTGATGAACATTTTTATGCCTAACCTGGCCTTAACAGTGACAAAGAACAAGATAATCAAATCTAAGTCGAGAACAAGTCCAGAACAAGGGCAAGTTATTTTGTGCTCCAGGAGCAGCCTCTTAAAAGTGTAAGATGGAAGAGCATGACTCGTGGAGGAGTAGCCCCCACAAACGTGTGGGGGTGCAGATGCACAAAATTGAATCTAAAAGGGTGTATTCGTATATGGCCCAAATCACAGGGGTATAAGTGGACTTCACGCAAGAAAAAACTGAGAACGTAAATAACACTTCTCCAATTCTTCGTCAAGAGTAAAGACCAAAATTACTTCTTTTTCATATTTGATCTTAAAGTACCTTTTTCCTTGACTTTAACACTTTTTCTCCTTTGCAAAAATCAACTTGAGCGTGTAAATTAGGGTGGTGTCAATTGAAATTATATCTCTCTTCCTACTACTTTGGTTAGTAATAAACAAATGTTTCAAAAAGTGAATTTCGAATATAAACTTTTGTTTTAGCGGCCAAGAGCAATTCGTAGCATGCCCAAGTGCAATTCAATGCGAAAAAGTGTAATTCGATGTGGCCAAGAGCAATTCGATGCGGCCAAGTGCAATTCGTAGTGGCTAAGTGCAATTCTATGCGGCCAAGTGCAATTCGTAGCAGACAAGTGCAATTCGATGTAGCCAAAAATAATTCGTAGTAGCCCAGTACAATTCGATGTGGCCAAGTGCAATTCGATGTGGCCAAGAGTAATTCGTTGCACCCCAGTGCAATTCGATGCGCCAAGTGTAATTCCATGCTTGCGTTTTTGGATCTCAGCTACAATTTATTCCCGTTTGTTTTTGGGAGACGATAAACTGTTCTTCAAGGCAGTGCTCACCGAGGTTTAGGACGTCCGACGAGGTTGGTGTCTTTGGAATGGTTCTTAGATCGTCAGTCTTTCCCTCTCCCCTATGTTTTTTTCTGACCCCCTCCTCTAGCCTTCTACGTTTTCTTCTTGTTCTGTTGTTTTATTTCCAGCAGTCCCCTCCTGGTTGTGTTTCGTCTGTGCTTTGGATCCATTGCCGGTCTTTCTCTTGGGTTTTCTGTTCTTGGCCTAATAGCTAGATGGATCTGGTGGTCTGGACATGGCTGGCGTCGGTCTCCCGCTAGTTGGATTGTTGGATGCATCGGTCATCACCTAACGGCTTGGTGAGCTTTCGCGGCAGATGGGTGGTATGTGGATGGTGCCTTTTCCCGTGGTGGCCAATAATGGTGCGGTGGTTTTATTTGGCAAAGCGCTATTCGGGTTATTTGGTGGTTCTATCTGTGGTTTGGTCGCCGAAGGTGGGGCAGCGCTATAGTGAAGAACCTTAGAAGTCTTGGGTATTCTTGGGCTAGATCTAGCCCACTTTGGCGAGTTATATGGCAGGTTATTGGGCATTTATTTTTCGATCTGGCATTTGAAGGCCTTTGTATTTGATTGATTTGTATTGTTGTATCAGGGCTTTGAGCCCTTTAGGTGTTTGGGCGTCATGCCCTCTGACTGTTGGCCTCTGCCCTTTTATCCAACCTTGGTTGGATTCTCCTCCCCGTTCCCCAATCTTGATGTAACTTTGTCAAGTTTCCTAATAATAGCTTTCTTCCTCTTGAAAATGAACGTGATGTCCACCTTTTCGTTCAAAGTCAATTGGCAAGTCAGAGGCAAAATCCCCGAATTCAAGTCATAATCAGCTCGATATTCCTAGCTTGGCAGTTAACCAGGTTTACTGAAACAATTATGTTTTTGGTGGATCGGAGAAAGCTTTTGTATTTGGGATTTTAGCACTCCCAACTGGCGTACCCTTATAGAAGCAATTGACAGTGGAGTTTTTGTATTTATAAGTGCCAAAATTTGTGTTCTTGACCCCAAGTGTAGTGTGATCATCGTTATGTTGAACAAAGGGGTGGTTGTTTGGACATTGGAAGCGCCGAACGTGGCAGAACTAACCCGAAATTGAGGCGTTTGGACTTTCATAACTGTCATTGTGAAGAATACGATGATTCCGATTTGGAAAATGACAAAAGCCAAGCAATATAACAACCATTTCTCACATTTTTGGCTTCGGAGCTCAGATGAGGTTGCTTTGCCTGCCTCTTGGTCGCTCCGGTAATAACCGTTGGCGGGTGCCAAGGGATACCTGGAAATTATTCAGAATGCACTTGTAGAGGGTATTTATGACCGGGTGATTTCTAGGTATAACTTCTTTGTACGTAGCACTTTTGAATATTTTATGGTTGCCAAAAGCGTCTGAACGGTTTGACGCTTGAGTTTTATTTACGAATTACTCTTGGCCAGATCAAATTGCACCTAGCCGCATCAAATTACAATTGGCCGCTACGAATTGTACTTGGCCGCGTCTAGTTGCAGTTGGCCACTACGAATTGCACTTGGCCGCAATTAGATGCGTTCAAGTGCAATTTGTAGCGGCCAAGTGCAATTTGTAGCGCCCAAGTGCAATTCGATGCGACCAAGTGCAATTCGACGCGGCCAAGTGCAATTCGATGCGGCCATGTGCAATTCGATGCGGCCATGACCGCAAGAATCGTAAGAAATGGCTACTCTACGGCGTGGCCTTCGTCGTTTTCCAGACTGGAATCAAACTCTTATATCTTGTAATTGCAATTTGCCATGGTTTTGCTAAAAATTGTGGTTATTATCTTTTAACTGCAATTGGCCATGGTTTTGCTAAAAATTTGCATGGTAACCTAAAAGCAATAAGCACATATGGTGGTCCTGAAAATGAAATAGCTACGGCAAATCTTATATAAAACGATCTGACACCGACTATCCATTGCGAATTTAGGAGGTCAATTATTTGTACACAAAATTAGATGAGGACATTAGGGGTGTGCAAAAAACCTGTAACCCGACCAACCCGAAGGGTCTTGGGCAGCTTCGAACAGGTGCTTCGGTTGGGTACGGGTTGGGTTTTGTTAAAAAAAAAAAAAGAGTTTCGGTTTGGGTTACTGCGTTCCTTACCCGAGGGGATTGAACCCGACCCGACCAACCCGAAGGGCAAAACCAACCAACCCGACCTGATCCAACTCGACCCGACGTAAAGAATTGGGCTCACGGACGGTTCTTACTACCTGTTCGGTTCAGTTACGAGCATGAACTTTTGTAACCTGACATGGTCAGGTCGGGCTCGGGGTCAAACCCAACTTGTGCACACCCCTAGAGGACATGCAGTTGATAACGAGAAATAGACGATCTAAATCAAATCCTGAGACATCTTCGCGGAGATGAGCAAAATTTTGCAGTCAGGAGTACTTCTTTGCAGCCAAGAGCAAAACTTTGCGGCCATGAATAATTCTTTATGGCCAGGAGCAATTCTTTGCGGCCTAGAGCAAAACTTCGCGGCCAATAGCAATTCTTTGCGGCTAAGAGTAATTCTTTGTGGCAAGAGCAATTCTTTGTGGCCAATAGCAATTCTTCGCAGCCATGAGCAAAACTGTGCAACCAGGAGCAATTCTTTGCTGGCGATCGATAGGAGGCTACGATCCCATAAAAAAGGTGTAAAACAAATGCCATTCCCCAAATCAATTGATAAAACAAAAGCTAAATCTTTGTCCTTGATCGAAATTAACCTACAACAATTTATTTATTTTAAAAGAAATAAGCAGCAACACTAGAATAAGAACACAATATACCATGTTCGGGGAGGAAGAAATCACATCTTTGATGGAAAACAAAACATTTCTCTCTACAAGCAAATATTTCATGTTTTCTCAATCATCTTCATTACTTATGACGTGCCACACCGTTTTGCCTCGAGACAGAAAGACAAAAAAATTCAAAAGTCTTGTACTCGATCGAATCATTAAGCATCACGAGACAGACAAATGCTACTAGCATCAAAATCATCAAGAAACTTGCAAGAGCAAGACATCTTGTTATAATCACCGATAACACTGGTCAGGAAGAAATCAAATTCGCGGTTGGAAATCACCACAGAGGTCAAGAATGTTCCACAGGAAACCAATGGAAATAGCAATCATGATAAATAGTACAAAAGAGTAAGAAGGGTAATTCACACATTGAAAAGATGAAAATATAAGCACAAAAAATGGACGGAATGTATGCTTATGTAGTATGACTAAAGAGGATGAATATTTAAAAATCTCCAATCAGACATCACTAGTGTAAGTATTTTGAAAGTTTATTTGTCAAAGTATCTTATCTAAAATGCTTCAATGTTAAGGAAAGACTTCAATTGTATATTATAGGTCATTCAACACGCTTTCACTTGTTTTTATAACAATATCAAACACCGACGTTATGTAACTTAACCATAAAAATGACACACACCCATGCAATTCTTCATGGTAGTAGAGTTTATAATTTAAATGAGCGGTTTTTCCAAGTGAAAATGAGAAAATGATAAGTGTTTAGTTTTCATAAGGTAAGGGGCGGAGCTACATTGGTGCTTGGGAGGGCCCCGGCCCCCCAAGCCTCCTGAGTTTTTAATTTTTAATTTTTTGTATACTTGATTTTGAATATTATTGATAATTATTCGTGTATAGATAGTTATAATCATAATAATTTTGGTATGATTTGATAAAAAATGGTTATTTTACGTTCTCATTTCTCAATTTCTTTCATAAATAAAAAAAAAGCACGTGACTGTTGAAGTAGCTTAAAGAAAAAAATAAAATGATTGGTGTACTTTAACTACATTAGGCTAGAATCATTTCAATATATACAAATGTAATGTATTGGAAACGCTGCAGTGAAAAACCTCAGAAGTCTTTGGTTGGTTTTGGGTATTCCTGGGCTATATCTAGCCTACTTTGGAGGGTTAGATGGTGGGTTATTGGGCATTTATTTTTCGATCCAGCATTTGAAGGCCTTTGTATTTGTTTGATTTCTTTTGTTGTATCTGGGCTTTGAGGCCTTTAATTGTTTGGGCGTCAAGCCCTCTAGCTGTTGGGCTTTGCCATTTTATCCAACCTTCGTTGGATTCCCCCCCCTCCCCATTCTCCGATCTTGATGTAACCTTGTCAAGTTTTCTAATAATTTGTTACTTTTGCCGATAAAAAAACTATATCAATTAGAAAGTCTCTAAAATGGTGCTATATAACAGCAATGAAGGAAATTAACTCTGAAACTTTCAATTCCAATCTCAAAATCCATAACACAACTGAAAGAATATCCATAATTGACCAACACAGGCTATAGTAGCCCATGAAACAAAAATGGGAGGACTATAGTAAACATGTAATCTCAAAATCCAAATTAAAATACATGTAATCGAGGTAAAAAATCAAAACAATTTAACACTAGCAGCAGTTGCAATCCAAATTAGTAGCTTTCTTCTTCTTGAAAATAAACATGAGGTCTACCTTTCCGTTCAAAGTCAATTGGCAAGGCAGAGGCAAAATCCCTGAATTCAAGTCACTACCCAGCTCGGTATTCCCAGCTTCGTTAACCAGGTTTGCCGCAACAATTATGTTTTTGGTGGATAGGAGAAATGCTTTTGAATTTGGGATTTCGGCACTTCCAACTGGCGTACCCTTATAGAAGAAATTGATAGTGGAGTTTTCATATTTATAAGGGCCAAAATTTGTGTTCTTGACCCCTAGTGGAGTGTTCATCGTTATGTTGAACGAAGGGGTGGTTGTTTGGACATTGGAAGCGCCGAACGTGGCAGAACTAACCTGGAATTGAGGAGTTTGGACTTTCATAACTGTCATTGTGAAGAATACGATGATTCCGGTTTGGAAAATAACAAAGGCCATGCCATATAACAACCATTTCTTACATTTCTGACTTTGGAGCTCAATTGAGGTTTCTTTGCCCGTTCTTGGTCGCTCCAGTAATAACCGTTGGCAGGTGCCAAGGGATACCCTGCTTTGTATTCCTCTGCCATAGGACTTGTTTTGGGAAATTGGCTTTTGTTTTGCTGGTTGAATTGAGAGAGTAGTGAAGGTAATTCGGGTTACCCTTTTTTTTTTTTTTCGTGTGTGAATATGAAGGAAATGTTGAATGTGGTAGTGACATGGGTTTGGGATATTGACGTCAATGGTGCAATCCAAATTATTAGCCTTCTTCCTCTTGAAAATGAACATGAGGTCCACCTTTCCGTTCGAAGTCAATTGGTATTCCCAGCTTAGTAGTTAAGCAGGTTTACTGAAACAATTATGTTTTTGGTGATTGGAGAAAGGCTTTTGAAACTGGGATTTTAGCACTCCCAACTGGCGTACCCTTATATAAGAAATTGACAGTGGAGTTTTTGTATTTATCATGGCCAAAATTTGTGTTCTTGACCCCAAGTGCAGTGTTCATCATTACGTTGAACGAAGGGGTGGTTGTTTAGACATTGGGAGCGCCGAACATGGCAGAACTAACCCGGAATTGAGGAGTTCGAACTTTTCATAACCGTCATTGTGAAGAGTACGATGATTCTGATTTGGAAAATGACAAAGGCCACGCCATATAACAACCATTTCTTACATTTCTGGCTTCGGAGCTCGGATGAGGTTGCTTTGCCCACTCTTGGTAGTTCCAGTAATAACTGTTGGTGGGTGCCAAGGCAGACCCTGCTTTGTATTCCACTGCCATAGGACTTGTTTTTTGTGTGAATTTTCAGATGGAAATTTAACTTCTTGTTTAAATTGGAAGGGGAGTGGGGTTTTATCTCTGGGGAAATGGCTTGGGGGAAATATTTTAGAGGATGCTAGGTACAAAGATTTTTTACCCGTAAATTATCTGAAATATTTTAGAGGATGCTAGGTAAAGATTTTTTATACATAGCACTTATGAATATTTTATGGTGGCCAAAAGCGTCTGAATGGTTTGACGCTTGAGTTTTGAGAGTAGTTTAATTTACGAACTACTCTTGGCCGGATCGAATTGAACTTGACCGTTTCAAATTATATTTGGCCGTTACAAATTGCCGTTGGCCGCTACGAATTGCACTTAACCGTTAAAAATTGGAGTTGGCCGCTTCCAACTGACTTGGCCACGTGTAATTGCACTTGGCCGCGTCAAATTGCATTTGGCCGCAATTCGACGCGGCCAAGTGCAATTTAAAGCGGCCAATTGCAGTCCCATGCGTCTAAGTGCAATTTGTAGCGGCCAATTGCAATTCGATGCGGTCAAGTTCAATTCGACGTAGCCAAGTGTAATTCCATGTGGGCCAAGTGCAATTCAATTCGCCAAGTGCATTTCGATGCGGCAAAAAGGAATTTGATGTGACCAAGTGCAATTCGTAGTGGCCCCAAGTGCAATTTGATGCCAAGGAGCGACAAAGAAGCCATGACATTTGATGCCAAGGAGCTCCGTCGCTAGAAGCACAAGAAATGGCTACTCTACGGTATAGCCTTCATCGTTTTCCAGACTGGAATGATACTCCTCTTCTCCATGACGGTCATGAAGGTCCGAAATCCCAAGTTCTGGGTTAGATCCGCCACCTTCGACACATTTGATATCCCAACCACAAATACTTCCTTCAATCTTAAAACCAACTTCGCACTTGGGATCAAGAACGCCAATTTTGGCCCCTACAAGTACGACAACAGCACAATCTATTTCTACTACGGCGAAGCTAAGGTTGGGAGTGTGGTTATTCTTAAATCAAAAGCCCAATTCCGAAGGACCAAAAAGTTTACCGTTCCAGTGGACCTTGCTTCGACCAATCTAGTTGGAAAGACGCAACTGGTACATGATCTAAGCTCAGGAATTGTGCCTTTGAGCTGCCGATTGAAATTGACCGGGAAAGTGGAGTTGATGTTGATTTTAAAGAAGAAGAAGGCTGTTGACATGAATTGTACAATGGAAGTGAATACTGCAACACAGTCCCTCCAGAATATCAGTTGCAAGTAGATACAACACAGTCATCACCAGTTGGGTAGAATGAGAAAAATTAGAATGTTTGTTTGATTGTTCCTCAGAGGGGTTTAGTTTGACATTTGCTACTAACGTTATGCCCTTGTTTGGGGACTTGTTCACGCTTTGCTTTACGTAATTCGGATTTGTTTTTTTGTTTTTAAGGAAATATGGACTGCAATAAAATTTCGATTCTTTGAATTCATATTAGTCTTTTGTGGACTGTAAACTTACCTATGACTAGACCAGTCTCAACCAAACACTATTTGCATTGATTTTGGGATTTGGCTGTGTAAACGTTGAATTTATTGAGGGAATTAAACCCAACACATTTTGTAAACGAAACTAACAGTGCCTTTTGCCAGCTTTAAAAAAGTGGAGGAGCATGGCTCGTTCAGGAGCAACCTCTCACAAACGAGCGGGGGTACGGATGCACAAAATTGAATATGAAAGGGTGTATCCACTTATGGCCTAAATCACAGGGGTGTTATCTATTGTATAATATATAAAGGGAGAGCACCACTTTGGTGTCTCCCTTGTATTTTGTATTTTTCTTTTCCAAAAATGCCCTCTAAAAAACCAACACAATACAAAACAATTAACTATGAGGATATATTGGGCATTTTAACACAAAAAAATAAATTTGTAAAAAACTAAATTGGTAACTACCCACTCTTATCACCACCTGCTCAAATCACGTTAAAATATCTCTCTCTCGCTCTCCCTACTCAATTATAGTTGTGTTTCCTTTCACCATTTCTTGATTTCTGACACAAAATTTGAAAAAGATTTGGCGTTAAATTGCAACAGAACCGAATATAAACTCAAACCCATGGTAATATGAAATTTCTATTCTTTTTTGATCCGCATATGAAGTTTCTATTCAATTTGGGTTTTGTATAACTGGTGTTGGCATATGAGTTTCTAATTTTTTTTTTTGTTTCACCTGCCCACGGATTCTATTTTTTTGGAAAGCAAATTTCTATTCAATCTGGGTTCTCTCTCTTTCCTACTCAATCGGGTTCTCTCTCTCTCTCTCTCTCTCTCTCTCTCTCTCTCTTGTGTGTTTGATTTACTGACAGGAACCCCGAAAGAGAGTGTTGCCATATGAGTTCTATAGTCTTGAAAACTCAATTTACACACGCATTGCGTGTGCCCCGGCCTCTAGGCTTGTATAAAACAATTTGAAATACATGTAATAGATGTATAAAATCCAAACAATTTAACACCAGCATCAGTTGCACTGGACATTCTGGAGTTTCCAAGTTGCGATTTTGACATCCATGGTGCAATTCGAATTAGTAGCTTTTTTCTTCTTGAAAATGAACAAGTGGTCCACCTTTCCATTCAAAGTTGATTGGCAAGCAGATGCAAAATCCCCAAATTCAAGTCACTAACCAGCTCGGTATTCCCAGCTTGGTAGTTAGTTTACCGAAACAATTATGTTTTTGGTGGATTGGAAAAAAAGGCTTTTGAATTCGGGATTTTAGCACTCCCAACTGGCATACCCTTATAGAAGAAATTGGCAGTGGTGTTTTCGTATTTATAAGGGCCAAACTTTGTGTTCTTGACCACAAGTGCAGTATTTGTCCTTATGTTGAACGAAGGGGTGGTTATTTGGACATTGAAAGCACCGAACGTGGAAGAACTAACCCAGAATTGAGGAGTTCGGACTTTGATAACTGTCATTGTGAAGAGTACGATGATTCCGGTTTGGAAAATGACAAAGGCTATGTGGCCACGAGCAATTTGAAGTGGCCAAACGCAATTCGATGTGGCCACGTGCAACTCATTGCAGCCAAGTGTAATTCGTAGCAGCCAAGTACAATTCGATGAGACCAAGTATAATTCGTAGCGGCCAAGTGCAAATCAATGCGGCCAAGAGTAATTCATAGCGGCTTAGTGCAATTCGATGCGCCCAAGTGTAATTTGAGGCGGCCAAGAGTAATTCGCTGTGGCCAAGTGCAATTCTATGCGGCCAAGAGTAATTCATAGCGCCCCAGTTCAATTCATTGCGGCCAAGTGCAATTCGATACTACCAAGTGTAATTCCATGTGGCCAAGTACCTCATAGACTTTCAACTCATAGCAGGGTAGCGGACGAGCTTCTATTCTCCAAATCAATCCCACATATAAAGAAGGCTCCCTCCAGCTGGACCTCTTTTTCCCTCGCCTATGACTAGAAAGAAGGGAATGACTCTTTTCGATGAAGGTCTTAGTCTTTGCTTTACTAAAGTTATTGCCCTCGCTCAACGGTATGGCAGCTAGACAATAACGGGATGGCGCCAAACTTTCTTCGCTTTAGGGAGAGAATATCACTATAAAAGGATAGGCTTTTGCAACTAAGTGGTGCGTAGCGCTTTTCATCTTATCTTTTTCTTTATAATAGGCTGCGCTCCTAAATAGAAAGGCTAAGCTGCTGATATCGTAGTAAAGGTAAAGTAACAAGCTAAGAGAAATCGATTTAGCAGTCCATACTAGGCTCCCGATAGATTTAGGAGTGACCAGCAATGAATGCCTGGTAGCAAAGGAAGAAAAGGACTCAGCTTAACTTCACTTGGGTTCGGTTTCTCTTGTGACTATGGTTATCGGTTCACGTTTCATGCTTGTTTGAGTAATAGCAATGAGATTTCCCAATATCATTGTAAGAATAACTAAGATTTCTAGAAAAAGATGTCATTCATTTGATGGAAAATAAAAGGGAATATCTTTGATGGGAAATAAAAGGGAATATCAAAAATTCGAGTGGCTAAAGCTGAAGTAGCTACTTTCCAAGTAATAGAAACAAAGGCAACGACTAGAATACGTGGGAGAGTCAAAGTCGAAAAGAGATTCCTCACTTCTTCACTCTCATGCAAAACCGTGCATGCATGAGGCTTTTATCTCACAGGGCTCCTAAGTGATAAAAGAAAGAAGAATTCAACTTCTTTCTTTTTTGATTTGATTACCTTCCTCACGTATGTATGTGACCGAATCCATTTGATTTCTAAAAAATATTGCTAATCCTTAACTTTTCGAGGAATCCTTCATCAGTGATTGTGAATAACTGACTTTTTCAATCTTTTCGACCTTGGTTCCGTAGAAGCAAGTCAGAAAGATTGAGAAATCGAACCATTTGGTTTGATGTATTCTTAATAGTCATAAGATAATCATGTTAGGGCGATCCTTTTGGTGACGGATGCGGTTATCCTTTTGGCGACGGATGCTCCAAATATGTACTCTTAGTCTGAGCCAAACTTCAACCAACTCAAGCTCTACTTATTTACCCAATGAGCCTAACTAAATCCTTGCTCGGGGTCATTTGTCAACGCAACCAATTGAACTTGTTAACCCTAACCAAACCTCGAAAAGATAAGGAACTGTCCCATGTGTTTGCAGCCCCATCGATCTTCTCTCTCTAGAAAATGAAAGGACCATTTTTCAGTAGCTTTTGGGTGGGGGGGGGGGGGGGGGGGGGTGGGGGGCGCCTTCCCCCTCCTCCGCCTAGGCGATTTTCCACTGTCCCCCTTCTCTCTCTTTCTCTTCTTCACCCTCCCTATTCCTTCCATCTCTCCCATCTCTTCCCTCTCCAAGTTCTTTTTCTACTTCTTTTATAGATAACTTGATCGGCAACAGCGATGACAATGAGATAGTGGCAGTGGTGGCTTTTGGTGGACGATGGTTGAGTTTATGGATCTCAGCATTCGTTTACTCCCGTCCATTTTTGGGAGACGATATGCTATTCTTCTCGGTGGTGCTCACCGAGGTTTTGAACATCCGATGAGGTCGGAATCTTCGGCATGGTTCTTAGATCCTCTATCTTTCCCTCTCCCCTCTATCTTTTTTTTCTGATCCTTTCCTCTAGCTTTCTGCGTTTTCTTCTTGTTCTGCTGCTTTATTTTCTGTAGTCCCCTCTCAGTTGTGTTTCTTCCATGCTTATGATCCATCGTCGGTCTTTCTCCCAGATCTTGGCCTAATGGCTAGGTGGATTTGGTGGTCTGGACGTGGCTGGCATTGGACTCCTGCCGATCGCATTGTTAGATGCATCGATCATCGCCTAACGGCTCACTGAGCTCCCGCGGCAGATGGGTGGTATGCTGATGGTGCCTTTTATTGTGGTGGCCAATGGTGGCGCAGTGGTTTTATTAGGCAAAGTGTTGTGCGGATTGTTTGGTAGTTCTATCAGTGGTGTGGTTGCTGGGGGTGGGGCAGCATTGTAGTGAAAAACCTCAGAAGTCTTGGGTTGGTTTTGGGTTCCTGGGTTGGATCTAGCCCACTTTGGAGGGTTAGATGGTGGGTTATTGGGCATTTATTTTTCTATCAGGCATTTGAAGTCCTTTTTGCATTTGTTTGATTTCTATTGTTGTATCTGGGCTTTGAGGCCTTTAAGTGTTTGGGCGTCATGCCCTTTAGCTGTTGGGTTTTGCCCTTTTATCCAACCTTTGTTGGATTCCCCTCCCCGTTCTCCGAACTTGATGTAACCTTGTCAAGTTTTCTAATAATTTGTTACTTTTGCCGATAAAAAAACTATATCAATTAGAAAGTCTCTAAAATGATGCTATAAAACAGTAATGAAGGAAATTAACTATGAAACATTCAATTCCAATCTCAAAATCCATAACACAACTGAAATATAACAGCAATGAAGGAAATTAACTATGAAACATTCAATTTCAATCTCAAAATTCATAACACAACTGAAAGAATATCCATAATTGACCAACACAGGGTATAGTAGCCAATCAAACAAAAAAGGGGGGACTATTGTAAACATGTAATAGTACGTACCCCTCTGGTAAACAAATTAAAAACATGTAATCAATGTATAAAATCAATAGTGAAGACTTAATGCCCCTCAGGCGCAATACAATGCTCTCCAGGCGCAATCCCTTGCGCCCGGGCGCATTTTAGGAATTCTAAAACCAACTAAACTTTGCGATCTTGCCACAGACACTCCTGAACTTCGATTTAAACGTGGTTTGAACTGTTGAAAAGCAGTTTAACACTAATTTCTAACGTAATTAGTTTTACTCCCAAACCATTTATACATCAAAAGATAGGTCAATTTTACCCTCAACAGGTCAAAAAGGAAATTATGTTGAAAAAATCATTGAATCACACTAGCTTAAACCAAATTGAAACCTATCTTATACGGATAAAGAGGTATTCAAATTAGTAAAATATGGTGAGATTAAACCATAAAAAAAAATAGATTTTGGTTTATCGAAAGTAGACAAATTCAGAGAATGTCGGAGCCACTAAGGCTGAAACATGTTTTCATGACCTCTACTGATTCTATGTTCCATTCAGTACTCGCATTCCTAGTTCTAACGCATTTGTTCATTTCTAAAGAGCCACAGATAATTTATAGGGCTTTCTACAGTTCATCAATCAACCCAAACCTAGTTTCTTATCTTTGGATTCACCTAATACACAAGGCTTATATATTTAAGAAATCAAATTTTTGTGTCCATACCACCAACAATATCACTTGACCAGTGCAACTCCCAATCCACCATCATTTGATAACCGCAATACCCCGCAAGTTTTGATGCCACAACCTCGAGTACAATCACCTCACATTTGCGAAGAAAATGATCATATCTTTTGATGTACAAATAATTTTGATTCAAAGATTTTTATCTCAGAATCCACCCCTTCTGTGGTGCCTCAATAGTGGCTGTGATGGTGAAGTGGAGGGGCGGTGATTATGTGGTGCAAAAATGATGGTGCTGGTGGAGGTGTAGAAGTCATGGTGGAGTTCCATGTTGAGCAGTGGAGGAGTGATAGTCATGGCGTTGAAGTGGTGGTAGGGTTAAATGAATGTAGAGCCGGTACGGTTGAGGTGTGGTGTCAATGGTGGTAGCAAAGTGGAAGTCCGGTGGTAGTGGTGGTGAAGTGAGGGAGGTGGAGATGTGGCGGCCGGTTATCCAATGATCTTTGTAGTGGTCGACTTATACTACCAACTTTTCATAAATTAAACACTATTATTCTTATGATCGGATTTCACCATCTTTTAAAAGTTTAAAATTTCTTTTTATCGATATATAATAGGTCTTTATCAGATTTAAGATGAGGGAGATGCGATCTCTTTACTTAAATGATTTACTTTTAGACATACTGAGGGTAAATTGGTCAGGTCCATTGTTGCAAAAATATTTTAAGATTCAAAACTACTTGGGCTAGAAAGTAGATTTAACGAGCTTTTTAATGGTTTCAAACCTCGCAAAAATTGAAGTTCAGGAGTGTCCGAAAAAAACCCGCAAAGTTTGAGCAATTGTGGAGCCTTAATGCGCCCCAGGCGCAATACCATGCCCAGGCGGAATGCCTTGCGCCCGGGCGCATCTTAGGAATTCTATAACCAACCAAACTTTGCAATCTTGCCACAGACACTCCCGAACTCCGATTTGGACGTGGTTTGAACAGTTGAAAAAATTGTGTAGCCTAATTTCTAAACTAATTAGTTTTACTCCAAAACCATTTATACACCAAAAGATAGGTCAATTTTACCTTCAACCGGTCAAAAAGTAAATTATTTTGAAAAAATTATTGAATCACACTAACTTTAAACCGGATTGAAACCTATTTTATATGGATAAAGAGGTATTCAAATTAGTAAAATATGGTGAGATTGAACCATAAAAATAATAGATTTTGGTTTATCGAAAGTTGGATGAAAGTAGACAAATTCAAAGATTGTCGGAGCCACTAAGGCTGAAACATGTTTTCATGCCCTTCTACAGATTCTATGTTCCATTCAGTACTTGTATTCCTAGTTCTAAGGCATTTGTTCATTTCTAAAGAGCCACAGAGAATTTATAGGGCTTTTTACACTTCATCAAACAATACAAACTTTTTTTATCATCTCGGGATTTGCCTAATACACTAGAGGCTGAACGAATTTCCCTAAAAAGTTTTGATGCCACTACCTCGAGTACAAGCACCTCACAATTGCGAAGAAAATGGTCATATCTTTTGATGTACAAATAATTTTAAATATAAGATTTGTACCTCAGAACCCACCCCTTCCGTGTCGCCACAATAGAGGCTGTTGTGGTGGATTGCAGAGTCGCACTACTACAAAAATCTTAAAAGATGACACTCAAAAAATTGAAACAATGACAGTTTTTGTAAAACTGTCATCGAAAATATGATGGTAGACTTTTGATGACAGTCCATCTTACAAACTGTCATCTTTGCGATATAAGATGACGGTTTAGAATAAAAGTGACATTATTATCTTTTTCTTTAATGTCAGTTTTTGCTTAAAACTGACATTAAAACATGCGCTTCCGGAAGCCCATATGGGAAACCTTTTAATGACAGTTTTCCTTAAAAGCGACATTGAAACTAAGCCCTTTTAATGACAGTTTTAGTTAGAACTGACATTGCAGTTGATCATAAAAAATGACAGTCAGAAAGTGTCATAAAAACATATAAGATGATAGTTGAAAACTGTCATCTCATACTTTCAATGTCTACGATGACAGTTTCATCCAAAACTGACATTAAAAGTGCTCATCTTAAAATTTTCGAAAATATACTATACATGTTTTTGTTTGTCTTTTGTTAACAATAAGCGTGCCAGCTCAGATGGTAACACGCGTGCGAGGAACTGAAGTTCTTGAGTTCAAGTCCTGGGGCAAGCAAATATTTGTTGGCCACACAAGTGCTAAGTAGGCGACACACAAGTGCCACTGGGCGGCCATGCGAGAGGCATGTGGGTGCCACGTGGGCGGCCACGCATTCGAAAGAGAATTGGTTTTTTTTTCCTTGAATGGAGAACAGATAAGATGACAGTTTAAATCCGTCATCTTTGCGATTAAAGATGACAGATTAAGACTATCATCTTTTATCACAAAGATGACAGGTTTAAACTGTCATCTTATATGTTTAATGACAGTTTTTTATTGTCATAACAAATCTAGACTTTTAATGACAGCTCCATAGATGACAGTTTCAAAACTGTCATCTTTCATGTTTAATGACACTTTTAAACTGTCATCTTTAACGATTATTGTAGTAGTGTCGGTGATTGTGCGGTGCTAAAATAATGGTGCTGGCGGAGGTGTACTAGTCGTAGTGGAGTTCCATGTGGGGCAGTGAAAGTCGAGGCGTTGAAATGGTGGTAGGTTTGAATGAATGTAGAGCCGGTACAGTTGAGGTGTGGTGTCAATGGTGGTTGCAAAGTGGAAGTACGGTGGTAGTGGTGGTGAAGTGAGGGTGGTGGAGGAGTGGTGGCCAGTGCTCCAATGATCTTTGTAGTGGTTGACTTATACTCCCAACTTTTCACAAATTAAACACTATTATTGTCATGATTTGATTTCCCCATCTTTTAGTACTTTGAAAATTCATTTTATCGATATATAATAGGTCTTTATCAAATTTAAGATGAGGGAGATGCGAACTCCTTACTTAAATGATTTACACTTCGACTTACTGAGGGTAAATTGGTCATGTCCATTGTTGCACAAATATTTTAAGATTTAAACTACATGGTTAGAAAGTAGACTTAACGAGCATTTTAACGGTTCAAACCTCACAAAAATTGGAGTTCGGGAGTGTCCGGGACAAAACCGCAAAGTTTGAGCAATTGTGAAGCCTTAATGCGCCCCAGGCGCAAACCATGCTCACTAGGCGCAATCCCTTGAGCCCGGGCGCATCTTAGGAATTTCAAAACCAGCCAAACCTTGCGATCTTGCCACAGACACTCCCGAACTCCGATTTAGACGTGGTTTGAACTGTTGAAAAGCAGTTTAACACTAATTTCTAACGTAATTAGTTTTACTCCCAAACAATTTATACATCAAAAGATAGGTCAATTTTACCCTCAACAGGTCAAAAAGTAAATTATTTTGAAAAAATCATTGAATCACACTAACTTTAAACCGGATTGAAACCTTTTTTATATGGACAAAGAGGTATTCAAATTAGTAAAATATTGTGAGATTGAACCATAAAAATGATAGATTTTGGTTTATCTAAAGTTGAACGAAAGTAGACAAATTCAAAGATTGTCGGAGCCACGAAGGCTAAAACACATTTTCATGCCCTTCCACTAATTCTATGTTCCATTCAGTACTTGCATTCCAAGTTCTAAGGCATTTGTTCATTTTTAAAATCTCCAAAGAATTTATAGGGCTTTTTACACTTTATCAAACAACACAAATTAACCTGCTTTATCGTCTCGGGATTCGCCTAATACGAGGCTTATACATTCAAGAAACCAAATTTTGGTGTCCATACCACCAACAATATCACTTGACCAATGCAACTCCTAAACCACCACCATTTGTTAACCGCATTACCTGAGAAGTTTTGATGCCACTACCTTGAGTACAATCACCTCACATTTCCAAAGAAAATGGTCATATCTTCTGATGTACAAATAATTTTGAATCAAAGATTTGTTTCTTAGAACCCACCCCTTCCGTGGCGCCTCAATTGTAGCTGTGGTGGTGGAGTGGAGGGGCGCTGATTATGTGGTGCTAAAATGATGATGCTGGTGGAGGTGTACCAGTCGCGGTGGAGTTCCATGTGGAGCAGTAGAGGAGTGATAGTCGTGGCGTTGAAGTGGTTGTAGGCTTAAATGAATGTAGAGCCGGTATGGTTGAGGTGTGGTGTCAATGGTGGTAGCAAAGTGGATGTACGGTGGTAGTGGTGGTGAAGTGAGGGTGCTGGTGGTGTGGTGGTCGGTGCTCCGACGATCTTTGTAGTGGTCGACTTATACTACCAACTTTTCATAAATTAAACACTATTATTGTTATGATTGGATTTCACCATCTTTTAATACTTTAAAAATTCTTTTTACCGATAAATAATAGGTGTTTATCGGATTTAAGATGAGGGGGATGCTATCTCTTCACTTAAATGATTTACTTTTCGACTTACTGAGGGTATATTGGTCATGCCAATTGTTGCACAAATATTTTAAGATTCAAACTACTTGGGTTTGAAAGTAGACTTAACGAGCTTTTCAACGGTTCAAATCTTGCAAAAATTGGAGTTCAGGAGTGCCCAGGACACACCTGCAAAATTTGAGCAATTGTGGAGGTTTAATGCGCACTAGGCGCAATATCATGCTCCCCAGACGCAATCCCTTGCACTCTGGCACATCTTAGGAATTTCAAAACCAACCAAACCATGCGATCATGCCACAGACACTCCCGAACTCCGATTTGGACGTGGTTTAAATCATTGAAAAGCTTGTCTAGCCTAACTTCTTACCTAATTAGTTTTACTCCAAAACCATTTATACACCAAAAGATAGGTCAATTTTACCCTCAACTGGTCGAAAAGTAAATTACTTTGAAAAAATCATTGAATAACAGTAACTTTAAACCGAATTGAAACCTATTTTATATGGATAAAGAGGTATTCAAATTAGAAAAATATGGTAAATTGAAACATAAAAAAATAGATTTTGGTTTATCGAAAGTTGGACAAAAGTAGACAAATTCAAAGATTGTCGGAGCCACTAAGATTGAAACATATTTTCTTGCCCTTCTACTGATTCTGTGTTCCATTCAATACTCGTATTCCTACGTCTAAGGCATTTGTTCTTGTCTAAAGAGCCACGGAGAATTTATAGGGCTTTTTACACTTCATCAAACGACACAAACCTGCTTTATCATCTCGGGATTCGCCTAATACACTAGGCTTATTCATTCACGAAACCAAATTTTTGTATCCATACCACCAACAATATCACTTGACAAGTGCAACTCCCAAACCACCATCATTTGATAACCGCATTTCCCCAAAAGTTTTGATGCCACTACCTCAAGTACAATCACCTCACAAATGCGAAGAAAATGGTCATATCTTTTGATGTACAAATAATTTTGAATCCAAGAATTGTATCTCACATTGTATCCATTT
The DNA here is from genome assembly GCA_019656295.1 of Rhododendron mucronatum var. ripense. NCBI lineage: Eukaryota > Viridiplantae > Streptophyta > Magnoliopsida > Ericales > Ericaceae > Rhododendron > Rhododendron mucronatum. The sequence continues at coordinate 1,338,177 of BPLT01000011.1, forward strand.
CGTGATGAGAACGTACCAATCAGTGTTCCATTTATATCTTTTCAGGCTGTACATGAATCCAAGGATTACCCCAAGCCCTGCTGCAAGATACTTGACAAAGTGAGATAAAGCACTCAATATGCTCTTGTGTTGGTTGTTTATAACATCAGGTTAGCATTGGAAAAATAGGTTTTTTTGAAAGTAGACTTAACGGGCTTTTTAATGGTTCAAACCTTGCCAAAATTGCAGTTCGAGAGTGTCAGGGACAAACCCACAAAGTTTGAGCAGTTGTAGACCCTTAATGCGCCAATGGCGCAATACCATGCTCCCTAGGCGCAATCCCTTGCGCCCGGGCGCATCTTAGGAATTCCAAAACCAACCAAACTTTGCGACCTTGCCACAGACACTCCCGAACTCCGATTTGGACATGGTTTGAACCATTGAAAAGCTAGTCTGGCTTAATTTCTAACCTAAGGTGTTTTACTACAAAAACATTTATACACCAAAAGATAGGTCAATTTTACCCCCAACATGTCGAAAAGTAAGTTATTTTGAAAAAATCATTGAACCACACTTACTTTAAACCGGATTGAAACCAAATTTATATGGATAAAGAGTTATTCAAATTGGTAAAATGCAGTGAGATTGAACCATAAAAATAATAGATTTTTGTTTATCGAAAGCTGGACGAAAATAGACCAATTTAAAGATTGTCGGAGCCACTAAGGCTGAAACATGTTTTCATACCCTTCCATTGATTCTCTGTTCCATTCGGTACCCGTATACCTAGTTCTAAGGTATTCGTTCATTGCTTAAGAGCTCCCGAAACTACAATTTGAAACTTATATCTTAAGTCCGAACTTATCTAGACACTTCAATTTGAAGCTTGACTTTGAGAAAAGAGCTTTAGGAAGTAACTTCGAACAAATACATTTCTTGGCCTTTGAACTCGAAAAAAAGGTTCAAAGGACATGGGATTTGGTCCCGTTTTTTCTAGTGACTATGCAGGATAAGAATCTAAGTAGCCATTCTTTAGGTTTTGGACTTTTTGTCACCTAGACTACATTGGTGAGCATATTCACGAATGATGCTGATCAAATATCAATACTTCTGCACCTGGGCTCGCCGCCACCTTGTATCCATTATGTGATGAGAACGTAGCAATCAGTGTTCCGTTTATATCTTTTTTAGGCTATACATGAATCCAAAGATTACCCCAAGCCCTGCTGCAAGATATTTGATAGAGTAAGATAAAGCAATTAAAATGCCCTCGTGTTAGTTTTTTATTACATCGGGTGAGCATTGGAAATTTTTTTTTTTTTTAAAGTAGACTTCAAGAGCTTTTTAACGGTTCAAACGTCGCCAAAATTGGAGTTCGAGAGTGTTCGGGACAAACCCGCAAAGTCTGAACAATTGTAGAGCCTTAATGCAACCCAGGCGGAATGCCATGCTCCCCAGGCGCAATATCATGCGCCCGGGCGCATCTTGGGAATTTCAAAACCAGTTAAACTTTGCGATCTTGCCATAGACACTCCCGAACTCCGATTTGGACATGATTTGAACCATTGAAAAGTTTGTCTAGCCTAATTTCTAACCTAATGTGTTTTACTCCAAACACATTTATACACCAAATGATAGGTCAATTTTACCCTCAACAGGTCGAAAAGTAAGTTATTTTGAAAAAATCATTGAACCACACTTACTTTAAACCGGATTGAAACCTTATTCAAATGGATAAAGAGGTATTCAAATTGGTAAAATACGGTGAGATTGAACCATAAAAATAATAAATTTTGGTTTACCGAAAGCTAATCGAAAGCTAGACAAAAGTAGACCACCTCAGAGATTGTCACAGCCACTAAGGCTAAAACATGTTTCCATGCCCCTCCACTTATTCTTTGTTCCATTCGGCATCGCATTCCTAGTTCTGTGGCATTCGTTAATTTCTTAAGAGCTCCCGAAACTACAATTTGAAACTTATATCTTAAGTCCGAACTTATCTAGACACTTCAATTTGAAGCTTGATTTTGAGAAAGAGCTTTAGGAAGTAACATCGAACAAAAACATGACTTGGCCTTTGAACTCGAAATAAAGGTTCAAAGGACTTGGGATTAGGTCCCATTTTTCCTAGCGACTAAGCAGGATAAGAATCTGAGTAGCCATTCTTTAGGTTTTGGACTTTCTGTCACCTAGACAACATTGGTGAGCATATTCACGATTGATGCTCGAATATCAGTACTTATGCATCTGGGTGTGCCACCACAATATATCCGTTTTGTGATGAGAACATACCGATCAGTGTTCCGTTTATATCTTTTTTAGGCTATACATGAATCCAAGGATTACCCCAAGCCCTGCTGTAAGATATTTGACAAAGTGAGATAAAGCACTTAATATGCTCGCGGGTTGGCTTTTTATAACATCGGGTGAGCATTGGAAAAATTGATTTTTTCTTTAAATTAGACTTAACGAGCTTTTTAACGGTTCAAACTTTGCCAAAATTGGAGTTCGATAGTGTCCAGGACAAACCCGCAAAGTTTGAGCAATTGTGGAGCCTCAATGCGCCCCAGGCACAATACCATGCTCCCCAGGCCCAATCCCATGCGCCCGGGCGCATCTTAGGAATTTCAAAACCATTTAAACTTTGCGATCTTGCCACAGACACTCCCAAACTCCGATTTGGAAATGGTTCGAACCGTTGAAAAGCTTGTCTAGCCTAATTTCTAACCTAATGTGTTTTACTCAAAAAACATTTATACACCAAAAGATTTGTCAATTTTACCCTCAACAGGTCAAAAAGTAAGTTATTTTAAAAAAATCATTGGAACCACACTTAGTTTAAACTGGATTGAAACCTAATTTATATGGATAGAGGGTTATTCAAATTGGTAAATCACGGTGAGATTGAACCATAAAAATAATAGATTTTGGTGTATCGAAAGGTAGACGAAAGTAGATCAATTCAAAGATTGTTGGACCCACTAAGGTTAAAACATGTTCTCGAGACAGATAGACAAAAAATTCTAAAGTTTTGTACTTGATTGAATCATTAAGCATCACGAGACAGACAAATGCTACGAGCATCAAATTCATTAAGAACTTGCAAGAGCAAGACATCTTGTTATAATCACCGATAACACTGGTGAGGAAGAAATCAAATCGCCGGTTGGAAATCGCCATAGAAATCGAGAATGTTCCACAGGTAACCAATGGAAATAGCAATCACGATAAATAGTACAAAAGAGTAAGAAGGGTAATTCACACATTGAAAGGATGAAAATATAACCACAAAAAGTGGACGGAATGTATACTAGTCGCGGGTGACAAATTCCTTTTAAGCCCAAATGCGTAGGTTTATTGCATTTCAATAAGCCAATAATCTGATTGAACTTTTTTATGCCAAACCTGGCTTTAACAGTGACAAAGAACAAGATAATCAAATTTAAGTCCAGAACATGGGCAAGTTATTTGCGCGCCAAATATCGCTTTTACCGGCGGTATTATTACCGGTGGTAAAAAAACTGCCGTTAAAAGCTATTTTTACCGGTATTAGTAAAACCGCCGGGAATAACAACTTAAAACGGCGGTTTTTTTAAGAATGCCATTTTTACAAACTTTTACCGGCGGTTTTTTAAAATACCGCCGGAAAATATAAAATATATGCTTTTTTTTAATACCGCCGGTTTATTACCGCCGTTTATAATAATACCGACCCGTATAATATAAATATTATTATTTATCCTATATGATGCAATATGCAACTCAGCCCAGTTGGTAGCTCGCGCGCTATAGGATCCGGAGGTTCCAGGTTCGATCCTTGGGAAAGCAAAAAAAATTAACCACTGATTTATTAATGCCGCTTTTGATTTTCCGACAATTGTTTTCCCGGTGGTTTATTCCCGGCGGTTTTTGAACTATTACCGGCTGTTTTGAGTATTACTGGCGGTTTTTGGACTATTAACGGCAGTTTTCTCATGCCGCTAATGCTAAAATTTTGCGTAGAGCGCTCCAGGAGCAGTCTCTTACAAGTGTAAGATGGAGGAGCATGGCTCGTGGAGGAGCAGCCTCTCACAAACGTGCAGGGGTGCGGATGCACAAAATTGAATTTGAAGGGGTGAATTCACATATCGCCCAAATCACAAGGGTATAAGTGTACTTCACGCAACAATAAACTGAGAATGTAAATAGCTCTTTCCAATTCTTCGTCAAGAGTCAAGACCAAAATTTACTTCTTTTTCATATTTGATCTTAAAGTACCTTTTTCCTTGACTTCAACACTTTTTCTCCTTTGGAATTAACTTGAGAGTGTAAATTACGGTGTTGTCAATTCAAATTATCTCTCTCTTCCTATTAGTTTGGTTAGTAATAAACACATGTTTCGAAAAGTGGATTTCGAGTACTCCATATAAACTTTTGTTTTAGTGGCCAAGAGTAATTCGATGCGGCCAAGAGCAATTCGTAGCTACCCCAAGTGTAATTCCACGCGGCCAAAAGTAATTCGATGCGGCCAAGTACAATTCGATGCGGCAAAAGCAATTCGATGCGGCCAAGTGCAATTCATAGCAGACAAGTGCAATTCAATGTGGCCAAGATTAATTTGTAGCGGTCCAGTGCAATTTGATGTGGCCAAGTGTAATTCGATGTGGACAAGAGTAATTTGTAGCACCCAAGTGCAATTCGATGCGGCCAAGTGCAATTCGACGCGGCCAAGTGTAATTCCATACTTGCGTTTATGGATCTCATCGTCCATTTATTCCCGTCCGTTTTTGGGAGACGATAAACTGTTCTTCATGGCGGTGCACACCGAGGTTTAGGACGTCCAACGAGGTCGGCGTCTTCTATCTGGTTCTTAGATCCTCTCTCTTTCCCTCTCCCCTCTATTTTTTTCTGGCCCCCTCCTCTAGCCTTCTGCGTTTTCTTCTTATTTTGTTGTTTTATTTTTGGCAATCCCCTCCCAGTTGTGTTTCATCTGTGCTTTGGATCCAATGTCAGTCTCTCTTGGGTTTTTCAGCTCTTGGCCTAACAACTAGGGGCATTTGGTGGTCTGGACATGGCTGGCGTCCGTCTCCCGCCAGTTGCATTGTTGGACGTTGGATGTGAGAGCCCTCACGTTAAAAATAATTAGTACGATGATAATTCGTCACTAACTTTAATTATTGATCACGGACGAGGTCACAAGCACATTTTACAAGTCAATCGACCGGGCATTTCAAATCTCTATGTTCTGGATTTTTCTTTGAAATTTCGAGAATGGGGTTATTCTTAAAATAATTTATTTAGGGTACTGCGCAAATTTCATATTTTTCTGAGTCCGAAACCTGTACAGTTTTTCGAACCGCGCGCGAGTCGCGCTCCGGAATTAACCATGCATGCATGGCTAGGTGTCAAGACCAAGCCAACACTTGGCACCCAATTAGCTTATTTATGTGCCAAGTGTATACTAGCATAATTATACATATATTAGTTATTAGTTACAAAAAAAAACTCAATGAAAAGAAAAGAGAGAGAGGAGAGCACGGCAGGAGAGAGAGAGAGAGAGAGAAGAAGAAGAAGAAGAAGAGAAGCCATTTTAGCTCCTCCAAGCTCTGGACCAGCCCTTAGACACCAAGGCTCTCCATCAAATCTTGAGGGTAACTTCTTAAACCTTCCTGTCAGCTTTCTGGATCATCAAAAATTCGTATTTTGAGAACCCTTCTGCTATGATTCAATTTTTGAAGTCTTCATAACTTTTAAAGCACGTTTAAAGACGAAGATTTTGGTACCAAGAACACGCAAAACCGATCAACACATAATTAGTTATGAATTTTTGAATACTGACTGTCTCCTGTGTGTCCGAATTTGATTGTGTCTGTCTTCTTTTAAATTTATGGAAAATTTCCCTACTTGCATGGCTATGGTTTCTTTTCCAGGGACTAGAGGTTTAATTTGGAAACATTTTGGCGTTGGAATCAAATCATTTGGATAAATATACAATATTTGGTCAATTTTTAAAGTAGAGTTGTCTGACAGGGACATAAACTGTGATCAATCCGTTTTCTTTTGTTTGCCGAGGAGACATCCTTTCAATTTACGAACATGATATTTTTACTGAGAATAATAATTTATGTTTTGAAACTTTGAGCGTTGGTTTCAACATTTTTGGAGTTGAAATGAATTAGTTATGAATTTTCTACCAAAACATGTTTAGCTGCCCTGTTTTCCTGTAGAACAGCTTGTTCTTTTGAAATTTGGAGAATATTTAGTTGATAACTAATCTTTCAATTTTTACAGTAGATACACATGGATGTTACGCAAGTTTGGGAACTGGTTTGAGTATTTTTGGACCTTAAATGAATAAGTTATGATTTTTCAAAGAAAGTGTGACAGATTTTAGTAAATGAACATCGTATTGTTTTTATTTCTTAAAATACCTTGCATGCATAAGTTTTTGAGAGTTTTTGACAAAACTAAGTTTTTACCCAGAAATTTCATGTGATATTAAGGTGGAATTGTGTTTACCATTTTCCCATTAGAGGTTGTTGAACCTCCAATCCATTGTGTTGTGTTTCTACGCCAAAAATGGACTTTGTATAAAATTTTATTGGTTTTTGTAAAAATTATAGGATTGTAATTTTTGAATAATTAGGATACTTAAATTTTACACTTTGTAGTTAAGAGATTTAAAATGACTATTTTGCCCTTGAGATTTGATGTGTGCTAAAATGACCTTTTTAGTCACAAATGTTTTAAAACTGAGTTTTATACTTGAGTTTTGAGTAATTTAAGATTTTTGGATCAGATTTGATAAGATGAGAGATCTGAGTTCATAGCGCTTGGATAGATTGACCCTGGAACGTAAAATGACCGTTTTACCCCTAGTAACAGATCGGCTCTAAGCCATGACTTCGATGACTAGAATTGGATTATTCGGATTTAGTACATTAATTGTACTCATACTTGGACGTTTATGATATTCTCATTAGGTCCGTGTGATTGTTAGTATGAAATACGCGAAGACTCGAGTAGAGATTAGCCGCATCTTCAGGATCAAGGTGAAACATGCGTATCTTGTTTACATGTGTTGTTTAAATATTTCATTGATGAAATATTTTAGAAATGTTTTCTATAGAATCATGGATATTGATTAACTTGCTAAATGATTTGATGAAATGTATATTTTTCCTGTCGATACATCTGAACAAGTGTCCGTGCTTGAGGACTTTAAACAGACAAAGTGGATTTGGAGTTATAAGGTTGGGGGATATTAACCAGGTATCCTGATGGTTTGACGTCATTCCCTTTATACTTTAGAGGTCGCTCCTCTAGATTCTGGTTGAAACTTGTTCATGAAAGATGTGCGAAATCGACGAGTATTATGAAATGTGATATTGTGAATATCATGATGGTTTTCTACTTTATCCTGAAAAGTTGGATTTCATTCTGTGAATGAACTGATGGACTGATGACTGAGAATTATTGCTTTTAGCGTAAGTCTATTGAAAGACTTGAACTCATTTTATTATGGACTTGAGATTTGAATATCTTTGAAAGGAAGTATATTTTATATGTTTGGAACTGAAGGGTATGACTACGCTTTTTATAAGATGTTAGTTGTATCCATGATTTAATGTGTCTACTGGATATGCCATGTTTCACACGAGCTTTAGCTTATGGAGTTTTTCAAAAATCATACTTTTCAGGTTAGCAGCAATAGCTGGACTTGGCTTTTCTCTCAAGCCGGAGTCTTTTGGTGATATGTTCTTATGTGTATATAGTAGTATTGTTCTGATGTGAGTATAGAGCCGCGAGGACTTGATTTGAAGATTTACGAATTTTGATAGCTGGCTTGTTCTGGTCAGGTTATGCTATGATTATTTGCAGGTATTGTTAAGCAATTATTTTTATCTTTACACGTAGAACTCTGGAATATGTTGGAACTATTGAAATTGTGCTTTTGCAGTTTATTGAATTTCTTAAGGAAAACTATTTTAATCGGAGGATTTTATAAATTCCCTAAACTTATCTTATTAGGATAGGCCTAGGGTGACGTAAACTCACTGGCCGGTCATTAGACCTTTAACCATGGGTTTGGGTCGTGACAGAAGTGGTATCAGAGCTGCAGTTTTTGGAATTTTAAAAATCCAGAGTTATAAGATCACTGCACATTATATTGCACCTATGTGACTACTTGTAAAATTACTATGTTTGCTTGTAACTATTCAACACGTAAGTTGAAATTTTCGGTCGATAGACCATTTTACCTTAGAATGACACTTGAGGTTTAGTTCAACACTTGACATGAATTAGCATGGTGATTAGTGGACACGGACACCGTTGATGGTTATGATTTTTCACGAGGGATATCATCTACATAATATATTAGATTATTGCACTTTCCGAAGGGAATATTGTGAAATTTATAACCGATCAGAGAATTGAATTTTTGGTCGCTCAGATTAGACGGGTATTTGCTGAGTGGAGATTATTATGAAGAATAGATTGTGAAGTTCTTGTATTCCATAGAGATTGGGTTGTAGCTTTCCATATGGTGCTTGGAGTGATGGTCTTCCTTGCATTAATACTCGAGTCAGTATGTGGAATTGAAAATCTTTTGAAGGAAATTTTTGAATTAGAACTTTACCTTTCGAAAGAATGAGATGGATATTTGGAAATGTGAAAGTTGGCACAATTCGTTGGAGGAGAATTTTTATGATCGTTATTTGTACTAAGTTACATATGGAAAGTTTGATTGCTCATTGAGTTAGGTGAATTCGATGCTACAACCTAGGAATCCTAGAAAGCCTAGTATGAATTGAGGAAAGTTTGAAGTTGAAATTAGGGAACTTAGGATATGCGGACGATGTGGGATAAGAAATGTAATGAAATTCTATTTACTATTTTAGAAGGATAGTATGATTGTGGCTGGCAATGCCATTGAATTTGTGGGTTTAGCCCATGTAGGTAATACTTTATTGTGATTGAGAATATGAAGATTGAGAGGGTTGTAAAGGGAATGAGGCTTAATGGCCAGGTTGAGAACTGAACCTACGAATTTTGAGGCTTATGCTCTTGATTTAATAGACATTAGTAGATGGGTAAGGAAAGGGGGTTGTATTAGTTCAATGAGAACAAAAGAGGTTTGGATTGAGGAATGAAGGGAACAAGTTGAATAAGAAATTTAGTACGAAAAAGGTGAACAAACAACCAGATAAGAATTAGAGCGGTACTGTGGAAAAAAAAAAAATGTGACATTTGTGAATGCAATCATTGGACGCTATGAGGGAGATTGACAAAAGCAAGGTGATTTTGTTTTGAGGTGATAAGAAAAGGACATGCAAATGGGAAGAGAACAGTCATAGTCATAGGCCACAGTCCCTAGCAATGGCAATGCCAAGAGCCATTGTGACATCAATGATAAGAGTGCGCAGCGGAAGTGTAGTGGAATGTGTAAGAAAATATAAAATGGGTGTAAATAAAAATATATAAATCAGAGTGGACCGCTAGTTCATGTTTTATTAGTATGAAACCCCTAACGATGATTCTTAAGAATGGTTACATGCATTGGAGACAAATTGAGGGAAAAAAAAAGAAAAAAGAGTGGCTTAGTGTGTGGTACTTGTGATAAAAACATGTGGAATTACCTACCATTAGTGTTGCAGGTGTATGTTATGTGTGTTATAGGATGGTAAATGAAAGATAGAGTCGGGATCTTGGATTCATGAGGCGTGCATGGGTTAATGTAAGTTAGCTATATATACTTTACATGTAGCTAAGTTACCCATATATATATACTTTACATGTGTAGCTACCTGATATGTAGAAGTAGTTTTTCTATTTAGCTCGTAGGTATATTACTTGGTCTCGGTCTCTTTAATTTGTTGATTTAATTGGTTACGTACCCTGAGGGCATTTGGTATGAGAATGGGAAATATGGAAATTTATTACATAGAGATGAACACGTAATGTTCTAAGTGAATTATTAAGCTCTAATTCATGGTGCATGTGAAAATTTTATTTTGAGTGAAGCATTGAGCAGTAAAGTCAAATGTATATGACATAAATGAAACACGTTTTTATTAAACTTTGACAATCTACCTTTGGATATTCGGTTGGAAGGGCGACTGGCCACCGCAACTTCACGTCGAATATCTGAAATAGAAACTCTTATACAAGATATGAGAAAAAGATTTTCATATTTCAATGGAATTGAATATCAATTGAATATCGATAGACACGTGATATCACAATTAAAGATTTGTACTTGTTTGTTGACTTAGCACCTTTAAAACATAAATTTTTCTCATGTGAGTTTCTATATAAAAATAAAAAAATGTTACTTTTAGACCTTCTTACTATATAGTGTACTAATAAGCAAGATTTTACTCCTTCAAGTTCTTTTGTAATGAAAATGGTAGTTTAACTACGATGATAGCTTCTCTTTGGGTTAGCTTATACAATTGTTTGAGGAAGGTTATGAGAAGTGTGCTTGATAATTTGTCATTGCCTGATATATCAACTTTGGGTACGTGTTTTTATGTTTTGTTAAGGAACTACTGAGATTACTAATAAATAGACAACATTTAGAGGTCCAACCTATTATCGTGATGTTGTATAGAATGTCTGAGTTAAAAAAATCTAATTGTCTCTTTAGGGTCAATTGCTCGGAATTCTCTACAAAAAAAAAATAGTGTTGAATTTGAGTAAATCGTTGGTGTCGACGTGATTAGCCAGTAACTGTTGGGGGAAAGACATTAGTAAGCTATAGGGAACATGAGCTGGCTTCAAGATTATCTTTGATAGATTATATATAGAGGATCGAAAAAGGAATTATGAAAGAAATTCGTTTTGAAGTAAGGAGAGAACGTTAGTTTTCTCTAGTCGTGAAATGTAGAAATGCCACTCGGCATAGCTATTGGAAGCAAGGAGTTCAGGTTTCAATTTGAGCATTGTGTTAGTAACTCTAAGTATGTAGTGATGATTATGATATTCGAAAGACCAAAATGATTATTTGGGATATGCAATATTGAAGAGTGACATGAATTATAAATTCTGAAATACGAGATTTCTAGTTGGCTTGCATATATTCTAATTTGATGGATTACTAGAAAATAAAGGGAACACGGGAGTAACTCATATCTCCTAGAAGGATACAACGTACATTCGAATTTTTGCAGGACTAGCAAATTAAATAGTATGGAAAGTCGGTTAAGAATAGTTTATCGTTGCAATATAGGAAACAATATAGGATACGTGCTGACTATTATATAGATGAAAAAAAAAAAGTAGAATAGTGCTGATATGATATGACAATAATTTCGTTGGTGGTTTTCATTATTCTCGATCATATAGAGAGAGGGTTGTCTATCCCTGATTCGGAGTTAGATACATCTGAATATAACGGAGGTAATACAAGAGTTTAGAATATTAACCATTGGAGGAGTCATTGAGTTTAAGGAGAAAGATATAGTTGGAGCTATAAAAAAAAAAAAAAAATTATGATGTGTGGATGTCGAGTTAGAGTAAACCCCAATAAACTAGATTGAAATTCTTAACGAGCTTGGAGAAGTATTCAGCCACCATTTAAGGCTAAGCTTGGACTTAGTAGGGATTCTTATCTTCAAAAGGGAGTCTTTTAAAAAAAAAAAAAACAAAAAAAAATAGTTACTAAAATCTGTTAAGAATAGGTTGATGGATCCTAAAAGAAATTAGGAGCAGTATGTATTTACAGTTAGATACGTCTTTTGTAACACTGGTTATTGGACGAGTTTTTGGGTGTATCATATCTTGAAGCACTAAGGTGGATGATGTAAAATTTGATGGATATATATTGGAGAAGTTTAGTTGTCTACGTCATACATTTCTTATAAACTAATGATGAGATTAGATGTGTTGAGAACACTTAAATATTGACAAAAATTAGCCACTGAAATTTCACTGATGCAAAATACAGCGATTTGAGTTATGATTAGAGATTGAATTTCATTAAATCTGAATTTGTATGATTTGGGAAGATAGAGGATACTAAAGCCCTGTAATAGTAGTCCATTGGAAAATTCTTGAATGAGTTGAAAATGTAGTACGCCATTGTCGGGGAAAATGCTTGAGTTAACCATTATTTATGATTTATTCCATGTTTGTATATATATATAAGATCGATCGTATTTCCTTAAAGGTTTCACCTGTGAAAGGAGTTTTCAAATTTGAAAAGAAAGAAAGTTCAGTCCACGTTGTATAGGTCTTTTTGAGATCCTAGAGAGAATTGGCCTAGTTGCTTATCATTTAGCATCGACTCTAGAACTCGCAAAAGGTCATGATGTATTTCACTTATCCATGATAAGACGTTGCATTAGTGATCCCTCTCACGTGTTGGATCGACCTCCAGTAGAGTTATAGAAGGATTTGAGTTACGAGGAGAGGCCTGCTTGTGCCTTGAATTGGCAAGAGAAACGGTTTAAGAAGAAAAAAAAAAAAAAAACAACAATGTAGTTTCGTTTGTGTGAGTTTGGTGGAAAACTAGTCTACTAGTGAATCCACGGAAGTTGACATGCACAAACGTTACCCAAGATTGCTCGTTGTAGGTATTTGGTGTGCAACCGATTTCATTCTCTGTGTATGTATGTGTTAAGTTAATTTGGAGGACCAAATTTCTTAAGAGGGGAAGGATGTGAGAGCCCTCACGTTAAAAATAATTAGTACGATGATAATTCGTCACTAACTTTAATTATTGATCACGGACGAGGTCACAAGCACATTTTACAAGTCAATCGACCGGGCATTTCAAATCTCTATGTTCTGGATTTTTCTTTGAAATTTCGAGAATGGGGTTATTCTTAAAATAATTTATTTAGGGTACTGCGCAAATTTCATATTTTTCTGAGTCCGAAACCTGTACAGTTTTTCGAACCGCGCGCGAGTCGCGCTCCGGAATTAACCATGCATGCATGGCTAGGTGTCAAGACCAAGCCAACACTTGGCACCCAATTAGCTTATTTATGTGCCAAGTGTATACTAGCATAATTATACATATATTAGTTATTAGTTACAAAAAAAAACTCAATGAAAAGAAAAGAGAGAGAGGAGAGCACGGCAGGAGAGAGAGAGAGAGAGAGAAGAAGAAGAAGAAGAAGAGAAGCCATTTTAGCTCCTCCAAGCTCTGGACCAGCCCTTAGACACCAAGGCTCTCCATCAAATCTTGAGGGTAACTTCTTAAACCTTCCTGTCAGCTTTCTGGATCATCAAAAATTCGTATTTTGAGAACCCTTCTGCTATGATTCAATTTTTGAAGTCTTCATAACTTTTAAAGCACGTTTAAAGACGAAGATTTTGGTACCAAGAACACGCAAAACCGATCAACACATAATTAGTTATGAATTTTTGAATACTGACTGTCTCCTGTGTGTCCGAATTTGATTGTGTCTGTCTTCTTTTAAATTTATGGAAAATTTCCCTACTTGCATGGCTATGGTTTCTTTTCCAGGGACTAGAGGTTTAATTTGGAAACATTTTGGCGTTGGAATCAAATCATTTGGATAAATATACAATATTTGGTCAATTTTTAAAGTAGAGTTGTCTGACAGGGACATAAACTGTGATCAATCCGTTTTCTTTTGTTTGCCGAGGAGACATCCTTTCAATTTACGAACATGATATTTTTACTGAGAATAATAATTTATGTTTTGAAACTTTGAGCGTTGGTTTCAACATTTTTGGAGTTGAAATGAATTAGTTATGAATTTTCTACCAAAACATGTTTAGCTGCCCTGTTTTCCTGTAGAACAGCTTGTTCTTTTGAAATTTGGAGAATATTTAGTTGATAACTAATCTTTCAATTTTTACAGTAGATACACATGGATGTTACGCAAGTTTGGGAACTGGTTTGAGTATTTTTGGACCTTAAATGAATAAGTTATGATTTTTCAAAGAAAGTGTGACAGATTTTAGTAAATGAACATCGTATTGTTTTTATTTCTTAAAATACCTTGCATGCATAAGTTTTTGAGAGTTTTTGACAAAACTAAGTTTTTACCCAGAAATTTCATGTGATATTAAGGTGGAATTGTGTTTACCATTTTCCCATTAGAGGTTGTTGAACCTCCAATCCATTGTGTTGTGTTTCTACGCCAAAAATGGACTTTGTATAAAATTTTATTGGTTTTTGTAAAAATTATAGGATTGTAATTTTTGAATAATTAGGATACTTAAATTTTACACTTTGTAGTTAAGAGATTTAAAATGACTATTTTGCCCTTGAGATTTGATGTGTGCTAAAATGACCTTTTTAGTCACAAATGTTTTAAAACTGAGTTTTATACTTGAGTTTTGAGTAATTTAAGATTTTTGGATCAGATTTGATAAGATGAGAGATCTGAGTTCATAGCGCTTGGATAGATTGACCCTGGAACGTAAAATGACCGTTTTACCCCTAGTAACAGATCGGCTCTAAGCCATGACTTCGATGACTAGAATTGGATTATTCGGATTTAGTACATTAATTGTACTCATACTTGGACGTTTATGATATTCTCATTAGGTCCGTGTGATTGTTAGTATGAAATACGCGAAGACTCGAGTAGAGATTAGCCGCATCTTCAGGATCAAGGTGAAACATGCGTATCTTGTTTACATGTGTTGTTTAAATATTTCATTGATGAAATATTTTAGAAATGTTTTCTATAGAATCATGGATATTGATTAACTTGCTAAATGATTTGATGAAATGTATATTTTTCCTGTCGATACATCTGAACAAGTGTCCGTGCTTGAGGACTTTAAACAGACAAAGTGGATTTGGAGTTATAAGGTTGGGGGATATTAACCAGGTATCCTGATGGTTTGACGTCATTCCCTTTATACTTTAGAGGTCGCTCCTCTAGATTCTGGTTGAAACTTGTTCATGAAAGATGTGCGAAATCGACGAGTATTATGAAATGTGATATTGTGAATATCATGATGGTTTTCTACTTTATCCTGAAAAGTTGGATTTCATTCTGTGAATGAACTGATGGACTGATGACTGAGAATTATTGCTTTTAGCGTAAGTCTATTGAAAGACTTGAACTCATTTTATTATGGACTTGAGATTTGAATATCTTTGAAAGGAAGTATATTTTATATGTTTGGAACTGAAGGGTATGACTACGCTTTTTATAAGATGTTAGTTGTATCCATGATTTAATGTGTCTACTGGATATGCCATGTTTCACACGAGCTTTAGCTTATGGAGTTTTTCAAAAATCATACTTTTCAGGTTAGCAGCAATAGCTGGACTTGGCTTTTCTCTCAAGCCGGAGTCTTTTGGTGATATGTTCTTATGTGTATATAGTAGTATTGTTCTGATGTGAGTATAGAGCCGCGAGGACTTGATTTGAAGATTTACGAATTTTGATAGCTGGCTTGTTCTGGTCAGGTTATGCTATGATTATTTGCAGGTATTGTTAAGCAATTATTTTTATCTTTACACGTAGAACTCTGGAATATGTTGGAACTATTGAAATTGTGCTTTTGCAGTTTATTGAATTTCTTAAGGAAAACTATTTTAATCGGAGGATTTTATAAATTCCCTAAACTTATCTTATTAGGATAGGCCTAGGGTGATGTAAACTCACTGGCCGGTCATTAGACCTTTAACCATGGGTTTGGGTCGTGACATTGGATGCATCGGTCATCGCCTAACGGCTCAGTGAGCTTCTGCTGCTAGTGGGTGGTATGCGGATGGTGCCTTTTATCGTGGTGGCCAATGGTGGCGAGGTGGTTTTATTTGGCAAAGTGCTATTCGGGTTGTTTGGTGGTTCTTGTTAGATTTCTTAGAGGGTTCCAACCTAAAACCAATTGGCAATAGGTGGAGTAGCCTCTAGAATTTATTAACCAAGCTTGGGTGGCTTAGATGAGCGATGTGGGACAAGTCTAACACTCCCCCTCACGTGCAGCCCGGATGCACGTGGAGGTGACTGACCAGGAGCTGACTGACTGACTCGGGCGACAGAGATGACAGAGACTTTCCCACGAGAGGTGAGGCCACCCAAGACCTAGCTCTGATACCATGTTACAAATCAGAGATGAGAGACAGAAAAAAGGGAAAACAGAATGTTATTACTGATATTCAGAATACATAGAAGACAAGGCTAATACACATATAAATAGGAAAACCTATGTCTAGAAAAGGAAAAGATTACACAATATAATTATGATATGATCACGATATGATACGATCACGATATCATGCCTAAAATAGAAGATAAGTACAATCAAATATATTAAGATACATTCACACCCCCCCTCAAACTCAGGATGCGAGAGCAGAGAGCATCGAGAGTTTGCCAAGGAGAAAGCGGAAACGAGCAGCAGTGTGAGTCTTCGTGAAGAAGTCTGCTAACTGCAGCGTGGAAGAGACAAAGGGTAGAGTAATGGTGTCAGATTGAAGGTGTTGGCGGATGAAATGACAATCAATTTCGATGTGCTTGGTGCGCTCATGGAAGACCGAGTTATGGGCAATCTGAATAGCACTCTTGTTGTCACAATAAAGAGGCGTAGGTGATGTAACAGAGACATCCATGTCGGAGATAAGCCAACGAAGCCAGACGATTTCAGAGGTAGCATGAGCCATAGCACGATATTCAGCTTCAGCGGTGGAGCGAGCCACAACTGATTGCTTTTTGCTTTTCCAGGATATAAGGGAGTTACCTAGAAAAACACAAAGGCCAGAGGTAGATTTGCGGTCACTAGGATCGCCTGCCCAATCAGCATCAGCATAAGCATGGAGAATCAAGTTCGATGTAGAAGATAGTAGAAGACATTGATGGAGAGTACCACGAACGTAACGAAGAATACGTAACAGAGCTGCCCAATGAGTAGTCCGAGGAGCAGAGACAAATTGGCTAACAATGTGAACAGCATAGGCAATATCCGGCCGAGTAACAGTAAGATATACCAAGCAGCCCACCAACTCACGATATTCCGTAGGATCGTCAAGGGGAACACCATCAGAAGCCAAGAACTTGGCATGAAGCTCGAGGGGAGTAGCAACAGTTTTGGTATTAGTAAGATGAGCACGGTGTATAATATCAGTAGCATACTTGGACTGTCCCAAAAGATACCCCTGAGGAGAGGAAGCAACCTCAATACCAAGAAAATACCGAAGAGGGCCCAAGTCCTTCATCTCAAATTCGCGAAAGAGATGATGTTTCACTTCATCAATAGCAGTAGAATCAGAACCAGTGATGATCATATCATCAACATATAGCAGAAGCAGAACCAGGCCATGAGAAGTGCGACGAAGAAAGAGAGCAGAGTCATGCATACTAGATTGGAAGCCAATCTGAAGAACCACATCCTGAAAGCGCGCATACCAAGCGCGAGGGGACTGTTTTAAGCCATAGAGAGCGCGACGCAAGCGACAGACAATACCAGGGGGATGAGAGAAACCAGGCGGAGGCCGCATATAGACCTCTTCAGAGAGATAGCCATTGAGAAAAGCATTCTTCACATCTAACTGATAAAGAGGCCATTTATTCACAGCAGCAACAGAGATCAAGGTGCGAACAGTGGTCATTTTAGCAACGGGAGCAAAGGTCTCCTCATAATCAATCCCATACTCCTGAGAAAACCCTTTGGCGACTAAGCGGGCTTTATACCGCTCCAAAGAACCATCCGAATGAGTTTTGACCTTATAGACCCATTTGCAACCAATAAGATTCTTACCATCCGGCAGGGGAACAAGCTCCCAAGTCTGATTTTGAGCAAGAGCAGTGAGTTCAGTGTGCATGGCATCCACCCAGTTGGGATCAGTACAGGCTTCTTTATAGGATCTAGGCTCAAAATAAGTGTGTATGCGAGAAAGAAATGATTGATAAGAGGATGAGAAACAAGTATGAGTAAAGCCATATTTTACCGGCGGGTGGCGATTTTCACGAAGGGGATACCGGCGAGCAGGCGGATCAGGATCCACGGAGGCAGATTGGGGAGCAGCCGGAGATGTTGGACGACGGGCATAGACTTGGGGGAAGGGGGTGATAGGAGCACGGCGAGGAGATGCCGAGGGAGACGCAGAAATATCAGGTACCTCAAGAGTAGACGTATACTCTTCAGGAGGCACATCCTTATCCAGAGGAAAAGGGTCAATATGACTTAAATCTTCTTTAGTAACAGGAGCAGTGGTAGGAGGAAGAGTAAAATAGGGGAGACGCTCTAAGAAGATGACATGCCTAGACACATAAAGCTTTTTGGTCACAGGATCATAACACCGATACCCTTTTTGATTAATGCCATACCCCAAAAAGACAGCTAAGACACAACGGGCACTAAGCTTAGTGCGATCTTTCTTAGGAAGAAGGACAAAGCAAGTAGAACCAAACACCCGAAGGAGTGAGTAGTTAGGAACCTGACCATAAAGCTTTTCATAAGGAGAACTACCAGAAAGAAGAGGGGTGGGCATCCGATTCAGAAGATAGGCTGCGGTGAGAACAGCTTCTCCCCAATAACAGGATGGGACGGAGGACGACAAGAGTAGAGACCGGGCAGTATCAAGAAGGTGGCGGTGTTTTCTTTCAGCTCTACCATTTTGGGCGGGAGTGTCTGTACAAGACGACTGATGGATAGTCCCAAGCATATCGAGGAATGCATGAAACTCAGAGAGAGAATATTCCCCACCTAGGTCAGATCGAAGAATTTTAACAGACGTGGAAAATTGGGTTTGAACCATGGCATGAAAATTGCGATAAATTTTAAAGAGCTCAGATTTGTGTGTCATTAAGTAAACCCAGGTATACCGACTAAAGTCATCCACAAATGAAACATAATAGATAAAACCACCTTTAGTAGCAACCGGGGAAGGTCCCCATAAATCAGTATGAACGAGCTGAAAAGGAGAGGTAGAAACAAAAGTACTTTTATTAAACGGTAACGCAGACATTTTGGCAAACTTACAACCACTGCATTCTGAAATATCACTAACAGAGACATGACCCAAATGACCGGACTTAACCAAAAGTTTTAGACGCTCACTAGACAGATGTCCTAATCTAGAATGCCAAAGATAAAATGGAGAGGACTTATGATCTAAACAAAATGACGACGCAGCAGTGGAAGAAGGTTTTATTGGGAGATGCAAGTTCTCCAAAATATAGAGATCACCAACTCTACGGCCAGCCCCAATCTGCTTCTTGGAATCCCGATCCTGCACAACACAACCAGAGGAAGAGAAAACAACATCAAAACCAGAGTCAGACAATTGGCTAATCGAAAGAAGGCTTAATGACAACTGAGGAACATAAAAGACATTAGGTAGAGACAGTGAAGGCATGGTAGTAGAGTGAATATAACCAACAGAAGCAACATGCATAGGAGAACCATCAGCGGTGGTAATACTAATAGGATAAGGAGGTGGGGCACAATTACTAAGAAGAGATAGGTCAGGGGTCATATGATGAGAAGAGCCAGAATCAAAGATCCAAGTGGTGGCTAATATACCTGTGGCTGTGGTGGAGGAACCACGCAAGCCTGAGTGAGTGGTAGTCATGGCAGAAGCTTGGGGAGAAACCCCCCGAATGGCTGCCATGTAAGCCTGATACTGCTGAAATTGCTCAAAATCAAACTCTGGAGGGGCACTACCGGAGGTAGGTGCTGACAAGGCTGCAGGAGGGTGAGGAGACTGGTGTGGGGCACGATACTGCTGTGGGACACGAGAACCAGTGGACTGGGAAGCATTTCGGCCCTTCGGTTGGGAACGCTTAGGGCAATTGTACTTCCAATGACCCTTCTGATGACAATAGCTACACTCGTCCTTAGGGATTTGAGGTGTAGGGTTTTGAGGCGTAGGCTTGCCCGGAAACTGAACAGGATGGGATGCTGAAGTAGACAGGAGAAGTGCCGTGGACTGGCCAGATGGAGCAGCAAAGACAGATTGAGAGGGGGAAGTCAGACGAGCCACTTTGAACCTTGTTTCTTCAGCAATGAGTTCATGAACAGCCCCATCCACCGAGGGTTGAGGAGAGCGGTGCAGAATTGCCCCGCGAAGAGGCTCAAACTCGACTCGAAGTGGCATAAGGAACTGTACAAGCCTCTGCTTCTCACGATATGCAACAAGAGCATCAGTTGACTGTAGCTCAGCAGGTTCCATAAGAGCTAACTGATCCCAATAACTAGTCATCTCGTTATAAAACTCTTGAATAGACTTATCACCTTGACTAGCATGACGAATGGATAATTCAAGCTCATACTGTTTTGCAAAATTGGACTCAAGATACATTGCTTTCAAATAATCCCACACTTTTTTCGATGTATTATGTTTTGAAAAATTCATTCCAATACGTGGGTCGACTGAGTTGTGGAACCAAGTAAGAATTTGTGCATTGGTTATAGTCCATTTGTTATAATCAGCGGATTTCGGATCGGATGGTTGTGGTGTCGAACCATCCACATGTCCCCACACTCCCTTACCAACAACAAAATTTTGCATGACATGTGCCCAATAGGAGTAGTTGTTACCAGTCAGAATAACACTAATAGCCTGATTTTTATCCCCAGACATGATGAATATCCAATAAAACAAATGCAGAATACCTGATGCTGTGTATCGAAGCAGAAAATTCCAGAATAGGTGTAGAACAAAGAAACAGTAACACCACCTTGATCAGATCAGAGAATACCAGAAAAAAAAGGCTGTTGGAATAGTCGTGGGTTTCAGATCTGAGGATGTCAGAGCAGATACAGAGATATCAGATGATATCAAATGCTGCGCTGGTTGATGGAGGGCAGAGGTTGTACGAGACAAGGGTCGCCGGTGTTCTTACGGTGGCCGGCGAGTTGCTGCGAGTCACAGATCGGGCCTCGTGGAGGCTTGTCGGAGTTGGAAGTTACTGGGTGGTTGTTGGTGAAGGTCGTTTTTGAGATTTTCTGAGGCAGAGAGATTTTCTGAGATGTACTTGAGGAAGAGAGAGGGGCGGCTGAGGGAGAAAGAAAACAGAGGCAGAGAAACAAACGAACAGGTTAGGGTTTAACCCGCTCTGATACCATGATAGATTTCTTAGAGGGTTCCAACCTAAAACCAATTGGCAATAGGTGGAGTAGCCTCTAGAATTTATTAACCAAGCTTGGGTGGCTTAGATGAGCGATGTGGGACAAGTCTAACAGTTCTATCGGTGGTCTAGTCGCCGGAGGTGGGGCAACGCTACAGTGAAGAACTTCAAAAGTCTTGGGTAGGTTTTGGGTATTCTTGGGCTGGATCTTGCCTACTTTGTCAGGTTAGATGGTGGGTTATTGGGCATTTATTTTTTGATCTGGCATTTGAAAGCCTTTGTATTTGTTTGATTTGTATTGTAGTATCTGGACTTTGAGGCCTTTAGGTGTTCGGTTGTCATGCCCTCTGGCTATTGGGCTCTGCCCTTTTACCCAACTTTGGTTGGATTCCCCTCCCCATTTCCTGAACTTGATGTTACCTTGCCAAGTTTCCTAATAAATGGCTACTTTTGCCAATCAAGAAAACTATGTCAATTAGAAAGTGTCTCAAATGATGCTATATAACAGCAATGAAGGAAAGTGACTCTAAAACATTTAATTCCAATCTCAAAATACGTAACACAATTTGAAGAATATCCATAAGTGACCAACACAGCCTATAGTAGCCAACCAAACAAAAAAGGGGGACTATAGTAAACATATAATAGAACGTACCCCTTTGGAAAACAAATTAAAATTCATGTAATCAATTTAACACCAGCATCAGTTGCACTGGACATTCTAGAGTTGCCTTGTCGCGATATTGACGTCCATGGTGCAATCGAAATTATTAGCCTTCGTCCTCTAGAAAATGAACATGAGGTCCACCTTTTCGTTCAAAGTCAATTGGTATTCCCAGCTTGGTAGTTAAGCAGGTTTATTGAAACAATTATGTTTTTGGTGGATCGGAGAAAGGTTTTTGAATTTGGGATTTTAGCACTCCCAACTGGCATACCCTTAGAGAAGAAATTGACAGTGGAGTTTTCATATTTATAAGGGCCAAAATTTCTGTTCTTGACCCCAAGTGCAGTGTTCATCGTTATGTTGAATGAATGGGTGGTTGTTTGGACATCGGAAGCGCCGAACATGGCAGAACTAACCCGGAATTGAGGAGTTCAAACTTTCATAACCGTCATTGTGAAGAGTATGATGATTCCGGTTTGGAAAATGACAAAGGCCACGCCATATAACATCAATTTCTTACATTTCTGGCTTCGGAGCTCGGATGAGGTTGCTTTGCCCGCTCTTGGTCGCTCCGGTAATAACCGTTGGCAGGTGCCAAGGCATACCCTGCTTTGTATTCTACTGCCATAGGACTTTTTTTTTGTGAATTTTTAGATGGAAATTTAACTTCTTGTTTGAATTGGAAGGGGAGTGGAGTTTTATCTGCGGAAATGGCTTGGGTAAATATTTTAGAGGATGCTAAGTACAAAGAATTTTTACCCGTAAATTATTTGGAATGCACTTGTAGAGGGTATTTATGACCGGGTGATTTTCAGGTAAAGCATTTTTATACGTAGCACTTTTGAATATTTTATGGTTGCCAAAAGCATCTAAACGGTTTGATGCTTGACTTTTGAGAATAGTTTTGTTTACGAACACCTCTTGGCCGGATCGAATTGTACTTGGCGGCATCAAATTATATTTGGCCGCTAGGAATTGCCGTTGGCCACTACGTATTGCACTTGACCGCTACGAATTGGACTTGGCCACGTTGAACTGACTTGGTCGGATCGAATTGCACTTGGCCGCGTGTAATTGCACTTTCCCGCGTGGAATTGCACTTGGCCGCGTGGAATTGCACTTGGCCGCGTTGAATTGCACTTGGCCGCAATTAGACGCAGCCAAGTGCAGTTCCACGCGGCCAATTGCAATTTGTAGCGGCCAAGTGCAATTCAATGCGGCCAAGTTCAATTCGACGCGGCCAAGTATAATTCCATGCGGCCAAGTGCAATTCGATTTGGCCAAGTGCATTTCCATGCGGCCAAAAGGAATTCGATGTGACCAAGTGCAATTCGTAGTGGCCCCAAGTGCAATTCGATGCCAAGAAGCGACAAAGAAGCCATGGCATTTGATGCCAAGGAGCTTCGTTGCCAAAAGTACAAGAAATGGCTACTCTACAGTATAGCCTTCGTCGTTTTCCACAATGGAATCATACTCCTCTTCTCCATGACGGTCATGAAGGTCCAAAATCCCAAGTTCCAGGTCAGATCTGCCGGTTTGGGCTAGCCTTAAGAACACTAGTATCTGGGTACAACAATCTTATTGCTTTGTCTTGGATGGTCATGATAAGGGCGTTGGTTCTATCTACTGAGTAAATGATTTATCTAGGATTGTTGGAAACTATCTGTACAGTGTCTTAGGTGAGACCAGGCTGGGCTAGATCATAGGACAACATCGAGATCGATGACACATACATGGCATGTCCTTTCTTTTTTAGAAATGCGTCTAGGATTCATCTAAAATTCACCTTTTGCTTTACCAGTCAGTACTAAGCCACCCATTCTACACAAAACCACACCGCCTTCTCCGACCACCTTAATGGCAGGGCAAAAGGAACTGAATGAGCTGAAAATGATTGTGGAGGAAATGAGTCAGAAAGTGGACAAAATGCCAACTCTGGTCCAAGGATTGGTCAACCTTTTCACCTCTGTGATCCTGAACACAAATGTGGGACTGAATGATGATGTTGGGGACCTAGGGGTTGATAAACTTTGCTCAAAAGCGAAGCTTTCAAAAATGTTCAAGGACCAGGCTGAAATTCATGATGCTAGGGCTCACTCGAAGGAAGATATTGGACCCCTGTCCGGAACCAGTGCCGACATGCATATTGTCTGGGCAGAAATACATGAGATCAATCCCAAAGGCAAAATGGCTTATCCTGTTAATAGCAGAAGGCTATACAGTTGCAAAAGCACGTAAAGCTTTCGTTAGGGGCACCACGGGCACCACCAGGAACCCTCAACTTAGTCACGGAACCAAACCAAGGGCCTTCTCCCATTTCTCTGAACCTCAATCCCTGGTTTATGAAAAGCTCCTCAAAACTGACCTCATCAAGCCACTTCCCCAAACTCCTTTACCTCAAAAGCTTTCAATAAATCACAACCCAAATGCCTTCTGCACCTTCCATCAAATACCAGGTCATGTTACCGATGAATGGAATCGTCTCCGCTATAAGATTCAAGACCTTATCGATGGCAGAATCATCCCTCCACCATAGCCAGGCATCAAGCCTAAGCACAATCCTTGTATCAACTCCGCCTTTTTCAGCAGAGAAAGGTAAACCATCAAGAACCATGCAATGGTCCAACCTTCTACAAGTCTGTGAGTTTTCAAGCTTCGAGTCCTTGTCCTCTAAACGACCATCTTTGTGTTTGAGTCAATTTGTACCTCAAGTCTTTCATGCTTTCCCTGTTGCGTCTGTGTTTTCTCAATTTTAAGTCTGTAAGAGTAAAAAAAAAAGGTGTCAGTTTCGTGGGCCTGAACTACGTTGTGACCTGATTCCTTTATGGGATATGCAGGCAGCCTCACCCTGAGGCCCGGTCACAAGCATTCAAGTCAATCTCAAGATTCAGTCATGCTCTTTCGAGTCAACCCCTACTGGTTCAGTCGCTGTTTTTCAAACATCGCATCTCTACAATAAACTCAGGGTTTCGAAATTGTTTTCCACCATCAGTTGAAAATCATGATAATCACTTCAAAACACGAGATGATTTTTGATTGAACCCTTCACCCCAGGCAAGAAGAAGAATTTCCAGGGACCAATTCCCGATGCTATATTCCTTCTAAGAAGCAATCTCGTGACTCTGAAAAAGCTCACTATATCAAAATCTCAAAATCTGACTTGGGCAAAAGTTAGAGCATGCAAACAAAAACTTCTCAATGGAGCATCTAGGATTCAGTTGTTAAGTTGCGTAATCCAAAATGAAGAAAGGCCATCGTTCGTTTCATCCTACGCATAAAGATATATTCTTTGATAGCCTCTTTGAGCCACAATCAAATTCTTTGAAAAATAATGACAACTAGCCAGCTATCCCTCGCATCAGGGTAAAATGAAAAATAAAAGTGCCAGAACAAACATTGAAATTCAAAGCATTGAAAGGATGAAATCGCC
The DNA here is from genome assembly GCA_019656295.1 of Rhododendron mucronatum var. ripense. Lineage (NCBI taxonomy): Eukaryota > Viridiplantae > Streptophyta > Magnoliopsida > Ericales > Ericaceae > Rhododendron > Rhododendron mucronatum. The sequence continues at coordinate 1,363,240 of BPLT01000011.1, forward strand.
AAACACAATAACAAAAGGCGTTGAAAGCAAATGAAAAATCAAGAGAAGACGCCTACCAAAGCAAAAAGGCACAAAAAGTTCAAAGGTAGCTGCTAGCTTTAACAACCCAAAAGAAAGTGAAATTTTGAGCCAATTGTCCTTTCTTTGTTAAACCCAAACCATGGCCCACAATACAACCCAAAAAGTCCTTTCAGATTGGAAAGCGCAATTTGATAGCAGAAATTCTAGGCGTTAAGAGGCATGATCGAAAATCAATACATGGAGAAAAGTCAAAGCATTGCTCAAAGCAAAAATCCAAACTAGGGCATTTTCGATCCACGGGCCATCATCAGCAACCTAGGGCACGGTTCATGATAAAAACTCTCATGTTTTGACAAAACAAAATCGGAAGATTTGAATGCAAATCAATTGATGGAGTAAAACAATTTTTGAAATTCCAAAAGGAGAATTCCAAGAACCTGGGCATGTCTGCCATTTCAAAGATTCAAACCCCTTCGCCCAATCAGGGGCACCATTCGAAAGTTGCTTCGTCTTTCCCTCCTCATTTGCATCAAATAGTCTTGTCAAAATCCAACCCTTTTACCAAGTCAAAAGAGTCATCTCGATTTTGTTAATTCTGGACTCATGGAAGCCATTTCAACACGTGGAAGAATACCACCCCTGAGGGAAGCTCGTTGGACTGAAAACTGTAAGGGCGGCCTCGGTAAAAGTTAAGGTAGTTAATCAAAAGGGCTCGCTAGACTAAAAACCCAAAAGGGCGGTACCTGGCAAAATTTAGAGCGCAAAAGGACAGTGTTAATACCCGAGCGAAACCATAGCCTGAACTGCATACATGGTCAATTGGTTGCCAAAACCATCAGAACTAGGGTTCGTCACTCACTGGGGCACAACAGCTTGACGTCATCCACCGAGGCAAGCTTATGCCCAACCTCAAGACTCGGCCACAAATTTCAGCCCAAAGCTCAAGCCTTGACCAAAGGCAAGTTCCAGCCCAAAACTCGAGCCTTGACCAAAGGAAATATCCTGCTCAGAATCCATGCCCCGACCCAAGTAAACTCCAACTCAAATTCAAGCACTCACCGTAGGCAAATTCTAGCCCAAAATCCAAGATATCAGTCCACTGGTCAAAGATAGTAAAGCAAAAAGGGTACTTAGATTTGTCCCCTATTTTTACAAAAAAAAGAAGGAATGTTGTACACATCGTTGTCGAGTGCCAACTCGCGTATCTCGAATGTTGTCCAAAAGCCAATCAACCAAGCTACGGTCCAAAAGACCTAACGCTTCTTAGTCTTCCAAGCTACGGTCCAAAAGACCTTATGCTTCTTAGTCTTCCAAGCTACGGTCCAAAAGACCTAATGCTTCTTAGTCTCCCAAGCTGCAGTCCAAAAGACCTAATGCTTCTTAGTCTCTCAAGCTATGGTCTAACTGACCTAATGCTTCTTAGTCTCTCGGGCGATGGTCAAAATGACCTAAGCTTCTTCGTTTATCAAGTAGCGGTCAAAAGAACCTAAGCTTCTTTGTCTATCGAGCAACGGTCAAAAAGACCTAAGCTTCTCAGTCAATCGGCAACAGTCAAAATGACCTAAGCTTCTTCATCTATCAAGCGATGGTCAAAAGGACCTAAGCTTCTTTGTCTATCGAGCGACGGTCCAAAAGACCTAAGCTTCTCAATCAACCGGGCTATGGTCTAACCAACCTAAAAGCCTCTTAGTTTCTTGAGCTACGGTCTAACCGAAACATGTGTGTTTTAGAAGTTTACTTGTTAGTGTATCTCATCTAAAATCTGTCAATGTTAAGAAAGACCTCACTTGTACATTTTAGGTCATTCGACATGCATCCACATGTTTTTATAACAATGTCAATAGCGACGTTATGTAACGTAACAATAAAAGTGACACATTACATGGTAGTAGAGGTTATATAATTAATCCCTAGGGATTTAAAGTGCTTGCATGTTGGAATCACACGGAGGCCAAAAGTTTCAAATCTTAGGGCCGTTAGAGGGCTTATGATGTAGCGCAGCCTCCTTTTACGAAACTATTTGCAACAAGAAATAAGAACAGTACTTGAGCCAGAGGTACTCCCTCTTTGAACAAACGATATTGAGATAAATCTCGATTTTTCTTTAATTCAATAACAACTAATTTAGCCCTAAGACTTAAACTTAAGTTATGTAATAGAGGAAACCATTCATATTAGAAAATAAAAACAAGGATACAATAGAATTAGAAAATAACAATTCTTCTTGACCAAACAAAAATTAAAAGGAAACTAAATCTACTAGAGAATTAGGAAGCTAATTACTCTAGAATACTTATTTTCCTAATTCGAAGATTCCTAGCAAATATTGAAATCAAATATACTAGTTTTTTAGTGAAATATTATTTAAAACTAATAAACTGAAATATCTATATTTATAATTATTGACCTCCATCAGTTTACCCGATTGTTAAGTTCTGAGTCTCGAAAATAATTGAGGTGCGCTAAGTTGGACCGTACATCCGGCTATAAAAAGCGCCGAGGGTTATATAAATTTAAATTTTGAAAACCAAAAGTCATACTAACTCGAATGCATCACTTTCCAATAGAAGCATCCATTACTACGCTGTTGATATTTCCGCGTAGAATATCTCTTTATGCCAAACATCCCCCACGCGGCCACGCGTATGGGAAGCATCCCCCACCCCCAACAGAGCAAGCCCTCCCTTCCAATTCCCTCCCTATGTTTATCACAGGACTTCAAAAAAGGCGTGCGTTTTTCATCAAAATTTCAAAAAAGGTGTTCCACTTTTCACAACTTAATTCACACCTTAATCTTCACACCAAATATATATATATATAGATCATCACCATACCCTCATCCACCACCACCACTTTCTTCAATCCCACCAAGTAAACAAAAAGCAATACATTTCTCCCTATAGAATCAGAACAATCCATAATTTCAAATGGCAGACAAGGAGCAGCAGGCCTATCACCCGGCAGCAGCCAACGGCTACACCCGCAGCAGTGAAGAAGGCACGACATTCGATGCCAAAGAGCTCCGCCGCCAGAAGCACAAGAAATGGCTACTCTACGGTGTAGCGTTCGTCGTTTTCCAGACTGGAATCATACTCCTCTTCTCCATGACGGTCATGAAGGTCCGGAATCCCAAGTTGCGGGTTAGATCCGCCACCTTCGACACGTTTGATATCCAAACGACGAACACGTCCTTCAATCTTAAAACCAATGTCGCACTTGGGATCAAAAACACCAATTTTGGCCCCTACAAGTACGACAACAGCACAATGTATTTCTACTACGGTGAAGCTGAGGTTGGGAGTGTTGTTATTCCCAAATCGAAAGCCCAATTCCGAAGGACCAAAAAGTTTAACGTTACACTAGACCTTGCTTCGACCAATCTAGTTGGAAATACGCAACTGGCAAATGATCTAAGCACAGGAATTGTGCCTTTGACCAGCCGATCGAAATTGACCGGGAAAGTAGAGTTGATGTTGATTTTCAAGAAGAAAAAAGCTGTGGACATGATTTGTGCAATGGAAGTGAATACCGCAACACAGTCTCTTCAGAATATCAGTTGCAAGTAGAGATACAACACAATCATCATCAGTTTGGATTTCAGTGGGCCAGAATGGGAATAATTATATTGTTCGTTCGATTGTTCTTCAGAGGGGTTGAGTTTGGCATTTGCTGCTATAGCCTCTTGTTTGGGGATTTCTTTACGTTTTGCTTTACGTACTTTGGATTTGGACTAGATATTTACTCTTTTGTTCTTTTATTTTTTTGTATGGAATGCCATAAAATTTCGATTCTTTGAATTCATTTGTCTTTAGGGGACTGTATAGACTAGACCAGTCTCAACCAAATACTATATTTTTGCATTGATTTTGGGATTTGGTATGTAAACGTAGAATTTATTTGAGGGAAACCCAATACGAAAGTAAACGAAACTGTTAGGAGTCGAATATTTCAGAGTATGCCACCTGAGAGACATTCTTCATGACTTGAGATTAGGTGAGGACCGGCAAGTAATAGCGAGACGATCTAAATCAAACCCTGAGACATCTTTGCGGCCAAGAGAAAAATTTTGTGGCCATGATCAATTCTTTGCTGCCAGCAGCAAAACTTCACGGCCAAGAGCAATTCTTTGTGGTCTTGAGTAATTCTTCGCAGTCAAGGGCAAAATTTTGGGGCCAAGAGCAAAACTGTGCAGCCAGGAGCATTTTTTCGCGGGCGATCGATAGGGAGGTTACGATCCTAGGAAAAATGTGTAAAACAAATGCTATGCCCCAAATCAGCGGAAAAATTTGATAAAACTAAAGCTAAATCTTTGTCCTTGATCGAAACTAAAGCACGTGACTGTTGAAGTGGCTTAAAGAAAAAAACAGAATGATTGGTGTACTTTAATTAACTGCATTGCGCTAGAATCATTTCAATATATACAAATGTAATGTATTGGAAAACAAAAATTTTTATGACATAATAAGTACACCTTCCAATAAAATTTTTTAAGGTGCAGCTGACTCAGACAGTTGTTTATCATCCTTAAAACGACCCCAACTCGAAGCCATCGCTTTCAATATATAGATGCATCCATTAGTATTTGATATTTCCGCGTAGATTATCTCTTCTTGCCAACCATCCCCTGTTCTAGAAATCGAACCTGTCCCACACGTTTGGGAGGAACCATCCCTCAACGGAGCAAGTCCTCCCTTCCAATTCACTCTCTGTCTATCACAAGACTTCAAAAAAGGCGTTCCACTTTTCACACCTTAATCTTCACACTATATATCTATGGATCATTACCATACCCTCATTCACCACCATCACCACTTTCTTCAATCCCACATACTAAAACAAAAAGCAATACATTTCTCCCTGCAGAATCAGAACAATCCTTAATTTCAAATGGCAGACAAGGAGCAGCAGGCCTACCACCCGGCTGCGGCCAACGGCTACAGCCGGAGCGACGAAGAAGCCACGGCAACCCAAACCAAAGAACTCCGCCGCCAAAAGTACAAGAAGTGGCTCATCTACGGTATAGCCTTTGTCATTTTTCAGTCCGCAGTCATAGCTCTTTTCTCCATGACGGTCATGAAGGTCCGAAATCCCAAGTTCCGGGTCAGATCTGCCACCTTCGAAACGTTTGATATCCCAACCACCAACACGTCCTTCAATCTTAAAACCAACATTGCACTTGGGATCAAGAACACCAATTTTGGCCCCTACAAGTACGACCGTAGCACAATCTATTTCTACTACGGCGAAGTTGAGGTTGGGAGAGCGGTTATTCTCAAATCGAAAGCTCAATTCCGAAGGACCAAAAAGTTTACCGTTGTAGTGGACCTTGCTTCGACCGATCTAGTTGGAAAGACGCAACTGGCACATGATCTAAGCACAGGAATTGTGCCATTGAGCAGCCGATCGAAATTGACTGGGAAAGTGGAGTTGATGTTGATTTTCAAGAAGAAGAAGGCTGTTGACTTGAATTTTACAATGGAAGTGAATACCGCAACACAGTCCCTCCAGAATATCAGTTGCAAGTAGATACAACACAGTCATCACCAGTTTTGATTTCAGTTGAGCAGAATGGGAAAAATTAGAGTGTTCGTTTGATTGTTCCTCAGAGGGGTTGAGTTTGACATTTGTTTTGGGATTTCTTCACGCTTTGCTTGATGTACTTCGGATTTGTCTAGTAGTAGAAAATTTTACTAACCACAGTAAAATTATAAGGAGTAAAGATACAGTAATTAAAAGGATAGGAAGATTAATTAGGCATGATTACGAACAAAACTCATCTCAATCGACACTCAATTCACCCGCTAATTCTTTGCCTCTAACTAGCCCTATAAGCCAATCACAAAGCGATACAACCTGCAAAAACCACTTGGAGATGACAATCGTAAATCTATTGAGGGAAACCCAATACAAAAGTAACAGACTAACGGTGCCTTCTTCCAACTTTAAAAAGTGAAGAAATTCAGTCGATATAATTAAGTCAAATTGAATAAATGCACTGACTTGTGCTCTTTTTGACATTGTTGGGGTGTGACAAATTCCTTTTAAGCCCAAACGTGTAGGCTTATTGCATTTCAACAAGCCAATAATCTGATGAACATTTTTATGCCTAACCTGGCCTTAACAGTTAACAGTGACAAAGAACAAGATAATCAAATTTAAGTCCAGAACAAGGGCAAGTTATTTTGTGCTCCAGGAGCAGCCTCTTAAAAGTGTAAGATGGAGGAGCATGACTCGTGGAGGAGCAGCCTCTCACAAACGTGTGGGGGTGCAGATGCACAAAATTGAATCTAAAGGGGTGTATTCGTATATGGCCCAAATTACAGGGGTATAAGTGGACTTCATGCAAGAAAAAACTGAGAACGTAAATAACACTTCTCCAATTCTTCGTCAAGAGTAAAGACCAAAATTTACTTCTTTTTCATATTTGATCTTAAAGTACCTTTTTCCTTGACTTTAACACTTTTTCTCCTTTGCAAAAATCAACTTGAGCGTGTAAATTAGGGTGGTATCAATTGAAATTATATCTCTCTTCCTACTACTTTGGTTAGTAATAAACAAATGTTTCAAAAAGTGAATTTCGAATATAAACTTTTGTTTTAGCGGCTAAGAGCAATTCGTAGCAGGCCCAAGTTCAATTCAATGCGAGAAAAAGTGTAATTCGATGTGGCCAAGAGCAATTCGATGCGGCCAAATGCAATTCGTAGTGGCTAAGTGCAATTCTATGCGGCCAAGTGCAATTCGATACAGCCAAGTGCAATTCGTAGCAGACAAGTGCAATTCGATGTGGCCAAGAATAATTCGTAGCAGCCCGTACAATTCGATGTGGCCAAGTGCAATTCGATGTGGCCAAGAGTAATTCGTTGCACCCCAGTGCAATTCGATGCGCCAAGTGTAATTTCATGCTTGCGTTTTTGGATCTCAGCTACAATTTATTCCCGTTTGTTTTTGGGAGACGATAAACTGTTCTTCAAGGCGGTGCTCACCGAGGTTTAAGACGTCCGACGAGCTTGGTGTCTTTGGTATGGTTCTTAGATCGTCAATCTTTCCCTCTCCCCTATGTTTTTTTCTGACCCCCTCCTCTAGCCTTCTGGGTTTTCTTCTTGTTCTGTTGCTTTATTTCCAGTAGTCCCCTCCTGGTTGTGTTTCGTCTGTGCTTTGGATCCATTGCCGGTCTTTCTCTTGGGTTTTCTGTTCTTGGCCTAATAGCTAGATGGATCTGGTGGTCTGGACATGGCTGGCGTCGGTCTCCCGCTAGTTGGATTGTTGGATGCATCGGTCATCACCTAACGGTTTGGTGAGCTTTATTTGGCAAAGCGCTATTCGGGTTATTTGGTGGTTCTATCGGTGGTTTGGTCGCCGAAGGTGGGGCAGCGCTGCAGTGAAGAACCTTAGAAGTCTTGGGTATTCTTGGGCTAGATCTAGCCCACTTTGGCAAGTTATATGGCAGGTTATTGGGCATTTATTTTTCGATCTGGCATTTGAAGGCCTTTGTATTTGATTGATTTGTATTGTTGTATCAGGGCTTTGAGGCCTTTAGGTGTTTGGGCGTCATGCCCTCTGACTATTGGCCTCTGCCCTTTTATCCAACCCTGGTTGGATTCTCCTCCCCGTTCCCCAATCTTGATGTAACCTTGTCAAGTTTCCTAATAATAGCTTTCTTCCTCTTGAAAATGAACGTGATGTCCACCTTTCCGTTCAAAATCAATTGGCAAGTCAGAGGCAAAATCCCCGAATTCAAGTCATAATCAGCTCGGTATTCCTAGCTTGGTAGTTAACTAGGTTTACTGAAACAATTATGTTTTTTGGTGGATCGGAAAAAGGCTTTTGAATTTGGGATTTTAGCACTCCTAACTGGCGTACCCTTATAGAAGCAATTGACAGTGGAGTTTTTGTATTTATAAGTGCCAAAATTTGTGTTCTTGACCCCAAGTGCAGTGTGATCATCGTTATGTTGAACGAAGGGGTGGTTGTTTGGACATTGGAAGCGCCGAACGTGGCAGAACTAACCTGAAATTGAGGCGTTCGGACTTTCATAACTGTCATTGTGAAGAATACGATGATTCCGATTTGGAAAATGACAAAAGCCAAGCAATATAACAACCATTTCTCACATTTTTGGCTTCGGAGCTCAGATGAGGTTGCTTTGCCCGCCTCTTGGTCACTCCGGTAATAACCGTTGGCGGGTGCCAAGGGATACCCTGATTTGTATTAAGCTGCCATTGGACTCTTCTTTCTTTTCTTGTGAATGTGAAGGAAATATTGGTTGTGGCAGTGACAAGGGTTTGGGAGTAGTGGTGTGTGTGTGTGTGTATATGTATATATATATATATATATATATATATATATATATATATATATATATATATATAGAGTTAGGTTCCTCTGAGGGATTCCTCATTTTTTTAAAATGAGAGACTCCCATTCCCGATTGAATTTCGATGATCCGAGCCGCTCAAAGTGATCAGAACGTGATTTTAAGGGTGCTCGCTAGAAATCAGCAAAAAAAATGACTGGGAAGGGCTTCATCCGAGCAGTTTTCATTGAACGGTTCAAAAAACTGCTCAGATGAAGCCCTTCCCGGTCATTTTTTTTGCTGATTTCTCGCGGGTACCCTTAAAATCATGTTCTGCACACATTGAGCGGCTCGGATTTTCAAAATTTGATCGGGAAATGAAAGTTCCTCATTTTTAAAAAATGTGGGATCCCTCACTTGAAAATTCCTCTATATATATATATATATACTGGGAAATTTTCAGATGGAAATTTAACTTCCTGTTTGAATTGGAAGGGGAGTGGGGTTTAATCTGGGGAATTGGCTTGGGGGAAATATTTTAGGGGATGCTAGGTACAAAGAATTTTACCTGGAAATTATTCAGAATGCACTTGTAGAGGGTATTTATGACCGGGTGATTTCTAGGTAAAACTTCTTTGTACGTAGCACTTTTGAATATTTTATGGTTGCCAAAAGCGTCTGAATGGTTTGACGCTTGAGTTTTATTTACGAATTACTCTTAGCCAGATCAAATTGCACTTAGCCGCGTCAAATTACAGTTGGCCGCTACGAATTGTACTTGGCCGCGTCTAATTGCAGTTGGCCACTACGAATTGCACTTGGCCGCAATTAGATGTGTCCAAGTGCAATTTGTAGCGGCCAAGTGCAATTTGTAGCGCCCAAGTGCGATTCGATGCGATCAAGTGCGATTCGATGCGATCAAGTGCAATTCGACGCAGCCAAGTGTAATTCGATGCGGCCAAGTGCAATTCGATGCGGCCATGTGCAATTCGATGCGGCCATGACCGCCAGAAGCATAAGAAATGGCTACTCTATGGCGTGGCCTTCGTCGTTTTCCAGACTGGAATCAAACTCTTGTATCTTGTAATTGCAATTTGCCATGGTTTTGCTAAAAATTGTCGTTATTATCTTTTAACTGCAATTGGCCATGGTTTTGCTAAAAATTTGCATGGTAACCTAAAAGCAATAAGCACATATGGTGGTCCTGAAAATGAAATAGCTATGGCAAATCTTATATAAAACGATCTGACACCGACTATCCATTACGAATTTAGGAGGTCAATTATTCGTACACAAAATTAGACGAGGACATTAGGGGTGTGCAAAAAACCCGTAACCCGACCAATCCGAAGGGTCTTGGGTAGCTCCGAACAGGTGCTTCGGTTGGGTACAATTGGGTTTTGTTCAAAAAAAAAAAAAAAAAAAGAGTTTCGGTTCGGGTTACTGCATTCCTTACCCGAGGGGGTCGAACCCGACCCGACCAACCCGAAGGGCAACAACCAACCCGACCCGATCCAACTCGACCCGACGTAAAGAATCGGGCTCACGGACGGTTCTTACTACCTATTCGGTTCAGTTTCGGGCATGAACTTTTGTAACCTGACATGGTCAGGTCGGGCTCGGGGTCAAACCCAACCTGTGCACACCCCTAGAGGACATGCAGTTGATAACGAGAAATAGAAGATCTAAATCAAATCCTGAGACATCTTCGCGGACATGAGCAAAAATTTGTAGTCAGGAGTACTTCTTTGTGGCCAAGAGCAAAACTTTGCGGCCATGAATAATTCTTTGTGGCCAGGAGCAATTCTTCGCAGCCTAGAGCAAAACTTCGCAGCCAATAGCAATTCTTTGCGGCCAGAAGTAATTCTTTGCGGCTAAGAGTAATTCTTTGTGGCAAGAGCAATTCTTTGTGGCCAATAGCAATTCTTCGCAGCCATGAGCAAAACTGTGCAACCAGGAGCAATTCTTTGCTGGTGATCGATAGGAGGCTACGATCCCATAAAAAAGATGTAAAACAAATGCCATTCCCCAAATCAATTGATAAAACTAAAGCTAAATCTTTGTCCTTGATCGAAATTAACCTACAACAATCTATTTATTTAAAAAGAAATAAGCAGCAACACTAGAACACAATATACCATGTTCGGGGAGGAAGAAATCACATCTTTGATGGAAAACAAAAAATTTCTCTCTACACGCAAATATTTCATGTTTTCTCAATCATCTTCATTACTTATGACGTGCCACACTGTCTTGCCTCGAGATAGATAGACAAAAAATTCAAAAGTCTTGTACTCGATCGAATCATTAAGCATCACGAGACAGACAAATGCTACTAGCATCAAAATCATCAAGAAACTTGCAAGAGCAAGACATCTTGTTATAATCACCGATAACACTGGTGAGGAAGAAATCAAATTCGCGGTTGGAAATCACCATAGAGGTCAAGAATGTTCCACAGGAAACCAATGGAAATGGCAATCATGATAAATAGTACAAAAGAGTAAGGAGGGTAATTCACACATTAAAAGGATGAAAATATAAGCACAAAAAACGGAAAGAATGTATGCTTATGTAGTATGACTAAAGAGGATGAATATTTAAAAATCTCCAATCAGACATCACTAGTGTAAGTATTTTGAAAGTTTATTTGTCAAAGTATCTTATCTAAAACTCTTCAATGTTAAAGAAAGACTTCATTTGTATATTATAGGTCATTCAACACGCTTTCACATGTTTTTATAACAATATCAAACACGACGTTATGTAACTGTTTACCAATTTTTCCCTTGATCGAAATCGACGGAGAATTCGGGAAACAAATCCAACAACAAAAATAAAGGCGAATGCGGCTTGTCTCCACAAACGGATTTGAGGTTCCTTGCCTTATTTCAGGACTTCACCGAAAGAGAAATGGTGAATGATTCGAATGCTATTTTTTGGTGGTGATGAATTGACTCGTAAAAGAAGACCGTCACCCGCCAATCTTCAAGAACGGAATCGACCCATCGATTGAGCGGAGTGGATTGATGGTTTAGTGAAGTGGGTTGAAGCGGAAGAAAAATAACAAATGGACTTTGTTATTTTTCCAAGGTAAATTTACAATAAAAAAGGACGGATCCTCATCGAAAGTAAGAAAATTAAGTTAATTCTACTCCTACTCCTAGTTATAACCCGAATGGGTTGGTAGACAAAAATTAATAACAAAGTTGATTTGTTGAAGGGGTTTACAATGAAGCCAAAAGAGGCTATTTATAGAAAATACAATGTTTAGGAAATAACTTCCTACTTCTCACTACTCTTCATCATCTTCCAAGTGTCCAAATAACTTCCCACAAACTCCAAAGTGTGTAGGAGCATGCCACTTGTCCAAATAGCTTCTCTTCAACTTCAAAGTGGGTAGGACAATGACAAGTGTCTTTTTTAACTTCCGAATGTATAGGAGCATGCCAAGTGTCCTGCACTTTATTAAAATACAAAGAAATAAAAACTAGTTATACTATTAATACGAAATAATAAAATAGGAAGCATTCCCATAATTGTCACCTTTCGGTCGATTATCGACAGGCGGTGAAATATGGTACAAACAGTAACTTAACCATAAAAATGACACACACCCATGCAATTCTTCATGGTAGTAGAGTTTATAATTTAAATGAGCGGTTTTTCCAAGTGAAAATGAGAAAAATGATAAGTGTTTATTTTTCATAAGGAAAGGGGCGGAGCTACATTGGTGCTTGGGAAGGCCCCGGCCCCCCAAGCCTCCTGAGTTTTTAATTTTTAATATTTTGTATACTTGATTTTGAATATTATTGATAATTATTTCGTGTATAGATAGTTAAAATCATAATAATTTTGGTATGATTTGATAAAAAATGGTTATTTTATATTCTCATTTCTCAATTTGTTTCATAAATAAAAAAATAAGCACGTGACTGTTGAAGTAGCTTAAAGAAAAAAATAAATTGATTGGTGTACTTTAACTGCATTAGGCTAGAATCATTTCAATATATACAAATGTAATGTATTGGAAACGCTGTAGTGAAAAACCTCAGAAGTCTTTGGTTGGTTTTGGGTATTCCAGGGCTATATCTAGCCCACTTTGGAGGGTTAGATGGTGGGTTATTGGGCATTTATTTTTCGATCCAGCATTTGAAGGCCTTTGTATTTGTTTGATTTCTTTTGTTGCATCTGGGCTTTGAGGCCTTTTAATTGTTTGCGCGTCATGCCCTCTAACTGTTGGGCTTTGCCATTTTATCCAACCTTCGTTCGATTCCCCTCCCCGTTCTCCGATCTTGATGTAACCTTGTCAAGTTTTCTAATAATTTGTTACTTTTGCCGATAAAAAAACTATATCAATTAGAAAGTCTCTAAAATGGTGCTATATAACAGCAATGAAGGAAATTAACTCTGAAACATTCAATTCCAATCTCAAAATCCATAACACAACTGAAAGAATATCCATAATTGGCCACATAGGCTATAGTAGCCCATGAAACAAAAATGGGAGGACTATAGTAAACATGTAATCTCAAAATCCAAATTGAAATACTTGTAATCGAGGTAAAAAATCAAAACAATTTAACACTAGCAGCAGTTGCAATCCAAATTAGTAGCTTTCTTCTTCTTGAAAATAAACATGAGGTCCACATTTCCGCTCAAAGTCAATTGGCAAGTGAGAGGCAAAATCCCTGAATTCAAGTCACTACCCAGCTCGGTATTTCCAGCTTCGTTAACCAGGTTTACCGCAACAATTATGTTTTTGGTGGATAGGAGAAAGGCTTTTGAATTTGGGATTTCGGCACTTCCAAGTGGCGTACCCTTATAGAAGAAATTGATAGAGGAGTTTTCGTATTTATAAGGGCCAAAATTTGGTTCTTGACCCCTAGTGGAGTGTTCATCGTTATGTTGAACGAAGGGGTGGTTGTTTGGACATTGGAAGCGCCGAACGTGGCAGAACTAACCTGGAATTGAGGAGTTTAGACTTTCATAACTGTCATTGTGAAGAATACGATGATTCCGGTTTGGAAAATAACAAAGGCCATGCCATATAACAACCATTTCTTACATTTCTGGCTTTGGAGCTCAGTTGAGGTTTCTTTGCCCGTTCTTGGTCGCTCCAGTAATAACCGTTGGCAGGTGCCAAGGGATACCCTGCTTTGTATTCCTCTGCCATAGGACTTGTTTTGGGAAATTGGCTTTTGTTTTGCTGGTTGAATTGAGAGAGTAGTGAAGGTAATTCCGATTACTTTTTTTTTTTTGGTGTGTGAATGTGAAGGAAATGTTGAATGTGGTAGTGACATGGGTTTGGGATATTGACGTCAATGGCGCAATCCAAATTATTAGCCTTCTTCCTCTTGAAAATGAACATGAGTTCCACCTTTTCGTTCGAAGTCAATTGGTATTCCCAGCTTGGTAGTCAACCAGGTTTACTGAAATAATTACGTTTTTGGCGATCGGAGAAAGGCTTTTGAAATTGGGATTCTAGCACTCCCAACTGGTGTACCCTTATATAAGAAATTGAGAGTGGAGTTTTTGTATTTATCAAGGTCAAAATTTGTGTTCCTGACCCCAAGTGCAGTGTTCATCATTATGTTGAACGAAGGGGTGGTTGTTTGGACATTGGGAGCGCCGAACATGGCAAAACTAACCCGGAATTGAGGAGTTAGAACTTTCATAACCGTCATTGTGAAGAGTACGATGATTCTGGTTTGGAAAATGACAAAGGCCACGCCATATAACAACCATTTCTTACATTTCTGGCTTCGGAGCTCGGATGAGGTTGCTTTGCCCGTTCTTGATAGTTCCAGTAATAACTGTTGGCGGGTGCCAAGGCATACCCTGCTTTGTATTCCACTGCCATAGGACTTGTTTTTTGTGTGAATTTTCAGATGGAAATTTAACTTCTTGTTTAAATTGGAAGGGGAGTGGGTTTTATCTATGGGGAAATGGCTTGGGGGAAATATTTAGAGGATGCTAGGTACAAAAATTTTTTACCCGTAAATTATCTAGAATGCACTTGTAGAGGGTATTTATGATCGAGTGATTTTTCGGTAAAGCTTTTTTATACGTAGCACTTATGAATATTTTATGGTTGCCAAAAGCATCTGAACGGTTTGACGCTCGAGTTTTGAGAATAGTTTAATTTACGAACTACTCTTGGCCGGATCGAATTGTACTTGGCCGTTTCAAATTATATGTGCCGTTACGAATTGCCGTTGGCCGCTATGAATTGCATTTAACCGCTACAAATTGGAGTTGGCCGCTTTGAACTGACTTGGCCGCGTCCAATTGCATTTGGCCGCGTGTAATTGCACTTGGCCGCGTTAAATTGCACTTGGCAGCAATTCAACGCGGCCAAGTGTAATTTCAAGCGGCCAATTGCAATTTAACGCGGTTAGGTGCAAGTTGTAGCGGCCAAGTTCAATTCGACGTAACCAAGTGTAATTCCATGCGGCCAAGTGCAATTCGATTCGCCAAGTACATTTCGATGCGGCAAAAAGGAATTCGATGTGACCAAGTGCAATTCGTAATGGCCCCAAGTGCAATTTGATGCCAAGGAGCGACAAAGAAGCCATGGCATTTGATGCCAAGGAGCTCCGTCGTCAGAAGCACAAGAAATGGCTACTCTACGGTATAGCCTTCGTCGTTTTCCAGACTGGAATCGTACTCCTCTTCTCCATGACGGTCATGAAGGTCTGAAATCCCAAGTTCTGGGTCAGATCTGCCACCTTCAACACGTTCGATATCCCAACCACAAATACTTCGTTCAATCTTAAAACCAACTTCGCACTTGGGATCAAGAACGCCAATTTTGAACCCTACAAGTGCGACAACAGCACAATCTATTTCTACTACGGCGAAGCTAAGGTTGGGAGCGCGGTTATTCTTAAATCAAAAGCCCAATTCCGAAGGACCAAAAAGTTTACCGTTCCAGTGGACCTTGCTTCGACCAATGTAGTTGGAAAGACGCAACTGGGACATGATCTAAGCTCAGGAATTGTGCCTTTGAGCTGCCGATCGAAATTGACCGGGAAAGTGGAGTTGATGTTGATTTTAAAGAAGAAGAAGGCTGTTGACATGAATTGTACAATGAAAGTGAATACCACAACACAATCCCTCCAGAATATTAGTTGCAAGTAGATACAGCACAGTCATCACCAGTTGGGTAGAATGAGAAAAATTAGAATGTTTGTTTGATTGTTCCTCAGAGGGGTTTAGTTTGACATTTGCTACTAATGTTATGCCCTTGTTTGGGGATTTGTTCACGCTTTGCTTTACGTAATTCGGATTTGTTTTTTTGTTTTTAAGGAAATATGGACTGCAATAAAATTTCGATTCTTTGAATTCATATTAGTCTTTTGTGGACTGTAAACTTACCTATGACTAGACCAGTCTCAACCAAACACTATTTGATTTGATTTTGGGATTTGGCTGTGTAAACGTTGAATTTATTGAGGGAATTAAACCCAACACATTTTGTAAACGAAACTAACAGTGCCTTTTGCCAGCTTTAAAAAAGTGGAGGAGCATGGCTCGTGCAAGAGCAACCTCTCACAAACGAGAGGGGGTGCGGATGCACAAAACTGAATCTGAAAGGGTGTATCCACATATGGCCTGAATTACAGGGGTGTTATCTATTGTAATATATAAAGGGAGAGCACCACTTTGGTGTCTCCCTTCTATTTTGTATTTTTCTTTTCCAAAAATGCCCTCTAAAAAAACCAACACAATACAAAACAATTAACTATGAGGATATATTGGGCATTTTAACACAAAAAAATAAATTTGTAAAAAACTAAATTGGTAACTACCCACTCTTATCACCACTTGCTCAAATCACGTTAAAATATCTCTCTCTCGCTCTCCCTACTCAATTATAGTTGTGTTTCCTTTCACCATTTCTTGATTTCTGACACAAAATTTGAAAAAGATTTGGCGTTAAATTGCAGCAGAACTGAATTGAAACTCAAACCCATGGTAATATGAAATTTCTATTCTTTTTTGATCCGCATATGAAGTTTCTATTCAATTTGGGTTTTGTATAACTGGTATTGGGATATGAGTTTCTAAAATTTTTTTTTTTGTTTCACTGCCCCACGGATTCTATTTTTTCGGAAAGTAAATTTCTATTCAATTTGGGTTCTCTCTCTTTCCTACTCAATCAGGCTCTCTCTCTCTCTCTCTCTTGTGTATTTGATTTACTGACAGGAACCCTGAAAGAGAGTGTTGCCATATGAGTTCTATAGTCTTGAAAACTCAATTTACACACGCATTGCGTGTGCCCAGGCCTCTAGGCTTCTATAAAACAATTTGAAATACATGTAATAGATGTATAAAATCCAAACAATTTAACACCAGCATCAGTTGCACTGGACATTCTGGAGTTTCCTAGTTGCGATTTTGACATCCATGGTGCAATCCAAATTAGTAGCTTTTTTCTTCTTGAAAATGAACAAGTGGTCCACCTTTCCGTTCAAAGTCGATTGGCAAGTCAGATGCAAAATCCCCGAATTCAAGTCACTTACCAGCTCGGTATTCCCAGCTTGGTAGTTAGTTTACCAAAACAATTATGTTTTTGGTGGATCGGAAAAAAAAGGCTTTTGAATTCGGGATTTTAGCACTCCCAACTGGCATACCCTTATACAAGAAATTGACAGTGGAGTTTTCGTATTTATAAGGGCCAAACTTTGTGTTCTTGACCGCAAGTGCAGTATTTATCCTTATGTTGAATGAAGGGGTGGTTATTTGGACATTGAAAGCACCGAACGTGGAAGAACTAATCCAGAATAGAGGAGTTCGGATTTTCATAACTGTCATTGTGAAGAGTACGATGATTCCGGTTTGGAAAATGACAAAGGCTATGTGGCCAAGAGCAATTTGATGTGGCCAAACGCAATTCGATGTGGCCAAGTGCAACTCATTGCGGCCAAGTGTAATTCGTAACAGCCAAGTGCAATTCGATGAGACCAAGTATAATTCGTAGAGGCCAAGTGCAAATCAATGTGGCCAAGAGTAATTTATAGCGGTTTAGTGCAATTCGATGCGCCCAAGTGTAATTCAAGGCGGCCAAGAGTAATTCGCTGTGGCCAAGTGCAATTCTATGCGGCCAAGAGTAATTCATAGCACCCCAGTTCAATTCATTGCGGCCAAGTGCAATTCGATACTACCAAGTGTAATTCCATGTGGCCAAGTACCTCAGAGACTTTCAACTCATAGCAGGGTAGCGGACGGGCTTCTATTCTCCAAATCAATCCCACATATAAAGAAGGCTCCCTCCAGCTCGACCTCTTTTTCCCTCGCCTATGACTAGGAAGAAGGGAATGACTCTTTTCGATAAAGGTCTTAGTCTTTGCTTTACTAAAGTTATTGCCCTCGCTCAACGGTATGGCAGCTAGACAATAACGGGATGGCGCCGAACTTTCTTCGCTTTAGGGAGAGAATATCACTATAAAAGGATAGGCTTTTGCAACTAAGTGGTGCGTAGCGCTTTTCATCTTATCTTTTTCTTTATAATAGGCTGCGCTCCTAAATAGAAAGGCTAAGCTGCTGATATCGTAGTGAAAGTAAAGTAACAAGCTAAGAGAAATCGATTTAGCAGTCCATACTAGGCTCCCGATAGATTTAGGAGTGACCAGCAATGAATGCCTGGTAGCAAAGGAAGAAAAGGACTCAGCTTAACTTCACTTGGGTTCGGTTTCTCTTGTGACTATGGTTATCGGTTCACGTTTCATGCTTGTTTGAGTAATAGCAATGAGATTTCCCAATATCATTGTAAGAATAACTAAGATTTCTAGAAAAAGATGTCATTCATTTGATGAAAAATAAAAGGGAATATCTTTGATGGGAAATAAAAGGGAATATCAAAAATTCGAGTGGCTAAAGCTGAAGTAGCTACTTTCCAAGTAATAGAAACAAAGGCAACGACTGGAGTACGTGGGAGAGTCAGAGTCGAAAAGAGATTCCTCACTTCTTCACTCTCATGCAAAACCGTGCATGCATGAGACTTTTATCTCACAGGGCTCCTATGTGATAAAAGAAAGAAGAATTCAACTTCTTTCTTTTTTGATTTGATTACCTTCCTCACGTATGTATATGACCGAATCCATTTGATTTTTAAAAAATATTGCTAATCCTTAACATTTCGAGGAATCCTTCATCAGTGATTGTGAATGACTGACTTTTTCAATCTTTTCGACCTTGGTTCCGTAGAAGCAAGTCAGAAAGATTGAGAAATCGAACCATTTGGTTTGTTTCATTCTTAATAGTCATAAGATAATCATGTTAGGGCGATCCTTTTGGTGACGGATGCGGTGATCCTTTTGGCGACGGATGCTCCAAATATATACTCTTAGTCTGAGCCAAACTTCGACCAACTCAAGCTCTATTTATTTACCCAATGAGCCTAACTAAATCCTTGCTCGGGCTCATTTGTCAACGCAACCAATTGAACTTATTAACCCTAACCAAACCTCGAAAAGATAAGGAGCTGTCCCATGCATGTGTTTGCAGCCCCATCGATCTTCTCTCTCTAGAAAATGAAAGGACCATTTTTTAGTAGCTTTTTTTTTTTTTTGGGGGGGGGGGGGGGGGGCCAATCCCCCTCCTCCGCCCAGGCGATTTTCCTCTGTCCCCCTTCTCTCTCTTTCTCTTCTTCACCCTCCCTATTCCTTCCATCTCTCCCATCTCTTTCCCAAGTTCTTTTTTTACTTCTGTTATAGATAACTTGATCGGCAACAACGATGACAATGAGATGGTGGCAGTGGTGGCTTCTGGTGGACGATGGTTGAGTTTATGGATCTCAGCGTCCGTTTACTCCCGTCGCTATTCTTCTCGGTGGTGCTCACCGAGGTTTTGAACATCCGATGAGGTCGGAATCTTCAGCATGGTTCTTAGATCCTCTATCTTTCCCTCTCCCCTCTATTTTTTTTTCTGATCCTCTCCTCTAGCTTTCTGCTTTTTCTTCTTGTTCTGCTGCTTTATTTTCGGTAGTCCCCTCTCAGTTGTGTTTCTTCCATGATTATGATCCATCGCCGGTCTTTCTAGGTGGATCTGGTGGTCTGGACATGGCCGGCATTGGACTCCTACCGGTTGCATTGTTAGATACATCGATCATCGCCTACCGGCTCACTGAGCTTCCGCGGCAGATGGGTGGTATGCTGATGGTGCCTTTTATTGTGGTGGTCAATGGTGGTGCAGTGGTTTTATTAGGCAAAGTGTTGTTCGGATTGTTTGGTAGTTCTATCAGTGGTTTGGTCGCTGGTGGTGGGGCAGCACTGTAGTGAAAAACCTCAGAAGTCTTGGGTTGGTTTTGGGTTCCTGGGTTGGATCTAGCCCACTTTGGAGGGTTAGATGGTGGGTTATTGGGCATTTATTTTTCTGTCCGGCATTTGAAGGCCTTTGCATTTGTTTGATTTCTATTGTTGTATCTGGGCTTTGAGGCCTTTAAGTGTTTGAGCGTCATGCCCTCTAGCTGTTGGGTTTTGCCCTTTTATTCAACCTTTGTTGGATTCCCCTCCCCGTTTGCCGATCTTGATGTAACCTTGTCAAGTTTTCTAATAATTTGTTACTTGTGCCGATAAAAGAACTATATCAATTAGAAAGTCTCTAAAATGATGCTATAAAACAGTAATGAAGGAAATTAACTATGAAACATTCAATTCCAATCTCAAAATCCATAACACAACTGAAATATAACTGCAATGAAGGAAATTAACTATGAAACATTCAATTTCAATCTCAAAATCCATAACACAACTCAAAGAATATCCATAACTGACCAACACAGGCTATAGTAGCCAATCAAACAAAAAAGGGGGCCGGGGACTGTTGTAAACATGTAATCGTACGTACCCTCTGGTAAACAAATTAAAAACATGTAATCGATGTATAAAATCAATAGTGAAGCCTTAATGCACCTCAGGCGCAAATACAATGCTCTCCAGGCGCAATCCCTTGCGCCCGGGCGCATTTTAGGAATTCTAAAACCAACTAAACTTTGCGATCTTGCCACAGACACTCCTGAACTTAGATTTGGACGTGATTTTAACCGTTCAAAAGCACTTCTAGCCTAATTTCTAACGTAATTAGTTTTATTCCAAAGCCATTTATACACCAAAAGAAAGGTCAATTTTACCCTCAACAGGTCGAAAAGTAAATTATTTTGAAAAACTCATTGAATCACACTAGCTTTAAACCAAATTGAAACCTATTTTATATGGATAAAGACGTATTCAAATTAATAAAATATGGTGAGATTGAACCATAAAAAAAATAGATTTTGGTTTATCGAAAGTAGACAAATTCAGAGAATGTCGGAGCCACTAAGGCTGAAACATGTTTTCATACCCTCTACTGATTCTATGTTCCATTCAGTACTCGCATTCCTAGTTCTAACGCATTTGTTCATTTTTAAAGGGCCACAGATAATTTATAGGGCCTTTTACACTTCATCAATCAACCCAAACCTACTTTCTTATCTTTGGATTCACCTAATACACAAAGCTTATATATTTAAGAAATCAAATTTTTGTGTTCATACCACCAACAATATCACTTGACCAGGGCAACTCCCAATCCACCATCATTTGATAACCGCAATACCCCGCACGTTTTGATGCCACAACCTCAAGTACAATCACCTCACAATTGCGAAGAAAATGATCATATCTTTTGATGTACAAATAATTTGGATTCAAAGATTTTTATCTCAGAAGCCACCCCTTCTGTGGTGCCTCAATAGTGGCTGTGGTGGTGAAGTGGAGGGGCGGTGATTATGTGGTCCTAAATTGATGGTGCTGGTGGAGGTGTAGAAGTTATGGTGGAGTTCCATGTGAAGCAGTGGAGGAGTGATAGTCGTGGCGTTGAAGTGGTTGTAGGGTTAAATGAATATAGAGCTGGTACGGTTGAGGTGTGGTGTCTATGGTGGTAGCAAAGTAGAACTGCGGTGGTAGTGGTTGTGAAGTGAGGGAGGTGGAGATGTGGCGGCCGGTGATCCAATGATCTTTGTAGTGGTCGACTTATACTACCAACTTTTCATAAATTAAACACTATTATTCTTATGATCGGATTTCACCATCTTTTAAAAGTTTAAAAATTCTTTTTATCGATATATAATAGGTCTTTATCAGATTTAAGATGAGGGAGATGCGATCTCTTTACTTAAATGATTTACTTTTAGACATACTGAGGGTAAATTGGTCAGGTCCATTGTTGCAAAAATATTTTAAGATTCAAAACTACTTGGGCTAGAAAGTAGATTTAACGAGCTTTTTAATGGTTTCAAACCTCGCACAAAAATTGAAGTTCAGGAGTGTCCGAAAAAAACCCGCAAAGTTTGAGCAATTGTGGAGCCTTAATGCGCCCCAGGCGCAATACCATGCTCCCCAGGCGGAATGCCTTGCGCCCGGGCGCATCTTAGGAATTCTATAACCAACCAAACTTTGCAATCTTGCCACAGACACTCCCGAACTCCGATTTGGACGTGGTTAGAACCGTTGAAAAAATTGTGTAGCCTAATTTCTAAACTAATTAGTTTTACTCCAAAACCATTTATACACCAAAAGACAGGTCAATTTTACCCTCAACCGGTCAAAAAGTAAATTATTTTGAAAAAATTATTGAATCACACTAACTTTAAGCCGGATTGAAATTAGTAAAATATGGTGAGATTGAACCATAAAAATAATAGATTTTGGTTTATCAAAAGTTGGATGAAAGTAGACAAATTCAAAGATTGTCGGAGCCACTATGGCTGAAACATGTTTTCATGCCCTTCTAGTGATTCTATGTTCCATTCAGTACTCATATTCCTAGTTCTAAGGCATTTGTTCATTTCTAAAGAGCCACAAAGAATTTATAGGGCTTTTTACACTTCATCAAACAATACAAACCTGTTTTATCATCTCGGGATTTGCCTAATACACTAGGCTTATACATTTAAGAAACCAAATTTTTGTGTCCATACCACCAACAATATCCCTTGACAAGTTTAACTCCGAAATCACCATCATTTGATAACCGAATTTCCCCAAAAGTTTTGATGCCACTACCTCGAGTACAAGCACCTCACAATTGCGAAGAAAATGGTCATATCTTTTGATGTACAAATAATTTTAAATATAAGATTTGTACCTCAGAACCCACCCCTTCTGTGTCGCCACAATAGAGGCTGTTGTGGTGGATTGGAGAGGCGGTGATTGTGTGATGCTAAAATGATGGTGCTGGCGGAGGTGTACTAGTCGCAGTGGAGTTCCATGTGGAGCAGTGAAAGTCGTGGCATTGAAATGGTGGTAGGTTTGAATGAATGTAGAGCCGGTACAGTTGAGGTGTGGTGTCAATGGTCGTTGCAAAGTGGAAGTACGGTGGTAGTGGTGGTGAAGTGAGGGTGGTGGAGGAGTGGTGGCCGGTGCTCCAATGATCTTTGTAGTGGTTGACTTATACTCCCAACTTTTCACAAATTAAACACTATTATTGTTATGATTTGATTTCCCCATCTTTTAATGCTTTGAAAATTCATTTTATCGATATATAATAGGTCTTTATTAAATTTAAGATGAGGGAGATGCGAACTCCTCACTTAAATGATTTATACTTCGACTTACTGAGGGTAAATTGGTCATGTCCATTGTTGCCCAAATATTTTAAGATTTAAACTACATGGTTAGAAAGTAGACTTAACGAGCATTTTAACGGGTCAAACCTCACAAAAATTGGAGTTCGGGAGTGTCCGGGACAAAACCGCAAAGTTTGAGCAATTGTGAAGCCTTAATGCGCCCCAGGCGCAAACCATGCTCCCTAGGCGCAATCCCTTGCGCCTGGGTGCATCTTAGGAATTTCAAAACCAACCAAACCTTGCGATCTTGCGACAGACACTCCCGAACTCCAATTTAGACGTGGTTTGAACTGATGAAAAGTAGTTAACACTAATTTCTAACGTAATTAGTTTTACTCCCAAACCATTTATACATCAAAAGATAGGTCAATTTTACCCTCAATAGGTCAAAAAGTAAATTATTTTGAAAAAATCATTGAATCACACTAACTTTAAACCGGATTGAAACCTTTTTTATATGGACAAAGAGGTATTCAAATTAGTAAAATATTGTGAGATTGAACCATAAAAATGATAGATTTTGGTTTATAGAAAGTTGAACGAAAGTAGACAAATTCAAAGATTGTCAGAGCCACGAAGGCTAAAACATGTTTTCATGCCCTTCCACTAATTCTATGTTCCATTCAGTATTCGCATTCCGAGTTCTAAGGCATTTGTTCATTTTTAAAATCTCCAAAGAATTTATAGGGCTTTTTACACTTTATCAAACAACACAAGCCTGCTTGACCAGTGCAACTCCTAAACCACCATCATTTGTTAACCGCATTATCTGAGAAGTTTTGATGCCACTACCTTGAGTACAATCACCTCACATTTCCAAAGAAAATGATCATATATTCTGATGTACAAATAATTTCGAATCAAAGATTTGTTTCTCAGAACCCACCCCTTCCTTGGCGCCTCAATTGTAGCTGTGGTGGTGGAGTGGAGGGGCGGTGATTATGTGGTGCTGGTGGAGGTGTACCAGTCGCGGTGGAGTTCCATGTGGAGCAGTAGAGGAGTGATAGTCGTGGCGTTGAAGTGGTGGTAGGCTTAAATGAATGTAGAGCCGGTATGGTTGAGGTGTGGTGTCAATGGTGGTAGCAAAGTGGATGTACGGTGGTAGTTGTGGTGAAGTGAGGGTGGTGGTGGTGTGGTGGTCGGTGCTCCGACTATCTTTGTAGTGGTCGACTTATACTACCAACTTTTCATAAATTAAACACTATTATTCTTATGATTGGATTTCACCATCTTTTAATACTTTAAAAATTATTTTTATATAATCGGTCTTTATCGGATTTAAGATGAGGGAGATGCTATCTCTTCACTTAAATGATTTACTTTTCGACTTACTGAGTGTAAATTGGTCTTGTCAATTGTTGCACAAATATTTTAAGATTCAAACTACTTGGGTTAGAAAGTAGACTTAATGAGCTTTTCAACGGTTCAAATCTTGCAAAAATTGGAGTTCAGGAGTGCCCGGGACACATCCGCAAAATTTGAGCAATTGTGGAGGCTTAATGAGCACCAGGCGCAATATCATGCTCCCCAGGCGCAATCCCTTGCGCTCTGGCACATCTTAGGAATTTCAAAACCAACCAAACCATGCGATAATGCCACAGACACTCCCGAACTCCGATTTGGACGTGGTTTAAATCGTTGAAAAGCTTGTCTAGCCTAACTTCTCACCTAATTAGTTTTGTGGGGGCGTGAAAATCCGACATCAGCGTTCTCCAATGAGTTGTCTTGTAGCATAGCTCCTGCTTGAACCGCATCGTCGGAAGAGTACATCGCACCTGCAACCGGAGGGGGGTTCCTCCGGGTAGAGCCTCCGACGAGCTAGTTAGTACCCGGGGAAGATAAAATTGAGACATAAAGCAGAGAATATAAGCCGTTTATGTAGGAGAGGAGAGTTGTGTAGGAGAGGAGAGTTGTGTGTACCTTAGGTGAAGGGGAGAGCCCTTGTTTATATAGAGAAAAGTGAGTGAGACTTCATGACTAAGTAAAGGCTATTAGTAGAAAGTTTCTATAAATGGAAAGTTAGGAGACTTAGGGAGTAAGTTAAGTAAAACGTGAAAAGGAAGCTTCTAGAAGGTCACAACTTGCCGCATCCACGTACCGAGCAATAGCCGTACGTCCCGAGCAATAGCGAGCGACCGTATATTTTACCGAACAATAAAGATGTTCGTCGAGCTGGTGAAGTACTCCGAGCAACATAAAGAACCTTCGAGCGGTCAAAGAGCTGCCGAGCGATAAGAAGAGCTGCCGAACGACAATAATAACTGCCGAATGACGATAATATCGGCCGAACGACGATAATAACGGCCGAATGACGATAGGAATTGCCGAGCGAGACAAAGAGCCCCCGAATGTACTTAAGACAAATGTTCGGCAATACTTGTGGGATAATACTTTACTTGTTGAAATCGTTCGGCTGTAATGATGTGGTTTTGGCACAATAATAAATAAAAGTCCCAAAAATAGGAACAAAGATAACACCTCACGGTCCTTCCGAGATATGTGGGTACCCCACTTAAACCTTATGAACTGAGGGAAATTTCGGCCCCCTACAATAGCCCCTCAACTTCTTCTTTATCGTTTAGATGAAGGAGGAGTTGAACCCAGGTGTGGCCGAATGACCGAAGTGAATTCCTTGCAAGATACAACATAGACCATAATTGCGCTTCGGATAGACTTAGTATAATAACCCAAGCCGGGTTGATGAAGCCGAGCCCCAGGATGCTAAATAGAAGTCCTGTCCTCAGCCAGATTCGGCTGGAATGAGAAAGAGCTCCACGGCCAGATTCAGCCTGAGTAAGACAAAGCCCCCACGGCCAGATTCGGCCGGATTGTCCAAAGGTAATGAAATCCGAATGCAATAATAATATAAAATTTCGAATGCTTTTGAAACCTGAATGTTTATGAGATGATGCATACGAAATGACGAGTATGAAATGATGAGTATGAAATGAACTGAAAGTGAACGACTGAGGATGCACGACACTCGGTATTCCCAAGAACTGAATACTCGAGCAAAACTACCGAAGGTATGCATCTGGTTATGTGCCGAGCAACCAAGATAGTGACCGAAAGAGTATCCGAGATGGTAACAAATCCAAGCTGTCTTCGTCTTCTTCGTCGCCCTAACGCTGGAGGCCTACAACCCGTAGGGAAGGTTTAGTCCAGTCGTGAGAATCCTTCGACCCACAGGGAAGGCTCTCAAACGAACGTAGGAGACCTGCGACCTAGAGGGAGGGCTTAGTCCGAACGTAAGGATTCTTCGTAAACCTCGGCGTGGCTGCATGACTCTTCACCTCAGACCCGCAGGGAAGGCTCACCGAACGTGGGAGGCCTTCAATCAGGAGTGACGGGCTAAGGTTGGAGTGCTGAATCTTTAAAGTCTTCGATTGATCTTGTGGCTTTTCACCTCAGACCCATCGGGAAGGCTCACCTAACGTGGGAGACCTTCGACCAGAAGGGACCGAGGTTAGAGCGTTGAGTCTTCATTGCTCGGTGGATTTGGGCCATCTTCAACTTGTGAACCTTTACTTCGGACTGGAAGAGTCGGTGGTGGAAAGTAGGACCATCTAGATGTAATACTAGGAGTGAGCCCCAATGCTCGGTGGAAGAGTCTGCTGTCTGGAGTGAATACGTCACCGAATGAAGGAGTTGCATAGATCGGCAGAAGCGTCCGCCGCTTGAGAGTGAATGCCTCACCGAACGGCGGAGTTGCATAGAAAGAGCTTGTCATTCTGAAAGTGTTTTTAGATGTCCGAATGAGTAGATTTCCGAGGGCTACGAGGATTTCGCCCAAACGATACGATTGCCAAGGGCTACGAGGATTTCGCCCGAACAAGTAGATTGCCGAGACAAACTTTAAGGAAGCAAATGAAATGCAAAACAAGTAGAGCACTTATCCAAACAATTGGGCAGAATGTCAAGTAGGTGTAGAATATAAATCGCAATTAAAGAGTCTAGTAGTTTAATTTGCTCTTTAATAAAAAGGATAAAAAACCTGTTCCACGGAAGAGAAAGATGGAGGATCCTAGATGAGGACCCAAAAGCAGAAAAAGAAGAGAGAACCGCCGCTGTCAGAAATTGAGACGCTTGAAGTTAGATCAAGACGAGCCCACCAATATATGCCACGTTTTCTCCCCAGCAGAGTCGCCAATTGTGGGGGCGTGAAAATCCGACATCAGCGTTCTCCAATGAGTTGTCTTGTAGCATAGCTCCTGCTTGAACCGCATCGTCGGAAGAGTACATCGCACCTGCAACCGGAGGGGGGTTCCTCCGGGTAGAGCCTCCGACGAGCTAGTTAGTACCCGGGGAAGATAAAATTGAGACATAAAGCAGAGAATGTAAGCCGTTTATGTAGGAGAGGAGAGTTGTGTAGGAGAGGAGAGTTGTGTGTACCTTAGGTGAAGGGGAGAGTCCTTGTTTATATAGAGAAAAGTGAGTGAGACTTCATGACTAAGTAAAGGCTATTAGTAGAAAGTTTCTATAAATGGAAAGTTAGGAGACTTAGGGAGTAAGTTAAGTAAAACGTGAAAAGGAAGCTTCTAGAAGGTCACAACTTGCCGCATCCACGTACCGAGCAATAGCCGTACGTCCCGAGCAATAGCGAGCGACCGTATATTTTACCGAACAATAAAGATGTTCGTCGAGCTGGTGAAGTACTTCGAGCAACATAAAGAACCTTCGAGCGGTCAAAGAGCTGCCGAGCGATAAGAAGAGCTGCCGAACGACAATAATAACTGCCGAATGACGATAGGAATTGCCGAGCAAGACAAAGAGCCCCCGAATGTACTTAAGACAAATGTTCGGCAATACTTGTGGGATAATACTTTACTTGTTGAAATCGTTCGGCTTTAATGATGTGGTTTTGGCACAATAATAAATAAAAGTCCCAAAAATAGGAACAAAGATAACACCTCACGGTCCTTCCGAGATATGTGGGTACCCCACTTAAACCTTATGAACTGAGGGAAATTTCGGCCCCCTACAAGTTTTACTCCAAAACCATTTATACACCAAAAGATAGGTCAATTTTACCCTCAACTGGTCGAAAAGTAAATTACTTTGAAAAAATCATTGAATCACAGTAACTTTAAACCGAATTGAAACCTATTTTATATGGATAAAGAGGTATCCAAATTAGAAAAATATGGTAAATTGAAACATAAAAAAAAAAGATTTTGGTTTATCGAAAGTTGGACGAAAGTAGACAAATTCAAAGATTGTCGGAGCCACTAAGATTGAAACATGTTTTCTTGCCCTTCTACTGATTCTTTGTTCCATTCAATACTCGTATTCCTACGTCTAAGGCATTTGTTCTTGTCTAAAGAGCCACGGAGAATTTATAGGGCTTTTTACACTTCATCAAACAACACAAACCTGCTTTATCATCTCGGGATTCGCCTAATACACTAGGCTTATTCATTTAAGAAACCAAATTTTTGTGTCCATACCACCAACAATATCACTTGGCAAGTGCAACTCCCAAACCACCATCATTTGATAACCGCATTTCGCCAAAAGTTTTGATGCCACTACCTCAAGTACAATCACCTCACAAATGCGAAGAAAATGGTCATATCTTTTGATGTACAAATAATTTTGAATCCAAGAATTGTATCTCAGAATCCACCCCTTCCATGGCGCCACAATAGTGGCTGTGGTGGTGGAGTGGAGGGGTGGTTTATCGAAAGCTGGACGAATGTAGACCAATTCGAAGATTGGTGGAGCCACTAGGGCTAAAACATGTTTTCATGCCCTTCCATTGATTCTTTGTTCCATTTGGTACTCGCATTCCAAGTTCTAAGGAATTCGTTCATTTCTTAAGAGCTCCCAAAACTACAATTTGAAACGTATATCCTAAGTCCGAACTTATCTAGACACTTCAATTTGAAGCTTGACTTTGAGAAACAGGTTTAGGAAGTAAGTTCGACCAAAAACATGACTTGGCCTTTGAACTCGAAGTAAAGGTTCAAAGGACATGGGATTAGGTCCCGTTTTTCCTAGTGACTAAGCAGAATAAGAATCTAAGTAGCCATTCATTAGGTTTTGGACTTTTTGTAACGAAGACTACATTGGTGAGCATATTCACGATTGATGCTCAAATATCAATACTTCTGCACCTGGGCTCGTCGCCACATTGTATCTATTTCGTGATGAGAACGTACCAATCAGTGTTCCATTTATATCTTTTTCAGGCTGTACATGAATCCAAGGATTACCCCAAGCCCTGCTGCAAGATACTTGACAAAGTGAGATAAAGCACTTAATATGCTCTCGTGTTGGTTGTTTATAACATCAGGTTAGCATTGGAAAAATAGGTTTTTTTGAAAGTAGACTTAATGAGCTTTTTAACGGTTTAAACCATGCTAAAATTGCAGTTCGAGAGTGTCAGGGACAAACCCACAAAGTTTGAGCAGTTGTAGACCCTTAATGCGCCAATGCCGCAATACCATGCTCCCTAGGCGCAATCCCTTGCGCCCGGGTGCATCTTAGGAATTCCAAAACCAACCAAACTTTGCGAGCTTGCCACAGACACTCCCGAACTCCGATTTGGACATGGTTTGAACCATTGAAAAGCTTGTCTGGCCTAATTTCTAACCTAACATGTTTTACTACAAAAACATTTATACACCAAAATATAGGTCAATTTTACACTCAACATGTCGAAAAGTAAGTTATTTTTAAAAAATCATTGAACCACACTTACTTTAAACCGGATTGAAACCAAATTTATATGGATAAAGAGTTATTCAAATTGGTAAAATGCGGTGAGATTGAACCATAAAAATAATAGATTTTTGTTTATCGAAAGCTGGACGAAAATAGACCAATTTAAAGATTGTCGGAGCCACTAAGGCTAAAACATGTTTTCATGCCCTTCCACTGATTCTCTGTTCCATTCGGTACTCGTATACCTAGTTCTAAGGCATTCTTTCATTGCGTAAGAGCTCCCGAAACTACAATTTGAAACTTATATCTTAAGTCCCAACTTTGAGAAAAGAGCTTTAGGAAGTAACTTCGAACAAAAACATTTCTTGGCCTTTGAACTCGAAAAAAAGGTTCAAAGGACATGGGATTAGGTCCCGTTTTTCCTAGTGTCTATGCAGGATAAGAATATAAGTAGCCATTCTTTAGGTTTTGGACTTTTTGTCACCTCGACTACATTGGTGAGCATATTCACGAATGATGCTGATCAAATATCAATACTTCTGCACCTGGGCTCGCCGCCACCTTGTATCCATTACGTGATGAGAACGTAGCAATCAGTGTTCCGTTTACATCTTTTTTAGGCTATACATGAATCCAAAGACCCCAAGCCCTGCTGCAAGATATTTGATAGAGTAAGATAAAGCAATTCAAATGCCCTCGTGTTAGTTTTTTATTACATCGGGTGAGCATTGGAAAATTTTGTATTTTTTTTAAAGTTGACTTCAAGAGCTTTTTAACGGTTCAAACGTCGCCAAAATTGGAGTTCGAGAGTGTTCGGGACAAACCCGCAAAGTTTGGACAATTGTAGAGCCTTAATGCTCCCCAGGCGGAATACCATGCTCCCCAGGCGCAATACCATGCGCCCGGGCGCATCTTGGGAATTTCAAAACCAATTAAACTTTGCGATCTTGCCATAGACACTCCCGAACTCCGATTTGGACATGATTTGAACATTTGAAAAGCTTGTCTAGCCTAATTTCTAACCTAATGTGTTTTACTCAAAAAACATTTATACACCAAATGATAGGTCAATTTTACCCAAAACCGGTCGAAAAGTAAGTTATTTTGAAAAAATCATTGAACCACACTTACTTTAAACCGGATTGACATATGGATAAAGTGTTATTAAAATTGGTAAATTACGGTGAGATTGAACCATAAAAATAATAGATTTTTGTTTATCGAAAGCTGGGCAAAAGTAGACAATTTCAAAGATTGTTGGAGCCAGTAAGGCTAAAACATGTTTTCATGCCCTTCCACTGGTTGTCTGTTTCATTCGGTTCTTGCATTCCGAGTTCTAAGCCATTCGTTCATTTCTTAAGAGCTCCCGAAAGTATGATTTGAAACTTATATCTTAAGTCCGAACTTATCTAGACACTTCAATTTGAAGCTGCTGTTGAGAAAGAGCTTTAGGATGTAACTTCGAACAAAAACATGACTTGGCCTTTGAACTCGAAATAAAGGTTCAATGGACATGGGAATAGGTCCCGTTTTTCCTAGTGACTAAGCAGGATAAGAATCTAAGTAGCCATTCTTTAGGGTTTGGACTTTTTGTCACCTCGGGTTGGTTTTTTATAACATTGCGTGAGCATTGGAAAATTTGGCTTTTTTTTTAAAACAAGAATTAACGAGCATTTTAACGGTTCTAACCTCTCCAAAATTTGAGTTCGGGAGTGTCCCGGACAAACCCGCAAAGTTTGAACAATTGTAGACCCTTAATGCATCCCAGCCGCAATACCATGCTCCCTAGGCGCAATCCCTTGCGCCCGGGCACAGCTTTGGAATTTCCCAACCAATGAAACTTTGCGATCTTGCCACAGTCGCTCCCGAACTCCGATTTGGACATGGTTCGAACCATTGAAAAGCTTGTCTGGCCTAATTTCTAACCTAATGTGTTTTACTCAAAAAACATTTATACACCAAAAGATTTGTCAATTTTACCTTCAACAGGTCGAAAAGTAAGTTATTTTGAAAAAATCATTGAACCACACTTACTTTAAACCGGATTAAAACCTAATTTATAAGGATAAAGAGGTATTCAAATTGGTAAAATACAGTGAGATTGAACCATAAAAGTAATAAATTTTGGTTTACCGAAAGCTAATCGAAAGCTAGACAAAAGTAGCCACCTCAAAGATTGTCGCAGCCACTAAGGCTAAAACATGTTTCCATGCCCTTCCACTAATTCTTTGTTCCATTCGGCATCGCATTCCTAGTTCTGTGGCATTCGTTAATTTCTTAAGAGCTCCTGAAACTACAATTTGAAACTTATATCTTAAGTCCGAACTTATCTTGACACTTCAATTTGAAGCTTGATTTTGAGAAAGAGCTTTAGGAAGCAACATCGAACAAAAACATGACTTGGCCTTTGAACTCGAAATAAAGGTTCAAAGGACTTGGGATTAGGTCCCATTTTTCCTAGTGACTAAGCAGGATAAGAATCTAAGTGGCCATTCTTCAGGTTTTGGACTTTCTGTCACCCAGACAACATTGGTGAGCAGATTCACGATTGATGCTCGAATATCAGTACTTATGCATCTGGGTATGCCACCACAATATATCCGTTTTGTGATGAGAACGTACCGATCAGTGTTCCGTTTATATCTTTTTTAGGCTATTGCTAGGACTACGGGTCACAGTCTCTCTATGTTGGCAAATTCCAAGACAAAAACACATATTTATTTGTATCCCATTTCATCGAGTTGTATTTTATTTATTTTTGTTTCTGGAGTGTCTTTTTAGGAAATGGAAGGAAATCAATATTGTGTAATTGAGAGATTGAGTTTTTAGGTGGAAGAAAATCAAATAAGATCAAGGCAATCAAGGATTTTGACAATTAGCGTTTTTGAAAGGAAAGAAAAATTAAGCAAATTGATTTCTCGGAAAATGGCATCTCCTCAGCAACCACTTGCATCATATATTTATCCAAGTCTGTGAGGATTGTTTTTTGGGTGTTGGACGGCATACACATAGACTCAGCAACTTCACATCATTTTTGAGGACATAACAAATACCAAAAGAGAAGTGTGCTGTACATACGTCCGATACATATCTTTGAATCTTTAAGTAAAAAGAAGATCGGTGGATCTTTGAGCGTACAACACAACTTCAAGAGGTTTACAACATGAACTCAGTTAATCTCTGAACAAAGTCCTTCGGTGGATTCCGGAAGGCAAACGGAAGGCTTGTGGATTCAAGGCAGCGGCAGTCAAGCACTGGGTGTGGTGAACGTGGATTCGGCAAGTAAGTCTTAGAGCGATTTGTGAGGATTCAGAATCGTAGGGTAAGATTACTTGTAACCGCACAATATTTTATAGTGTTTGATTCCTTCCCGTGGTTTTTTCCCGTTTAGGGTTTTCCACGTATATCTTGGTGTTCTTCTGTTTATTGCTTTTCGGTGATTGATTGGGTTGATATATTGATTGTGGGTTGATATTGAAAAAGTTTAAAACATAGCAAATATTTTTTAAACCTAGGCGAGCAAGAAATTTTTTAGCTATACATGAATCCAAGGATTACCCCAAGCCCTGCTGCAAGATATTTGACAAAGTGAGATAAAGCACTTAATATGCTCTCGAGTTGGCTTTTTATAACATCGGGTGAGCATTGGAAAAATTGGTTTTTTCTTTAAATTAGCCTTAACAAGCTTTTTAACTGTTTAAACTTTGCCAAAATTGGAGTTTGAGAGTGTCCGGAACAAACCCGCAAAGTTTGAGCAATTGTGGAGCCTCAATGCGCCCCAGGCGCATTACCTCGCTCCCCAGGCGCAATCCCTTGCGCCCGGGCGCATATTAAGAATTTCAAAACCATTTAAACTTTGCGATCTAGCCATAGACACTCCCGAACTCCGATTTGGACATGGTTCGAACCGTTAAAAAGCTTGTCTAGCCTAATTTCTAACCTAATGTGTTTTACTCCAAAAACATTTATACACCAAAAGATTTGTCAATTTTACCCTCAACAGGTCGAAAAGTAATTTATTTTTAAAAAATCATTGAACCACTTAAACCGGATTGAAACCTAATTCATATGGATAAAGAGGTTTCAAATTGTTAAAATACAGTGAGATTGAACCATAAAAATTATAGATTTTGGTTTATCGAAACCAAGACGAAAGTAGACCATTTCAAAGATTGTCGGAGCCACTAAGGCTAAAACATGTTTTCATGCCCTTCCATTGATTCTTTGTTCCATTCGGTATCGCATTCTTGTTCTAAGGCATTCGTTAATTTCTTAAGAGCTCCCGAAACTACAATTTGAAACTTATATCTTAAGTCCGAACTTATCTAGACACTTCAATTTGAAGCTTGACTTTGAGAAAGACCTTTAGGAAGCAACATCGAACAAAAACATGATTTGGCCTTTGGACTCGAAATAAAGGTTCAAAGGACATGGGATGAGGTCCCGTTTTTCCTAGTGACAAAGCAGGATAGTAATCTAAGTAGCCATTTTTTTGGTTTTGGACTTTCTGTCACCTAGGCAATATTGGTGAGCACATTCACGTTTGATGCTCGAATATCAGTACTTCTGCATCGGGGAATGCCGCCGCGTTATACCCGTTTCGTGATGAGAATGTTCCAACCAGTGTTCCATTTATATCTTTTTTAGGCTATACATGAATCCACGGATTACCCCAAGCCCTGCTGCAAGATATTTGACAAAGTGAGATGAAGCACTTAATATGCTCTCGGGTTGGCTTTTTATAACATCGGGTGAGCATTTGAAAAATTGGTTTTTTCTTTAAATTAGACTTAACGAGCTTTTTAACGGTTAAAACTTTGCGAAAATTGGAGTTCAAGAGTGTCCGGAACAAACCCGCAAAGTTTGAGCAATTGTGGAGCCTCAATGAGCCCCAGGCGCAATACCATGCTCCCCAGGCCCAATCCCATGCGCCCGGGCGTGTCTTAGGAATTTCAAAACCATTTAAACTTTGCGATCTTGCCACAGACACTCCCAAACTCCGATTTGGAAATGGTTCGAACAGTTGAAAAGCTTGTCTAGCCTAATTTCTAACCTAATGTGTTTCACTCAAAAAACATTTATACACCAAAAGATTTGTCAATTTTACCCTCAACAGGTGGAAAAGTAAGTTATTTTGAAAAAATCATTGAACCACACTTACTTTAAACCGGACTGAAACCTAATTCATATGGATAAAGAGGTATTCAAATTGGTAAAATACGGTGAGATTGAACCATAAAAATAATAGATTTTGGTTTATTGAAAGCTAGACGAAAGTAGACCAATTCAAAGATTGTCGGAGCCACTAAGGCTAAAACACGTTTTCATGCCCTTCCATTGATTCTCTGTTCCATTTGGTACCCGCATTCCTAGTTCTAAGGCATTCGTTAATTTCTTAAGAGCTCCCGAAACTACACTTTGAAACTTATATCTTAAGTCCGAACTTATCTAGACACTTCAATTTGAAGCTTGACTTTGAGAAAGACCTTTAGGAAGCAACATCGAACAAAAACATGACTTGGCCTTTGAACTCGAAATAAAGGTTCTAAGGACATGGGATTAGGTCCCGTTTTTCCTAGTGATTAAGCAGGATAAGAATCTAAATAGCCATTCTTTAGGTATTGGTGAGCATATTCACGATTGATGCTCAAATATCAGTACTTCTGCATCTGGGCTCGCCGCAACCTTGTATCCGTTTCGTGATGAGAACGAACCAATCAGTGTTCCGTTTATATCTTTTTTAGGCTATACATGGATCCAAGGATTTACCCCAAGCCCTGCTGTAATGTATTTAACAGAGTGAGATAAAACACTTAATATGATCTCGGGTTGGTTTTTTATAACATCGGGTGAGCATCGGAAAAATTGGTTTTTTTTTTTAAAGTAGACTTAACGAGCTTTTTAACGATTCAAACCTCGCCAAAATTGGAGTTCGAGAGTCTCCGGCGTAAACCCGCAAAGTTTGAACAATTGTAGAGCCTTAATGCGCCCCAGCCGCAATACCATGCCCTTGCGCCCGGGCGCATCTTTGGAATTTCAAAACCATTTAAACTTTGCGATCTTGCCATAGACACTCCTGCACTTCAATTTGGAAATGGTTTGAACCGTTGAAAAGCTTGTTGATAAGTGCCGAAATATTGATATTTTGGCTCTTCAAACTACACTTGTTAGTTGTTTATATTTGTTTATTGATATTTATTTTGCTTCTTTTTTGTTTATAGGTTGCTCGAGCTTGATGTCCAAGATATTGAATAAAAATAAGAGTTTAATGATGTTTGGGGTCAAAGTGAAGAATGCTTCAAAGTTGAATCATTAGTTTATCATTACATCAAGTCAAAAGGACCTTGGTGTGATTAATGGACTAATGCCCTATATAAGTGAAACTGAAGACTTCGGCAGGGGGTGGATGGGGGTTTCGGATTTGGTTTTCGACGATGCACGGAACGGAAGCAGCAAGGATCACGTTGCTGCTCTTGAGGATGGAGACTAAACCAACACTTGATTCACTCCTTCCCATGAGCGGCTAAACCCTCTTCTAGGGTATAGATGAAACTCGAACTCTGAGTAACCTTTTTATGTTTTGATTTAGGTTTTATTATTCGAATCACGGTTGTATGACTTTCAAGGATTTATTTGCGGTGTTAATTTTCTCTATTGAATCTTGTGTATGATTTTCTAGATTTTTATGCACGTTCATACAACGGTTCTTAATTGTTTGTGATAACTGAGTAAGATGGGTTATGCTCCGTAAGACGCGCCGTGCTATTAGACGATCTGTGCCATAGAGACGGGTCGTACTAGTAAGACGGTTCGTACTAGGCGGCGATACCCCATGCTATTTGGTAATTATTTTTGATACGGAAACGACCCGATCACTTGTCTAGCCTAACTTCTAACCTAATGTGTTTTACTCCAAAAACATTTATACACCAAATGATAGGTGAATTTTACCCTCAACAGGTCGAAAAGTAAGTTATTTTGAAAAAATCATTCAACCACACTTAGTTTAAACCGGATTGAAACCTAATTTATATGGATAAAGGGTTATTCAAATTGGTAAATTACGGTGAGATTGAAAATAAAAATAATAGATTTTCGTGTATCGAAAGGTAGACGAAAGTAGATCAATTCAAAGATTGTTGGACCCACTAAGGCTAAAACATGTTCTCGAGACAGATAGACAAAAAATTCAAAAAGTCTTGTACTTGATTGAATCATTAAGCATCACGAGCATCAAATTCATCAAGAAACTTGCAAGAGCAAGACATCTTGTTATAATCACCGATAACACTGGTGAGGAAGAAATCAAATCGCGGTTGGAAATCGCCATAGAAATTGAGAATGTTCCACAGGTAACCAATGGAAATAGCAATCACGATAAATAGTACAAAAGAGTAAGAAGGGTAATTCACACATTTTTTTTTCCCAATCGTCATACATTAGCGGGGGTTAGTAAGAGGTGTTAGTGTTAGCACAGGAGGTCCAGAAGCTATCCATAGCTTGGGACCCCAGGGTATTGCCCCAGTAGGGATTGAACCCAAGACCTCCCCCTTGGGGGAGAGATGACAAACCTATAACCACAAAAAGTGGACGGAATGCATACTAGTCGCGGGTGACAAATTCCTTTTAAGCCCAAACGCGTAGGTTTATTGCATTTCAATAAGCCAACAATCTGATTGAACTTTTTTATGCCAAACCTGGCCTTAACAGTGACAAAGAACAAGATAATCAAATTTAAGTCCAGAACATGGGCAAGTTATTTTGTGCGCCAAATATCGCTTTTACCGGCAGTAAAAAAAACTGCCGTTA
The DNA here is from genome assembly GCA_019656295.1 of Rhododendron mucronatum var. ripense. NCBI lineage: Eukaryota > Viridiplantae > Streptophyta > Magnoliopsida > Ericales > Ericaceae > Rhododendron > Rhododendron mucronatum. The sequence goes on from BPLT01000011.1 coordinate 1,400,643, forward strand.
AAAGCTAATTTTACCGGCATTAGTAAAACCGCCGGAAATAACTACCTAAAACGGCCATTTTTTTAAGAATGCCATTTTTACAAACTTTTACCGGCGGTTTTTTAAAATACCGCCAGAAAAAATAAAATATACGCTTTTTTTTAATACCGGCAGTTTATTACCGCCGTTTATAATAATACCGACCCGTATAATATAAATATTATTATTTATCCTATATGACGAAATATGCAACTCAGCCCAGTTGGTAGCTCGCGCGCTATAGGATCCGGAGGTTCCGGGTTCGATTCTTGGGAAAGCAAAAAACATTAACCACCGATTTATTACCGGCGGTTCTTTACCGCCGTTTTTAGTATTACCGGCGGTTTTGTAATGCCGCTTTTGATTTTCCGACAATTGTTTTCCCGGTGGTTTATTCCCGGCGGTTTTTGAACTATTACCGCGGTTTTTAGTATTACTCGCGGTTTTTGGACTATTAACGGCAGTTTTCTCATGCCGCTAATGCAAAAATTTGGCGTAGAGCGCTCCAGGAGTAGTCTCTTAAAAGTGTAAGATGGAGGAGCATGGCTCGTAGAGGAGCAGCCTCTCACAAACGTGTAGGGGTGCGGATGCACAAAATTGAATTTGAAGGGGTGAATTTGCATATTGCCCAAATCACAAGGGTATAAGTGTACTTCACGCAACAATAAACTGAGAATGTAAATAACTCTTTCCGATTCTTCGTCAAGAGTCAAGACCAAAATTTACTTCTTTTTCATATTTGATCTTAAAGTATCTCTGTCCTTGACTTCAACACTTTTTCTCCTTTGGAATTAACTTGAGAGTGTAAATTACTGTGTTGTCAATTCAAATTATCTCTCTCTTCCTATTAGTTTGGTTAGTAATAAACACATGTTTTTTTTTTTCAATCGTCATACATCAGCGGGGGTTAGTAGGGGTGTTAGAGTTAGCACAGGGAGTCCAGAAGCTATCCATAGCTTGGGACCCCAGGGTATTGCTCCTGCAGGAGTCGAACCCAAGACCTCCCCCTTGGGGGAGAGATGACAAACCAACTGCATATAAACTTTTGTTTTCGCGGCCAAGAGTAATTCAATGCGGCCAAGAGCAATTCGTAGCTACCCCAAGTGCAATTCCATGCAGCCAAGTGTAATTCGATGCGGCAAAAGCAATTCGATGCGGCCAAGTGCAATTCATAGCAGACAAGTGCAATTCAATGTGACCAAGATTAATTTGTAGCGATCCAGTGCAATTTGATGTGGCCAAGTGTAATTCAATGTGGACAAGAGTAATTTGTAGCACCCAAGTGCAATTCGATGCGGCCAAGAGCAATTCGACGCGGCCAAGTGTAATTCCATACTTGCGTTTATGGATCTCATCGTCCATATATTCCCGTCCGTTTTTGGGAGACGATAAACTGTTCTTCATGGCGGCGCACGCCGAGGTTTAGGACGTCCAACGAGGTCGGCGTCTTCGATCTGGTCCTTAGATCCTCTCTCTTTCCCTCTCCCCTTTGTTTTTTTCTGGCCCCCTCCTCTAGCCTTCTGCGTTTTCTTCTTGTTTTGTTGTTTTATTTTTGGCAATCCCCTCCCGGTTGTGTTTCATCTGTGCTTTGGATCCATTGTTGGTCTTTCTCTTGGGTTTTCCAGCTCTTGGCCTAACAACTAGGGGCATTTGGTGGTCTAGACATGGCTGGCGTCGGTCTCCCGCCAGTTGCATTGTTGGACATTGGATGCATCGGTCATCGCCTAACGGCTCAGTGAGCTTCCGCTGCTAGTGGGTGGTATGCGGATGGTGCCTTTTCTCGTGGTGGCCAATGGTGGCGCGGTGGTTTTATTTGGCAAAGTGCTATTCGGGTTGTTTGGTGGTTCTATCGGTGGTCCAGTCGCCGGAGGTGGGGCAACGCTGCAGTGAAGAACTTCAGAAGTCTTGGGTAGGTTTTGGGTATTCTTGGGCTGGATCTTGCCTACTTTGGCAGGTTAGATGGTGGGTTATGGGGCATTTATTTTTTGATCTGGCATTTGAAAGCCTTTGTATTTGTTTGATTTGTATTGTAGTATCTGGACTTTGAGGCCTTTAGGTGTTTGGTTGTCATGCCCTCTGGCTGTTGGGCTCTGCCCTTTTACCCAACTTTGATTGGATTCCCCTCCCCATTTCCTGAACTTGATGTTACCTTGCCAAGTTTCCTAATAAATGGATACTTTTGCCAATCAAGAAAACTATGTCAATTAGCAAGTGTCTCAAATGATGCTATATAACAGCAATGAAGGAAATTGACTCTAAAACATTTCATTCCAATCACAAAATACATAACACAATTTGAAGAATATCCATAAGTGACCAACACAGCCTATAGTAGCCAACCAAACAAAAAAGGGGGACTATAGTAAACATATAATAGTACGTACCCCTTTGGAAAACAAATTAAAATACATGTAATCAATTCAACACCAGCATCAGTTGCACTGGACATTCTAGAGTTGCCTTGTCGCGATATTGCCGTCCATGGTGCAATCCAAATTATTAGCCTTCTTCCTCTAGAAAATGAACATGAGGTCCACCTTTTCGTTCAAAGTCAATTGGTATTCCTAGCTTGGTAGTTAAGAAGGTTTACTGAAACAATTATGTTTATGGTGGATCGGAGAAAGGTTTTTGAATTTGGGATTTTAGCACTCCCAACTGGCATACCCTTAGAGAAGAAATTGACAGTGGAGTTTTCATATTTATAAGGGCCCAAATTTGTGTTCTTGAACCCAAGTGCAGTGTTCATCGTTTTGTTGAACGAATGGGTGGTTGTTTGGACATCGGAAGCGCCGAACATGGCAGAACAAACCCGGAATTGAGGAGTTCGAACTTTCATAACCGTCATTGTGAAGTGTATGATGATTCCGGTTTGGAAAATGACAAAGGCCACGACATATAACAACAATTTCTTACATTTCTGGCTTCGGAACTTGGATGAGGTTGCTTTGCCCGTTCTTGGTCGCTCTGGTAATAACCGTTGGCAGGTGCCAAGGCATACCCTGCTTTGTATTCCACTGCCAAAGGACTTTTTTTTTTGTGAATTTTTAGATGGAAATTTAACATCTTGTTTGAATTGGAAGGGGAGTGGAGTTTTTTCTGGGGAAATGGCTTGGGGAAATATTTTAGAGGATGCTAAGTACAAAGAATTTTTACCTGTAAATTATCTGGAATGCACTTGTAGAGGGTATTTATGACCGGGTGATTTTCAGGTAAAGCTTTTTTATACGTAGCACTTTTGAATATTTTATGGTTTCCAAAAGCATCTGAACGGTTTGATGCTTGACTTTTGAGAATAGTTTTGTTTACGAACTACTCTTGGCTGGATCGAATTGTACTTGGCGGCGTCAAATTATATTTGGCAGCTAGGAATTGCCGTTGGCCGCTACGTATTGCACTTGACCGCTATGAATTGGACTTGGCCGCGTGGAAATGACTTGGCCGCATCGAATTGCACTTGGCCGCTTGTAATTGCACTTGCCCGCATGGAATTGCACTTGGCTGCGTTGAATTGCACTTGGCCCCAATTCGACGCGGCCAAGTGCAGTTCCACGCGGCCAATTGCAATTTGTAGCGTCCAAGTGCAATTCAATGCGGCCAAGTTCAATTCAACGCGGCCAAGTGCAATTTGATTTGGCGAAGTGCATTTCCATGCGGCCAAAAGGAATTCGATGTGACCAAGTGCGATTCGTAGTGGCCCCAAGTGCAATTCGATGCCAAGGAGTGACAAAGAAGCCATGGCATTTGATGCCAAGGAGCTCCGTTGCCAAAAGCACAAGAAATGGCTACGCTACGGTATAGCCTTCATCCTTTTCCACAATGGAATCATACTCCTCGTCTCCATGACGGTCATGAAGGTCCAAAATCCCAAGTTCCAGGTCAGATCCACCGGTTTGGGCTAGCCTTAAGAACACTAGTATCTGGGTTGCAACAATCTTATTGCTTTGTCTTGGATACTCATGATAAAGGCGTTGGTTTTATCTCTACTGGGTAAATGATTTATCTAGGATTGTTGGAAACTATCTGTGCAATGTATTAGGTGAGACCAGGCCGGGCTAGATCTTAGGACAACATCGAGATCGATGACACATACATGGCATGTCCTTTCTTTTTTAGAAATGCGTCTAGGACTCATCTAAAATTCACCTTTTGCTTTACTGTCAGTACTAAGCCACCCATTCTACACAAAACCACACTGCCTTCTCGGACCACCTTAATGGCAGGGCAAACGGAACTGAATGAGCTGAAAATGACTGTGAAGGAAATGAGTCAGAAAGTGGACAAAATGCCAACTCTGGTCCAAGGGTTGGTCAACCTTTTCACCTCTATAATCCTGAACACAAATGTGGGACTGAATGATGATGTTGGGGACCCAGGGGTTGATAAACTTTGCTCAAAAGCGAAGCTTTCAAAAATGTTCAAGGACCAGGCTGAAATTCATGATGCTAGGGCTCACTCGAAGGAAGATATTGGACCCCTGTTCGGAACCAGTGCCAACATGCATATTGTCTCGGCAGAAATACATGAGATCAATCCCAAAGGCAAAAAGGCTTATCCTGTTAATAGCATAAGGCTATACAGTTGCAAAGCAGGTAAAGCTTTCGTTAGGGGCACCACCGTGAACCCTCAACTTAGTCGCGGAACCAAATCAAGGGCCTTCTCCCATTTCTCTGAACCTCAATCCCTCGTTTATGAAAAGCTCCTCAAAACTGATCTCATCAAGCCACTTCCCCAAACTCCTTTACCTCAAAAGCTTTCAATAAATCACAATCCAAATGCCTTCTACACCTTCCATCAAATACCCGGTCATGTTACCGATGAATGCAATCATCTCCGCTACAAGATTCAAGACCTTCTCGATGACAGAATCATCCCTCCACCACAGCCAGGCATCAAGCCTAAGCACAATCCTTGTATCAACTCCGCCTTTTTCAGCAAAGAAAGGTAAACCATCAAGAGCCATGCAATGGTCCAACCTTCTACGAGTCTGTGAGTTTTCAAGCTTCGAGTCCTTGTCCTCTAAACGACCATCTTTGTGTTTGAGTCAATTTGTACCTCAAGTCCTTCATGCTTTCCCTGTTGCGTCTGTGTGTTCTCATTTTTAAGTCTGTAAGAGTCAAAAAAAAAAAAAAAAAAAGGTGTCAGTTTCGTGGGCCTAAACTACGTTGTGACCTGATTCCTTTATGGGATACACAGGCAGCCTCACCCTGAGGCCCGGTCACAAGCATTCAAGTCAATCTCAAGATTCGGTCATGCTCTTTCGAGTCAACCCCTACTGGTTCGGTCGCTGTTTTTCAAACATCGCGTCTCTACAATAAACTCAGGGTTTCGAAATTGTTCTCCACCATCAGTTGAAAATCATGATAATCGCTTCAAAACACGAGATGATTTTTAATTGAACCCTTCACCCCAGGCAAGAAGAAGAATTTCCAGGGACCAATTCCCGATGCTATATTCATTCTAAGAAGCAATCTCGTGACTCTGAAAAAGCTCACTATATCAAAATCTCAAAATCTGACTTGGGCAAAAGTTAGAGCATGCAAACAAAAACTTCTCAATGGAGCATCTAGGATTCAGTTGTTAAGTTGCGCAATCCAAAACGAAGAAAGGCCATCGTTCGTTTCATCCTACGCATAAAGATATATCCTTTGATAGCCTCTTTGAGCCACAATCAAATTCTTTGAAAAATAATCACAACTAGCCAGCTATCCCCCGCATCAGGGCAAAATGAAAAATAAAAGTGCCAGAACAAACATTGAAATTCAAAGCATCGAAAGGATGAAATCGCCAAACGCAATAACAAAAGGCGTTGAAAGCAAATGAAAAATCAAGAGAAGACGCCTACCAAAGCAAAAAGGCACAAAAAGTTCAAAGGCTGCTAGCTGTAAAAACCCAAAAGAAAGTGAAATTTTGAGCCAATTGTCCTTTCTTTGTTAAGCCCAAACCATGGCCCACAATACAACCCAAAAAGTCCTTTCAGATTGGAAAGCTCAATTTGATAGCAGGAATCCTAGGCGTTAAGAGGCATGATCGTAAATCAATACATGGAGAAAAGTCAAAGCATTGCTCAAAGCAAAAATCCAAACTAGGGCATTTTCGATCCACGGGCCATCATCAGCAACCTAGGGCACGGTTCATGATAAAAACTCTCATGTTTTGACAAAACAAAATCGGAAGATTTGAATGCAAATCAATTGATGGAGTAAAACAATTTTTGAAATTCCAAAAGGAGAATTCCAAGAACCTGGGCACGTCTACCATTTCAAAGATTCAAACCCCTTCGCCCAATCATGGGCACCATTCGAAAGTTGCTTCGTCTTTCCCTCCTCATTTGCGTCAAATAGTCTTGTCAAAATCCAACGCTTTTACCAAGTCAAAAGAGTCATCTCGATTTTGTTAATTCTCGACTCGTGGAAGCCATTTCAACACTTGGAAGAATACCACCCCTGAGAGAAGCTCGTTGGGCTGAAAACCGCAAGGGCGGCCTAGGCAAAAGTTAAGGCAGTTAATCAAAAGGGTTCGCTAGACCGAAACCCAAAAGGGCGGTATTAGGCAAAATTTAGAGCACAAAAGGAGAGTGTTAATACCCGAGCGAAACCATAGCCTGAACTGCATACATGGTCAATTGGTTGCCAAAACCATCAGAACTAGGGTTCGTCACTCACTGGGGCACAACAGCTTGACGTCATCCACCTAGGCAAGCTTATGCCCAACCTCAAGACTTGGCCACAAATTTCAGCCCAAAGCTCAAGCCTTGACCAAAGGCAAGTTCCAGCCCAAAACTCAAGCCTTAACCAAAGGAAAAATCCTGCTCAGAATCCATGGCCCGACCCAAGTAAACTCCAACGTTGGCAAATTCAAGCACTCAACGTAGGCAAATTCTAGCCCAAAATCCAAGATACCAGTCCACTGGTCAAAGATAGTAAAGCAAAAAGGGTACTTAGATTTGTCCCCTATTTTTACAAAAAAAAAAAAAAGGAATGTTGTACACATCGTTGTCGAGTGCTAACTCGCGTATCTCGAATGTTGTCCAAAAGCCAATCAACCAAGCTACGGTCCAAAAGACCTAATTCATCTTAGTCTTCCAAGCTATGGTCCAAAAGACATAATGCTTCTTAGTCTTCCAAGCTATGGTCCAAAGACCTAATGCTTCTTAGTCTCTCAATCTATGGTCTAACTGACCTAATGCTTCTTAGTCTCTCGGGCGATGGTCAAAATGACCTAAGCTTCTTCGTTTATCAAGCAGCGGTCAAAAGTACCTAAGCTTCTTTGTCTATCGAGCAACGGTCAAAAAGACCAAAGCTTTTTAGTCAATCGGCGACAGTCAAAATGACCTAAGCTTCTTCATCTATCAAGCGATGGTCAAAAGGACCTAAGCTTTTTTGTCTATCGAGCGACGGTCCAAAAGACCTAACCTTCTCGATCAATCGGGCTATGGTCTAACCAACCTAAAAGCCTCTTAGTTTCTTGAGCTACGGTCTAACCGAAACATGTGTATTTTAGAAGTTTACTTGTTAGAGTATCTCATCTAAAATCTGTCAATGTTAAGGGACCTCACTTGTACATTTTAGGTCATTTGACACACGTCCACATGTTTTTATAACAATATCAATAGCGGCGTTATGTAACGTAACAATAAAAGTGACACACTACATGGTAGTAGAGGTTATAAAATTAATCCCTAGGGATTTAAAGTGCGCTTGCATGTTGGAATCACACGGAGGCCAAAAGTTTCAAATCTTAGGGCCGTTAGAGGGTTTATGATGTAGCGCAGCCTCCTTTTATGAAACTATTTGCATCAAGAAATAAGAACAATACTTGAGCCAGAGGTACTCCCACTTTGAACAAACGATATTGAGATAAATCTCGGTTTTCTTTAATTCCATAACAACTAATTTAGCCCTAAGATTTAAACTAAATTTATGTAATAGAGGAAACCATTCATATTAGAAAATAAAAACAAGTATACAATAGAATTAGAAAATAACAATTCTTCTTGACCAAACAAAAATTAAAAGGAAACTAAATCTACTAGAGAATTAGGAAGCTAATTACTCTAGAATACTTATTTTCCTAATTCGAAGATTCCTAGCAAATATTGAAATCAAATATACAATTTTTTTAGTGAAATATTATTTAAAACTAATAAACTGAAATATCTATATTTATAAATTATTGACCTCCATCAGTTTACCCGATTGTTAACTTCTGAATCCCGAAAATAATCGAGGTGCGCTAAGTTGGACCGTACATCCGGCTATAAAAAGCGCAGAGGGTTATATAAATTTAAATTTTGAAAACCAAAAGTCATACTAACTCGAATCCATCACTTTTCAATAGAAGCATCCATTACGCTGTTGATATTTCCGCGTAGAATATCTCTTTTTGCCAAACATCCCCCACGCGGCCACGCGTATAAGAAGCATCCCCCACCCCCAACAGAGCAAGACCTCCCTTCCAATTCACTCTCTATGTTTATCACAAGACTTCAAAAAAGGCGTGCGTTTTTCATCAAAATTTCAAATAAGGTGTTCCACTTTTCACAACTTAATTCACACCTTAATCTTCACATACACAAAATATATATATAGATCATCGCCATACCCTCATCCACCACCACCACCACTTTCTTCAATCCCACCCAGTAAAACAAAAACCAATACATTTCTCCCTATAGAATCAGAACAATCCATAATTTCAAATGGCAGACAAGGAGCAGCAAGCCTATCACCCGGCAGCAGCCAACGGCTACACCCGCAGCAGCGAGGAAGGCATGACATTCGATGCCAAAGAGCTCCGTCGCCAGAAGCACAAGAAATGGCTACTCTACGGTGTAGCGTTCGTCGTTTTCCAGACCGGAATCATACTCCTCTTCTCCATGACGGTCATGAAGGTCCGGAATCCCAAGTTCCGGGTTAGATCCGCCACCTTCGACACGTTTGATATCCCAACGATGAACACGTCCTTCAATCTTAAAACCAATGTCGCACTTGGGATCAAAAACACCAATTTTGGCCCCTACAAGTATGACAACAGCACAATGTATTTCTACTATGGCGAGGCTGAGGTTGGGAGTGTTGTTATTCCCAAATCGAAAGCCCAATTCCGAAGGACCAAAAAGTTTACTGTTACACTAGACCTTGCTTCGACCAATCTAGTTGGAAATACGCAACTGGCAAATGATCTAAGCACAGGAATTGTGCCTTTGACCAGCCGATCGAAATTGACCGGGAAAGTGGAGTTGATGTTGATTTTCAAGAAGAAGAAAGCTGTCGACTCGATTTGTACAATGGAGGTGAATACCGCAACACAGTCTCTTCAGAATATCAGTTGCAAGTAGAGATACAACACAGTCATCATCAATTTGAATTTCAGTTGGCCAGAATGGGAATAATTATATTGTTCGTTCGATTGTTCTTCAGAGGGGTTGAGTTTGGCATTTGCTGCTATAGCCCCTTGTCTGGGGATTTCTGTGCGTTTTGCTTTACGTACTTGGGATTTGGACTAGATATTTACTCTTCTGTTCTTTTATTTTATTGTATGGAATGCCATAAAATTTCGATTCTTTGAATTCATTTGTTTTTAGGGGACTGTATAGACTAGACCAGTCTCAACCAAATACTATATTTTTGCATTGATTTTGGGATTTGGGTTTGTAAACGTAGAATTCATTTGTCTTTAGGAGTCGAATATTTCAGAGTATGCCACCTGAGAGACATTCTTCATGACTTGAGATTAGGTGAGGACAGGCAACTAATTAATAACGAGACGATATAAATCAAACCCTGAGACGTCTTTGCGGCCAAGAGAAAAATTTTGTGGCCATGATCAATTCTTCATAGCCAGCAGCAAAACTTCGCGGCCAAGAACAATTCTTTGCGGCCTTGAGTAATTCTTCGCGGTCAAGGGCAAAATTTTGGGGCCAAGAGCAAAACTGTGAAGCCAGGAGCAATTTTTCGCGGGCGATCGATAGGGAGGCTACGATCCTAGGAAAAATGAGTAAAACAAATGCTATACCCCAAATCAATGGAAAAATTTGATAAAACTAAAGCTAAATCTTTGTCCTTGATAGAAATTAACCAATAAACCATCAATTTATTTTTTTTAAAAAAAGAAAAAGAATAACCACTAGAATAAGAACACAATATACCATGTTCGGGGAGGAAGAAATCACATCTTTGATGGAAAACAAAACATTTCTCTCTACACGCAAAATTTCATGTTTTCTCAATCATCTTCATTCCTTATGACGTGCCACACCGTCTTGCCCCTCGTGACAAATAGACAAAAATTCAAAAGTCTCGTATACTCGATTAAATCATAAAGCATCGTGAGACAGAAAAATGCTACGAGCATCAAAATCATGAAGAAACTTGAAAGAGCAAGACATCTTGTTATAATCCCCAATAACACCAGTGAGGAAAAATCACATCGCGGTTGGAAATCGCCATAGAGAGAATGTTCAACAGGAATCCAATGGAAATAGCAATCACGATAAATAGTACAATAGGGTAAGAAGGGTAATTCACACATTGAAAGGATTAAAACATAAGCACGAAAAATGGATGGAATGTATACTTATGTAGTATGACTAAAGAGGATGAATATTTAAAAATTTCCAATCAGACATCAATAGTGTAATAATTTTGGAAGTTTATTTGTCAGAGTATCTTATCTAAAATGCTTCAATGTTAAAGAACGGTTATTTTTGGTATGATTTGATAAAAACGGTTATTTTACATTCTCATCTCTCAATTTCTTTCATAAATAAAAAAATAAGCACGTGACTGTTGAAGTAGCTTAAAGAAAAAAACAGAATGATTGGTGTACTTTAACTGCATTGGGCTAGAATCATTTCAATATATACAAATGTAATGTATTGGAAAGCAAAAATTTTTATGACATAATAAGTACACCTTCCGATAAAAAATTTTAAGGTGCAGCTGACTCGGACAGTTGTTTATCATCCTTAAAACGACCCCAACTCGAAGCCATCGCTTTCAATATATAGATGCATCCATTAGTATTTGATATTTCCGCGTAGATTATCTCTTCTTGCCAACCATCCCCTGTTCTAGAAATCGAACCTGTCCCAAACGTTTGGGAGGAACCATCCCTCAACGGAGCAAGTCCTCCCTTCCAATTCACTCTCTGTTTATCACAAGACTTCAAAAAAGGCGTTCCACTTTTCACACCTTAATCTTCACACTATATATATATGGATCATTACCATACCCTCATTCACCACCATCACCACTTTCTTCAATCCCACATACTAAAACAAAAAGCAATACATTTCTCCCTGCAGAATCAGAACAATCCTTAATTTCAAATGGCAGACAAGGAGCAGCAGGCCTACCACCCAGCCGGAGCGATGAAGAAGCCACGGCAACCCAAACCAAAGAGCAACCCAAACCAAAGAACTCCGCCGCCAAAAGTACAAGAAGTGGCTCATCTATAGTATAGCCTTCGTCATTTTTCAGTCCGCAGTCATAGCTCTTTTCTCCATGACGGTCATGAAGGTCCGAAATCCCAAGTTCCGGGTCAGATCCGCCACCTTCGAAACGTTTGATATCCCAACCACCAACACGTCCTTCAATCTTAAAACCAACGTTGCACTTGGGATCAAGAATACCAATTTTGGCCCCTACAAGTACGACTGTAGCACAATCTATTTCTACTACGGCGAAGTTGAGGTTGGGAGAGTGGTAATTCTCAAATCGAAAGCTCAATTCCGAAGGACCAAAAAGTTTACCGTTGTAGCGGACCTTGCATCGACCGATCTAGTTGGAAAGACACAACTGGCACATGATCTAAGCACAGGAATTGTGCCATTGAGCAGCCAATCGAAATTGACTGGGAAAGTGGAGTAGATGTTGATTTTCAAGAAGAAGAAGGCCGTCGACATGAATTGTACAATGGAAGTGAATATCGCAACACAGTCCCTCCAGAATATCAGTTGCAAGTAGATACAACACAGTCATCACCAGTTTTGATTTCAGTTAAGCAGAATGGGAAAAATTAGAGTGTTCGTTTGATTGTTCCTCAGAGGGGTTGAGTTTGACATTTGCTACTAATGTTAAGCCCCTGTTTGGTGATTTCTTCACACTTTGCTTTACGTACTTCGGATTTGTCTAGTAGTAGATATTTACTAGGGGTGTCAAATGAGCGGATTTGGGCCAAAATGGGTAAGTTGTAAGTGGGTTGGATCTTTAATGGGTCATTGACCCATTAATTATGAGTGTAATTACCCATACCCATACCCAACCCAACCCATTTATTTAAATGCAAACCCGACCCGCCCATTAACTCAATTACATACTATTTATGGCGGCGGTGGTGGTGGTGGTGGTGGCGTTGTGGCGGTGGTTGTGGTGGTAGTGGTGGCGGCGGCGGCGGCGGTGGTGGCGGTGGCATCGTGGTGGTTGTGGTGGCGGCGATGGTGGTGGTGGTGGTGGCAGAGGCGTTATGGTGGTAGGGGGTGGGCTGCATTCATTGGGAATCTAGTAAATAGATGAAAAATTTTCATGGGTCACTTTCATGCCCATTGGGTCATTTAAGTTGACCCAATTGATGCCTAATTAAGACCCAACTAATAATGAGTTAGTTGGGTTTGGACCCATTCTGACCCAGCTAATAAATGGGTTGGGTTGGGTCTATTTTTTAGTTGATGGGTCTGGGTTTGTTAATGGGTCTGAGTTCAATTTGCCACCCCTAATATTCACCCTCTTTTTTTTTAATTTTATAGAATGCAATAAAATTTCGATTCTTTCATTGGTTTTAAGATTTGGCTATGTAAACGTAAATCTATTTTTTTTGAACAGTAAAGAAAATTTTACTAACCACAGTAAAATTATAAGTAGTAAAGATACAGTAATTAAAAGGATAGGAAGATTAATTAGGCATGATAACGAGCAAAACTCATCTCAATCGACACTCAATTCACCCGCTAATTCTTTGCCGCTAACTAGCCCTATAACCCAATCACAAAGCGATACAACCTGCAAAAACAACTTGGAGATGACAATCGTAAATCTATTGAGGGAAACCCGGCCAATACAAAAGGAACAGACTAACAGTGCCTTCTTCCAACTTTAAAAAGTGAAGAAATTCAGTCGATATAATTAGGGCGCGGCTATTCGCAGCCACGTATTTTCTCCCACAGTCCGTTAAAAATTTTCAATTAGACTTGACAGCTAGTTACCGAAATTAAGATACATTTTCAACATCAAATTACCGAAATATGATATTTTTTTCAACAGCTATTTTCTGAAAATGCCCGAAAATGCATGTTTGGCAGTTGTCTACCGAAAGTTGAATATATTTTCGACAAGTAGTTACCGAAATATAATCTTATTTTCAACAGCTATTTACCGAAATGTTATTTATGATTTTCAACAACCACTTACCGAAATAGAGTGGGCTATGGGAGAAAATACGTGACTACGAATAGCCCGACCCTATAATTAAGTCAAATTAAATAAATCCACTGACTTGTGCTCTTTTTGACATTGTTGGGTGTGACAAATTCCTTTTAAGCCCAAACGTGTAGGCTTATTGCATTTCAATAAGCCAATAATCTGATGAACATTTTTATGCCTAACCTGGCCTTAACAGTGACAAAGAACAAGATAATCAAATCTAAGTCCAGAACAAGTCCAGAACAAGGGCAAGTTATTTTGTGCTCCAGGAGCAGCCTCTTAAAAGTGTAAGATGGAAGAGCATGACTCGTGGAGGAGTAGCCCCCACAAACGTGTGGGGGTGCAGATGCACAAAATTGAATCTAAAGGGGTGTATTCGTATATGGCCCAAATCACAGGGGTATAAGTGGACTTCACGCAAGAAAAAACTGAGAACGTAAATAACACTTCTCCAATTCTTCGTCAAGAGTAAAGACCAAAATTACTTCTTTTTCATATTTGATCTTAAAGTACCTTTTTCCTTGACTTTAACACTTTTTGTCCTTTGCAAAAATCAACTTGAGCGTGTAAATTAGGGTGGTGTCAATTGAAATTATATCTCTCTTCCTACTACTTTGGTTAGTAATAAACAAATGTTTCAAAAAGTGAATTTCGAATATAAACTTTTGTTTTAGCGGCCAAGAGCAATTCGTAGCATGCCCAAGTGCAATTCAATGCGAAAAAGTGTAATTCGATGTGGCCAAGAGCAATTCGATGCGGCCAAGTGCAATTCGTAGTGGCTAAGTGCAATTCTATGCGGCCAAGTGCAATTCGTAGCAGACAAGTGCAATTCGATGTAGCCAAAAATAATTCGTAGCAGCCCAGTACAATTCGATGTGGCCAAGTGCAATTCGATGTGGCCAAGAGTAATTCGTTGCACCCCAGTGCAATTCGATGCGCCAAGTGTAATTCCATGCTTGAGTTTTTGGATCTCAGCTACAATTTATTCCCGTTTGTTTTTGGGAGACGATAAACTGTTCTTCAAGGCAGTGCTCACCGAGGTTTAGGACGTCCGACGAGGTTGGTGTCTTTGGTATGGTTCTTAGATCGTCAGTCTTTCCCTCTCCCCTATGTTTTTTTCTGACCCCCTCCTCTAGCCTTCTACGTTTTCTTCTTGTTCTGTTGTTTTATTTCCAGCAGTCCCCTCCTGGTTGTGTTTCGTCTGTGCTTTGGATCCATTGCCGGTCTTTCTCTTGGGTTTTCTGTTCTTGGCCTAATAGCTAGATGGATCTGGTGGTCTGGACATGGCTGGCGTCGGTCTCCCGCTAGTTGGATTGTTGGATGCATTGGTCATCACCTAACGGCTTGGTGAGCTTTCGCGGCAGATGGGTGGTATGTGGATGGTGCCTTTTCCGTGGTGGCCAATAATGGTGCGGTGGTTTTATTTGGCAAAGCGCTATTCGGGTTATTTGGTGGTTCTATCTGTGGTTTGGTCGCCGAAGGTGGGGCAAGCGCTATAGTGAAGAACCTTAGAAGTCTTGGGTATTCTTGGGCTAGATCTAGCCCACTTTGGCGAGTTATATGGCAGGTTATTGGGCATTTATTTTTCGATCTGGCATTTGAAGGCCTTTGTATTTGATTGATTTGTATTGTTGTATCAGGGCTTTGAGTCCTTTAGGTGTTTGGGGCGTCATGCCCTCTGACTGTTGGCCTCTGCCCTTTTATCCAACCTTGGTTGGATTCTCCTCCCCGTTCCCCAATCTTGATGTAACTTTGTCAAGTTTCCTAATAATAGCTTTCTTCCTCTTGAAAATGAACGTGATGTCCACCTTTTCGTTCAAAGTCAATTGGCAAGTCAGAGGCAAAATCCCCGAATTCAAGTCATAATCAGCTCGATATTCCTAGCTTGGCAGTTAACCAGGTTTACTGAAACAATTATGTTTTTGGTGGATCGGAAAAAGCTTTTGTATTTGGGATTTTAGCACTCCCAACTGGCGTACCCTTATAGAAGCAATTGACAGTGGAGTTTTTGTATTTATAAGTGCCAAAATTTGTGTTCTTAACCCCAAGTGTAGTGTGATCATCGTTATGTTGAACAAAGGGGTGGTTGTTTGGACATTGGAAGCGCCGAACGTGGCAGAACTAACCCGAAATTGAGGCGTTTGGACTTTCATAACTGTCATTGTGAAGAATACGATGATTCCGATTTGGAAAATGACAAAAGCCAAGCAATATAACAACCATTTCTCACATTTTTGGCTTCGGAGCTCAGATGAGGTTGCTTTGCCTGCCTCTTGGTCGCTCCGGTAATAACCGTTGGCGGGTGCCAAGGGATACCTGGAAATTATTTTGGATGCACTTGTAGAGGGTATTTATGACCGGGTGATTTCTAGGTATAACTTCTTTGTACGTAGCACTTTTGAATATTTTATGGTTGCCAAACGCGTCTGAACGGTTTGACGCTTGAGTTTTATTTACGAATTACTCTTGGCCGGATCAAATTGCACCTAGCCGCATCAAATTACAATTGGCCGCTACGAATTGTACTTGGCCGCGTATAATTGCAGTTGGCCACTACGAATTGCACTTGGCCGCAATTAGATGCGTCCAAGTGCAATTTGTAGCGGCCAAGTGCAATTTGTAGCGCCCAAGTGCAATTCGATGCGACCAAGTGCAATTCGACGCAGCCAAGTGCAATTCGATGCGGCCAAGTGCAATTCGATGCGGCCATGTGCAATTCGATGCGGCCATGACCGCAAGAATCGTAAGAAACGGCTACCCTACGGCGTGGCCTTCGTCGTTTTCCAGATTGGAATCAAACTCTTATATCTTGTAATTGCAATTTGCCATGGTTTTGCTAAAAATTGTGGTTATTATCTTTTAACTGCAATTGGCCATGGTTTTGCTAAAAATTTGCATGGTAACCTAAAAGCAATAAGCACATATGGTGGTCCTGAAAATGAAATAGCTACGGCAAATCTTATATAAAACGATCTGACACCGACTATCCATTGCGAATTTAGGAGGTCAATTATTTGTACACAAAATTAGATGAGGACATTAGGGGTGTGCAAAAAACCTGTAACCCGACCAACCCGAAGGGTCTTGGGCAGCTTCGAACAGGTGCTTCGGTTGGGTACGGGTTGGGTTTTGTTAAAAAAAAAAAAAGAGTTTCGGTTTGGGTTACTGCGTTCCTTACCCGAGGGGGGTTGAACCCGACCCGACCAACCCGATGGGAAAAACCAACCAACCCGACCTGATCCAACTCGACCCGACGTAAAGAATTGGGCTCACGGACGGTTCTTACTACCTGTTCGGTTCAATTTTGAGCATGAACTTTTGTAACCTGACATGGTCAGGTCGGGCTCGGGGTCAAACCCAACTTGTGCACACCCCTAGAGGACATGCAGTTGATAACGAGAAATAGACGATCTAAATCAAATCCTGAGACATCTTCGCGGAGATGAGCAAAATTTTGCAGTCAGGAGTACTTCTTTGCAGCCAAGAGCAAAACTTTGCGGCCATGAATAATTCTTTATGGCCAGGAGCAATTCTTTGCGGCCTAGAGCAAAACTTCGCGGCCAATAGCAATTCTTTGCGGCTAAGAGTAATTCTTTGTGGCAAGAGCAATTCTTTGTGGCCAATAGCAATTCTTCGCAGCCATGAGCAAAACTGTGCAACCAGGAGCAATTCTTTGCTGGCGATCGATAGGAGGCTACGATCCCATAAAAAAGGTGTAAAACAAATGCCATTCCCCAAATCAATTGATAAAACAAAAGCTAAATCTTTGTCCTTGATCGAAATTAACCTACAACAATTTATTTATTTTAAAAGAAATAAGCAGCAACACTAGAATAAGAACACAATATACCATGTTCGGGGAGGAAGAAATCACATCTTTGATGGAAAACAAAACATTTCTCTCTACAAGCAAATATTTCATGTTTTCTCAATCATCTTCATTACTTATGACGTGCCACACCGTTTTGCCTCGAGACAGAAAGACAAAAAAATTCAAAAGTCTTGTACTCGATCGAATCATTAAGCATCACGAGACAGACAAATGCTACTAGCATCAAAATCATCAAGAAACTTGCAAGAGCAAGACATCTTGTTATAATCACCGATAACACTGGTCAGGAAGAAATCAAATTCGCGGTTGGAAATCACCACAGAGGTCAAGAATGTTCCACAGGAAACCAATGGAAATAGCAATCATGATAAATAGTACAAAAGAGTAACAAGGGTAATTCACACATTGAAAGGATGAAAATATAAGCACAAAAAATGGACGGAATGTATGCTTATGTAGTATGACTAAAGAGGATGAATATTTAAAAATCTCCAATCAGACATCACTAGTGTAAGTATTTTGAAAGTTTATTTGTCAAAGTATCTTATCTAAAATGCTTCAATGTTAAAGAAAGACTTCAATTGTATATTATAGGTCATTCAACACGCTTTCACATGTTTTTATAACAATATCAAACACCGACGTTATGTAACTTAACCATAAAAATGACACACACCCATGCAATTCTTCATGGTAGTAGAGTTTATAATTTAAATGAGCGGTTTTTCCAAGTGAAAATGAGAAAATGATAAGTGTTTAGTTTTCATAAGGTAAGGGGCGGAGCTACATTGGTGCTTGGGAGGGCCCTGGCCCCCCAAGCCTCCTGAGTTTTTAATTTTTAATTTTTTGTATACTTGATTTTGAATATTATTGATAATTATTCGTGTATAGATAGTTATAATCATAATAATTTTGGTATGATTTGATAAAAAATGGTTATTTTACGTTCTCATTTCTCAATTTCTTTCATAAATAAAAAAAAAGCACGTGACTGTTGAAGGAGCTTAAAGAAAAAAATAAAATGATTGGTGTACTTTAACTACATTAGGCTAGAATCATTTCAATATATACAAATGTAATGTATTGGAAACGCTGCAGTGAAAAACCTCAGAAGTCTTTGGTTGGTTTTGGGTATTCCTGGGCTATATCTAGCCTACTTTGGAGGGTTAGATGGTGGGTTATTGGGCATTTATTTTTCGATCCAGCATTTGAAGGCCTTTGTATTTGTTTGATTTCTTTTGTTGTATCTGGGCTTTGAGGCCTTTAATTGTTTGGGGCGTCAAGCCCTCTAGCTGTTGGGCTTTGCCATTTTATCCAACCTTCGTTGGAATTCTCCCCCCCCCCCCCCCCCCCCCCCCCCCAATCTCCGATCTTGATGTAACCTTGTCAAGTTTTCTAATAATTTGTTACTTTTGCCGATAAAAAAACTATATCAATTAGAAAGTCTCTAAAATGGTGCTATATAACAGCAATGAAGGAATTAACTCTGAAACATTCAATTCCAATCTCAAAATTCATAACACAACTGAAAGAATATCCATAATTGACCAACACAGGCTATAGTAGCCCATGAAACAAAAATGGGAGGACTATAGTAAACATGTAATCTCAAAATCCAAATTAAAATACATGTAATCGAGGTAAAAAATCAAAACAATTTAACACTAGCAGCAGTTGCAATCCAAATTAGTAGCTTTCTTCTTCTTGAAAATAAACATGAGGTCTACCTTTCCGTTCAAAGTCAATTGGCAAGGCAGAGGCAAAATCCCTGAATTCAAGTCACTACCCAGCTCGGTATTCCCAGCTTCGTTAACCAGGTTTGCCGCAACAATTATGTTTTTGGTGGATAGGAGAAATGCTTTTGAATTTGGGATTTCGGCACTTCCAACTGGCGTACCCTTATAGAAGAAATTGAAAGTGGAGTTTTCATATTTATAAGGGCCAAAATTTGTGTTCTTGACCCCTAGTGGAGTGTTCATCGTTATGTTGAACGAAGGGGTGGTTGTTTGGACATTGGAAGCGCCGAACGTGGCAGAACTAACCTGGAATTGAGGAGTTTGGACTTTCATAACTGTCATTGTGAAGAATACGATGATTCCGGTTTGGAAAATAACAAAGGCCATGCCATATAACAACCATTTCTTACATTTCTGACTTTGGAGCTCAATTGAGGTTTCTTTGCCCGTTCTTGGTCGCTCCAGTAATAACTGTTGGCAGGTGCCAAGGGATACCCTGCTTTGTATTCCTCTGCCATAGGACTTGTTTTAGGAAATTGGCTTTTGTTTTGCTGGTTGAATTGAGAGAGTAGTGAAGGTAATTCGGATTACCCTTTTTTTTTTTTTTTTGGTGTGTGAATGTGAAGGAAATGTTGAATGTGGTAGTGACATGGGTTTGGGATATTGACGTCAATGGTGCAATCCAAATTATTAGCCTTCTTCCTCTTGAAAATGAACATGAGGTCCACCTTTCCGTTCGAAGTCAATTGGTATTCCCAGCTTAGTAGTTAAGCAGGTTTACTGAAACAATTATGTTTTTGGTGATCGGAGAAAGGCTTTTGAAATTGGGATTTTAGCACTCCCAACTGGCGTACCCTTATATAAGAAATTGACAGTGGAGTTTTTGTATTTATCATGGCCAAAATTTGTGTTCTTGACCCCAAGTGCAGTGTTCATCATTACGTTGAACGAAGGGGTGGTTGTTTAGACATTGGGAGCGCCGAACATGGCAGAACTAACCCGGAATTGAGGAGTTCGAACTTTTCATAACCGTCATTGTGAAGAGTACGATGATTCTGGTTTGGAAAATGACAAAGGCCACGCCATATAACAACCATTTCTTACATTTCTGGCTTCGGAGCTCGGATGAGGTTGCTTTGCCCGCTCTTGGTAGTTCCAGTAATATCTGTTGGCGGGTGCCAAGGCAGACCCTGGTTTGTATTCCACTGCCATAGGACTTGTTTTTTGTGTGAATTTTCAGATGGAAATTTAACTTCTTGTTTAAATTGGAAGGGGAGTGGGGTTTTATCTCTGGGGAAATGGCTTGGGGGAAATATTTTAGAGGATGCTAGGTACAAAGATTTTTTACCCGTAAATTATCTGAAATATTTTAGAGGATGCTAGGTAAAGATTTTTTATACATAGCACTTATGAATATTTTATGGTGGCCAAAAGCGTCTGAATGGTTTGACGCTTGAGTTTTGAGAGTAGTTTAATTTACGAACTACTCTTGGCCGGATCGAATTGAACTTGACCGTTTCAAATTATATTTGGCCGTTACAAATTGCCGTTGGCCGCTACGAATTGCACTTAACCGTTAAAAATTGGAGTTGGCCGCTTCCAACTGACTTGGCCACGTGTAATTGCACTTGGCCGCGTCAAATTGCATTTGGCCGCAATTCGACGCGGCCAAGTGCAATTTCAAGCGGCCAATTGCAGTTCCATGCGTCTAAGTGCAATTTGTAGCGGCCAATTGCAATTCGATGCGGTCAAGTTCAATTCGACGTAGCCAAGTGTAATTCCATGTGGCCAAGTGCAATTCAATTCGCCAAGTGCATTTCGATGCGGCAAAAAGGAATTTGATGTGACCAAGTGCAATTCGTAGTGGCCCCAAGTGCAATTTGATGCCAAGGAGCGACAAAGAAGCCATGACATTTGATGCCAAGGAGCTCCGTCGCTAGAAGCACAAGAAATGGCTACTCTACGGTATAGCCTTCATCGTTTTCCAGACTGGAATCATACTCCTCTTCTCCATGACGGTCATGAAGGTCCGAAATCCCAAGTTCTGGGTTAGATCCGCCACCTTCGACACATTTGATATCCCAACCACAAATACTTCCTTCAATCTTAAAACCAACTTCGCACTTGGGATCAAGAACGCCAATTTTGGCCCCTACAAGTACGACAACAGCACAATCTATTTCTACTACGGCGAAGCTAAGGTTGGGAGTGTGGTTATTCTTAAATCAAAAGCCCAATTCCGAAGGACCAAAAAGTTTACCGTTCCAGTGGACCTTGCTTCGACCAATCTAGTTGGAAAGACGCAACTGGTACATGATCTAAGCTCAGGAATTGTGCCTTTGAGCTGCCGATTGAAATTGACCGGGAAAGTGGAGTTGATGTTGATTTTAAAGAAGAAGAAGGCTGTTGACATGAATTGTACAATGGAAGTGAATACTGCAACACAGTCCCTCCAGAATATCAGTTGCAAGTAGATACAGCACAGTCATCACCAGTTGGGTAGAATGAGAAAAATTAGAATGTTTGTTTGATTGTTCCTCAGAGGGGTTTAGTTTGACATTTGCTACTAATGTTATGCCCTTGTTTGGGGATTTGTTCACGCTTTGCTTTACGTAATTCGGATTTGTTTTTTCGTTTTTAAGGAAATATGGACTGCAATAAAATTTCGATTCTTTGAATTCATATTAGTCTTTTGTGGACTGTAAACTTACCTATGACTAGACCAGTCTCAACCAAACACCATTTGCATTGATTTTGGGATTTGGCTGTGTAAACGTTGAATTTATTGAGGGAATTAAACCCAACACATTTTGTAAACGAAACTAACAGTGCCTTTTGCCAGCTTTAAAAAAGTGGAGGAGCATGGCTCGTTCAGGAGCAACCTCTCACAAACGAGCGGGGGTACGGATGCACAAAATTGAATATGAAAGGGTGTATCCACTTATGGCCTAAATCACAGGGGTGTTATCTATTGTATAATATATAAAGGGAGAGCACCACTTTGGTGTCTCCCTTGTATTTTGTATTTTTCTTTTCCAAAAATGCCCTCTAAAAAACCAACACAATACAAAACAATTAACTATGAGGATATATTGGGCATTTTAACACAAAAAAATAAATTTGTAAAAAACTAAATTGGTAACTACCCACTCTTATCACCACCTGCTCAAATCACGTTAAAATATCTCTCTCTCGCTCTCCCTACTCAATTATAGTTGTGTTTCCTTTCACCATTTCTTGATTTCTGACACAAAATTTGAAAAAGATTTGGCGTTAAATTGCAACAGAACCGAATATAAACTCAAACCCATGGTAATATGAAATTTCTATTCTTTTTTGATCCGCATATGAAGTTTCTATTCAATTTGGGTTTTGTATAACTGGTGTTGGCATATGAGTTTCTAATTTTTTTTTTGTTTCACCTGCCCACGGATTCTATTTTTTCGGAAAGCAAATTTCTATTCAATCTGGGTTCTCTCTCTTTCCTACTCAATCGGGTTCTCTCTCTCTCTCTCTCTCTCTCTCTCTCTCTCTCTCTCTCTCTTGTGTGTTTGATTTACTGACAGGAACCCCGAAAGAGAGTGTTGCCATATGAGTTCTATAGTCTTGAAAACTCAATTTACACACGCATTGCGTGTGCCCTGGCCTCTAGGCTTGTATAAAACAATTTGAAATACATGTAATAGATGTATAAAATCCAAACAATTTAACACCAGCATCAGTTGCACTGGACATTCTGGAGTTTCCAAGTTGCGATTTTGACATCCATGGTGCAATTCGAATTAGTAGATTTTTTCTTCTTGAAAATGAACAATTGGTCCACCTTTCCATTCAAAGTCGATTGGCAAGCAGATGCAAAATCCCCAAATTCAAGTCACTAACCAGCTCGGTATTCCCAGCTTGGTAGTTAGTTTACCGAAACAATTATGTTTTTGGTGGATTGGAAAAAAAGGCTTTTGAATTCGGGATTTTAGCACTCCCAACTGGCATACCCTTATAGAAGAAATTGGCAGTGGTGTTTTCGTATTTATAAGGGCCAAACTTTGTGTTCTTGACCACAAGTGCAGTATTTGTCCTTATGTTGAACGAAGGGGTGGTTATTTGGACATTGAAAGCACCGAACGTGGAAGAACTAACCCAGAATTGAGGAGTTCGGACTTTGATAACTGTCATTGTGAAGAGTACGATGATTCCGGTTTGGAAAATGACAAAGGCTATGTGGCCACGAGCAATTTGAAGTGGCCAAACGCAATTCGATGTGGCCAAGTGCAACTCATTGCAGCCAAGTGTAATTCGTAGCAGCCAAGTACAATTCGATGAGACCAAGTATAATTCGTAGCGGCCAAGTGCAAATCAATGCGGCCAAGAGTAATTCATAGCGGCTTAGTGCAATTCGATGCGCCCAAGTGTAATTTGAGGCAACCAAGAGTAATTCGCTGTGGCCAAGTGCAATTCTATGCGGTCAAGAATAATTCATAGCGCCCCAGTTCAATTCATTGCGGCCAAGTGCAATTCGATACTACCAAGTGTAATTCCATGTGGCCAAGTACCTCATAGACTTTCAACTCATAGCAGGGTAGCGGACGGGCTTCTATTCTCCAAATCAATCCCACATATAAAGAAGGCTCCCTCCAGCTCGACCTCTTTTTCCCTCGCCTATGACTAGGAAGAAGGGAATGACTCTTTTCGATGAAGGTCTTAGTCTTTGCTTTACTCAAGTTATTGCCCTCGCTCAACGGTATGGCAGCTAGACAATAACGGGATGGCGCCAAACTTTCTTCGCTTTAGGGAGAGAATATCACTATAAAAGGATAGGCTTTTGCAACTAAGTGGTGCGTAGCGCTTTTCATCTTATCTTTTTCTTTATAATAGGCTGCGCTCCTAAATAGAAAGGCTAAGCTGCTGATATCGTAGTAAAGGTAAAGTAACAAGCTAAGAGAAATCGATTTAGCAGTCCATACTAGGCTCCCGATAGGTTTAGGAGTGACCAGCAATGAATGCCTGGTAGCAAAGGAAGAAAAGGACTCAGCTTAACTTCACTTGGGTTCGGTTTCTCTTGTGACTATGGTTATCGGTTCACATTTCATGCTTGTTTGAGTAATAGCAATGAGATTTCCCAATATCATTGTAAGAATAACTAAGATTTCTAGAAAAAGATGTCATTCATTTGATGGAAAATAAAAGGGAATATCTTTGATGGGAAATAAAAGGGAATATCAAAAATTCGAGTGGCTAAAGCTGAAGTAGCTACTTTCCAAGTAATAGAAACAAAGGCAACGACTAGAGTACGTGGGAGAGTCAAAGTCGAAAAGAGATTCCTCACTTCTTCACTCTCATGCAAAACCGTGCATGCATGAGGCTTTTATCTCACAGGGCTCCTAAGTGATAAAAGAAAGAAGAATTCAACTTCTTTCTTTTTTGATTTGATTACCTTCCTCACGTATGTATGTGACCGAATCCATTTGATTTCTAAAAAATATTGCTAATCCTTAACTTTTCGAGGAATCCTTCATCAGTGATTGTGAATGACTGACTTTTTCAATCTTTTCGACCTTGGTTCCGTAGAAGCAAGTCAGAAAGATTGAGAAATCGAACCATTTGGTTTGATTCATTCTTAATAGTCATAAGATAATCATGTTAGGGCGATCCTTTTGGTGACGGATGCGGTTATCCTTTTGGCGACGGATGCTCCAAATATGTACTCTTAGTCTGAGCCAAACTTCAACCAACTCAAGCTCTACTTATTTACCCAATGAGCCTAACTAAATCCTTGCTCGGGGTCATTTGTCAACGCAACCAATTGAACTTGTTAACCCTAACCAAACCTCGAAAAGATAAGGAGCTGTCCCATGTGTTTGCAGCCCCATCGATCTTCTCTCTCTAGAAAATGAAAGGACCATTTTTCAGTAGCTTTGGGGGGGGGGGGGGGGGGGGGGGGGGCGCCTTCCCCCTCCTCCGCCTAGGCGATTTTCCTCTGTCCCCCCTTCTCTCTCTTTCTCTTCTTCACCCTCCCTATTCCTTCCATCTCTCCCATCTCTTCCCTCTCCAAGTTCTTTTTTTACTTCTTTTATAGATAACTTGATCGGCAACAGCGATGACAATGAGATAGTGGCAGTGGTGGCTTCTGGTGGACGATGGTTGAGTTTATGGATCTCAGCATTCGTTTACTCCCGTCCATTTTTGGGAGACGATATGCTATTCTTCTCGGTGGTGCTCACCGAGGTTTTGAACATCCGATGAGGTCGGAATCTTCGGCATGGTTCTTAGATCCTCTATCTTTCCCTCTCCCCTCTATCTTTTTTTTCTGATCCTTTCCTCTAGCTTTCTGCGTTTTCTTCTTGTTCTGCTGCTTTATTTTCTGTAGTCCCCTCTCAGTTGTGTTTCTTCCATGCTTATGATCCGTCGTCGGTCTTTCTCTTGGGTTTTCCAGATCTCAGCCTAATGGCTAGGTGGATTTGGTGGTCTGGACATGGCTGGCATTGGACTCCTGCCGGTCGCATTGTTAGATGCATCGATCATTGCCTAACGGCTCACTGAGCTCCCGCAGCAGATGGGTGGTATGCTGATGGTGCCTTTTATTGTGGTGGCCAATGGTGGCGCAGTGGTTTTATTAGGCAAAGTGTTGTGCGGATTGTTTGGTAGTTCTATCAGTGGTGTGGTTGCGGGGGGTGGGGCAGCATTGTAGTGAAAAACCTCAGAAGTCTTGGGTTGGTTTTGGGTTCCTGGGTTGGATCTAGCCCACTTTGGAGGGTTAGATGGTGGGTTATTGGGCATTTATTTTTCTATCCGGCATTTGAAGGCCTTTTTGCATTTGTTTGATTTCTATTGTTGTATCTGAGCTTTGAGGCCTTTAAGTGTTTGGGCGTCATGCCCTCTAGCTGTTGGGTTTTGCCCTTTTATCCAACCTTTGTTGGATTCCCCTCCCCGTTCTCCTAACTTGATGTAACCTTGTCAAGTTTTCTAATAATTTGTTACTTTTGCCGATAAAAAAACTATATCAATTAGAAAGTCTCTAAAATGATGCTATAAAACAGTAATGAAGGAAATTAACTATGAAACATTCAATTCCAATCTCAAAATCCATAACACAACTGAAATATAACAGCAATGAAGGAAATTAACTATGAAACATTCAATTTCAATCTCAAAATTCATAACACAACTGAAAGAATATCCATAATTGACCAACACAGGGTATAGTAGCCAATCAAACAAAAAAGGGGGGACTATTGTAAACATGTAATAGTACGTACCCCTCTGGTAAACAAATTAAAAACATGTAATCAATGTATAAAATCAATAGTGAAGACTTATTGCCCCTCAGGCGCAATACAATGCTCTCCAGCGCAATCCCTTGCGCCCGGGCGCATTTTAGGAATTCTAAAACCAACTAAACTTTGCGATCTTGCCACATTTAAACGTGGTTTGAACTGTTGAAAAGCAGTTTAACACTAATTTCTAACGTAATTAGTTTTACTCCCAAACCATTTATACATCAAAAGATAGGTCAATTTTACCCTCAATAGGTCAAAACGGAAATTATGTTGAAAAAATCATTGAATCACACTAGCTTAAACCAAATTGAAACCTATCTTATACGGATAAAGAGGTATTCAAATTAGTAAAATATGGTGAGATTGAACCATAAAAAAAATAAATTTTGGTTTATCGAAAGTAGACAAATTCAGAGAGTGTCGGAGCCACTAAGGCTGAAACATGTTTTCATGCCCTCTACTGATTCTATGTTCCATTCAGTACTCGCATTCCTAGTTCTAACGCATTTGTTCATTTCTAAAGAGCCACAGATAATTTTTAGGGCTTTCTACAGTTCATCAATCAACACAGACCTAGTTTCTTATCTTTGGATTCACCTAATACACAAGGCTTATATATTTAAGAAACCAAAATTTTTGTGTCCATACCACCAACTATATCACTTGACCAGTGCAACTCCCAATCCACCATCATTTGATAACCGCAATACCCCGCAAGTTTTGATGCCACAACCTCGAGTACAATCACCTCACATTTGCGAAGAAAATGATCATATCTTTTGATGTACAAATAATTTTGATTCAAAGATTTTTATCTCAGAATCCACCCCTTCTGTGGTGCCTCAATAGTGGCTGTGATGGTGAAGTGGAGGGGCGGTGATTATGTGGTGCAAAAATGATGGTGCTGGTGGAGGTGTAGAAGTCATGGTGGAGTTCCATGTTGAGCAGTGGAGGAGTGATAGTCATGGCGTTGAAGTGGTGGTAGGGTTAAATGAATGTAGAGCCGGTACGGTTGAGGTGTGGTGTCAATGGTGGTAGCAAAGTGGAAGTCCGGTGGTAGTGGTGGTGAAGTGAGGGAGGTGGAGATGTGGCGGCCGGTTCTCCAATGATCTTTGTAGTGGTCGACTTATACTACCAACTTTTCATAAATTAAACAATATTATTCTTATGATCGGATTTCACCATCTTTTAAAAGTTTAAAAATTCTTTTTATCGATATATAATAGATCTTTATCAGATTTAAGATGAGGGAGATGCGATCTCTTTACTTAAATGATTTACTTTTAGATATACTGAGGGTAAATTGGTCAGGTCCATTGTTGCAAAAATATTTTAAGATTCAAAACTACTTGGGCTAGAAAGTAGATTTAACGAGCTTTTTAATGGTTTCAAACCTCGCAAAAATTGAAGTTCAGGAGTGTCCGAAAAAAACCCGCAAAGTTTGAGCAATTGTGGAGCCTTAATGCGCCCCAGGCGCAATACCTGCTGCCCAGGCGGAATGCCTTGCGCCCGGGAGCATCTTAGGAATTCTATAACCAACCAAACTTTGCAATCTTGCCACAGACACTCCCGAACTCCGATTTGGACGTGGTTTGAACAGTTGAAAAAATTGTGTAGCCTAATTTCTAAACTAATTAGTTTTACTCCAAAACCATTTATACACCAAAAGATAGGTCAATTTTACCTTCAACCGGTCAAAAAGTAAATTATTTTGAAAAAATTATTGAATCACACTAACTTTAAACCGGATTGAAACCTATTTTATATGGATAAAGAGGTATTCAAATTAGTAAAATATGGTGAGATTGAACCATAAAAATAATAAATTTTGGTTTATCGAAAGTTGGATGAAAGTAGACAAATTCAAAGATTGTCGGAGCCACTAAGGCTGAAACATGTTTTCATGCCCTTCTACAGATTCTATGTTCCATTCAGTACTTGTATTCCTAGTTCTAAGGCATTTGTTCATTTCTAAAGAGCCACAGAGAATTTATAGGGCTTTTTACACTTCATCAAACAATACAAACTTGTTTTATCATCTCGGGATTTGCCTAATACACTAGGCTTATACATTTAAGAAACCAAAATTTTTGTGTCCATACCACCAACAATATCCCTTGACAAGTGCAACTCCCAAACCACCATCATTTGATAAACGAATTTCCCTAAAAAGTTTTGATGCCACTACCTCGAGTACAAGCACCTCACAATTGCGAAGAAAATGGTCATATCTTTTGATGTACAAATAATTTTAAATATAAGATTTGTACCTCAGAACCCACCCCTTCCGTGTCGCCACAATAGAGGCTGTTGTGGTGGATTGCAGAGGCGGTAATTGTGCGGTGCTAAATAATGGTGCTGGCGGAGGTGTACTAGTCGTAGTGGAGTTCCATGTGGGGCAGTGAAAGTCGTGGCGTTGAAATGGTGGTAGGTTTGAATGAATGTAGAGCCGGTACAGTTGAGGTGTGGTGTCAATGGTGGTTGCAAAGTGGAAGTACGGTGGTAGTGGTGGTGAAGTGAGGGTGGTGGAGGAGTGGCGGCCAGTGCTCCAATGATCTTTGTAGTGGTTGACTTATACTCCCAACTTTTCACAAATTAAACACTATTATTGTCATGATTTTATTTCCCCATCTTTTAATACTTTGAAAATTCATTTTATCGATATATAATAGGTCTTTATCAAATTTAAGATGAGGGAGATGCGAACTCCTTACTTAAATGATTTACACTTCGACTTACTGAGGGTAAATTGGTCATGTCCATTGTTGCACAAATATTTTAAGATTTAAACTACATGGTTAGAAAGTAGGCTTAACGAGCATTTTAACGGTTCAAACCTCACAAAAATTGGAGTTCGGGAGTGTCCGGGACAAAACCGCAAAGTTTGAGCAATTGTGAAGCCTTAATGCGCCCCAGGCGCAAACCATGCTCACTAGGCGCAATCCCTTGAGCCCGGGCGCATCTTAGGAATTTCAAAACCAGCCAAACCTTGCGATCTTGCCACAGACACTCCCGAACTCCGATTTAGACGTGGTTTGAACTGTTGAAAAGCAGTTTAACACTAATTTCTAACGTAATTAGTTTTACTCCCAAACCATTTATACATCAAAAGATAGGTCAATTTTACCCTCAACAGGTCAAAAAGTAAATTATTTTGAAAAAATCATTGAATCACACTAACTTTAAACCGGATTGAAACCTTTTTTATATGGACAAAGAGGTATTCAAATTAGTAAAATATTGTGAGATTGAACCATAAAAATGATAGATTTTGGTTTATCTAAAGTTGAACGAAAGTAGACAAATTCAAAGATTGTCGGAGCCACGAAGGCTAAAACATGTTTTCATGCCCTTCCACTAATTCTATGTTCCATTCAGTACTTGCATTCCAAGTTCTAAGGCATTTGTTCATTTTTAAAATCTCCAAAGAATTTATAGGGCTTTTTACACTTTATCAAACAACACAAATTAACCTGCTTTATCGTCTCGGGATTCGCCTAATACGAGGCTTATACATTCAAGAAACCAAATTTTGGTGTCCATACCACCAACAATATCACTTGACCAGTGCAACTCCTAAACCACCACCATTTTGTTAACCGCATTACCTGAGAAGTTTTGATGCCACTACCTTGAGTACAATCACCTCACATTTCCAAAGAAAATGGTCATATCTTCTGATGTACAAATAATTTTGAATCAAAGATTTGTTTCTTAGAACCCACCCCTTCCGTGGCGCCTCAATTGTAGCTGTGGTGGTGGAGTGGAGGGGCGCTGATTATGTGGTGCTAAAATGATGGTGCTGGTGGAGGTGTACCAGTCGCGGTGGAGTTCCATGTGGAGCAGTAGAGGAGTGATAGTCGTGGCGTTGAAGTGGTGGTAGGCTTAAATGAATGTAGAGCCAGTATGGTTGAGGTGTGGTGTCAATGGTGGTAGCAAAGTGGATGTACGGTGGTAGTGGTGGTGAAGTGAGGGTGCTGGTGGTGTGGTGGTCGGTGCTCCGACGATCTTTGTAGTGGTCGACTTATACTACCAACTTTTCATAAATTAAACACTATTATTGTTATGATTGGATTTCACCATCTTTTAATACTTTAAAAATTCTTTTTACCGATATATAATAGGTGTTTATTGGATTTAAGATGAGGGGGATGCTATCTCTTCACTTAAATGATTTACTTTTCGACTTACTGAGGGTATATTGGTCATGCCAATTGTTGCACAAATATTTTAAGATTCAAACTACTTGGGTTTGAAAGTAGACTTAACGAGCTTTTCAACGGTTCAAATCTTGCAAAAATTGGAGTTCAGGAGTGCCCAGGACACACCTGCAAAATTTGAGCAATTGTGGAGGTTTAATGCGCACTAGGCGCAATATCTGCTCCCCAGACGCAATCCCTTGCGCTCTGGCACATCTTAGGAATTTCAAAACCAACCAAACCATGCGATCATGCCACAGACACTCCCCAACTCCGATTTGGACGTGGTTTAAATCATTGAAAAGCTTGTCTAGCCTAACTTCTCACCTAATTAGTTTTACTCCAAAACCATTTATACACCAAAAGATAGGTCAATTTTACCCTCAACTGGTCGAAAAGTAAATTACTTTGAAAAATCATTGAATCACAGTAACTTTAAACCGAATTGAAACCTATTTTATATGGATAAAGAGGTATTCAAATTAGAAAAATATGGTAAATTGAAACATAAAAAAATAGATTTTGGTTTATCGAAAGTTGGACAAAAGTAGACAAATTCAAAAATTGTCGGAGCCACTAAGATTGAAACATATTTTCTTGCCCTTCTACTGATTCTGTGTTCCATTCAATACTCGTATTCCTACGTCTAAGGCATTTGTTCTTGTCTAAAGAGCCACGGATAATTTATAGGGCTTTTTACACTTCATCAAACGACACAAACCTGCTTTATCATCTCGGGATTCGCCTAATACACTAGGCTTATACATTTAAGAAACCAAATTTTTGTGTCCATACCACCAACAATATCACTTGACAAGTGCAACTCCCAAACCACCATCATTTGATAACCGCATTTCCCCAAAAGTTTTGATGCCACTACCTCAAGTACAACCACCTCACAAATGCGAAGAAAATGGTCATATCTTTTGATGTACAAATAATTTTGAATCCAAGAATTGTATCTCACATTGTATCCATTTCGTGATGAGAACGTACCAATCAGTGTTCCATTTATATCTTTTTCAGGCTGTACATGAATCCAAGGATTACCCCAAGCCCTGCTGCAAGATACTTGACAAAGTGAGATAAAGCACTCAATATGCTCTTGTGTTGGTTGTTTATAACATCAGGTTAGCGTTGGAAAAATAGGTTTTTTTGAAAGTAGACTTAACGGGCTTTTTAATGGTTCAAACCTTGCCAAAATTGCAGTTCGAGAGTGTCAGGGACAAACCCACAAAGTTTGAGCAGTTGTAGACCCTTAATGCGCCAATGGCGTAATACCATGCTCCCTAGGCGCAATCCCTTGCGCCCGGGCGCATCTTAGGAATTCCAAAACCAACCAAACTTTGCGACCTTGCCACAGACACTCCCGAACTCCGATTTGGACATGATTTGAACCATTGAAAAGCTAGTCTGGCTTAATTTCTAACCTAAGGTGTTTTACTACAAAAACATTTATACACCAAAAGATAGGTCAATTTTACCCTCAACATGTCGAAAAGTAAGTTATTTTGAAAAAATCATTGAACCACACTTACTTTAAACCGGATTGAAACCAAATTTATATGGATAAAGAGTTATTCAAATTGGTAAAATGCGGTGAGATTGAACCATAAAAATAATAGATTTTTGTTTATCGAAAGCTGGACGAAAATAGACCAATTTAAAGATTGTCGGAGCCACTAAGGCTGAAACATGTTTTCATACCCTTCCACTGATTCTCTGTTCCATTCGGTACCCGTATACCTAGTTCTAAGGTATTCGTTCATTGTTTAAGAGCTCCCGAAACTACAATTTGAAACTTATATCTTAAGTCCGAACTTATCTAGACACTTCAATTTGAAGCTTGACTTTGAGAAAAGAGCTTTAGGAAGTAACTTCGAACAAATACATTTCTTGGCCTTTGAACTTGAAAAAAAGGTTCAAAGGACATGGGATTAGGTCCCGTCTTTTCTAGTGACTATGCAGGATAAGAATCTAAGTAGCCATTCTTTAGGTTTTGGACTTTTTGTCACCTAGACTACATTGGTGAGCATATTCACGAATGATGCTGATCAAATATCAATACTTCTGCACCTGGGCTCGCCGCCACCTTGTATCCATTACGTGATGAGAACGTCGCAATCAGTGTTCCGTTTATATCTTTTTTAGGCTATACATGAATCCAAAGATTACCCCAAGCCCTGCTGCAAGATATTTGATAGAGTAAGATAAAGCAATTAAAATGCCCTCGTGTTAGTTTTTTATTACATCGGGTGACCATTGGAATTTTTTTTTTTTTTTTTGAAGTAGACTTCAAGAGCTTTTTAACGGTTCAAACGTCGCCAAAATTGGAGTTCGAGAGTGTTCGGGACAAACCCGCAAAGTCTGGACAATTGTAGAGCCTTAATGCAACCCAGGCGGAATACCATGCTCCCCAGGCGCAATATCATGCGCCCGGGCGCATCTTGGGAATTTCAAAACCAGTTAAACTTTGCGATCTTGCCATAGACACTCCCGAACTCCGATTTAGACATGATTTGAACCATTGAAAAGTTTGTCTAGCCTAATTTCTAACCTAATGTGTTTTACTCCAAACACATTTATACACCAAATGATAGGTCAATTTTACCCTCAACAGGTCGAAAAGTAAGTTATTTTGAAAAAATCATTGAACCACACTTACTTTAAACCGGATTGAAACCTTATTCAAATGGATAAAGAGGTATTCAAATTGGTAAAATACGGTGAGATTGAACCATAAAAATAATAAATTTTGGTTTACCGAAAGCTAATCGAAAGCTAGACAAAAGTAGACCACCTCAGAGATTGTCGCAGCCACTAAGGCTAAAACATGTTTCCATGCCCCTCCACTGATTCTTTGTTCCATTCAGCATCGCATTCCTAGTTCTGTGGCATTCGTTAATTTCTTAAGAGCTCCCGAAACTACAATTTGAAACTTATATCTTAAGTCCGAACTTATCTAGACACTTCAATTTGAAGCTTGATTTTGAGAAAGAGCTTTAGGAAGTAACATCGAACAAAAACATGACTTGGCCTTTGAACTCGAAATAAAGGTGCAAAGGACTTGGGATTAGGTCCCATTTTTCCTAGCGACTAAGCAGGATAAGAATCTGAGTAGCCATTCTTTAGGTTTTGGACTTTCTGTCACCTAGACAACATTGGTGAGCATATTCACGATTGATGCTCGAATATCAGTACTTATGCATCTGGGTATGCCACCACAATATATCCGTTTTGTGATGAGAACGTACCGATCAGTGTTCCGTTTATATCTTTTTTAGGCTATACATGAATCCAAGGATTACCCCAAGCCCTGCTGTAAGATATTTGACAAAGTGAGATAAAGCACTTAATATGCTCGCGGGTTGGCTTTTTATAACATCGGGTGAGCATTGGAAAAATTGATTTTTTCTTTAAATTAGACTTAACGAGCTTTTTAACGGTTCAAACTTTGCCAAAATTGGAGTTCGACAGTGTCCAGGACAAACCCGCAAAGTTTGAGCAATTGTGGAGCCTCAATGCGCCCCCGGCACAATACCATGCTCCCCAAGCCCAATCCCATGCGCCCGGGCGCATCTTAGGAATTTCAAAACCATTTAAACTTTGCGATCTTGCCACAGACACTCCCGAACTCCGATTTGGAAATGGTTCGAACCGTTGAAAAGCTTGTCTAGCCTAATTTCTAACCTAATGTGTTTTACTCAAAAAACATTTATACACCAAAAGATTTGTCAATTTTACCCTCAACAGGTCAAAAAGTAAGTTATTTTAAAAAAATCATTGAACCACACTTAGTTTAAACTGGATTGAAACCTAATTTATATGGATAGAGGGTTATTCAAATTGGTAAATCACGGTGAGATTGAACCATAAAAATAATAGATTTTGGTGTATCGAAAGGTAGACGAAAGTAGATCAATTCAAAGATTGTTGGACCCACTAAGGTTAAAACATGTTCTCGAGACAGATAGACAAAAAATTCTAAAGTTTTGTACTTGGTTGAATCATTAAGCATCACGAGACAGACAAATGCTACGAGCATCAAATTCATCAAGAACTTGCAAGAGCAAGACATCTTGTTATAATCACCGATAACACTGGTGAGGAAGAAATCAAATCGCCGGTTGGAAATCGCCATAGAAATCGAGAATGTTCCACAGGTAACCAATGGAAATAGCAATAACGATAAATAGTACAAAAGAGTAAGAAGGGTAATTCACACATTGAAAGGATGAAAATATAACCACAAAAAGTGGACGGAATGTATACTAGTCGCGGGTGACAAATTCCTTTTAAGCCCAAACGCGTAGGTTTATTGCATTTCAATAAGCCAATAATCTGATTGAACTTTTTTATGCCAAACCTGGCCTTAACAGTGACAAAGAACAAGATAATCAAATTTAAGTCCAGAACATGGGCAAGTTATTTTGCGTGCCAAATATCGCTTTTACCGGCGGTATTATTACCGGTGGTAAAAAAAACTGCCGTTAAAAGCTATTTTTACCGGTATTAGTAAAACCGCCGGGAATAACAACTTAAAACGGCGGTTTTTTTTAAGAATGCCATTTTTACAAACTTTTACCGGCGGTTTTTTAAAATACCGCCGGAAAATATAAAATATATGCTTTTTTTTAATACCGCCGGTTTGTTACCGCCGTTTATAATAATACCGACCCGTATAATATAAATATTATTATTTATCCTATATGACACAATATGCAACTCAGCCCAGTTGGTAGCTCGCGCGCTATAGGATCCAGAGGTTCCAGGTTCGATTCTTGGGAAAGCAAAAAAAATTAACCACTGATTTATTAATGCCGCTCTTGATTTTCCGACAATTGTTTTCCCGGTGGTTTATTCCCAGAGGTTTTTGAACTATTACCGGCTGTTTTGAGTATTACTGGCGGTTTTTGGACTATTAACGGCAGTTTTCTCATGCCGCTAATGCTAAAATTTTGCGTAGAGCGCTCCAGGAGCAGTCTCTTAAAGTGTAAGATGGAGGAGCATGGCTCGTGGAGGAGCAGCCTCTCACAAACGTGCAGGGGTGCGGATGCACAAAATTGAATTTGAAGGGGTGAATTCACATATCGCCCAAATCACAAGGGTATAAGTGTACTTCACGCAACAATAAACTGAGAATGTAAATAACTCTTTCCAATTCTTCGTCATGAGTCAAGACCAAAATTTACGTCTTTTTCATATTTGATCTTAAAGTACCTTTTTCCTTGACTTCAACACTTTTTCTCCTTTGGAATTAACTTGAGAGTGTAAATTACGGTGTTGTCAATTCAAATTATCTCTCTTCCTATTAGTTTGGTTAGTAATAAACACATGTTTCGAAAAGTGGATTTCGAGTACTCCATATAAACTTTTGTTTTAGCGGCCAAGAGTAAATCGATGCGGCCAAGAGCAATTCGTAGCTACCCCAAGTGTAATTCCACGCGGCCAAAAGTAATTCGATGCGGCCAAGTACAATTCGATGCGGCAAAAGCAATTCGATGCGGCCAAGTGCAATTCATAGCAGACAAGTGCAATTCAATGTGGCCAAGATTAATTTGTAGCGGTCCAGTGCAATTTGATGTGGCCAAGTGTAATTCGATGTGGACAAGAGTAATTTGTAGCACCCAAGTGCAATTCGACGCGGCCAAGTGTAATTCCATACTTGCGTTTATGGATCTCATCGTCCATTTATTCCCGTCCGTTTTTGGGAGACGATAAACTGCTCTTCATGGCGGTGCACACCGAGGTTTAGGATGTCCAACGAGGTCGGCGTCTTCGATCTGGTTCTTAGATCCTCTCTCTTTCCCTCTCCCCTCTATTTTTTTCTGGCCCCCTCCTCTAGCCTTCTGCGTTTTCTTCTTGTTTTGTTGTTTTATTTTTGGCAATCCCCTCCCAGTTGTGTTTCATCTGTGCTTTGGATCCAATGTCGGTCTCTCTTGGGTTTTTCAGCTCTTGGCCTAACAACTAGGGGCATTTGGTGATCTGGACATGGCTGGCGTCGGTCTCCCGCCAGTTGCATTGTTGGACGTTGGATGCATCGGTCATCGCCTAACGGCTCAGTGAGCTTCCGCTGCTAGTGGGTGGTATGCGGATGGTGCCTTTTATCGTGGTGGCCAATGGTGGCGAGGTGGTTTTATTTGGCAAAGTGCTATTCGGGTTGTTTGGTGGTTCTATCGGTGGTCTAGTCGCCGGAGGTGGGGCAACGCTACAGTGAAGAACTTCAAAAGTCTTGGGTAGGTTTTGGGTATTCTTGGGCTGTATCTTGCCTACTTTGTCAGGTTAGATGGTGGGTTATTGGGCATTTATTTTTTGATCTGGCATTTGAAAGCCTTTGTATTTGTTTGATTTGTATTGTAGTATCTGGACTTTGAGGCCTTTAGGCGTTCGGTTGTCATGCCCTCTGGCTATTGGGCTCTGCCCTTTTACCCAACATTGGTTGGATTCCCCTCCCCATTTCCTGAACTTGATGTTACCTTGCCAAGTTTCCTAATAAATGGCTACTTTTGCCAATCAAGAAAACTATGTCAATTAGAATGTGTCTCAAATGATGCTATATAACAGCAATGAAGGAAAGTGACTCTAAAACATTTAATTCCAATCTCAAAATACGTAACACAATTTGAAGAATATCCATAAGTGACCGACACAGCCTATAGTAGCCAACCAAACAAAAAAGGGGGACTATAGTAAACATATAATAGAACGTACCCCTTTGGAAAACAAATTAAAATAGATGTAATCAATTTAACACCAGCATCAGTTGCACTGGACATTCTAGAGTTGCCTTGTCGCAATATTGACGTCCATGGTGCAATCGAAATTATTAGCCTTCGTCCTCTAGAAAATGAACATGAGGTCCACCTTTTCGTTCAAAGTCAATTGGTATTCCCAGCTTGGTAGTTAAGCAGGTTTATTGAAACAATTATGTTTTTGGTGGATCAGAGAAAGGTTTTTGAATTTGGGATTTTAGCACTCCCAACTGGCATACCCTTACAGAAGAAATTGACAGTGGAGTTTTCATATTTATAAGGGCCAAAATTTTTGTTCTTGACCCCAAGTGCAGTGTTCATCGTTATGTTGAATGAATGGGTGGTTGTTTGGACATCGGAAGCGCCGAACATGGCAGAACTAACCCGGAATTGAGGAGTTCGAACTTTCATAACCGTCATTGTGAAGAGTATGATGATTCCGGTTTGGAAAATGACAAAGGCCACGCCATATAACATCAATTTCTTACATTTCTGGCTTCGGAGCTCGGATGAGGTTGCTTTGCCCGCTCTTGGTGGCTCCGGTAATAACCGTTGGCAGGTGCCAAGGCATACCCTGCTTTGTATTCCACTGCCATAGGACTTTTTTTTTGTGAATTTTTAGATGGAAATTTAACTTCTTGTTTGAATTGGAAGGGGAGTGGAGTTTTATCTGCGGAAATGGCTTGGGGAAATATTTTAGAGGATGCTAAGTACAAAGAATTTTTACCCGTAAATTATCTGGAATGCACTTGTAGAGGGTATTTATGACCGGGTGATTTTCAGGTAAAGCATTTTTATACGTAGCACTTTTGAATATTTTATGGTTGCCAAAAGCATCTGAACGGTTTGATGCTTGACTTTTGAGAATAGTTTTGTTTACGAACACCTCTTGGCCGGATCGAATTGTACTTGGCGGCGTCAAATTATATTTGGCCACTAGGAATTGCCGTTGGCCACTACGTATTGCATTTGACCGCTACGAATTGGACTTGGCCACGTTGAACTGACTTGGCCGGATCGAATTGCACTTGGCCGCGTGTAATTGCACGTTCCCGCGTGGAATTGCACTTGGCCGCGTTGAATTGCACTTAGCCGCAATTAGACGCGGCCAAGTGCAGTTCCACGCGGCCAATTGCAATTTGTAGCGGCCAAGTGTAATTCGATGCGGCCAATTTCAATTCGACGCGGCCAAGTATAATTCCATGCGGCCAAGTGCAATTCGATTTGGCCAAGTGCATTTCCATGCGACCAAAAGGAATTCGATGTGACCAAGTGCGATTCGTAGTGGCCCCAAGTGCAATTCGATGCCAAGGAGCGACAAAGAAGCCATGGCATTTGATGCCAAGGAGCTCCGTTGCCAAAAGCACAAGAAACGGCTACTCTACAGTATAGCCTTCGTCGTTTTCCACAATGGAATCATACTCCTCTTCTCCATGACGGTCATGAAGGTCCAAAATCCCAAGTTCCAGGTCAGATCCGCCGGTTTGGGCTAGCCTTAAGAACACTAGTATCTGGGTACAACAATCTTATTGCTTTGTCTTGGATGGTCATGATAAAGGCGTTGGTTCTATCTCTACTGAGTAAATGATTTATCTAGGATTGTTGGAAACTATCTGTACAGTGTCTTAGGTGAGACCAGGCTGGGCTAGATCATAGGACAACATCGAGATCGATGACACATACATGGCATGTCCTTTCTTTTTTAGAAATGCGTCTAGGATTCATCTAAAATTCACCTTTTGCTTTACCAGTCAGTACTAAGCCACCCATTCTACACAAAACCACACCGCCTTCTCCGACCACCTTAATGGCAGGGCAAAAGGAACTGAATGAGCTGAAAATGACTGTGGAGGAAATGAGTCAGAAAGTGGACAAAATGCCAACTCTGGTCCAAGGGTTGGTCAACCTTTTCACCTCTGTGATCCTGAACACAAATGTGGGACTGAATGATGATGTTGGGGACCCAGGGGTTGATAAACTTTGCTCAAAAGCGAAGCTTTCAAAAATGTTCAAGGACCAGGCTGAAATTCATGATGCTAGGGCTCACTCGAAGGAAGATATTGGACCCCTGTCCGGAACCAGTGCCGACATGCATATTGTCTGGGCAGAAATACATGAGATCAATCCCAAAGGCAAAATGGCTTATCCTGTTAATAGCAGAAGGCTATACAGTTGCAAAAGCACGTAAAGCTTTCGTTAGGGGCACCACGGGCACCACCGGGAACCCTCAACTTAGTCACGGAACCAAACCAAGGGCCTTCTCCCATTTCTCTGAACCTCAATCCCTAGTTTATGAAAAGCTCCTCAAAACTGACCTCATCAAGCCACTTCCCCAAACTCCTTTACCTCAAAAGCTTTCAATAAATCACAACCCAAATGCCTTCTGCACCTTCCATCAAATACCAGGTCATGTTACCGATGAATGGAATCGTCTCCGCTATAAGATTCAAGACCTTATTGATGGCAAAATCATCCCTCCACCATAGCCAGGCATCAAGCCTAAGCACAATCCTTGTATCAACTCCGCCTTTTTCAGCAGAGAAAGGTAAACCATCAAGAACCATGCAATGGTCCAACCTTCTACAAGTCTGTGAGTTTTCAAGCTTCGAGTCCTTGTCCTCTAAACGACCATCTTTGTGTTTGAGTCAATTTGTACCTCAAGTCTTTCATGCTTTCCTTGTTGCGTCTGTGTTTTCTCAATTTTAAGTCTGTAAGAGTAAAAAAAAAAGGTGTCAGTTTCGTGGGCCTGAACTACGTTGTGACCTGATTTCTTTATGGGATATGCAGGCAGCCTCACCCTGAGGCCCGGTCACAAGCATTCAAGTCAATCTCAAGATTCAGTCATGCTCTTTCGAGTCAACCCCTACTGGTTCAGTCGCTGTTTTTCAAACATCGCATCTCTACAATAAACTTAGGGTTTCGAAATTGTTTTCCACCATCAGTTGAAATTCATGATAATCACTTCAAAACACGAGATGATTTTTGATTGAACCCTTCACCCCAGGCAAGAAGAAGAATTTCCAGGGACCAATTCCCGATGCTATATTCCTTCTAAGAAGCAATCTCGTGACTCTGAAAAAGCTCACTATATCAAAATCTCAAAATCTGACTTGGGCAAAAGTTAGAGCATGCAAACAAAAGCTTCTCATGGAGCATCTAGGATTCAGTTGTTAAGTTGCGTAATCCAAAATGAAGAAATGCCATCGTTCGTTTCATCCTACGCATAAAGATATATTCTTTGATAGCCTCTTTGAGCCACAATCAAATTCTTTGAAAAATAATGACAACTAGCCAGCTATCCCCCGCATCGGGGTAAAATGAAAAATAAAAGTGCCAGAACAAACATTGAAATTCAAAGCATTGAAAGGATGAAATCGCCAAACACAATAACAAAAGGCGTTGAAAGCAAATGAAAAATCAAGAGAAGACGCCTACCAAAGCAAAAAGGCACAAAAAGTTCAAAGGTAGCTGCTAGCTTTAAAAACCCAAAAGAAAGTGAAATTTTGAGCCAATTGTCCTTTCTTTGTTAAACCCAAACCATGGCCCACAATACAACCCAAAAAGTCCTTTCAGATTGGAAAGCGCAATTTGATAGCAGAAATTCTAGGCGTTAAGAGGCATGATCGAAAATCAATACATGGAGAAAAGTCAAAGCATTGCTCAAAGCAAAAATCCAAACTAGGGCATTTTCGATCCACGGGCCATCATCAGCAACCTAGGGCACGGTTCATGATAAAAACTCTCATGTTTTGACAAAACAAAATCGGAAGATTTGAATGCAAATCAATTGATGGAGTAAAACAATTTTTGAAATTCCAAAAGGAGAATTCCAAGAACCTGGGCATGTCTGCCATTTCAAAGATTCAAACCCCTTCGCCCAATCAGGG
This sequence comes from Rhododendron mucronatum var. ripense, assembly GCA_019656295.1. Taxonomy (NCBI): domain Eukaryota; kingdom Viridiplantae; phylum Streptophyta; class Magnoliopsida; order Ericales; family Ericaceae; genus Rhododendron; species Rhododendron mucronatum. The sequence continues at coordinate 1,441,759 of BPLT01000011.1, forward strand.
GCACCATTCGAAAGTTGCTTCGTCTTTCCCTCCTCATTTGCATCAAATAGTCTTGTCAAAATCCAACCCTTTTACCAAGTCAAAAGAGTCATCTCGATTTTGTTAATTCTCGACTCATGGAAGCCATTTCAACACGTGGAAGAATACCACCCATGAGAGAAGCTCGTTGGACTCAAAACTTTAAGGGCGGCCTCGGTAAAAGTTAAAGTAGTTAATCAAAAGGGCTCGCTAGACTAAAAACCCAAAAGGGCGGTACCTGGCAAAATTTAGAGCGCAAAAGGAGAGTGTTAATACCCGAGCGAAACCATAGCCTGAACTGCATACATGGTCAATTGGTTGCCAAAACCATCAGAACTAGGGTTCGTCACTCACTGGGGCACAACAGCTTGACGTCATCCACCGAGGCAAGCTTATGCCCAACCTCAAGACTCGGCCACAAATTTCAGCCCAAAGCTCAAGCCTTGACCAAAGGCAAGTTCCAGCCCAAAACTCGAGCCTTGACTAAAGGAAATATCCTGCTCAGAATCCATGCCCCGACCCAAGTAAACTCCAACTCAAATTCAAGCACTCACCGTAGGCAAATTCTAGCCCAAAATCCAAGATATCAGTCCACTGGTCAAAGATAGTAAAGCAAAAAGGGTACTTAGATTTGTCCCCTATTTTTACAAAAAAAAAAGAAGAAGGAATGTTGTACACATCATTGTCGAGTGCCAACTCGCGTATCTCGAATGTTGTCCAAAAGCCAATCAACCAAGCTACGGTCCAAAAGACCTAACGTTTCTTAGTCTTCCAAGCTACGGTCCAAAAGACCTTATGCTTCTTAGTCTTCCAAGCTACGGTCCAAAAGACCTAATGCTTCTTAGTCTCCCAAGCTGCGGTCCAAAAGACCTAATGTTTCTTAGTCTCACAAGCTATGGTCTAACTGACCTAATGCTTCTTAGTCTCTCGGGCGATGGTCAAAATGACCTAAGCTTCTTCGTTTATCAAGTAGCGGTCAAAAGAACCTAAGCTTCTTTGTCTATCGAGCAACGGTCAAAAAGACCTAAGCTTCTCAGTCAATCGGCAACAGTCAAAATGACCTAAGCTTCTTCATCTATCAAGCGATGGTCAAAAGGACCTAAGCTTCTTTGTCTATCGAGCGACGGTCCAAAAGACCTAAGCTTCTCAATCAACCGGGCTATGGTCTAACAAACCTAAAAGCCTCTTAGTTTCTTGAGCTACGGTCTAACCGAAACATGTGTGTTTTAGAAGTTTACTTGTTAGTGTATCTCATCTAAAATCTGTCAATGTTAAGAAAGACCTCACTTGTACATTTTAGGTCATTCGACATGCATCCACATGTTTTTATAACAATGTCAATAGCGACGTTATGTAACGTAACAATAAAAGTGACACATTACATGGTAGTAGAGGTTATATAATTAATCCCTAGGGATTTAAAGTGCTTGCCTGTTGGAATCACACGGAGGCCAAAAGTTTCAAATCTTAGGGCCGTTAGAGGGCTTATGATGTAGCGCAGCCTCCTTTTACGAAACTATTTGCAACAAGAAATAAGAACAATACTTGAGCCAGAGGTACTCCCTCTTTGAACAAACGATATTGAGATAAATCTCGATTTTTCTTTAATTCAATAATGTCGGACCGCTTTTCCACCATCTCTCCTAAAACCAATTGGTGGTAGGAAGGGTTTCAATTAAGTCTTTTATGGCATTCGACATCGCACCCGCAAGTCTGTTTTTAGAGCGGTCGCAGGGAGTGGCATTGTGTAACCAAATCCATGGGGGCACTCCGGGCCCAACAATCCCTCCCTCACGATGACGCTCCCGCGACTCGAACCCATGACTTCCTGGCTCTGATACCACTTGTCAGACCGCTTTTCCACCATCTCTCCTAAAACCAATTGGTGGTAGGAAGGGTTTCAATTAAGTCTTTTATGGCATTCGACATCGCACCCGCAAGTCTGTTTTTAGAGCGGTCGCAGGGAGTGGCATTGTGTAACCAAATCCATGGGGGCACTCCGGGCCCAACAAATAACAACTAATTTAGCCCTAAGACTTAAACTTAATTTATGTAATAGAGGAAACCATTCATATTAGAAAATAAAAACAAGGATACAATAGAATTAGAAAATAACAATTCTTCTTGACCAAACAAAAATTAAAAGGAAACTAAATCTACTAGAGAATTAGGAAGCTAATTACTCTAGAATACTTATTTTCCTAATTCGAAGATTCCTAGCAAATATTGAAATCAAATATACTAGTTTTTTAGTGAAATATTATTTAAAACTAATAAACTGAAATATCTATATTTATAATTATTGACCTCCATCAGTTTACCCGATTGTTAACTTCTGAGTCTCGAAAATAATTGAGGTGCGCTAAGTTGGACCGTACATCCGGCTATAAAAAGCGCAGAGGGTTATATAAATTTAAATTTTGAAAACCAAAAGTCATACTAACTCGAATGCATCACTTTCCAATAGAAGCATCCATTACTACGCTGTTGATATTTCCGCGTAGAATATCTCTTTTTGCCAAACATCCCCCACGCGGCCACGCGTATGGGAAGCATCCCCCACCCCCAACAGAGCAAGCCCTCCCTTCCAATTCCCTCCCTATGTTTATCACAGGACTTCAAAAAAGGCGTGCGTTTTTCATCAAAATTTCAAAAAAGGTGTTCCACTTTTCACAACTTAATTCACACCTTAATCTTCACACCAAATATATATATATATATATATATATATATATATATATATATATATATATAGATCATCACCATACCCTCATCCACCGCCACCACTTTCTTCAATCCCACCAAGTAAACAAAAAGCAATACATTTCTCCCTATAGAATCAGAACAATCCATAATTTCAAATGGCAGACAAGGAGCAGCAGGCCTATCACCCGGCAGCAGCCAACGGCTACACCCGCAGCGGTGAAGCAGGCATGACATTCGATGCCAAAGAGCTCCGCCGCCAGAAGCACAAGAAATGGCTACTCTACGGTGTAGCGTTCGTCGTTTTCCAGACTGGAATCATACTCCTCTTCTCCATGACGGTCATGAAGGTCCGGAATCCCAAGTTGCGGGTTAGATCCGCCACCTTCGACACGTTTGATATCCAAACGACGAACACGTCCTTCAATCTTAAAACCAATGTCGCACTTGGGATCAAAAACACCAATTTTGGCCCCTACAAGTACGACAACAGCACAATGTATTTCTACTACGGTGAAGCTGAGGTTGGGAGTGTTGTTATTCCCAAATCGAAAGCCCAATTCCGAAGGACCAAAAAGTTTAACGTTACACTAGACCTTGCTTCGACCAATCTAGTTGGAAATACGCAACTGGCAAATGATCTAAGCACAGGAATTGTGCCTTTGACCAGCCGATCGAAATTGACCGGGAAAGTAGAGTTGATGTTGATTTTCAAGAAGAAAACAGCTGTGGACATGATTTGTGCAATGGAAGTGAATACCGCAACACAGTCTCTTCAGAATATCAGTTGCAAGTAGAGATACAACACAATCATCATCAGTTTGGATTTCAGTGGGCCAGAATGGGAAGAATTATATTGTTCGTTCGATTGTTCTTCAGAGGGGTTGAGTTTGGCATTTGCTGCTATAGCCTCTTGTTTGGGGATTTCTTTACGTTTTGCTTTACGTACTTTGGATTTGGACTAGATATTTACTCTTTTGTTCTTTTATTTTTTTGTATGGAATGCCATAAAATTTCGATTCTTTGAATTCATTTGTCTTTAGGGGACTGTATAGACTAGACCAGTCTCAACCAAATACTGGAGTATATTTTTGCATTAATTTTGGGATTTGGTATGTAAACGTAGAATTTATTTGAGGGAAACCCAATACAAAAGTAAACGAAACTGTTAGGAGTCGAATATTTCAAAGTATGCCACCTGAGAGACATTCTTCATGACTTGAGATTAGGTGAGGACAGGCAACTAATAACGAGACGATCTAAATCAAACCCTAAGACGTCTTTGCGGCCAAGAGAAAAATTTTGTGGCCATGATCAATTCTTCGCAGCCAGCAGCAAAACTTCGCGGCCAAGAACAATTCTTTGCGGCCTTGAGTAATTTTTCTTCACGGTCAAGGGCAAAATTTTGGGGCCGAAAGCAAAACTGTGAAGCCAGAAGCAATTTTTCGCGGGCAATCGATAGGGAGGCTACGATCCTAGGAAAAATTTGTAAAACAAATGCTATGCCACAAATCAATGGAAAATTTTGATAAAACTAAAGCTAAATCTTTGTCCTTGATCGAAATTAACCAACAAACCATCAATTTTTTTTTTTTTTAAAAAGAAAAAGAATAACCACTAGAATAAGAACACAATATACCATGTTCGGGGAGGAAGAAATCACATCTTTGATGGAAAACAAAACATTTCTCTCTACACGCAAAAATTTCATGTTTTCTCAATCATCTTCATTCCTAATGACGTGCCACACCGTCTTGCCCCTTGTGACAAATAGACAAAAAAATTCAAACGTCTCGTATACTCGATTGAATCATAAAGCATCGTGAGACAGAAAAATGCTACGAGCATCAAAATCATCAAGAAACTTGAAAGAGCAAGACATCTTGGTATAATCCCCAATAACACCAGTGAGGAAGAAATCACATCGCGGTTGGAAATCGCCATAGAGAGAATGTTCCGCAGGAATCCAATGGAAATAGCAATCACGATAAATAGTACAATAGGGTAAGAAGGGTAATTCACACATTGAAAGGATTAAAATATAAGCACAAAAAATGGATGGAATGTATACTTATGTAGTATGACTAAAGGGGATGAATGTCTAAAAATTTCCAATCAGACATCAATAGTGTAATTATTTTGGAAGTTTATTTGTCAGAGTGTCTTATCTAAAATGCTTCAATGTTAAAGAACGGTTATTTTTGGTATGATTTGGAAAAAAACGGTTAATTTACCTTCTCATTTTTCAATTTCTTTCATAAATAAAAAAATAAGCACGTGACTGTTGAAGTAGCTTAAAGAAAAAAACAGAATGATTGGTGTACTTTAACTGCATTGGGTTAGAATCATTTCAATATATACACATGTAATGTATTGAAAAGCAAAAAAATTTATGACATAATAAGTACACCATCCGATAAAAAATTTTAAGGTGCAGCTGGCTTGGACAGTTGTTTATCATCCTTAAAACGACCCCAACTCGAAGCCATCGCTTTCAATATATAGATGCATCCATTAGTATTTGGTATTTCCGCGTAGATTATCTCTTCTTGCCAACCATCCCCTGTTCTAGAAATCGAACCTGTCCCACTCGTTTGGGAGGAACCATCCCTCAACGGAGCAAGTCCTCCCTTCCAATTCACTCTCTGTTTATCACAAGACTTCAAAAAACGCGTTCCACTTTTCACACCTTAATCTTCACACTATATATATATGGATCATTATCATACCCTCATCCACCACCATCACCACTTTCTTCAATCCCACATACTAAAACAAAAAGCAATACATTTCTCCCTGCAGAATCAGAACAATCCTTAATTTCAAATGGCAGACAAGGAGCAGCAGGCCTACCACCCTGCTGCAGCCAACGGCTACAGCCGGAGCGATGAAGAAGCCACGGCAACCCAAACCAAAGAACTCCACCGCCAAAAGTACAAGAAGTGGCTCATCTACAGTATAGCCTTCATCATTTTTCAGTCCGCAGTCATAGCTCTTTTCTCCATGACGGTCATGAAGGTCCGAAATCCCAAGTTTCGGGTCAGTTCCGCCACCTTCGAAACGTTTGATATCCCAACCACCAACACGTCCTTCAATCTTAAAACCAACGTTGCACTTGGGATCAAGAACACCAATTTTGGCCCCTACAAGTACGACCGTAGCACAATCAATTTCTACTACGGCGAAGTTGAGGTTGGGAGAGCGGTTATTCTCAAATCGAAAGCTCAATTCCAACGGACCAAAAAGTTTACCATTGTAGTGGACCTTGCTTCGACCGATCTAGTTGGAAAGACGCAACTGGCACATGATCTAAGCACAGGAATTGTGCCATTGAGCGGCCGATCGAAATTGACTGGGAAAGTGGAGTTGATGTTGATTTTCAAGAAGAAGAAGGCTGTCGACATGAATTGTACAATGGAAGTGAATACCGCAACACAGTCCCTCCAGAATATCAGTTGCAAGTAGATACAACACAGTCATCACCAGTTTTGATTTCAGTTGAGCAGAATGGGAAAAATTAGAGTGTTCGTTTGATTGTTCCTCAAAGGGGTTTGCTTGACCGATTCCTATACCTAAATTAATGGGTTGCCCCAAGCGTAGGGCGGAGACCGACGTAGCATAATATCCGGTAAGTCCGGAATCGAATTCACAGAGACGGTGATGTGTGCTGACTAAAAACTCGGGTTGTTATTTATTTAAACTGGCTCTTAGGTAGCCACCCCTTTCCGATTTGATTGAGAGATTAACTAAAACAAGAAATTGATTGTATTTTTCAGAAATAATTAAAAGGAGGTAGGTCGTAGGGTTTATTGCACTTGTGATTAGTTCGGATTAACCTGCTCTATTTGGAGTTCTTAAAAACGTTTAATTTTAAGTTGGAAAAGATACCCTGCAAGATGCAAGACCCTATGGTCGCCGTATACCTATGCGCAGCGAAGAACGAGTTTTGGACCCCCATTCCTCCGTTCACATGAGCTCCGACGATGCCCGGGTTCGTCCGCAGGAAGTATTTTTCCAATCTAAAATCGTTTTTCTCATTATTTGATAAAATGAGCAGTACCCGGACTGGTCACAGTGTGCTAATCACCCCGCAACCTTACCCAAACGATTACTCACTAATCATTATGCATGAAATAAAAGAAATCCTAATTTGAATCGTGCTTCTAATACTGGAGAAAGAAAATAAACGAGAGATCTAATTTAAACAATAACTAACAAACAACTTTAATGAAAGACGAAAATTAATACGAGTTACTAAAGTGCAAGTAATTAAATAAAGCTTCAAATAACTTGAAAGGAAGAGAGCATGAAGAAAAACTAAATTATATTCGGACCTCATTAAAGAACGGCAGCCTCGTTCTTCGTTTTACTGTGCGTGGAATCAAAGAATCGTCCATGGAAAAAAAACCCTTTCTAAAAGCTGCTGAAGTTCGTAGCCTATAACAGTAGTTTTATAGGGATTCAATGTATTAATTACATAGTGGTCCCTTGGATTTTGTCCAATATCAAATTGATCATCCAAAATTTCAATGCAGTTCGCACTTCAATCCAAAACTTTTGCTAACTTCCGTATTTACCGAAAATCTTGAAAATTGAGCTCGAGCAACCTATAAACGTAAAAACACATAATAAAAATCAGTTAACAAATATAAAAGACTAATAAATATAAATTGGAGGGCCAAAATATGCATATTTTGGCACTTATCACACCCCCCAACTTACACTTTGCTAGTCCCGAGCAAAGAAAACAAAAAGCAACTAAAGAAAATAAATTAAAACCGATAGTTCTTTTAAACCCCCAGGCAGCCCTGGTGGGACGAGTGAAGTCTCGTGAGGGTTTTTAGCAATGATCACCCACAAAACACCAAGAATCCTTTCACATGAAATCCAAAAAACCGTAAGACTGCTCAATGGTATCCAAACAAAGAACCTGAAGCCATCGTAAGAAGATAACGGGCATAAGCAGTTCTATGTACTATCAAGTCAGAAAAATAAGTCATAGCACCTAAACTTAGCATGTGTGAACAAGAGCTTCGGTCACAAATGAATAATAACTAAAAATTCTCTCTGGACCGAGTCTCGACTTCAAATCTCACTGTGTCATGCACTCAACAAATGAATTCACTCGAAACAAGGTGCGTATTACTCTCAATCTCAATATGTGCGGGCAGACGTTATGTAAATGAAAGCAAGATACTTCCGCACAAAATGACACGAAAAGAACGCTTTATATAGTGGACACACGATCTCATGAATAGTATGTCAAGTATTGGAAACTTTCTCTATCCACCAATCCACAACCCATTGCCCCTAAGATCAAATAGGACTTCAATTCCGGTGATAAGGTTAGGTAAGGGAAATCATTTCAAGGTTAGGGTAGAACATTCAAGTGTTCGAGAATAGGCTAATAACAACTCACATAAGGCAAATAAAACAATGCGTGCCCCTTTTCTTTAATATTTTCCTTCTTTTCAACTCCACCACATCTCTCTTTCCTACCTTTAACACAATCCTACATTAAGAACAAATATTTCTCTTTTCCACAATATTTGGTGTCTTCCCTTTTTGCCTTTTTGTTTTCAATTAAGGCTCAATTCTCGCAACATTTACCCTCTTTCTTCTGAATAATTCACCTCCACATAATTACTAAGCCTTCTCAAGACACAATATAGATGGTGAAGCTTAACAAGAAAAAAGCTGTATGCATGAGGCTCAAATAGGCTCACAAGAGATAAATGTATGAATGAAAGAAACGAACCGGTTCAAAATAGCAAAGATAGCCTATAATCCTCTCCAAGGGGCAAAACAACCATGTAATTTCCAAACCCAAGAGATAAGTAGGCAAAATTCCCAACACTCGACGACAAAAATAATGAGATCAACAACAAATTTGCTCTTTTGTGACAATAAGATTTTATTTGACACCACTCCAAGAAAAACTAAGGCTCTAAACTCACATGGGGCATAAGTCTCCACTAAACCAGCCATCGAGAATAATCAGTCATAACTCACAAGCAACCAAAACCCAAACAGACGTGAAGTGTAAATGTGCTAAAAATAAATGTCATGACAAATTTTTCGCGACAAGTTAGCAAAAAGAACTACTATGCCACCACAATATCAAAACAATGACTACTGTATCTCCAACTCAATCAATCATAAGCCAATCTCAACAGCCTTCAAGTCTCAAGCAAAAAGAATTCCACTATTTTTTCAAATTTTTCGCGACAAGTTAGCAAAAATGCTTGACCGATTTCCTAGTCCTAAAATAATGGGTTGCCCCAAGCGTAGGGCGGAGACCGACGTAGCATAATATCCGGTAAGTCCGGAATCGAATCCACAGAGACGGTGATGTGTGCTGACTGAAAACTCGGGTTGTTACTTATTTAACTGGCTCTTAGGTAGCCACCCCTTGTTGGTTTGATTGAGAGATTAACTAAAACTAAGGAATTATTTAATTTTTCAAATAATTAAAAAGAAGGTACGGTCGTAGAGTTCATAGCACTTGTAACTAGTCCAGATTAACCTGCTCTATTCGGAGTTCTTAAAAACGTTTAATTTTAGATATAAAAAGATACCCCGCAAGATGCGAGACCCTATGGTCGCCGTATACCCATGCGCAGTGAAGAACGAGTTTTGGACCCCCATTCTTCTTCCGTTCACATGGGCTCCGACGATGCCCGGGTTCGTCCGCGGGAAGTATTTTCCAATCTAAAATCATTTGATTCATTGTTTGAAAACAAGAGCAGTGTCCGGACTAGCCACGATGTGCTAATCACCCCGCGACTCTACCTATATAACTACTCACTAATCATTAAACAAGAAACAAAAGAAACTCTAAATTGAAACATATTTCTATTACGCGAAACAGAAACTAAATAAGAGATCCAAACCAAACAAAAATAGATAAACAACTTTTATTAAGAACAGAAATTAAAAAGAATTACCGGGGTGCGAATAATTGAACAAAGCTTTCAATAACTTGAAGGGAAAAACTCGCGGAAGAAACTAAACAATAATCGGAACCCCACAGAATGGCAGCCCCCGTTTTCCTTTTATGCGTTGCTACTGCCGACTTAAAACCAAACCCTATCCTTCTTTTTAATTTTTTCCTTCTCAGCCATATAAGCCCATTGTCCATGGCCCACAATAAAAATAATGAATAAAAGTTGGGTCCACCAGGAGATCAAGGTGCACGTCCTAAATTTCATATCATAAACTGGTATATTGCTTTGGACCCACCAATACTTGTTTGCATATTATTATTCAGCTTTCCATCTTTGCGGCAATGCTCCACATGACCTTTCAAATTACACGTTTTCGCACTCATTGGTCTCCAAGGCCTACAAACACAATAAAACACTAAAATATATCAAGTAACAATGTAAACGGACCAACAAAGCATAGATTGGGTGGATTAAATGGGTGCTTTTCAGCACCTATCAGGGTTGAGTTTGACATTTGCTACTAATGTTAAGCCCCTGTTTGGGGATTTCTTCACGCTTTGCTTTACGTACTTCGGATTTGTCTAGTGGTAGATATTTACCCTCTTTTTTTTCTTTTTTTTTATAGAATGCAATAAAATTTCGATTCTTTCAATTCATTAGTGTTTGTAAACTAACCTATGACTAGACCAGTCTCAACCAAATACTACTATTTGCATTGGTTTTAAGATTTGGCTATGTAAACGTAAATCTATTTTTTTTGAACTGTAAAGAAAATTTTACTAACCACAGCAAAACTACAAGGAGTAAAGATACAATGATTAAAATGATAGGAAGACTAGGTATCATAACGAACAAAACTCATCTCAATCGACACTCAATTCACCAGCTAATTTTTTGCCGCTAACTAGCCCGATAAGCCAATCACGAAGCGATACAACTTGCAAAAACCATTTGGAGATGACAACCGTAAATCTATTGAGGGAAACCCAATACAAAAGTAACAGTGCCTTCTTCCAACTTTAAAAAGTGAAGAAATTCAGTACATATAATTAAGTCAAATTGAATAAATGCACTGATTTGTGCTCTTTTTGACATTATTGGCTTGTTGGCCAAGGGTAGTTTGTCTGAAAAAACTAGTCGCGTGTGACAAATTCCTTTTAAGCCCAAACGTGTAGGATTATTGCATTTCAATGAGCCAAAAATCTGATGAACTTTTTTATGCCAAACCTGGCCTTAACAGTGACAGAGAACAAGATAATCAAATTTAAGTCCAGAACAAGGGCAAGTTCTTTTGTGCTCCAGGAGCAGCCTCTTAAAAGTGTAAGATGGAGGAGCATGGCTCGTGGAGGAGCAGCCTACCACAAATGTGCGGGGGTGCGGATGGACAAAATTGAATTTAAAGGGGTGTATTCGCATATGACCCAAATCACAGAGGTATAAGTGGACTTCACGCAAGAAAAAACTGAGAACGTAAATAACACTTCTCCAATTCTTCGTCAAGAGTCAAGACCAAAATTTACTTCTTTTTCGTATTTGATCTTAAAGTACCTTTTTCCTTGACTTTAACACTTTTTCTCCTTTGGAAAAATCAACTTGAGAGTGTAAATTAGGGTGGTGTCAATTGAAATTATATCTCTCTTCCTATTAGTTTGGTTAGTAATAAACAAATGTGTTTGAAAAGTGAATTTCGAATATAAACTTTTGTTTTAGCAGCCAAGAGTTATTTGATGCAGTCAAGAGCAATTCGTAGCAGTCCCAAGTGCAATTCGATGCGGCCAAGTGCAATTCGATGCGGTCAAGAGCAATTTGATGCGGCCAAGTGCAATTCGTAACGGCCAAGTGCAATTCTATGCGGCCAAGTGCAATTCGTAGAGGGCAAGTGCAATTCGATGCGACAAAGAGCAATTCGATGCAGACAAGTGCAATTCGTAGCAGACAAGTGCAATTCGATGCAGCTAAGAATAATTTGTAGCAGCCCAGTGCAATTCGATGTGGTCAAGTGCAATTTGATGCGACCAAGAGTAATTCGTTGCACCCTAGTGCAATTCAATGCGACCAAGTGCAATTCAATGTGCCAAGTGTAATTCCATGCTTGCGTTTTTGGATCTCAGCGTCAATTTATTCCCGTATGTTTTTGGGAGATGATAAACTGTTCTTCACGGAGGTGCTCACCAAGGTTTAGGACGTCCGACGAGGTCGGCGTCTTTGGTATGGTTCTTAGATCATCAGTCTTTCCCTCTCCCCCTTTTTTTTTCCTTCCGCTAGCCTTCTGCGTTTTCTTCTTATTCTGTTGTTTTATTTCCAACAGTCCCCTCCTGGTTGTGTTTCGTTCGTGCTTTGGATCCATTGCCAGTCTTTCTCTTGGGTTTTCTGTTCTTGGCCTAACAGCTAGGTGGATTTGGTGGTCTGGACATGGTTGGCATCGGTCTCCCGCTGGTTGCATTGTTGGATGCATCGATCATCCCCTAACGGCTCGGTGAGCTTCCGCAGCAGGTGGGTGGTATGGGGATGGTGCCTTTTCCAGTGGTGGCCAATGGTGGTGCGGTGGTTTTATTTGGCAAAGCGCTATTCGAGTTATTTGGTGGTTCTATCGTTGGTCTGGTCTCCAAAGGTGGGGCAGTGCTGCAGTGAATAACCTCAGAAGTCTTGGGTATTCTTGGGCTAGATCTAGCCCACTTTGGTGGGTTAGATGGCGGGTTATTGGGCATTTATTTTTTGATCTGGCATTTGAAGGCCTTTGTATTTGATTAATTTGTGTTGTTGTATCAGGGCTTTGAGGCCTTTAGGTGTTTAGGCATCATGCCCTATGACTGTTGGGATTTGCCCTCTTATCTAACCCTGGTTGGATTCTCCTCCCCGTTCCCCAATCTTGATGTAACCTTGTCAAGTAACCTTATTGTAGCTTTCTTCCTCTTGAAAATGAACATGAGGTCCACCTTCCCATTTAAAGTTAATTGGCAAGTCAGAGGTGAAATCCCTGAATTCAAATCACTACCCACCTCGGTATTCCTAGCTTGGTAGTTAACCAGGTTTACTGCAACAATGATGCTTTTGGTGGATCGGAGAAAGGCTTTTGAATTTGGGATTTTAGCACTCCCAATTGGCGTACCCTTATAGAAGAAATTGACAGTGGAGTTTTCGTATTTATCAGGGCCAAAATTTGTGTTCTTGACCCCAAGTGCAGTGTTCATCATTATGTTGAACGAAGGGTGGTTGTTTGGACATTGGAAGTGCCGAACGTGGCAGAACTAACCCAAAATTAAGGAGCTCAAACTTTCATAACCGTCAAAGGCCATGCCATATAACAACCATTTCTTACATTTTTTACTTTGGAGCTCAGATGAGGTTGCTTTGCCCCCCTCTTGGTCGCTCCGGTAATAACAGTTGGTGGTGCCAAGGGATACCTTGCTTTGTTCTCCTCTGCCATGGGACTTGTTTTGGAAAATTGGTTTTTGTTTTGCTGGTTGAATTGAGAGAGTAGTGAGGGGAATTCAGATTACTTGGCAGCGTCTAATTACATTTGGCCGCTACTAATTTTACTTGGCCGCATATAATTACAGTTGGCCGCTACTAATTGCACTTAGCAGCGTCGAATTGACTTGGCCGCATAGAATTGCACTTAGACGCCACTAATTGCATTTGGCCGCGTTGAATTGGATGCAGCCAAGTGCAATTCAATGCGGCCAAATGCAATTTGAAGCGGCCAAGCGCAATTTGACGCGGCCAAGTGTAGTTCGACGAGGACAAGTATAATTCGATGCGACCAAGTGCATTTCGATGCAACCCAAAGGAATTCGATGTGACCAAGTGCAATTCGTAGTGGCTCCAGTGCAATTCGATGCCAAGGAGCAACAAAGAAGCCACAACATTTGATGCCAAGGAGCTCCGTCGCCAGAAGCACAAGAAATGGCTACTCTACGACATATCTTTCATTCTTTTCTAGACTGGAATCGTACTCCTCTTCTCCATGACGGTGATGAAGGTCTGAAATCCCAAGTTCCGGGTCAGATCCACCACCTTCGACATGTTTGATATCCCAACCACCAACACTTCCTTCAATCTTAAAACCAACTTCGCACTTGGGATCAAGAACACCAATTTTGGCCCCTGATAAGTGCCAAAATATACATATTTTGACCCTTCAAACTACATTTATTAGTCATTCATTTTGGTTAATTGATATTTATTTCTGCTTTTTCTGTTTATACATTTTTTGAGCTCGGTTTCCAATAATTTGGATAAAAATAAAAAATTTATAGAAGTTCTGGATCAAAATGCAAGTCCTTCGAAGTTGAATGGCTAATGTCTTATAATGTGAAGTCCAAGTGCCTTTTACGTTATTAGGGAATGGGAAAATTTCAAAATAGCACCCGACCTTTCACACAAATCACGCACAGGCACCTGACCTTTTAAAATTATCAAAAAAACACCTGACCTATTTAAAAACCGATCAATTTTACACTAAATTAAGCTTGACTATTCTATATTTTTTGTTTTTTGCCTTTTCTTTTGTTTTAATATGGAATAATCTTATTTGGCTGCATAGTTATGGGTATTTAATTACTAAATTAAGTTTGATTCCTTATTTAGGATGGGTTTGGATTGAAAAGTTAAGTAATTTTTGTGACTTATTGATTCGTATTAACGCAAAACTAACAAACGCGTTTTTTTTCTTTTGAATAAAGACAAAAATTAAGTTTTTAATCGACTTTTGAAGCCAAATCGAGCCTTAATCTTATTTATGAGTATAATATTGTGTTTTGCCAAAATGAGCTTTAATCTTGTTTTGCCAATATTCGTGCCAAAAAGCACATAATCAGCATTTCCGTTTGTTTTGGATGGAGAATTAACGGCGGGTGTAAAATTGATGGGTTTTTAAATAGGTCAGGTGTTTTTTTAATAATTTTAAAAGGTCAGGTACCTATGTGTGATTTATATGAAATGTCGGGTGCTATTTTGAAATTTTGCCTTAGGGAATTAAAACCCTACTCCTATATAAGTCAGTGGTGTACTGACTTCAAAAAGGGGGGCTGCTGCCGTGGAAACTTTTTACGGAAAAGAAACGGAGGACGGGGCTTTGTTTAATTCCTTTATTCGGAAGTATAGTTTTTCTTCCGAATTTTGTTCCTTCCAAGTATTGGACGCTTTGTTTAATTACTCGCAGGTCAGTAACTCGTATTAATTTTCTTTTTTTAATAAAGTTGTTTTTTTGGTACTTGTTTAATTTATATTTTTTGTTTATTTTATATTTAGAAGCATGTTTTAAATTAGGGTTTCTCGCGTTTCTAATTCAATGCACAGTGAGTAGTCATATAGGTAAAGTCGCAGGGTGATTAGCATGTCTTGATCAGTTCGTGCACTGTTCCCGTTTTCAAACAATAGAAAAAGACAATTTTAAATTGGTAAAATACTTTCCGTAGACGAACCTGGGCATTGTCGGAACCCATGTGAAATGGAGAATGGGGATCCAAAACTCATTCTCCGAGTTTATCTCTTAATTTCTCGAATCCCGCTGGGTCACTAAGATAATATGCGGGCCCTCTTATGATATGTACTCGAAGTCAAGGGATTGCCAAGTCCTTCAGTAGTTTACCAGAAGTTCTTGGGTCAAATTGTTCGCTCTTTTTTCTTTTTTCCCAGTACCCACCTTTTATATACTATAATTGGTTTCGTTGAAAAAGAGTTACATTGTCCATTCACAAATACAATAAATAAACAAAAAGCATAAAGGAAACGGTCTTATATTTGAACTGTATTAATTAAAGCATAGTAAGGCTATATTTTACGAAACTAAATAATAATATACTCTTATTTTAAAAAAATAATGCACGTACATCATATCGATGTGGGTACCGTCACTCTTGCTTAATTATATATCGATAATATATATAGATGTCACATTAGCATGTTGTATGTGCACGATAATTATATCCTTGATTGATCGTTTTCCTTCGGTGTGGATCCTACATTTTCATATTACGCCAACAGTTGGACAATATATTATGTTACTATATTTTGTAAGTTCTATAATTCTTCATGCTTCATAGTGAGTTTATTATTGATGTTTCTTAGTTGGTCTTGGTACGGATCTTTATAATACATGTTTCTTAGTTGATTTAAGTTTCTTAATCACCAAACCATGTAACCTATATAAAAAAAAATGCTCGGGTTATGTTTTAGAAGCAAGCAATGATACACAATGAAAGCAAACTTCTTGTCAAATCGATCACTTTTCAAATAAGGACGATGAGAGTTGTGTACTGTGAGGAAAGATGCTGAACGAGTGAGAAAGAGGGTGGGGCCTTGCGATCGAGTAAATTGGACGAATAGCACAGTAGACCGCAATGAGCTTGTACCGGCAGCAAGAAGGGACGGACGTAGGTGGCCGGGAGAGGAGTCGGTGTTTGGCTGCTTTATACAGGTTTCCATGCTTCGTTGTTAGACACGGGTGAAGATAAATGAAAAAGAAGAGAGAGAGAGAGGGGGAGACAGGGAGTGTGGGACCCACTCAGTGGATCTACAAAGCCACGTCGATTTTTTGGAAATTTCTGGGCTCCCCTTTATTGGAGCGTAGGAACCAGATTAAGGAAATTAATTCACAATTAATAAAATAAGTTGCTCATTCAGAAAACCAAACAAAGCTTAAATTTATAATCTTAATATAATATATTGCCCGTACGTGCACTGCCTGGCAACACTTAATTAGTACTCCATTATCATGAGACATATGAGTGGAGGTGGACCCAATTCAGAATGTTAGTCTATGAGCCTAGACTCGATTCGTTTAAAACTATAGTTTGACTCAAACACAACTCCACATATCATCAATTAGATTTTATACATAAATATACGTGTTCAAACGAACTTTAACAACTTGAGCTTTGCTAGTTTACCAAACGAGCTTAAAATCTTGGCTCGAGCTAATTTAGTAACTTAGCAAACTGAGCTACAATGAACCCTGGCCAAATCAAACTTCTGAAATGATCCTACAAGAGCAATGAAGGACATTGACTCCGAAATATCCATTACCAGAAAATCATATGTATAATGCAATCTTGTTTATTAATTCAAAACACAACTGGAAGAATATCCATATGTAAGTGACCAACATACATGGGCTAGTAGCCGATCAAAAAAATTAATAGTACCAAACGCGTAGTATCCCGTCTGGGAAAACAAATTTGTGTCCTTATAATCTGTTTTGAATATCAACCGAAAAATTAACACTAGCTAGCATCAATTGCACTGGATATTCTGGAGTGCCTTCGTCGGGATATTGACATCCATGGTACAATCCAAATTAATAGCTTTCTTCTTCTTGAAAACGAACATGAGCTCCACCTTTCCGTTCAAAGTCGATTGGCCAATCAGAGGCAGAGTACCTGAATTCAAAATATTAAACATTAATTCGGTACTATTCCCTGCAGCTGCTGGGTCAACCAGGTTTGCCGCAACGTTGATTTTCTTGGTTGCTCGGAAACCAGCCTTTGAATCTGGGATTTCAGCGCTCCCGACTCGCGTTCCGTTGTAGAAGAAGTAGATAGTGGAGTTTTCATATTTGTAAGGGCCGAAATTGGTGTTCTTCACTCCTAGTACGGCGTTCAACATCAGGTTGTTCGAAGGGGGGTTTGTCGTCCCGTTTGTTTGGACACTGAGAACGCCGGACCTGACTTGGAATTGAGGAGTTCGGACTTTCATAACCGTCAGTGAGAAGAGCACGATGATTCCGGTTTGAAAAATGACAAAGGCTACACCGTACAACAACCATTTCTTACGTTTCTGGCTTCGGAGCTCGGATGAGGTCGGTCTGCCTGCCTCTTGGTCGTCGCTCCGGTAATAACCGTTGGCGGGTGCCAAGGGAGACCCTGCTTTGTATTCCTCTGCCATATATCGAGCTTGTTTGGGAAATGGGCCGGGTTTTCTTTTTGTGTGTGAATGTGGAGGATATATTATTGGTTGGGGTAGTAGTACTGACAATGGTTTGAGAGCAGTTGTATACACAATATATATAGAGGTAAAGTTTCAGATGAAAAACACCTCCTTTGAACTGGTCTGGGGAAATAATATATGGTTGCCAAAAGCGCGTCTGAGGGCTTGCGTTTGAAGCTTGAATTTGGAGCTTAGTTTTGTTCAATTCAACATTTGTCTGCATTTATTAACATTATCAATGGAGCCTACGTAATACTTATCAAAAATATAGTAATGATATGGAAGCTTTTACACTGAGTTTTGTCATTGTAGTTGTAAACAATATGGTTGTCGAGTTGGGGTGAGGTACATACATAGCTTTTTATTTTGGTTATAAAAGAGAGAGTGTGACACAATTTCACCGTTGATGAATCATAGATTTTCTTGCCTATCGCCAATATTGTACACATCAGTAGAAGTTAGTCAGATCTTAGTAGATTAGTCTATAAAAGATTTTAGAGGCTATTCATAATCTTGAATCTCAAATGCTCACGATCGGGCTTGAACATATGCCAACTGGGCGCGCTAGAGCCCATTGGCGTACATGTGACAATTGGCATAGCCAAAATCCGCATTGTTCTCTAGAATTTTCAAATGACTGAATGAGGTTTGCTAGGTTGTTGAACTCTTGCTGCTTTCAACCTTAATTAGAAAATTCCGACGTGCGACAAAACACATGCAAACGACTGAAACCCAAGAAAGGAGATAGAGATGGCAGCTGTAGACTTACACAGCTCTATTTCGTTGCCTAAAGTCGTATAGGATTTGGTCTAACCTTTATTCAGGAACGAATGCAAAATTTTAACGTTTAGTGGACTAACATTAAAAAACAATTATAACATATGCAAGGCCATATAATTTTTGCCAATACAAATCGTAAAAATCCTAGTAAAAATATGATCACACAAACAAATGTGTGTATTTATATATTTACTAGTGCATATCTGTGCCTGAAGGCACGGAGCAACACATTTCAGTCATACGCTTGGCGATAGGGGAGAGAGCGAGGGAAAGGAATGTGCTGATCCTGTAATGATTTGATTTGATCAAACAATATCGTTCAAACGAAAGATGAACAAAGTCCACGACAAATAAACTCTCAATTGGAATTCTTTTTAAAAGTGTTGAATTCACTTTGCCGTGTCCCCGGCATTTCCTCAGACATGTCTCCACATGTTGTTACCGTCATGTCGCCTGTCTTTGCAATATATATCGGACTAGGGATGGCAATTTGAACCGAACCTATGGGTACCCGAACCGATAACCGAAAAAATCCCCGAACCATAACCGAAAATTTCCCCGTGGGTACGGGTATGGTTGGCACATAGGATAACCGAACAGGGTTCGGTTCGGTTCTGGTTCAGCTGATACCCGAACCGATACCCGAACAGAACCGTGCCCGAACCGAACCGAACTAGTAAATTACAAAATTACCCCTGCTTATATATATACACATACATGAGTTAGGGATTTCCAATCCTATTTTCATTTCAGAAACGCCTCCTCAGTCCTCAACCTCCACTGTGAGGCGACTCTCTCTCTCTCTCTCTCTCTCTCTCTCTCTCTCTCGTCCTACTACAACCCCAACCCCCTGTCATCGCCACTTTGATCCTACACCTCTCGCCGTCAATCATCCTCACCCCTCTCACCGAATCGCCGTCGATCTTCATCACTCCTCTTGCGGTCGGGTCGTCGGCGATCAAAGAGATCAAAGAGCTGTTGTTGGTAGTTGCGATGGAAGAGCTTTTGTTGGTGGCTGCTATTATTCATTGCTATGGTTGTGCCGTTGTGCTGATGAAGAATCATCTCGAGTTTCTGTACATGGTTGTATGATCTGTTCTAAATAATTACTCGGTATTCTCTCTCTTTACTAGATCTAGATTGTATTTGAGGCTACTGTTTGTATGCGTGGTGGTTTTCATGTAATCTGAAATTAATGGGTTCCCGATGGTCTCTCTCTCCCTCTTTCTTTGTGTTTGGTTCGGGTACCCAATCGGTTCGGGGATTACCCGAACCCCGTTTGGTTCGGTTATGGTTTGTTTCTCTTCTCTCCATTCGGGTATCGGGGCGGATATGGGTAGCCTTTCGGTTTCGGGGATCGGGTACGGAATTCCCCATATCCGCCCCGAATGCCATCCCTATATCGGACCACAAAAGCTATCCAAAAATTAAGAGAGTTACACAAAAGTGGGCATAAAGAATTAATTCACTTTCCACTATTTTCACTCTGTCAAACATGCATTTTAACAAAAGCATCTTTGAAAGACAAATAACAAAAGGTATAGATCAAAAAAATTCCTATCCTAAACTGCAAAGTCAATTTTCCTTTCTAAACAGTAAAAAATTCTCATCATAAACAATAATTTTTTTCCCCCGTAAGACTCCCATCAAAAAATTTTCCATCCTGAACAGCAATTTAGGCCACATCATTTTCTCTGCAAGAAGACCCTAAGGATGATGAGAGTCGTACCGAAAAGGGAGAAACAAATCAATTTCGTGGACAGCTGATTGGTGGGTGTGCGGGACAGCTAATTGGTGGAGGAGCTTTGTGAGCGCTGTTTTTTTTTTTTTTTTCGGAGCGCTGAGGAGTGGATTCTACGGGGGAGAGAGAGTGAGTAACTATGGAGAGGAGAGAGGAGAGAGGAAAAAAGAGAGAAAACACCATGGAGGAGAGGAGGAGACACAACGGAGAAGAGGAAAACTGCTGGGTAGACAGCCGTGGGAAATAGGTTGGAATCAATGATTCAATCCAATGGTCGTAACCTATTGAAATTGCGATCCAATGGTTGGAAGTATGCTCATGTTTGTATGGGTAGACAAAAGATGGCTCTATTTTATAATATAGATGTTTGTGTATTTATCTATTTCCAACAAACCTATTCAATTACTTAAATATGGTCATCTATAATTTTAGGCAAATACAATCATGTGTATTCCTATCCACCGAAAAAGCAAAATAACATAACAAGAATACAAATATTGCTAAAAATAACAACCCTACTTCCATAAATTAAGGAGGGTACGTTTTTCATCTGAAAATTTCCCTCTTTATATTCCCCTGCTCCTAAACCCTTTTCACTCCCACCACCAACATTTCCGTCACCTTCCCAAATAAAGGTATCCGAATTCCCTTCACTACTTTCTAAGCCAACCCGGGAAACGAAAATCTAGTATTTCCGATCGAACAAGTTTAATGGCAAGGGAGTTAATCCGATCTCCGACGCTGACAAAAGAAATTGTTGTTTTACAACATGGCCTTTGTCATTTTTCTCACCGGAATCATCGTACTGCTCTCAACGACGGTTCTAAAAATCCAAACACCACAATTCCAGCTTAGATCCGCCACAGTTGATGCATGCTATCAATGCCCGGACTTCGTTTCTCGACAACAACACCTTCACGCCTTCATTCAACGCAAGGATCAATGCCGTACTTGCAGTGCAGAACACCAATTACGGCCCTTATAAATATGAAAACTCCACTGTCTACTTCTTCTTCGATGTTACGCTAGTTGGTGGGCTGAACTAGAATTGCGTTGCGGCAAGACTCACCACTCTAAATTCGTGACTGATTATGGATTTCCTTCATTTAGGTCCGTTCCAGTTGGGAAAGTTTTATTTTTCTTTTTCCAGTTTCCAATTTTCTTAGTTTACTTCATTTTTTTATGGTAGTTTTGCTAGGATTAGGGCCTTTTTCTTATAAAAAGGGATTGTAATCACATTATGCAGTCAATTTTTTTTATCAATAATATCCTCAGAGTTTATAGCTTAATTTCTCGAATCCAGCTGCGTCACTAAGATATATAGTATATGGGCCCTCTTATGGCGTACTCGAAGTCAAGGGATTGCCAAGTCCTTCCATAGTTTACCAGAAGTTCTTGGGGTCAAATTGTTCACTCTTTTTTTTTTCCCCTCTTTATATATAGTACCTACCTTTTATGTACTATTATTGGTTTCGTTGAAAAAGAGTTGCATTGTCTCTATTCACAAATACAATAAACAAAAATATATTAGCATATAGGAAACGGTCTCCTCTAATAAAGTCTCCTTAAATATCCTTGTACAATACTTAAATGAAGCACATGTCTTATAGATGAACTGTATTAACGCATAGTAAGACTATATTTTAAGAAATTGAATATTAATATACTCCTATTTTAGAAAAATAACATGCACGTACATCATAACGATGTGGTTACATACCGTTATTCTTGCTTCACTATATGTCGATAAATATGTAGGTGGCGTGATCTCAGATCCAAGCTCCTCTTTGGTAGATATGATGAATGGTTGGTGTCCTAGCCCTTCGACCTAGCCTGCACAAGCAATGCATGTCTAAAGGAAGTGGCCGGAGGTTCTCCGGGAAGGTCCTCCGGCGAGAGGATGAGAAAGTGCAGAGAGAGGGCAAAGTATTCTAGGGTTTTTAGTGTAAGTTAGAGTGTACCTCTATCTCTAGGGTTGCCATCGCTTGATATTTATAGGGTGCCTTTTGCTTGCTACCTAAGCACGCACATGTGCCTTACACGAGTCAGTCGACGTCACTCCGGCATCAGGATTAGGGTTCCGAAAGCATCTGGAATATGAGCTGGCACCTCCATGTGCACTCATGATATATTATCTGTTTGTGGAACCGCTCAGATGGCATCACGGTCGAGGCGGTTGCAACCACGTGGGTGAGCTGGCGCTTCGTTTGTACCCGATCCTATCTGTCGGGCACATGGTGCCGAGCGCTAAGGATTCGTTCTCAATCGTGGTGAATCAGCCCCTAGTTAGTACTGTCGAGCGCACATGTTGCCACTTACAGCCTGTCAGACCTTTATGTTCGGCGAACCAGACCTATCGAGCAAGATGGTTCGATTGCTTTGCCAAACACGGATCTATCATGCTTGGTCAGTGATGTTCGGCCTACTAAATATAGATATAGATGTTACATTAGCATGTTGTACGTGCACAATAATATATCCTTGAATGATCGTTTTCCTTCCATGTGGATCCTATATATTGTCTTCACATTACGCCAACAATTGGGGTCATTTTTCTTCGTTTGTGAAACCTAATTCAACCTTGGTTTGCTACTTCACCAATAATGTCGGAGTTAAGACCTAAACACAGGTATTACGGTAATTTGAGATGCAAATGATCAATTAGGATATAAAACTATGCCATATATACCCAACGAATATAATTAATATGTGCTCTTTTCTACATTTGTTACATAATGAAAACTGATTTGAGCTTCAGCTAGCCAAGATCTTAGGTCGTGCAGATGATGATTGTTAACATAACATTAGGAGGTATTATGCTACCATATGTTTTTTAGGTTCTATTCTTCATGCTTCTTAATTAGTACTAGTTTATTATTCACTTTCCAATAGGTAGTCATGGTATCTTTATAATGCATGTTTCTTAGTTAGTTCAGGTTTCTTAATCACCAAGTCATGTAGTCTATATTAAGAAATGCTAGGGTTATGTTTTAAAGGCAATCACTGATGCATGAATGAAAGCAACTTTCTAGTCAAATCACTTTTCAAACAACGACGATGAGAGTTGTGTGTATCGTGAGAGAAGTTGTTCAATCGAACTTTAACAACTGGCACTCTTCTAGTTTACCAAATGAGCTTAAAACCTTGGCTCGAGCTAATTTGGTAACTGAGCTACAATGAACCCTGGCCAAATCAAACTTCTGAAATGGTCCTACAAGAGCAATGAAGGACATTGACTCTGAAACATCCATTAGATTTACCCGAAAATCATATGTATAATGCCATCTAGTTTATTCAAAACACAACTGGAAGAATATCATCCATAAGTGACCAACATACATGGGCTATAGTAGGCTTAGTAGCCGATCAAAAAAATTAATAGTACCAAACGCGTAGTGTCAACAGAAAAATTAACACTAGCTAGCATCAATTACACTGGATATTCTGGAGTTCCTTCGTCGGGATATTGACATCCATGGTACAATCCAAATTAATAGCTTTCTTCTTCTTGAAAACGAACATGAGCTCCACCTTTCCGTTCAAAGTCGATTGGCCAATCAGAGGCAAAGTCCCTGAATTCAAAATATTAAACATTAATTCGGTACTATTCCCTGCAGCTGCTGGGTCAACCAGGTTTGCTGCAACATTGATATTTTTGGTTGTTCGGAAACCAGCTTTTGAATCTGGGATTTCAGCGCTCCCCACTCGTGTGCCGTTGTAGAAGAAGTAGATAGTGGAGTTTTCGTATTTGTAAGGGCCAAAGTTGGTGTTCTTCACTCCCAGTACGGCGTTCAACCTCAGGTTGTGCGTAGGGGGGTTTGTCGTCCCATTTGTTTGGACACTGAGAACACCGGACCTGATGTGGAATTGAGGAGTTCGGACTTTCATAACCGTCAATGAGAAGAGGACGATGATTCCGGTTTGGAAAATGACAAAGGCCACGCCGTACAACAACCATTTCTTGCGTTTTTGGCTTCGGAGCTCAGACGATGTTGCTCTGCTCGCCTCTTGGTCGCTCCGGTAATAACTGTTGGCAGGTGCCAAGGGAGACCCTGCTTTGTATTCATCTGCCATAGGGCTTGTTCGGGAAATGGGGTTTTTTTCTGTGTGAATGTGGAGGAAATATTGTTGGTTGAAGTAGTAGTGACAATGGTTTGAGAGCAGTTGTATAGGAGTATATATATAGAGGTAAAGTTTCAGATGAAGATTAAAACACCTTCTTAATTAATTTGAACTGGTCTGGGGAAATAATTTATGGTTGCCAAAGGCGCGTATGAGGGCCTTGTTTCCGAAGCTTGACTTTTGAGCTTAGTTTTGTTCAATTCAACAAAAACATACTTTATTTAATTTATCTGCAATATTTACTAACATTATTAATGGAGCCTACTTATCAAAAATATAGTAATGGTATGGAAACTTTTATGCTGAGTTTTGTCATCGTGGTTCTAAACATGGTTGTCGAATTTGGGTGAGGTACATGGCCATGGGGTTCGAATCTTTTAACTACTTATGAACCTTAGCTTTGAATCTCGAATCGAAAGCTAAGTGGTTGTCGAAAGTGTCTACTCTATTCTAAGGTTTCAAGTTCGATTCTACTTGCCAACAACATTTAGGAACGCCTCACTCCCATACATAAGCGTGTGAAACGGCAGTGGGCGAGGCTGTAGGGATTAGTCCGAGGTGCGCGTAAGCTGGCTCAAGACAACCTGCATTATTCAAAAAAAAAAATTTTAAAATGTAGAGTGTTTGGGAGGCTAGGATACCCACATACTCCAATAAACTTGAAGAGCCAAACTAGAATTAGGGCTCGAGTTTCATTTGGGGGGCGCGGGGGTGCTGCTGTGCCCAAATTCTAAGCCCACTTCGGTCTCGCTCCGATTATTGAAAACAATCACTTCGTAGAGCTCGTCGAGTAGAACAACTATTCAAAAAATCAGCTTAATTGGATATCATTAAATGCCTAATCGGAACCCATATAACTCTCAGTCCATGGGTTACAGTGGATTTGATCCAATGTTTCGGATCCATTCTTTTCAAGATAAAAAGGTTCCAATTAGGCACTTAATGATATCCAATTAAGCTGATTTTTTTACATAGTTGTTCTACTCGACGAGCTCTACGAAGTAAACACTTCCGATCATCGGAGCGAGGCCGAAATGGACCCAAAATTTGGGCATAGCAGCAAGTTGCTACTCCAAGGGGATAGCAACACCCCCGCTGTCGGTTTTGGGAGTCTATTTTTCAACTTTTCATTTTTAAATTTTTTGACTCTTTAGCTTTTTGGATTATAGTTAGAATGTAATATACCTTTGAACCAAAACACAGAGTCTCATTGTTCCCTTCTCCAATTTTTTTCGCGGCTTCCATTCTCCATTTGTTACGGCCGGGATTTTATTTTCGAACGAAACGTGTCTCGTTCGCCTTAGGGGGGAGGAGTGAAAGGGATTAGGGATTGAATAAGTGGATCCGAGTCGTATGAATTGCGACGCGGTTCTTGAAAAGAAAGGAAAAATGAGGAGTTTTGTATTCTATAAAAGGGGTTCGGATATTTTTAAAAAATGTTTGCATTTTAGAAAATGAAGTGGGTTTTATTTTAAAAAGGGACTGAGCTTTCATCAAGTTGCTTACATATCTCCGGATAAAGGAGAATCAGGTCCAGCCATAGTTCGGCCACAAAAGGGGTTTAGAAAAAAACTTAAAGTCTCCACCGAGCATAGAGTTTAGGTGTATCTGGTTACCTTTTGAATATCAAAATAATTCAAGTATTTTAGAAAAAAGAGCACAGGCCAGAGAACTCGAATTTTAGAAAAAATTGACTCCATTTTTATTTTTAGGAAAAGTCTTTAGGTCTGTGAGGTTAGAGAAGAAAGAGTTCGGTAATTTACTAGAAAATGGACCCATTTGTGTCTAGGGTTAATGGAGGCTAAAGGCACTTAGTAATTGGACCAAGTTGAAACAAAATGAAAACTACAGAGTGTAAATCGAGCCAATTCAAACTGCAGGGACCAAGTTAACACAAACACTAAACTACAGGGACCATTTCAATTTTTTTTAATGCAGTTAACTTCATGAATACGAAATTTATACATTTAGCCCATCGGCAATGGACATAGAGCACGACACCTACACCAATAAAAAATTCTTCTTTTTCTCCCATTTTTTACACATCTCTTTCAAAATGAGTGTGAGCTTTTATTTGTTCAAGCTTCTGTTTTAGGTGTTCATATACGTTTTACCTAAATTTATGGGTTTTATGGGTGTTTATAATGTATTAATTGAGTGCTCAAATTAAACGTAAACTAAAAATATTGCCACTAAAATTCCAAAAAAGAAAATAGGGTGTTCAACTGCAGCCGCCATTGAAAATATGAAAAGAAGTAATTTATTTTTTTATTTAGAATATTGCATGTCTTTTCCTAATAAACTAAATTTGTGGAATGGATGGAGTATTATTTAAGTTCATTTGGACTCACTTCGAGTATGTAAAAATAATCAAAATTTAAGAAAACAACAATCTGAAACTAAATGACGTGATACGACGTAGGACCATTGATTGTAATCTACCTTAGAATAAATTTATCATAAAGATCTACTCCATCGCAATCAACCCACCTTAATTTACTCAAGGAACGAACACAGAATTTTCATTGGCCAAAGTCGTAAAAGATTTGGTCTAAGCTACTCAGGAACGAACACAAAATTTTAACGTTTAGTGGCTGAAAAACAATTACTATAACATATGCAAGGCAGTATTATTTTTGCCAATACAAATCACAAAAAGGATTTTGATATTCGCACTCTAATTTTTACTAATGGCTATCCACTTTGTTCGTAAGGTTGCTAGTAACTTCACGTTAAAAGTGAGGAACCATCAATAAAAAGTAGAATGAGAAAATCAATATCCCGTAAAAATCCTAGTAAAAATATGATCACACATACAGAAATGCATGTGTGTGTATGTATGTATTTATTTCCAATAAACCCATGCAATTACTTAAATATGGTCATCTATAATTTTAGGTGAATACAATCATGTGTATTCCTATCCACCGAAAATACAAATATTGCTAAAAATAACATGGTTTTTCAAAACTCTTGGTTGGTGTCTCCAAAACAATCTTGGGCCGGCAAACTTACATAATTTCTAAGTCTTTCAAATAAAACTACTGATAATTCTATTAAAAATAAAAACGTGGGTATGACGGTCGTCCCGACTCACCCGTCCCTTTGTCCATCCTTGTTCAAACCTTTTAGACGCTTTTAGCAACAATAAAGTATTTCCCCCTAACCATTTCCCCTGACTCAACTCTACTTCCATTTCATGAAGGAGTGTTTTTCATCTGAAAATTTCCCTCTTTATATTCCTCTGCTCCTAAACCCTTTTCAAATTCCCTTCACTACTACTTTCTAAGCCAACCCGGAAAACAAAAATCTATTTCCAAACAAGTTTAATGGCAAGAGAGTTTAGCGCAGGGTATCCCTCGGCAGCCTCATCCGAGCTCCGACGCCAGAAACGAAAGAAATTGTTGCTTTACGGAGTGGCCTTTGTCATTTTCCTAACCGGAATCATCGTAGTCCTCTCAATGACGGTTCTCAGAATCCGAACCCCACAATTCCAGCTTAGATCCGCCAAGGTTGATGCTATCAACTCCACTATCATTGTGGGAGCTTCGTTACCTGAGAAAAATAACACGACGACGCCTTCATTCAACGCAAGGATCAACGCCGTACTTGCAGTGCAGAACACAAATCGCGGCCCGTATAAATACGAAAACTCCACTATCTACTTCTTCTTCGACGGTACGCAAGTTGGGAGTGCCGAAATCCCAGGTTCAAAAGCCGGTTCTCGATCTACCGAAATATTCAATGTTGCAGTAAGCCTGGCAGACCAAGCTGGGAATAATAGCCAATTGGAAAACTATCTGAGAATAGGGTTTCTACCTCTGACTAGCCGTTCGACTTTGAACGGAAAGGTGGAGCTCATTATCAAGAAGAAGAAAACTGTTAATTTGGATTGTGCCATGGATATTGATATCTTGGACAAGGAACTCCAGAATGTCCAGTGCAATGGTGTTTATTTGTATTGATATTGCATGTTTGATACGATTAACGGATTAAGTCATAGCCCCTGTTTTCGCTTTTCGATCGGCTACTACAGCCCATGTTGGTCACTTATGGATATTCCTTCAGTTGTGTGTTGAATCATAAGATTGGCATTTTACATATGATTTCCTGGGATTGAATGTTTCACAATCATTGTCTTTCATTGCTGTTATAGGATCCTTTCAGAAGTCAGACACATATAGTCGATAGGGCTGCAACCAAACTGAGTTGCTCGTGATCTTTGCAATGGTTGATTATTATAGCTTAATTGGTTAAGTTAGTAAATGAACATTAGCTTATGCTTTGCATCGATAGAAATTTCAGTTTCAACACTTTTCGTGTTTCTTATATTGGAGTATTTCTCAAGGGTTTCGTATGTTCACTCCTGGCATTAATGACTACCAAAGTTTATAAGAAGTACTTTCTATATCAAAAAAATGAGAACAAAATCCAAGACAAATTTTTTAAGAGTAGTATTTTAGATTGACACAAACTGTTTTTTAGAACAGTTGTGATGATTTTATTTGGACTTTATTTTACGATTTTTTATGTGTCGGTTAAAAATAAAGAGAATTAAGAAATAAAAGCTCCAAACAGACAAGCAATTTATAAACCATACAACAAAAGTTGAAGCATAAAATTGATTCAATAGATTTATTTTCGAAATATATAAAAGTGTGCAAGCTAAATATAGTCGAATATTTACATGATTAAGTAATGCGTGTCTTAATATAGTAAGATCTAAATACGATTGGAAAAATAAATTTTCACAATCATTATTAATTAGGTGCCCCACTAGATAGACTAAATATCTGGATCCGTTCCTACAATGGTGGGCCATTGGTAAGTTCATCAGCTATACAATATCGTATTTGTAATGTAATTTGGGGCTGAAAACCAATGCGTGTTGCGAATTGAATTCTTACAAGACTTTAGAAGGTACTATATCGTCATACGCATAACAGATATATACATCTATATAATATGTTGTAGCGTACGATTTGTATATGTTGTAGCGTAAGACAATTATGTATTGTAAGATACTTGAATATGTTAATGTTCAAAAAATAAGATACTTGTAAATGTTGTCGCGTAAGGAGCGTAAGATACTTGTATGTGTTGTGGCGTAAGACAATTCTGATGTAAACCTTGTACGTGTTATTTTGCATCATGTTGAAATAGTCATAGAACCGATCGAAGACGTTGGCTTGATTGAGTGATCTACGTGAACTCATGCTTTCCGCATGATTGATTATGTACCTTCATGCTTTCGTAATCTGTAGATCCTGTTTGATTTCAGCATATTCCAACAAAAATGCTTTTCTATCTAGGCCAATCGTGAGCCAAGTGGTGTGATATTGCTCTTCTTTTGGAATATTAAGTATGCATGCATTTGAGTTCTACCGCAACTAGCAGCTGATTGAGATGTGCTCCTATGCATTTTCTAGGTCGAACATTAGCCGGTTGGCGTGATGCCGGCCTTCTTTTAATGTACTATTACGTAGGCATTTGAGTCTTATCGCGACTAAGCAAATTAACCTGGTTGGATGTGCTCCGGTAACAATGATGCTGGGGTATCTGTCCCAATTTGCCTATCGCGATGCAATTATCTTTTATGTTTGATAAAATTTCAAGCTTTGCAGATAGAAAGGATGTAAATTAGCTGTAACATCCGTTAATTTTAGTAATTATAGCTCTTTTTGCTGTTTGGAACAAAATGAAAAAAAGAAAATAGATGGTCCCACATTACCATGTCTTGGACGTGTGGCTGGAGAGGAGTTGTCTAAGTAAATTGTCTTGGCTTCATTTTGACACCTACTATTAACACATCATGCTTTAGGAAGCCAATATAACCCAAGTGGCAAGAGTCTTCTTGTTCTATTTTGATGTGTTGTACCGAGAAAATCGAGAGAGATGTTAGTAAATATATTCATCTAATTGGTGTGATCAGAGGTGGAAGGAAACAATGGAATCTTAGAGTTGGAAAATTAAAAAGTTCTGATCATTTGGGCTCCATAAGGATCTGATGGCAAGGCGATTTGAGGGTAAGTGTGAGATACA
Source organism: Rhododendron mucronatum var. ripense (assembly GCA_019656295.1). Classification (NCBI taxonomy): domain Eukaryota; kingdom Viridiplantae; phylum Streptophyta; class Magnoliopsida; order Ericales; family Ericaceae; genus Rhododendron; species Rhododendron mucronatum. The sequence goes on from BPLT01000011.1 coordinate 1,472,041, forward strand.
TGTTTCTTGTACAATATTAATGTTGGGTTCTTGTTGGTTGTGTTATGTGCGGTGACTGTATGCCATGAAACTGTTTGGTATGTGACGAGGTGACTAGGCTAATAAGCTATGCCAAAAGACAAGTTGGTCAATGGGCTGTGGTGAGGCTAGTGAGGTGGTACGTCACCCGCCATATACCGAAGAGGACCGGATATGTGGTTCCTTTTATGTGGAATGTATTATATTCATGATTGGTGTTTATATGTGGTGGCTAATGTTGTGCTGTTATCTTAGTGTTAATATTGTACACGTTATTATGTCTCACACACTCTTGCGGTCCTTTGGACTCCAGCTTGCAGGTTGGTTAGCAGGCTAGGTGCCGGTGGTGCGAGCTTGTCTGAGTTGCTACGAGGGTGGGATGTTGTTAATTTACTTTAGTAATAGTTGTAAATTACTAGTTTTTGAAATAAAAGACAGATTGTGGTCTTTTTAATATCGTGGTGCTTGAAGATCTGGGTTGTTACATTAACTATCTTCTTGTAGGTACTGAAATACCATTTCCTAAATATTAGTATATGGTTGAATCATAAGGTCTATTGTACCAATTGTATGGTTCCATGCTATTGTGGCAACTGAATCCAAGTCTACAAGAAACCTTACCCTGTTGGTTCAATAATAACAAACATACTTGGAAGGTCTATTTCGTGAGAAAATTTTCAATGTAACGGTTATTTGTAACGCTTCTCTTACGGTTATTTTTCATCCTTAACACTATGAGGAGGACCCTTCTTTTTGTTCGTTAATAGGGATGAGAAACCTCGTTTCCATTAAAATTGTAATATTGCATCTGGAAGACAGAGTTTTGGAATCATTTTAATTACCACTACTGCAACAAATCACTATGGGAAAATAAATACACAGACTTCAAAAAGTAGAGAAACAAAAGAATTTTGAACTTGGTTTCACAACAGCGGGCTCTGATGCTGCCCCTTCTCCTTAGTAGACGCCTATTGTCTGCTACAGCCCAATAATACGAGCACCACTTCTCCGTCGGCAACTAGGTCGCCTTACCTACTCTACTTCGCCTTCACAGGTCCAAGTACCTCGAACAACACGGACATCCTTGTGTCTAAAGCTGAACAAGTAATCGCATATATGAGACGTTGCGGCTATAGATACAAAACGCGACATAATTCCGAAAATTTTAACACTGAGTGCAAATATCAATTGCATATGACAGTCTCGATCTCCTGTGCCAGTGAAAGGATGTCCACGAAGCAATTCAGGACTATAGTTTTCTTCTTCTTGACCCCAAACATTAGCTCCACCTTTCCATTCAATTCGGATTGGATGGTTAAAGAAATTAACCCGGTACCTATCTCAAACCCAATTTGGGAAGACATTGATAAATTGGTTGGCGAGACCAGGTTTACCGGGACGTTGATCGTTTTAGTAGACCGGAAACTAGCTTTCGATTTCGGGATAATTGCACTGCCCACTGGAATACCGTTGTCGTAGAAATAGACGGTAGTGCTATCATATTTGTATGGGCCGAAATTGGGGTTCTTGATCCCCAGCACAGCGTTCATTGACAGATTAAACGAAGGGCTTTTGCTTTCATCAGTGTCATCAAAAAATTGAACATTGAAATATCCAAACGTGCCCGATTGAAACTGGATTTTGGGAGTTCGGATTTTCATAAATGTCGTTGAGAAGAGCACGATGATGATTCCGGTTAGGAAAATGACAAAGGCTACGCCATACAACAAAAGTTTCTTTCGTTTCTGGCGGCGGAGCTCATTAGAGGTTGCTTCGCCCGCCTCTTCAGCGCTCCGGGAATAACCGTCGGCCGGTGGTGCCGTTGGATAGCCTGCTTTGTTCTCCTCAGCCATATGACTTGTCTGGGAAGATGGGTTTTTCTTTCTCGGATTGAATAACTTGAGAATGAGTTAGCTGTGAAGGGATTAACGAATTTGTTCTTAATGAAAGGACAATTTTGTTGGTGGTAGTTAAAAGGGTTTGGGAGCAGTGGAATTATATAGATGGAAATTTTCAGATAGAAATCACCTTCCTTGGAAAAGGGTTAAAACAGGGGGCCAAAAGGGAAGACAAATAATTTTAATACTTTATGGTTACCAAACGAATATTGCGGCTATGAAGCTTGATTTTAAGCGTATTTTTGTAATGGTATGATGTAAGCTAACGGAATGATACCAATGTTTTCTATATATTATTACAATACAAAGCGACGTCTGGGTAAAATATCTCACACACAACTCTTCTCAGTCAGCAAATTATACGGATGAGATCATATATCTATCTTTATATATTACTGCAATGCGATTTTTCGCGAAGAGGAACGTGGGCGTCACTTGTGACGCTCTAACTAATCCTTTAGGTAATGAGACAAGTAGTTAGGTCATGCAAAATTTGAAACACGTCTGATAATTTACGGAATCAGTACTCTAACGGGGTGTTTGGCTGCCGGATATAAGGGTGGATTTGGCAAGAGCCCGGATTTGAAATCCAGGTCCCACACCATCTCCGGTCTTTGGCTGTCTTTCTGCGTGGGTGGATATACAGTCCGATGGATTGCTTCTCCGGCTTGGGGGTGGATTTCTAACGATGGGGGGTACCCCTGTCGTTAGCTAATCCAGGTGTGTTTGGGACGATTTTGCCCTCCCAAATCCGGGTGAGGTGTATTTTCTACTTTTTCTCGCCCCATATCGATCTGTAAACAACGAAACGCAGAGGAGAACGAGAGAGAGAGAGAGAGAGAGAGAGAGAGAGAGAGAGAGGAGTAGGAGGTCGCCGATCTGTTTGCTGGTGACTCCACTGTCGTACGCCGACGTACGGTAGCTACTCTCGACCTCGTCTTCCTCCTCTGTACTCAGGTATTATTCATCTCGATTTGTGAATGATGCCTTGTCGATCTGTGTACTGTGGTGTTTGGGGGTTTGAGATTGTTACTATTTGCAAACTAATTTAGGATTGCGAATCGATTTTGCCCTAATTTCTGAGTTGCCCTAAATTTGAATATCTGAGTTGCCCTAATTTCATACCCTATATTTCTGAGTTGGGGTTCAAATTGTATACACTATTACCGTCATTATAACTATGCCGATGAGTTGGAAAAACTCGAGCGACGTTTACTGGCTCTTAGTTGAACTCTTAAGTTAATCTTATTCTTGGAGTTATTGATGTTTCATACGTTTGCTTTTTGCTGATTTAGGATTTCAGTCAGTTTGTTGATTTCAACAGCTGATACCTAGCTTAACTACGCGACAAGTTGGAAAAACACTAGCTATGTTTTGGTGGAATGTTGGGATACTTTTTTTTGTTTTGATGCAATACAAAATCGTAGATGAATTTGTGTATATTCTATTTTTACCCTACCTGTGCAAATTATATTTTATTTTTCAAGAAAGATAAACACTTCCATTCAGAACTTTTGTCCGTGAACTAGCTGTATTGGGTAGCAGAATCTCTGATAAATCCAACTGCAACTTTTGTTCAAGTCGTTTTACTAGGGGTCAATTTTGGATAGAAAATAACCACGTCGGAGGCACCCGGATGTCAAAGACTACTAGTAATTTGTTGCAAATTTAACTGTGAGTTCATGTTTCCATAATGAGTAATTGTATACTGATGCTTGCGCATGAGCAGGGGAATAGCTAGTAGCACGAATTTGAATATGCCGTAATTTATTAGTTATGCGTGTTTTGTCCTAAACTATACGGATTCAGCAAGCAATTTAGCTCTGTTTTGGTTCAAAATTTGGGTATGTGTGCACAAGTTGGGTTAAGGTTATCTTAGAACGGCAAGTATTCTGGGCAGTTTTTGTGTAGGTCATATTAGTTTTGTTTTTCAGTTTGAAAGCTGCTGTTCAGTTGCGAGTCTATAGAAATTGTGCCCTTTATTTCATTTGGCCTAATATATGTTGTGCCCTAAAACAGATGTCAAGACTAACGAAACGTGAGCGAAGAAAGAAGGCAAATCGTGAGGCATTAGTAGCACTTCTATGTGTCATGAGAACAGTCAATATTGTTTTGAGCCTTTATATGTTAATTACGGACTTGATTGGCGAAAGGGTTCAACAAAGGCCTCATTTGCGTTTGAATCCTAATGTTTACCGACACCAAATAGACGCACTTAACAGGTTGGTCCGAGGGAGTGACAAAGATTGTCACAATCAATTGAGGGTAAATAGGTATACCTTCATGAGTTTGTGTCATTTACTTAAGCAAAATGGACTAGAGGAGTCTAGGAATGTCACTCTTGTGGAGAAAGTTGCGATATTTTTGTGGATTCTTTCGCACCATACAAAAAATAGGCGTACAACCTTTCAATTTTGGAGATCAGGAGAAACAATTAGTAGACATTTCAACGCTGTTTTGCTGGTGGTGTTGCGCCTTCACAATGTCTTGTGGTATCATCCAGAAGCTATTCCTGCTAATGAGCCGGATGTTAGGTGGAAATGGTTTGAGGTACAGATAATTTCAAGTGTTCAATTGTTGTAATGCTATTATTCATTATAATAATGTGATCTAATAAAATAAATCGTTGGTATGTCGTAGAATTGTCTAGGGGCTTTAGATGGTACCTTCATACCTGTCCTCCCCCCAACCGAACTGAAGGCACGCTTCAGGTCAAGAAAGGGTGACTACGCGACAAATGTGTTAGGAGTTTGTAGTCGAAACCTACAATTCATATATGCGTTGTCTGGTTGGGAGGGCTCTGCCACAGACTCGAGAGTGCTTCGAAACGCCTTGGTGAGGCCAAATGGGTTGAAAATTCCACAGGGTATGTCACTTTGCAACCTTTCCATTACTCAACATACGTCCACATTTGTGTAAACGTACTCACCTACACCTATGTATGACATTTGTAGGTCGTTACTACCTCGTCGATGCCGGTTACACTAATGGACCAGGATTATTAGCACCCTTCAGGGGTCAACGATACCACATAAATATTTGGAGGCAAGGACACGTGCCCCAGAGCCGAGAAGAGTGCTTCAACATGAGGCACTCTGCCGCACGCAATGTTGTGGAGAGATGCTTTGGGGTGCTTAAGATGAGATGGGGAATCTTGAGATCGTACACTTTCTATCCCATTAGGACTCAATGTCGCATCGTCACAGCATGTTGCCTCCTGCACAATCTCATTAAGCGTACAATGCCAATGGATCCTGTTGAGGCAGAATACACGGCATGGGAGCAGCAAAACCTACATAATGTACCACCTGAAGAGTACATTACAAGCATTGAAACAACGAATGAATGGACCCAAATGAGGGATAACTTGGCTACCGAAATGTACAATGATTGGTTAGCTCATCATGGGGCTGGCCATTAGGATTTCTTTAAATTGTGTTGTGTCTTTGTTTTAAGTGGATTTGTTTAATAGAGTGGTTGAACAATTATGGCCAATGTTGATGCCAATGTTCAAACATATCAACTATTTCCATGTAATAAATACTATTTGTTCACTTATTGCCCTATGTCAAATTGCTATTGTCATTCAAATAAGGTTAGCAAACATCATGGAAAGTCAACGAACTTCGAAATCAAAACGAAGCAATGCCAAGGGGGGACAAGAAAAACAATCACGTAGGCTATGGACTCCTAAGGAAGAGGAGGCCTTATTTGCGTGCATGTTGGACGCGGTCTCGGAAAATGAAACATGGAAAGCCCATAATGGTTTCAAGTCGGGCTTCTATGTTGAAGTTGAGAAAGGCTTGCAAAAGCTATTGCCCGGGACGACTCTCAAAGCTCAACCAAACATAGAGTCGAAGGTCAAATTTTGGAAGGAAAAATATGGTCATATTGCCGACATGATACGCCTAAGTGGTTTTGCGTGGAATCATGCAACTAACTCCATCGAGGTGGATTCAGAGGATGTGTGGAAGGAATATGAGAAGGTAACTTCTCTACTCATTCATTTAAACCCGCCGTGACATTGTTGTTGTCCTTTTCTCATTAATTTTAACTATTGCCCTCCCATATAATGCATGCCTTTGAACATGTGCAGTTCAATCCAAAAGTGAAAGGCATGAATGGGAAGGCTTTTCCAATGTATGAGAGTTGGCAAATTTTATTTGGGATTGATAGGGCAACGGGTGATTTTGCGGAGGATGCGGCGGACTTAGACAATTGTGACCCCATTGAAAGCCCAAACCAAGATGAAATCCCAAACATTGATGACTACTTGGAGGAGTGCTATACACCTAGGTTTGCAAATGGTGAGGCAATATGGCAAGGTGATACTTTTGTTGACCTATCGTATGGTAACAGTCCCACAAGCAATTCCAATGCCAACACTCCTAGAACCAATTCCAATGCCAATGCCAACACTCCTATTGGGTGTTCCAATGCCAACACTCCTAGAACCAATTCCAATGCCAATGCCAACACTCCTATTGGGTGTTCCAATGCTAACACTCCTAGAACCAATTCCAATGTCAATGCCAATGCGACTGATCGTGCCAATACCAATGCTCGTGGCAAAGCCAATTCGAATGTTCGTGCGAATGTCAATGTCAATCCCAATGGGCGTGTTAATACCAATGTCGTGCCAATGCCGCCAAAGAAGAAGGCCAAAAAAGAAGTGGCCATACCTGAGGCATTGGGAAATTACCTAACTCAAAGCGCTATGGTAATGGAGAAGATTGCGGATGCCATAGGTTATGAGAAGCAACTATCTTCTAGAAGGGAGAGGGTGTTTGACGAATTGCTTAAGCTTGACATGGATGAGGACGATAGGTATATCGTCAATGCCATCATCGTCCAAGCGGAAGATAGGGTGGACACGTTCTATGGCATACCCGCGGCACGCAAACAAAGATGGGTGGAGTTGGTATTGGCGGGGAAATTTTATGGGAAAGACAACTAGGGATGTCTTGAACTTTATAGGCCAATTGGGAAGGATGTCATTCCTTCTTTTTGTGAATGGTAGTAGGCTCTTTTTGTGAATGGTAGTAGGCCCTTTTTGTGAATGGTTACAAACATATATATTTGTGGAGGATGTCATTCCTTCTTTTTGTAATGATGCACTAGACTATGATCTTGTTAACTATATGTAATTGGTAAATGATAGGGCAACGATGATGATCTACGATTAGAGTAGATTGATAGGGCAACAATGATGATGTATTTTGGGCAATGATGATGTATTTTGGGCAATTATGATGGTAAGACAAATGTGACTAAACTTGTATTCGTTGGTACTTCAAATGGCAATTATGAATCTGATGATTTTTGGATGACTAAGTTAGCATTTATTGATGGCTATGATGTTATTTTTACCTGAGCCAAACCTTTTATCTATGATGTTGGCACATATCGGTGGCTATGATGTTATCTTTACCTGAGCCAAACCTTATATCTGTGATGTTGGCACATATCGATGGCTATGATGTTATTTTTACCTGAGCCAAAACCTGATTTCTATGATGTTGGCATTTATTAGTGGCGATGATACTAGTGTGTGTGTGTGTGTAGTCCAGTGTGCAAAGTGCAGTCCCATTATGGGTTTTGCCGGTCATTGGACAGTGCAAGACAGTGCAGTTTTGGTGGTTTCTAGCCTGGTGTGTTGCTGTTTTTCTGCAGGTTTTATGGGCTGATATTTGGCTGGTTAATGGGAGGTTTGTAGGTGATTTGTGGGCTGTTTTGTGCAGGTGTTTGGGCTAATATTTGGCTGCTTTATAGCATGTTTTCTGCAGGTTTTTGAGGCTATTTTTTGGGTGTTTTGTGGGCTGATTTTTAGGTGGTTTGTGGGGTATTTTTCTGCAGGTTTTGAGACTGTTTTTTCCCTACCTTGTGGGCTGTTTTTTTGGTGCTTCGTCAGCTGTTTTTTCGGCAGGTTTTTAGACTTTTTTTGGCTACTTTGTGGGCTGCTTTGAGGCTGTTTTTTAGGTGGATTGTGGGCTGGTTTTTTGCTGGTTTGTGGAGTATTGTGGTGGTCGTTTCTGGGCTGTTTTTTTGGTGCTTCGTTAGCTGTTTTTCTGCAGCGTTTGAGACTGTTTTTTTGCTACTTTGTGGGCTGCTTTGAGGCTGTTTTTTAGGTGGATTGTGGGCTGGTTTTTTGCTGGTTTGTGGAGTATTGTGGTGGTCGTTTCTGGGCTGTGTCTTTGGTGCTTCGTCGGCTGTTTTCTGGCAGCGTTTGAGACTATTTTTTTGCTACTTTGTGGGCTGCTTTGAGGCTGTTTTTTAGGTGGAATGTGGGCTGGTTTTTTGCTGGTTTGTGGAGTATTGTGGTGGTCGTTTCTGGGCTGTGTCTTTGGTGCTTTGTCGGCTGTTTTCTGGCAGCGTTTGAGACTATTTTTTTGCTACTTTGTGGGCTGCTTTGAGGCTGTTTTTTAGGTGCTTCATTGGCTGGTTTTTTGCTAGTTTGTGGGCTGTTAAATTTATTTGTTGCGCTATGATGATATGTTGGCAAAATTTCAAGGCAAGGCATCGTATTGGCGGGATAACTTATGAGGGTCAATGGTTTAATCACCGTTCGGCAACATAAGTTGTAGCCAAGTGGTGCACTTTGTGCCCGTTAAAAACATATCTGAGCCGCCGTACATGTATACATCATGTTAGTATTTGTTACTGTAATGTGATAATCAGTGTTTTGAAATAGATTTTCAATGACAAGTCAAGATGAAGAATACTATTGGGTGGTTTTCGTCGGCCGTAATCCGGGAATATATACAAGTTGGGAGACCGCGGAACTACAAGTTAATGGATACCCGGGGAACTTGAAAAAAAGATACAAGACATTCGACGAAGCGGAAGGAGCATTGTTACAATTCCATGAGGAAAGATATCGGCTCATGAAAATGCAGTCTGTCCGAACTGAACATCAATCAAGTGATGAAGCTTCCACATCTGCAAGTGGTTTGGAAGTTCAACATCATACCAGTATAACAATCACATACTTTGTTCTATTCTTTTTGTTAGGTTTTGTATGTTGTATTTTGTTGGCACATCTATTTGACTCGGAATGAACTTATAAGTTTAATTTCTCTATTTTAGAAATGAACACTGCATATTACACAGCTACAGATACCATTTTAATTTCTCTATTTTTGAAATGAAGACTGCATATTACACTGCTGCAGATACCTTATAAAGGGTACAAAGCAACAAATTTATTGAACATGGGGAATTGCATGCCTAACGTCAACCTGGGGAATTTATTAAACATGGTGAATTTATAGGCTCAAGCATCCAACGTCAACCTCTGAAACGTACGAAGCAATGGCTCCATCGATTAAACATGGGGAATTGCATGTCCCTCATGTTTCTAAATTGTCGATTCACCTACAAACATAACACATGGAAAATATGCCAAATTATTCATCAACAAGAGTATATAAATGTTTATTAAAAACAAAAGTACTTACATTGACAAATTCATTCCAAACCTCATTCTCCACCACCAGTTTGTTTTCATTTTCATTCCAACCAAATCCGGAAATCTGAAGCATGTCTTGTAGTCGGAAACATGTTGCCTTCCAATACTTCATCTTTGCCTCGATATGAAATTTCGTAATACCACTTTGGGGAAAAGAACCTTGCATTTGAGTTTCCAAAACTACGAAGGATGCCGGTATGAACCATTCGTTCTCATTTTGCCAAAGTCCCACATCTACTAGGCTCGTAAGGATTTCTAACAACATCTCCTCCTCCTCCTCACTCCACTCCCGGCGTGCCATTGAAATGAAAAGGAAAAAATTGAAAATATCAAACTAAAAATTAAAATGGAGATGATATTTGGGATGAGATGAAAGAAGAAAAATGAAACCTATTTATAGGAAAATTTTGTATATGCTAGTTTGTTGAACCTACTACCCACATGGTTAAACTACCACTCACATGATCCAACAACCATCTACCTCCCATTCAACTATGAAGATTTAACCCAAAAAAAAAAAAAAATCTGTTTTTTCATATAACTTTCATAATAATTTAATTATTTTACAAATATTTTATCTTTTAATCCTATTTTCTTGAAAAAATAAATTAAGGTTTAAACATGAATTACCTAAATTGATTTATTTTTATCATAATTTTTTGACAAATATTTATTTATTTTAGTTTTAATTAAATTAACCTATATTACCCATTAAATTAATAAAATGAGGGCAATAAAGTCATTTCACATCTTATCCCATCATATCCACCCTCCAAATCCCTCTTCCAAAATAACCATCCAAACACTGGATTACAAATCCACCCTTCTTAGGGGGTGGGTCCACCCTCCTTACATATCCACCCTCCTTATATATCCACCCTCATATCCACCCTCCTTCTATATCCACCCACAATCATATCCTCCATCCAAACAAGCCGTAAGATTTACAAGTAAAATTATCGATAATACCAAAAGAAGCAAGCGCAAAGCACAGGAATACCGCAACAAGAATGATGCATGGTTCTTCTCAAGAAGAACAAGTCAATGGAATACCGAAAGAAGGTGTAGGCGCGGTCAAAAGTCAATAAGTTGGAATCAGAGAGAGCGACTATTTGACTCTCCAATTGCGGGCGAACACGTGGCAGCAGTTGACTACGCTGACCAACCAATGAAGCTGTGACGCGTGGAGTGGCGGATCGAAGCAGGTGGACCGCGAGAGTCGCCCGCAGGGGAGTTATAGGATCCACCGCGGAACTCACTTCCGCGGGTCCTCTTCGCGGGGCCATCTGTTGGTTTATATCGAGATCCCGTGCGTCACTCCCCGGAAACGTCATAATAATCAACTTTTCGTCTCGCGAAATCTCCGCGGACCTCTACCTGAGGCCCAGAGGCAGGGCCCGGGCGGGTCTCCGCGGGGAGATAACGATCGCCGCGGGTCGCGACCTCGCTCAGCGGGAATTTGGGGGTGTCTTGTGGTTTGGCGGCTTGGAATGGGAGGTGGCGCCGCGGGAAAACGAGCCCTCCCGCGGAAAATCGTCCGCGGGAAGGCGAGCTTTCCCAAGGCCAAGAAAAACAGGGGGGACACGTGTCGGGGACTAATAGGAGCGCCGTTCTGGGCCTGACATAGGCCCAGGTGCCCTATAAATACCCCTGACATTCCCAATGATGAAAGAGGACCTTTTTCTGGGAAAAAGTGAGTGAGCACTGAATTTGAGGGAGGAGAACATTCTTCCTCGAGAAAACGTGTGACCTCACTTGCCAGAGCCCGGGAAAGGTTGAGTACCCCGCGGAAAACAAAGGAGACACGCTGCCTCTGTCCTTCTTGCGCTTCTTGCTCACATTCCTCCACCCCACGAGATCTCACTCATCTTCTTTCGACTAATCATCAACCAATCACACCTCTCCAGCTCACGGATAATCACACGTAAGCGATCCCATACGAAACCCGACACCCACATTTAGGCGACTCTGCTAGGGAGGTGTTTTTTGGTTTATGGTTAGTACTCGGTCCAAAGAATACGTCGAACCGCCGCGCCGAAGAGTAATGGCGACACCAAAAAATACCGTCCCAACCCCCGAGGACGTAGGAGAAACCAACAATGCAGGTGCGTCTGCACAAACACTACGCGCCCTTCAAGAGGGTCAGCGCCAATTTCTCGAAACACAGAAACAACTGCTGGCGGCCTTCACAGGTCTCACGGAGCTCATTTCGGCAGCACTACCACGAGCCACAGTTAGTCAAGGTGACGATGTACCACAGAACCATGCCGGTGGGAGTACCAGTCAGACGGCACAACACCTGCAGCCTCAACTCCCCTTGTCTTCCTCGCACCCTCTGCGCGGGGTCCTTGTTGGCGGAATCGCTACAAACTCGTCCGATACCCGAGGTAAAGAGCCTGTCATGGACGGAGCCGGTGCACCCTCGATGGGCCCCTACATCACGTTGGCAGAGGTCCAAACCTTGCTAACACAACAGAAAGCTGTCGAAACAAGCCAGAAGGAGGCTGCTGTCGCGCAAGCCAGCCACACCGCTACTGCGGGACAGTTTATGACTCTAGCAGATGTACAGGCCCTCCTCAACAAGGAAAAGGCCAGCATGGTCCTACCTTCTTTACCGAGCCCAGACATTCGCCCTCCCTACCCTCTTGCCGTACTATCTTCACCCTATCCGGAAGGATATACCCCCCCCCAAGTTTGTAAAGTTCGACGGCAAGGAGGGTAGCGCCCAGGAGCATGTCGTCCGTTTCATTGAATCTCTTGGAGCCCACGCATCGGACTCCAACCTACGCCTCCGCGAGTTTTCAAAGTCTCTCACGTCGCGAGCTTACACATGGTACGTCAATTTGGAGCCTTACTCGATAGCCACTTGGGAGGAAATGGTGAATAGTTTCTACGCCAAATTCTTCCAAGTACGCGAGAAGGTGACAGTGATCAGCCTAACCAAGGAAACACAGGCAACTGGAGAGGATGTCGTCGATTACATCAGGCGATTCAGGACCGTGCAGTAGACTGCACTGAATCAGTTAAAGAGGCCCAACTCGTTGAGATTTGCATTGGAGGGATGATGGACAAATTCAAGATGCTCCTGATTAATTTGAGATTGGGTACTTTCTCCACGTTGCTGGAATCCGCGTACAATGTTCGCCACGTGGTTAAGCCGCTAAAGCGGGATAGTTGGAAGAATAAGCCCGCGGTGGCCGCGGTTGCTGCCGCGGAGGCGCCGCGGGGACAGCAAGCCGTTGGGACAAGAAAACGAAGAGAGCGCGAGCCGGGGCCCGCGCCAGACTATCCATGCAGTATGGATGAAGTCCGCGCCTTGGTAAACGCATGGATAGCGGATGGTGAACTGGAGCTCCCTCCCGTGGAGTATGAACCAACAAGAGAAGACCGTGAGAGCCCCCGGTACTGCATGTATCACAGACACACCAGACACCCGACCAGCGACTGTTGGTCCCTCAAACGACTGTTCAAGCGCAAGCAAAACGCCAATGAGCTTCGGATAGGGCGTCGCGACATCCGTGTCGAGCCCTATCCAGCTCACGGCGACAATGACGGCGCGGTAAACATGGCAGAATGTTATCCGTTCATGTATGAGGAAGCATGGGATTCAGATTATCACTCTTACTCCGATGAGGAAGCGGACGGGTCCGCTTATATGGTGTATTGCCACGAGATTGTTGACGAAAGCGAAGACGTAGCAGCCCCCATGGTCGCACCAGATCCTAGCAACTCGGCAAAAACCTTGCAGAATAGCGTGAAGTTCCGTACGTTCTTTGACGGGTTCGGCTTTACTCCTGCCGCCAGACTAGAGATAACCAAAGCCATTATCAGCATCGCGGAGATTCACCAAGAGGCATGTATGTCCGTCGAGGGGTCCCTACCACGGACCATTCGTGACGAATCCAATTCGGTTACCTTCTCCGACGCTGACAGGGCGGCACCCCATCCCCACAACCGTCCCCTGTACGTGACCTCCCGTGTCAATGGGGTCGAGTTGAAGAGGACGTTTCTCGATGGCGGGGCCTCCATTAATCTCATGCCCATTCCAACGTTTCGCCGACTAGGGATTCAAGATAACCGAATAGTGGACTCTCCCATCACCATCACGGGTTTTGGGGGTGACAGAAGGCGATCCCTGGGATATGTTGTGGTCAATTTGGAAGTAGGACCAATCCGCTCTGCCACAAAATTCCACCTAATCGATGCGGACCCCAACTACCACATCATCCTCGGGCGCAGTTGGATGCACAAGTACGCGGTTGTGCCATCCAGCTACCATCAGTGTCTCAAGGGCATTTGGGCAGGCAAGAGGGTTACTGTCCGCGCTTCGGAAAGCCCGTTTGACACCCACGAAGCCCATCTCTCGGACGCTGTATACTTTTCGGGGTTAGGCGACACGCCGCAGGCCATAACTACACGGCCACGCGGTGCTGTAATCCCACGATGGGAGGACATACGCGATGCTCAGCGCGGGGGCCCCAGCGGAAGCCCGCCGATATTGGAGTCGACAGCCCCCCGAAAAATTGTCAAGACAAAGGAAGGGGGCAAAACCGTCTATCACTTATGACGGTCTTCCGGGGCAGCGGTCAATCAAAAGGCCGATGACCCCGGGAAAACACGTAGCACCGAGGAAGACGACGTCATCCAGAAACCAGAGCCCGCCCCAGAATGCATGCAGGACCGGCCCAAACCACAGCCGGAAGACATGGAGGAGGTTGACCTCAGTGATGGGGTGGGCAGGAAGAGACCAGTGTTCGTAAGTAAAAAGTTGAGCGCGGACTTCCGCGCCAAGTTGATCAATTTATTGCGCGAGAACTCCGACGTCTTCGCATGGTACTACGAAGAAATGCCGGGCTTAGATCCTCAGCTCGTGGCTCACCACCTCGATGTTTTCCCCAATTCCAAGCCCGTAAAACAAGCCCAGCGGAAATACCACCCCGATTTGGAAAAGCAAATTCAGGAGGAAATAGAGAAGTTGCGGAAGGCGGGATTCATCTGCCCAATCCAATACCCCGAATGGCTTGCCAACATTGTCCCTGTTAAGAAGAAAAACGGGCAAATCCGCGTGTGTGTGGACTTCCGCGATCTAAACAAGGCGTGTCCGAAGGACGAGTTCCCGCTCCCACACATCGACACCCTTGTCGATGCCACCTCAGGTCACCAAATGTTCTCGTTTATGGATGGATTCAGCGGGTATAATCAGATCAGGATGGCCCCGGAAGACGCCGAAAAAACAGCCTTCCGCACCCCGCTAGGTAATTTCCACTATGTTGTGATGCCTTTTGGACTGAAAAATGCGGGGGCAACATATCAGCGCGTGATGACAGCGATCTTCCATGATTTAATGCACGAAATCGTCGAGGATTACGTTGACGATTTAGTCGTCAAGTCTAAGGAGCAAGCGGAGCACCTCGCGGATTTGGCCACAGTATTCGCCCACTGCAGGAAATTCAACCTCAAAATGAACCCTCTCAAATGCGCATTTGGCGTAACCGCGGGGAAATTCTTGGGCTTCCTAGTACACAGGCAAGGAATTGACGCAAATGAGACCAAGATCAGGTCCATCGCGGAAATGCCCGCACCACATTCTCAGAAAGCACTCAAACGATTCTTGGGAAAGGTATCTTACTTACGACGCTTCATTCCCGCGCTAGCAGAGATTGCGGCACCCTTCGCAGACTTATTGAAGGGAGGTGCGCAATTTGAATGGACAGCGGAACACCAACAGGCCTTCCAGCGGATCAAGGCGGTCCTGACTTCACCTCAGACGATGGTGGCCCCAGTTCATGGAAAACCATTGATACTATATCTCACTTCCACTACCAAGTCCATCGGGGCCTTATTAGTACAAGAAGCAGATGGGGTAGAGCGTCCCGTATACTACATCAGCAGAAAGGTCCAGGGAGCGGATGAGCGATATACGGCCATCGAGCGTCATTGCTTAGCCTTGGTCTTTACTGCACAAAAGCTAAGACATTACTTCCTCTCCTTCCCCATACAGATTATCACCAAATCTGACCCAATCAGGTACCTCTTGTCTAGACCCGCGCTCACAGGCCGCGCAGCACGTTGGCTATTGGCCCTAGCCGAATTCGACATCTCCTGTGCCTCGCCGAAAGCAATCAAGTGTCAAGCACTCGCGGACCTCCTGGCACAATTTCCAAGCGGCCAATGCGAACCACTCGAAGAGGCTTTACCAGGCGAGAATTTCGAAGCTTTCGCGACCAGCGCGAACAATCCCCACTGGACGCTTAGCTTCGACGGGGCCGCGGGTAACGAGAGCGGAGGCGCGGGAATTGTATTACGAAATGACGAGGCTGGAGAAAAGATCCAGTTGGCTTACAAGCTAAGTTTCCCTTGTTCCAATAACGAGGCGGAGTACGAAGCCTTGATTTTGGGTCTATTAGCTGCAAGGGAGCGAGGAATCAAACACTTGAGAATAGCGGGAGATTCAAAATTGGTGATATTACAGACGGAGGGGGTGTACGCGCTGAAGGAGCCAACACTAGCCCCATATCGGACTACTGTGCAGAAGTTGACCAAGTCCTTCGAAAGCATCAACATTGTGCACAAGCCTAGGTCAAAAAATCGTTTCCCCGACGCCTTGGCAACGCTGGGGGCAAGAACGGAGTTCGAGGATGAGAAGACTTGTATAGAAATTGTAAAGAGGTTCGAGCCCTCCGCGATTTCGAATTTTTCTGAACCAACGGAGGATTGGCGCGGAGCTATTAAGATACAGCTGAGCAATGGTATGGGACACTTATCTACCGCGGAACTTTCATGCTTTCTGGTCTTGCGCGGGGAGTTATATCACCGCGCCCCTCAGGGTTGGTTAGCGCGGTGCGTGGACGCGGCGGAGGCACAGGGAATTTTAAATCGGATTCATGATGACAATTGTGCGAATAACGAGATAGCGTTGTACCGGAGAATTCAGCGACAGGGCTATTACTGGCCCAGCATGAAAAGAGACGCGGAGCTGACTACCAAGAACTGTACGCGGTGCTCCTTGTACGTGGCCAAACCCGAATGCCTGATGGTGGGCAGTGACAACCAGGAAAATGACTGGAGACAGGTATACGTGGATTACTTACCAGAAGGAGCCTTACCCTCAGAGCGGGCAGAATCCGCGAAAGTCATCCGCGGGGCCCGACGTTTCTTCTTGCAAAAAGGGATGCTGTTCAGAAGAGCCCTAGATGGAACACCACAGAGATGTATAAATGAAGGAGAAGCGGAAGTGTGGGCACGCGCCCCGAAAATCGCCCGATTTTGGTTTGGAATGGATATTGTTCGGGGGGGGCGACCCTCTTTGGAAAAGCGCGGCGAAACGCTTCGATTCAGAGTCGCCACTCGGATTTTAGCGGAAGAACACCCAAGGAACCGAACTCGAGAACGTTTGCTACGTTTTACTTTGGTTTGAAAAGTGTTTGATTTGATTTGAAAAGGCGTAGACTGGTCCGTCTTCACCTTCAATATCTGAGGTTCGGGAGCCAGGTTACGAGAGGGGAAGGGTTTTATGGCACCCCTCTCGCCCAATCCGGAGATCGGTCTCTACTCGGGCATTTTATTAAAACGTTTGCATTTTCCTCTCATTTGATCATTTTTGGCCAGTTAGGGCGGGGGAACAGTTAATAGGGATTAATACTGTAACACGTTGCAATTTTATATGACAAAATGTTTATGGATGCTGGTTGCTTGCTTGAATTGAATTAAATGTAAGAACATAGATTGAGAACAGGCACTGCAAACAGTTTCAACAAGATGATGTACGCTGCTCGTCGGGCACGTGAGCAGGAGTCGTACTGGCACGCCATGGCAGAACCATTGCACGCCAACACACCCTGCGCACGCCACCTTCAGGCTGGCGTACACTACCCTATTAATTTCTTACAGCTCCTACTCTCAACCCTCTGGGCTCTGGAATGGACCAGTGCACACCCAGGACAAACCACACAGTTAGCAACATAACTTAGGTACATATTACAAGCAGTCAGGCGTAGGAAATGGCTAAGAGCCATGAAAATAGCACAGAAAACCCCATAAACAGAGTGGGGATGAATAAGAGGCCTAGATTGAGCTTTGACATAAGGGCCAGGCACTGGCCTTTAACAAACGTACCGCACGCCACCCATTGGGGACCGTACGCCAGGTTTGTATGCTAACCAGTGTTTGGCTTTATATCGTCTGGGTTCTGGAACATGACCAGAAATACCCCAGAGGCCTTGAAAAGCAAGAAAGACGAAGGTATTGAAAGCTACATTTGAACAGTTCTAAAATACAGAAAGCATTAAACTGGTTATTTGCATGCTAGAAGGTGATGACATGAAGTAAATAAGCAATAAAAGGACGTTTCATGATCCCCACGCCAGCAGTGCTCGTACTGCCAAAGGTGGCGTACGGCTTGCTAAGGCTGGCGTGCGCCATGGAGTGTCCTCTACGACTGATTTATTTTACCAGAGAGGGGTCTGGACTAGTATCAGTTACTAGCCAGAACCCTTCTGGTTCCCCTCAGGAACTGAAAACAGAAAGCAACACAAAGGTGGTATACCTTTGGTTGCAAGAGATAGAAGGATGGATTGAGCTTTGGATGTTGAAGATGGAGGGTGTGTAGTGACTGGACAGTGGAGAGGAGTGCGTACTGAACTTCTCTTTCTCTCTTTCCTTCAATGGGAGAGCAAAGAACAAGAGAGAAGAGAGGGATGGGCTTGGGTTCTTAATGAGGTTAACCCCTTGCAAATGAATGCAAGGGGGGTATTTATGGTGGGGAGAGTGACTGAGATCAGTTAGGCTAAGGCCTGTTTGGCTGGTTGAGGAGAGGAGGGAGCCTCCATGCATTAAATGCATGGGACTTGCCTTGATGGGGTGTGTAGGAGAGAGAGGGGGACGGCCAGACGAATATAATCATCAGGGGCACTGTTCCCTGTACTTGGGGAGCCACAAAAGTCTCGGGCGCGTGTTGTAAAAGCGATGATTTGACCGGTCTTGACCCTCCGTACGCCACCTCTGACCTGCCGTGCGCCAGGTCAAACTCAGTCAATGGTCGATGGCCGACACGTGGCAAATACCTGGCGCACGCCAAGGATGAGGTGGCGTAAGCAAGGTATGGTTTTGCTGAGGCTCATTTGGCTCGGGATTTGAAGGGCTTGAAGGGGTTTGAAATGGTATGAAAGAGGAGGGTCCAACACCCAAAGCTCACATCCTTCCATCGACTCTGAACTGTTCTCGACCGTTTATCAGCATTGGGTCGACAAAGGAAGTAAAAGGGCTAATCTAGACAGTCCAGAATGGGGTGTCTACAGGAAGTAGTCTTAAAAAACACCCACGGGACGGAACATCAAGGATGGAGAAAACTCTACGAGCAACTGATTCACTTGGGGTATTTTTGGCCCACCATGGAAAGCGACGCCAGGCAACACGTGCGGAGGTGTCAAGCGTGTCAAAAGTTTGGTAATCTAGTCCATGCCCCCTCGGTGGAATTACACTCCATCCGCGCCCCATACCCCTTCCATACGTGGGCGATGGATTTAATAGGACCAATCAGGCCGGCGTCACGAAAGAATAGATGGATTCTTGCGGCTACCGAAACTTGTACCAAGTGGGTTGAAGCAGTTTCGCTGAAAAGGGCTACCGGGGAGGCAGTAGCACTGTTTGTCAAAGAGAACATCAACAGCAGGTTCGGGATACCTAAGGTGATACTGTCGGACAACGGGACTCCATTTATTAACCAGCACGTGGGAAATCTCCTCGACGAGTACATGGTGGACCATCATACCTCCAGTGCGTATTACCCTCAAGGCAACGGACAGGTTGAGGCGACGAACAAAACCCTAATAAGAATCTTAAGCAAACTGTTGGACGAGCGCGGAGGGACGTGGGCGGACCACTTACCCATAGCCTTATGGGCGTACCGCACGTCGAAGCGGAAGTCCACGCGCGCCAGCCCTTTCAGTCTAGTATACGGAGCGGAAACAGTGCTACCCGCGGAGCTCAGAGTCCCGTCCGCGCGAATGACCCTCGCCATGGAAGAATCCGCGGAAGGTAGGAGGGCGGACCTAGAAGCCTTGGAAGAAAGGAGAGCCGCTGCGGCCATGGTTCATCAAAAGTATTGGGAGTCCGTCGCTCGTTATTACAACAAGGGAGTAGTGCCGCGAACATTCAAGGTAGGAGACTTGGTATGGAAGGCCACTACCGCGGTAATGAGGGACCTAAAGACACCGAAGTTCACGCCTAGATGGGAGGGGCCCTACGAGATAATCAAAGCATCCGCGGCTGGCCATTACGACCTGGCCCGCGTAGAGGATGGGTTCCGCACGGGCGCAGTTAACGCGAAGTATGTGAAAAAGTTTTATCCGTGAAGAGCTAAATAAAGAGGAAAAAGAAGCATACCTGTGTGGTCTAATTATTTTCCTTCTCTTGTAAGTGATTGTCACTGTCAATCACTTTCTATATCATTTGGTTGTTCTTTCTCTTATTTAGCCAAGTGTAATGTGGCGGCCTTTTCCTTGTTAATTTTGTTTGCAATGTAATCATGGAAGCCTTGGTAAATGCTAGTCGGTGAAAAGTTGTTGGGATATCTCGAATTTGTATACTTTTGAAGTTTCTTCTATGATGTTATTGTTTGTTTCACAACACGAGTATTCCGAGATCAGTAATCATTAGACAGAGATGACACCAAATTGCAAAGGGTCAGAACATGACCCGCGCACGTTAAGTCCCGTAAAGTCAGAACATGACTTACGCATTAAGTCGCGCGGAGTCAGAACATGACCCGCGCCTTATTAAGCAGCAAGGGGTCAGAACATGACCCGAGCATCAAACAGCGAAGGGTCAGAACATGACCCGCGTGTGTTGAGTCGCGAATGGTCAGAGCGTGACCCGCGTGCAATCATAAGTTTAACAACCGGTAAACGAAAAAGATGTTGGATCGCAAGGGGCGTCAGAGCATGGCCCTCGCACGATCCCGAGCTTAGTGATTGACAAACAAAGTAAACGTGGGGTCGCGGGAAGTCAAAACATGGCCCGCGTGTTGTTTTAAAAAAAAAACAAAACAAAATAAACAAACAAACGAAAAAAAGAGGGTGAAATGAAACGATCTTTTATTGCAAACTAAATGTGGAGTGTACTGAACGAATGAAACGATTACAATGTTCAAAAAAAAAAAAAAGAGAAGAAAAAGAAGAAAAGAGAAGCGGGTAGAAAGAAGCTCAGCCCAGCCATTCCGAAAAAAACGAGCTCCTCCGGGTCCGGGTCTTCAAGATTCAGGGCCGCAGTGGCTAACTCCGCGTCATACTTGGAGATCTGGGCGAACCTGGCCTCCAAATCTGCGACGTTCTGCCTAGCGGCCGCCAGTTGCGCGGAGAGCTGTTGAATCTCGGGCCTGATAGCCATCCTCTCCCCGGCGGCCCTCAGCGCGGAACTCCTCCTGCTCAGCCAGGCCAGATCGAAGCCCATGGCCGCCATGTCCTGCGCAACCTCTTGGAGGGCAGCCTCTGCCTCCGCGGTGAAGTCCCTCAGGCGCAGTTGTGCCCAAGGAGCAAGCACCTCGTGAAGGTCCCTCAAAAGAAGTCCCCCGAGCCGGGCCGACCGCGGACTGAATGGGGCGAACGTCTCCGGGTGTGCGCGGGCTATGGCGTTGAGAAGGGGATGGTAGACTTCGTCCACAGGGAAGCCCGCGGGGAACAGGCGCACTGGGGCTTCCGATTGCAAGGTCGCCGGCCCCTTCCCATGAGCCGCGACCGGGCTGTGCTGAGGAGGAGGATGCTCCCTGGACTCAACCTCGTCCCTATTCTGCTCGCCCATGTCTAATTCAGCAGCAAAATCCCCAAGAGCAGCACTCCCTTGGCCTCCCAGAATATCGTCAGTCTGTATGAAAGTCATGCCTTTAAATAAGGAATTCAGATTTGAGTCAGTAATGGAGGTGGGCCCCCCAATAAATGCTTCGTTTACCTCCAGCTGTCGGTCTTCCACTGAGGGCGGGGGCTGGCGCGGCGAGGCCAGTGCGCGGTCCAGGCTCGGACGCGGGGAGGCGGTCTGAGAGGTCGAGCAGGCCGGTGAGCCTGGAGCAGACCTGCTTGTTGAGGCGCCCTCCCCCGCGGAAGACCCTTGTCCTTGCAGAAAAGGAGCGTTGGAGATGCCGGGGGAGCCCGCTGCCACGCGGTCCAGGAAGCTGGTCGACGAGGGGACGCGGGCGCTGGAGGAATGTTGCTGTGACCAAGAAGGGGCAGCGGATGCTGTCACTCATGGCGAAGGCACGCCGCGGGGACTCACGGTACGAGGGACCAGGGCCTCCAGGCCATCATCTTCCTCTTCCCTCAAAATCTGGGCCGCGGTCGTTGAGATAGGCCCGGCGGTGGCCTCTGTTTGGCCGATGGATTCGCGGGAGCCCATTGGGGGTGGCGGCTCGCGGGCTTCAGAATCAGCTGCACGAGGTGGAGAAAGGTCTCGGTCAATAGAAGAAGGGATCATGTTATCGGACTCCGCGGAAGAAGAGGACGAGTCCGTGGAAGCCGTGTTGGGGTCCCCTCCGAGGTCCATAATTGAAGGTTCGTCAGGTAACGTACCTCCAACCACCAAGGAAGTCTCAGGCTCAGGTTGAGGATAGGGAAGCGGCTCCGTGCGAGGTTGGATCAGCTCTACTCCCCTCGCCCCGGCGGTGTCTGTCGCGGAAGCCCCTCCGAGGGCCAGAGTTTGAGTCTGCATGGCATGGAAGCGGACGCTCAGAGGAATGTCATCTTGATCAGGACTGCCGTCGTCATCAATGTCGGCGATAACGTCATCGCGACCGCCCATGCCTGCATCCCCATCCCCGTCCTCATCATCGTCGGACTCAATGATCACTGCAAAGACAAGATAAAATGAGTACAAGTGAGGGATGTTAATGGCGGAGAGTAGCAAGGTAACAAGTACGAGATATACCTTCCAGACGACGCCGCTTAGCGAGAGCAGCGGATGCGGCCCCCAGCGGCTGTTCCTCCGCGGCATGTTCCTCCGACCCCGCGGCCGCCTCTGGCTCGAAGGCCACAAAGGTGCTGGCGTCCAGCTCTCGCTGCTGAGAAAGGAAAAAGAAAGACAGGATAAGTACTAAGAATAGTGGTGAAGATGCATGCATGCGCTGTTGATGGACTGTAGTACAGCATGAGAAGAAAGAGTACCGTGCGAAGACGCTTGCGTGGGCGTGCTCCTCCAGTTGCGGGAACGCTTGAGGAGGTCGGCTGAGAAGTCCCCCCCGCGGCAGGCGGGTGAGCACGGGCGCGGGAGGCCCGCGCCGGAGCCTGCCTTGTCGTCGTTGGAACGGTGGAAGGCAGGCCCAGTGGGAACGCTACGCTCAGAGGCGCGACGTCCGCGGCCACCATCATGCTATGAGGACCGCGCCAGTCCGCCCCCCTTATCTCCGTAATGGCCCTTAGGGAGGTGTCCCGACTGCGGATCTCAGGCACAGGGAGGACTTCTGATTCTCCGCTGACAAAGAGGAGGAATGTGTCCAGGTTCCTCCTCCAAAACACGCGGAATTCCGCGGTATAGCGTCCCACCTCGTCCCTACTTGGGATGGGAAGATTCCCAAGATTGGCCAGGATGCTGGAGGTGTGTGGCCGCGTGAAGCGGCGCTGAGAGTCAATGAAAGAGGACGGTGGTGGGGCGTGCCCTGGTACTCCCTGATCGAAACTCAGCTGCCGCGCGAACCTGTCTGGCCGGTAGACAGACACGCCGTGCACTTCGCCATTGAGGAACGGCACCCACCCTGGTAGAGCGATGAGGGCCGAATTGATAACCGCCCGGGCTATCGCATTATTTCCGCTCATGTTGGATAAAGAAGAGCGGGTAGGCAGGAGGCATTGGCCCAGGCCGACAATCCCAGGGGAGGCAACGGCGTAGGGACGCGGCACAAAATTCCCTGGAATGTCACAGGCCTCACTCCAGAGAGCATCGCTGCTCGTGCCAATCCATCGTTCTGAGCAGGACCTGCTAGCGGACGCCAGAAAACCTCGAGGGACCGGAGCAACGGTGGGAAAATGCTCGAAAAAGTAGGCCAGGAGGAAGCCGGTGTGGGCCATGGAAAGGTGGTCGCACCTCCCCAGAGACCGCACGTGGTCAGCATGGACCAGGTCCAACTGGCAGTGAAGGGACCCCAGGAAAAGAGGGGCAAGCGCGATTGGCTCGCCGCGGGCAAGTAAGACCGCGAGCGGAAAGACCGCAGGAGAAGGGCTGTCCGCCGGGTAATCCGGGAAGGCAAAGTAGGATAAGAAAAAGGCGAGGAAGCCAGCCATGTAGAGCCGCCCCTCATAGTGGGGACCAGCAACAAAGTCGCGCGGAGCCCCGTTCGCTACCGACCTCACAGGCTGGAGGTCTTTGAAGAAGAAGCGAATCCAGCTCGCGAAGGAGGTCTTTTTGGCGTTTGCAGCAATACTCTTGCGAACGCCCTGGGCCGTGAAGATTGGGCCGGATTGGGCTAGTTTGCCCAGCCTCCTAAGCTCCGCGATGTCGTGCTGGTCCGCGGAGGAGAGATTGTCGAGGTCAAGAAGCGTGGCCCCTCGCAGGGGAAGACGGGTGAGGATCACCACGTCCTCCAGTGAGAACCCACTTTCGCCCCACGCCCATACAAATGAGTGGGTGTCGAAGCTCCATCGCGAGCATGCATGGTTCAGATTCCTCAGAGCAGCCCCTTGCCTTGGGATGCTCAAGCTCCGCGACAGGACCATGGCGTCATAAACACCGCTGGCCATCAAAGTCTGCTTGAAGGCGGCGTTCCCCGTCACCTCGTCGACCCATTCGGCCCAATCAGAGGGTGGTGAAGCTTGGGCCCCAAACCTGCACTCTGAGTAGGGGAAATCCCCACGCTCCAAGCAGAAGCGTGAAACAGACGAAGGGTTGACGGACTCCGCGCTGTCCTCGCCGGCGGGGGCCACAAAGAAGGTGGGATCGGTGGTGGAGGGCTCCTCCACGGTCTCCACCGTGTAGGCGTTCACCTGAGTCCAGAACGGGTCCTCT
Source organism: Rhododendron mucronatum var. ripense (assembly GCA_019656295.1). Taxonomy (NCBI): domain Eukaryota; kingdom Viridiplantae; phylum Streptophyta; class Magnoliopsida; order Ericales; family Ericaceae; genus Rhododendron; species Rhododendron mucronatum. The sequence continues at coordinate 1,496,407 of BPLT01000011.1, forward strand.
ACAGATTGAAGATAGGGGGCCCTCCTCCATTGATCCGCGGCAGGGACGGGTTCTTCGATAGTCGCACCTCGCGTGGCCATATGGGCTCTTTGTGGGAGTGAAAGCGAAAGGAAGAAGACGGCGTTTGAAAAAGGAACAGAGAGAAAATGACAGCTTTGACTAGAGAATTGAACGGTAGGTGAAAAGGAAGTGACGGGTAAAGTGGCTTATATAGTAAGCCTGTTGGAGAAAGCATTTATTGCAGCCGTACACCAAAGGTCACGATCAGCATGCGAAGCGACGCCGCCCATTCAGTAGCCTCCTTACTCCGCGGGACGCCTCGAGTGTGACCGCGGAAGACGGGAGTCCTTCGCGCGCGGGCGACGACCCCGTCAACCGCGCGCGGGGGGCATATGTAGGCGCGGTCAAAAGTCAATAAGTTGGAATCAGAGAGAGTGACTATTTGACTCTCCAATTGCGGGCGAACACGTGGCAGCAGTTGACTACGCTGACCAACCAATGAAGCTGTGACGCGTGGAGTGGCGGATCGAAGCAGGTGGACCGCGGGAGTCGCCCGCAGGGGAGTTATAGGATCCACCGCGGAACTCACTTCCGCGGGTCCTCTTCGCGGGGCCATCTGTTGGTTTATATCGAGATCCCGCGCGTCACTCCCCGGAAACGTCATAATAATCAACTTTTTGTCTCGCGAAATCTCCGCGGACCTCTACCTGAAGCCCAGAGGCAGGGCCCGGGCGGGTCTCCGCGGGGAGATAACGATCGCCGCGGGTCGCGACCTCGCTCAGCGGGAATTTGGGGGTGTCTTGTGGTTTGGCGGCTTGGAATGGGAGGTGGCGCCGCGGGAAAACGAGCCCTCCCGCGGAAAATCGTCCGCGGGAAGGCGAGCTTTCCCAAGGCCAAGAAGTACAGGGGGGACACGTGTCGGGGACTAATAGGAGCGCCGTTCTGGGCCTGACATAGGCCCAGGTGCCCTATAAATACCCCTGACATTCCCAATGATGAAAGAGGACCTTTTTCTGGGAAAAAGTGAGTGAGCACTGAATTTGAGGGAGGAGAACATTCTTCCTCGAGAAAACGTGTGACCTCACTTGCCAGAGCCCGGGAAAGGTTGAGTACCCCGCGGAAAACAAAGGAGACACGCTGCCTCTGTCCTTCTTGCGCTTCTTGCTCACATTCCTCCAGCCCACGAGATCTCACTCATCTTCTTTCGACTAATCATCAACCAATCACACCTCTCCAGCTCACGGATAATCACACGTAAGCGATCCCATACGAAACCCGACACCCACAGAAGGCATGCGCTATTAGATCATGTACCGACCCTACGCGATAAGAAGTTGAGCCGTGAAAATAACATCCATCACTCTCTACGCAAGGGCCGCTTTATTTCTATTCGCTTTCGCATCCTTCGGAAATTCTAACGGTTGGAGGAGTGTAGTACAGAAAAGAACGTGTAGATAATAATAATAGCCATATTTTAGCATTCCTTCAGTAAATTCTGTGAATGTTGACAATAAAGTTGTCACCTCTAAACTCTTTTATGTTGGCTCAACCCATGCAGCCAAGCTATCGCACACGGCACACTTTAATGTAAACTCACAACCTCATTGTACAAGAGTTAAAATATGAACGGTTCATATCACAAAAATAGACACTCAGTGGAGCCCATAATGGGCGGTGGTAGAAATGTGGGGTTTAATTTTTCAATGCCGATCGGATACCACGTGGTGCCCGCTCGCGCATCCAAGCCGTCCATTACGTATTTGAACGGCTCAAATTTGAAAAGAGAAAAATGAGAGAGAAAGTGTAAGGGTAAGAGAAGAGAAAGTTTCAATCCGAACTATGGTGACCTCGGTTAACGTGTCGATAACCAGGGCCAGACTTACCGAGCCAATGTTTCTCCGGGTCTGGCTGGTGAACCGAAGAGTGTTGTTGATCCTGGCCTTGTGTTCGGTATCACGCCCGGATACTCGCTTCGGTGCCGATGCTTCCCTGGGCGTTTGAGCGAGGTAATTGTGATGGACGGGTCCCATGTCAATCCCACCACAGCAGCAATCATTTGGATCGGGCCATGTGCTTCATAACCTCTTTATTCTATCCGTCATGTATGACGTCACCCGAGGCGGTTACCCGAGCGTGACCTCCACGCGTTGGCTTGAAGGCCAAGTAAACCTAGGTTTATAAATACAAAGGGATGCTCATTGTGAAAGGTATGCCTTTCTTCCCCCAACTCTAGACCTAAACCTCACCCCTGAGATCTAACTTGATCGTCGGAGGGTCACTGGGCTTCTACAGCCCTAGTGACTTGTTGCAGGTCTAGAGGCAGGAGCAGAGAAGGAAGGAAGGAATCTAACCCTACACACAATTTAGGTCCTGATAAATCGAACCCCTACACGAACCATTCAAAATTGTATCAGACGGCTTGGATGCGCCGAGTGAGTACCACGTAGGATATACCCGCTCGGCACTGAAAAATCACTTCTTTCACAAGACATCTAGTTCAGAGGACTTCGCAATATTTTTGTACGATAAGTGGGAGCTGAAATGCGAAAGTCCATTCTCTACGTGAAGGTTATACCAGTTCAACCTCAATGTTGCCTTGAATAACCTGCAATTATGAGTAATTTAATCTGAATTCTACTCCCAAGAAAAGGATAAGCCATTTTTTCTGTTATTTTCAAAAAGCGAGAAAGTGTTGGCTGGTGAATGTTAACTGAAAATTTTAGAAGCATTCAAAAACACATAGTTCTATTGCATCAGGAAGATAGAGTCTTGGAAGCATTTTACTTATTTCCAGTGATCAAATCACTATGGGAAAAATAAATACACAACAAACGTGAAACGTCCAAAAACACAAAGTGCAAGCAGACATTATTTATCAATTGCATTGGACACTATGGAGCTCCTGCGATGATACGACGACGTCCATGGTGCAATTCAGCTCTACAGCTTTCTTCTTTTTGAACACAAGCATTAGCTCCACTTTTCCATTCAATTCAGACTGGCTGGTTAACGGCAAAACCCCGGAACTTATATCAGTTGCCATTCGGGAGTTACTGGCTAAATTGGTTGGCGAGACCAGGTTTACTGCAACCCTGACCTTTTTGGTGGATCGGAAACTGGCCTTCGATTTTGGGATAAATGCACTCCCGACTGGAATACCCCTGTGGTAAAAATAGATGGTGGTGTTATCATACTTATATGGGCCGAAATTGGTGTTCTTGATTGCTAGCACAGCGTTCATCGTCAGATTGTATGAGGGGGTGGTTGTTGTTTGAACATTAAAAACGCTAACGGATTGAAGCCGGAATTTGGGAGTTCGGACTTTCATAACCGTGAATGTGAAGAGTACGATGATTCCGGTTTGAAAAATGGCGAAGGCCACGCCGTGCAACAACCATTTCTTCCACTTCTTGCGACAGCGCTTGGAGGAAGTAGCTCCGAACGCCTCTTCGTCGCTCCGGGATTAATCGTTGGCGGGTGCCAACGGATAGCCTGCTTTGTACTCCTCTGCCATATGACTTGGTTTATGAGATGGTGTTTTTTTTCTTTCTTATGTTGAATTATTCGAATGGGAAAGTTGTGAAGGGAATCAGAAATTTGTTCTTATTGTAAAGGAGAATGTTAGTAGGTGGGAGTGAAAATGGTGTGGAAACAGTGACATTATATAGAGTGGAATTTTCAGACGAAAATCACCTCCCTTGGAAAAGGGTGGAAAGAGAGAAAACAGGGGAGGGAAATATTTTATGGTTGCCAAACGCGTCCTGTGTCAGCGCGGCTTTAAAGCTTGACTTCGAGTTTATTTTGATTTTGGAATGTTGTAAGCTAGTGTACTTTGACTAATTTAGCAAAGAGGGCCAAAAAAAAAAAAAGCTGAATATGTTACATTGAACGCAACTTATTTAAGTTACGTTCAACTTCTTTAAAAAAAAAACCTTATTCAACGTAGCTTATTTAACTTCTTCTTCTTCTTCTTTCTCTTTCGGGAATTTCCCGGGAGTAAAACTCCTTCTAGGGGTGGACCCATGGAGGGTTTGTAGGATTTTTATTTCTGATAGCTGTTTTTCGGTTGGAGCTTGTTCATCTTCTTATTGTTTGGTTACGACCATACCCAAATTATGTTTGGTCTGCTTTGCAGCATGTGTTATTTCGGTCCTAGTGAAGTGGATTTTTTTTTCTCTTTCCTCTATTTCTGTTATGAATCCTCTTTGTAGATGTTGCAAGGCTTTCTAATTTCTGATGATTAAAAAAACTCATCCAACGTGATCATGTCATAGGACATAAAGCTTTAAATTATCATAGTCATGGAACCTTCTATGTGGAAATGGTCAATGTTGCCACGTGGAAAAATAAAAAATGTGGTTGCCTAATGCGTATGATTGTGGTTTCTCCACTTGGTCCCATGTGGTGTCCCATTCAAAGTCAATATATATTGGCAAGTCTTTACTCTTTGGTCTTCTAGATGTAATTCATCCCAAAGTTCTAGTCAAATATTTCGCATTTTGGGGGACCTGGAATGCCACCTGTACTGGTTTCCATGGAAGATACAATAATATATTCGGTGAGCTGTGGAGTTGTTCGGCTAAACCATTCATCTTGGATTTTTTTTGTTTTTATTCAAAATATAATTTGTATTTGTTAATTTTTCGTCAATTTTTTTTAAGGATTATTACTTCGTCATGACGAAAGGAATCAAAATTAAAATTTTTTAATAAAGACCAAAAGAAGTGGCTTATTTTTGTTTTTATTCAAAAAAAATAAGTTTTTATCATAATTTTTTACTTCTTAGATTCCTTTTGTCATGACGAAATACTAATCCTAAAAAAAGAAGAAAAACTAACAAATATGAAAAAATAATTTGAATAATGACAAAAAATAATCCATGATGGATTATTTAGCCGAACAAGGCCATAGATATACCATATGACCATTTATGAATACTCCATATCTAGCAATTTTTGGGACTCTTATTTAATAGAGGTCAAATACTCCTACTTCGTGCTGAAAAAGTGTATAGCTCTGTTCTCGTACAATATTGTCGTGGGATTGCACAAAAGCATCTTAGCTCTAGGATTGCAGCTAAAATACTTTAATTTGTGTAATCACGTAGTTGAAATTGTACAGAAACAGAGGTACGACACGTTTTGCTACAGGTGACCTGGTCTGCATTTTGTGTCATAATAGTATTTCTTTGTCTCCTCAATTGGAATATATTTGTCCTACTAATTAGTCAGGAATCGAACAAGTCCTAAATTCAATGGGTTTTTTACCCTACGATTTAGTTACGAATCATGTGTAAAAAACACCATCCATGATCAACTTTTAGAATTGAAATTTTCAATTAGTGTACCGTACCAGTATCATCTTTACATGGGATCTTTACATGGGATCGTTTCAGGGACACAAACAACACCACAAAAAAAGACACTCCATCTCCATCATGCAATCAATGGCTGAGATTAGAAGTTCACAAAGAATTTATTCCTAACCGTAAAGAATTACTTATGGCTGCGAAAAATTACTCCTGGCCACAAATAATTACTCTTGGCCACAAATAACTACTTCTGGCCGCAATTCTTTGCGGCCAAGAGTAATTCTTCGTGAACCTCTTAATCTCAGCCATTGGTTTCAATGGTTGAGATGAAGTGTCTTTTTTTGTGTTTTTGTTTGTGTCCTCGGAACACTCCCCATCTTTATATATCTAGTAACGTAGTCAATTAATGAGTGGGAAGAAATTTAAGTTATATGATATATTGATACACTAACAACACAACACTTACCCTATTGTTCAACAATTTTCCCAATATCCTCACGTGAAAGACAAAAAGATTACAATCCATCCATCCATATACTAATGATATAATGATCCAACAATTTTTTTATGATCTATTAACTACTTACAAAACTTTCAGAGGATAATGTCACCAGGTGCCTTTTCGCTATATTATTTGGCTGCAGACTAATGGCAATAGTCAATATATCTTTCATGCCTCAATTTCTAGGAAAAATGGACATAGAAAACAAAGCGGTAAAAGTACTAAATTGGAATAATTACACACAAAACTCGAAAAACAAATAAAAGAATAGGCATAACCAATAGGACCATGGTATAACTGTCCCTATCAAATACTCCCAAACAAACGTAAATCCTACAAAACACAATCCATACACACAAGTAGATGACATAAGTAAACTATCAGTTGCACTTGATATTCTGGAGGGTCTGTGCAGCGATGTTTACTTCCATGGTGCAATCCATGTCAACAGGCTTCTTCTTCTTGAAAATCAACATCAGCTCCACTTTCCCGCTCAATTTCGATCGGCTACTCAAAGGCACAATCCCTGAACTCATATCACTTGCCAATTGTGAATTCCCGGCTAGACTGGTAGAAGCAAGATCCACCGTGACGGTAAACTTTTTTGTTCTCCGGAATTGGGCTTTTGATTTGGGAATAACAGCTCTTCCAACTTCCGTTTCACCATAGTAGAAATACATGGTGCTGTTGTCGTATTTGTAGGGGCCGAAATTGGTGTTCTTGATTCCAAGTGCGACGCTGGTCCTCAAATTGAACGAGGGGTTGGTTGTTTGGACAACACCAAAGGTGTCGAACGTGGCAGATCGAACCCGGAATTTGGGATTACGGACCTTCATAACTGTGAGGGAGAAGAGGGCTATGATTCCGGTCTGAAAAATCACGAAGGCTATTCCGTAGAGTAGCCATTTCTTCTGCTTTTGGCGGCGGGCTACTTTGGATTGCTCCGTGGTGGTAGCCTCTACGTCACGTTTGGATTGAGGCTGGATTGGGTGGATCTGTTGATCTTTCTCTGCCATCTAATGGCCGGATTCTTGATTAATTCAAGGAGAAGAGAAAGAGAGAAGATGGTTGAATTGCTTGAGGATGTGAAGGAAATGATGGTATTGGTGTTATGAAGTTGAGAGCATACCAGCATGGGCTATATATAAGGAGAAAAAATACCTACATACTACTACAGAAGAAGATTTGGTTGTGATTCTTTTTTTTTTTTTTTCCCAACGGTGAGGGGTGTTGGGCCAGTTTACTCGCACCGAGACTAACCCCCTCCTCATTTGGTCAAAAACAGGTCATTCATACCAGGACTAGAAACTTCACAAGAAATTATGCAGTGTGACTCCAAGAATCAAACCTGGTCGATTATGTAGATCGAAGAGCGAATCCACCAACCAATCAGAATAACTCTTCGAGCGGTGAAGTTCTAGAAGATGATTAATTAATACGAGACGGACATGTGATGCCAAGAGGTGTGTATGAAGTCCAAGTTGGGCAGCGTACGCGTCACACGAATCAGTGGCGTGTGGAAAAGATAAGGTCCACTGCTTTGTCAACTTGATGCGTCTTTTAATCCTTCGTCACACTTTGTTTCACCTATTTTCTTTCGGGAACGTTTCAAAAAATTGTTTATATCCCACAATCTATAATATTTTATATATTTAATATGTTTCTTGTTTAATAGATCTCAATTTATTTTTTAAACAAAGTTTTCGAAATCGTAAATAACATTATAGATTATGAGATATAGACAATTTTTTGGAACATCCCAAAAAAAAAACATGCGCAACAAAGTGGGACGAAATGAGTAATTGTTTAGGATTTGATTACATGTGATTAACGTTGACGCATCAGAAGCATCTTTAGTACTCCATTATTTGAATGTACCGTTGAGATTTGCAAATCTCAGCCTTCTAGATGTTTAATTAGATGACATTTTTACACACTGTTATATATGGGTCTATATATCTCACTATTTTCTAGTAATTGGATCTAAATTATGAAAGTTACAAAAATGTTATGGCAAAAAACAAACAGAGACTCATCATAAATGTTAACATTAATATTAGGAAGTATTATGTTAGGAAATAGAGACTAAATATTAGGAAATAGTACGTTACCACGTTTTCTAGATTTTAATATTGTGCTTCCTGTTTAAGCTAAGTAAATATCCATGTTTCCTTGTTATGAGTACTATTTCCTAGTTGGTTTAAATTTTTTATTATTATTCATGTTTCCTAATTGGTTAGTCTTTTAGTCACCAAAACCTGTAGCCTACATAAAGGCATGTTAGAGTTATGGTTTGTACACAATCAATAATATATCATTTCGCTTTTCATAACATAGTATCAGAGCTAGGTATTTGGCGGCCTCACCTCTCGTGAAAAAGTCTCTGTCATCTCTATCGCCCGAGTCGAACCCTCAGCGGTCTCCTGGTCTGTCACCTCCACATGTATCTGGGCTGCACATGAGGGACAGTGTTAGACTTGTCCAGCATTACTTATTTAAGTCACCCAAACTTGGTTAATATATTTTAGAGGTTACTCCTGATTTTAGGATAGAACCCTCCAAAAAATCTAACAAAAAATTTTGAGCGAGTTTTACATATTCAAAATCGAATCTCTCTCATATACATATACTCGTTTTGAGTTTGGTCGGAGCAAGCTGACAGTACACCACATTTGTAGAAATACAGACATTATTATAAAACTTGGTCCCAAATTATTTTCATTCCTTGTTTGGTTCGAGATACGCTTTCTGATCATGTTTACAACCTGTCTAATAACATTCCTGCGTTTGTTCGATATGCCTTTGACCCAGGAATGAATAATTTTTTGGTTTCGGAAAAAGCAAGCAAGGGTGGGATGGGAAATTTACTGTGCATTTACCTATTCCACTAAACCTTCCTAAAAAATAAGTATTTATTTTTCAATTTCTAAGCTTAAAGATAATGAGCTTACAAAAATAATCTTTCATTAAAAGATCTTAACGATATCAGATCTATATTGCAAATTTTTAGATTTCAATAAACCCATTATTTTTAAGTTTGAAAATTGTAGAAAAAAATACTTGTTTAAAAATAAGTACTTTTTTGAGTTGGTAGAACGGGCAAAATTTTTATTGCATCAGGAAGATAAAGAATTAGAAGCATTAATTTTAGGGAAATGATTTTGCCACTCCCTTTTTTGTTAACGTCACTCCCTTGCAAGTGCATTTTTTGTGCAAAAATACACTTGCAGGGAGAGTGCCGTTAACAAAAAAAAAAAAAGTAGCAAAATCAGCAGCCTAATTTTAACAAGTAGCGGAAGAAAAATTAAATGAGCACAAATGTACCAATGTAAAAGCAAGAATTAAAGAATAGGCATAACGCATGGGGACTATACATGGTATCAAGAAACTCTGTCCCAACCAAAAATAAAAATACATAATTCCCACAAACGCAAGATCAAATAGCCATCGATCGATCACTTGCATCTGACATTCTGGAGCTCCTGAGTCGAGATATTGACTTCCATGGTGCAATCCATGTCCACGGACTTCTTCTTCTTGAATATCAGCATCAGCTCTACTTTTCCGCTCAGTTTCGATCTGCTGCTCAAAGGCACGATTCCTGAATTTATGTCACTCTCCAATTGCGAATTCTCTGCTAGATCGGTCGAAGCAAGATCCAAAGCGACGGTAAACTTTTTGGTTCTGCGGAATTGAGCTTTTGATTTGGGAATAATAGCGCTTCCGACTTCTGTTTCACCATAGTAGAAATACATGGTGCTGCTGTCGTATTTGTAGGGTCCGAAATTGGTGTTCTTGATCCCAAGTGCAACATTGGTCCTAAGATTGAACGAAGGGTTGGTTGTTTGGACAACATCAAATGTGTCAAACGTTGCGGATCTCACACGGAATTTAGGATTACGGACCTTCATAACAGTTAGGGAGAAAAGGGCTATGATTCCTGCCTGAAAAACAACGAAGGCTATACCGTAGAGCAGCCATTTCTTTTGCTTTTGGCGGCGGAGCTCTTTGGACTGCTCGGTGGTGGCAGTCTCTACGTCGTGTTTGGATTGAGGCGGCATCGGGTGGACCTGTTGATCGTTCTCTGCCATCTAGAGAGAGATTAAGAGCGAGAGTTTTGGTTGAATTGCAAAGGATGTTAATTAAAGGAGACGGATTTTTGAGTTGTGAAGTTGAGAAGATGGTAACGGGCTTTTTTTATACGCTGGGGAAGATATGAAACGTGTGATTCTAGAAGGTGATATTAAATTATTAACGTTACCAACGCCTTCCCAGAACCTATGTCCAGGAAATTATTTAGAGGAATGTTAAGGGGTCGAATTCCAAGTACTTATTTTTTGAATTAAATGTGATGTATTATGAGAGGACGACATGTCATATAAAGTAGAAAATAAATGGTTAAAAAATAAGAATTTTAATGGAACGGGGCATGTCCGATAAATCACGAGCGCGTGGAAAATTTTTGAGACAAGTCGAACGATTATGATCACTTTATTTTTATGAGTAGTGCAGAGTGTTCCGGGCTAATTTGCGAGCACCTCAAACTAATTTCTGCAGTCCCTCCCACAACCATTTTGCAAGCGTGGGGGTTAGAAGGTCCCAAAAAATACTAGTAAACGGAATCGAATCAGAGACCTTAGAGAGATTCAGACACATAACCTTTTTTTTTTTTAATAATCAGAAAACAATGATCAATTTTCTTTTTTATTAGAAAAAAATCATGACCTTTTTTTTTTTTTTTTTGAACTGCAGAAACTTCAAAAAATTCTAGTAAACGGAATCGAATCAGAGACCTTAGAGAGATTCGGACACCTAACCCTTTTTTTTTTTTTTATAATCAGAAATCGATGATCAATTTTCTTTTTCATCAGAAAACAATCATGACCTTTTTGCTTTTTTTTTTTTGAACTGCAGAAACTTCGAAAATGATTATGACCTCACTTTTGTCAATTTGGTGCGCGTTTATTTGAGTTGCTATTAATATTTGACAATTTGCACACGAGAATTGTATCCGTTGGTGTCGATAATGCTAGTGGACCCTCTGCGTGTGGACTCCCTCCCGGTGGGGTCCTTACCCAATGCTTTTCATTTTTCACCCCTTTCATTATACATATAATTATATAAGTATTTTCAATTCTTTGACTTTAATTTCCTACACCAATGATTATCGTAGTAAAATTTATTTCCTTCAACATAAAAAATAGCACGACTTGTAAAAAGAAACTAAAATTATGAAAGGTAGAGAGTAATGTTCTAGTTAAGTGTGCATATTCAAGAAAAAAAATCTCCAAGGATGATTATTGAGTTCATTAGTGGTTTTTTTTTTTTTCGTATGTAAGTAATACCTTCGTAGCTCTTGATCGATTGATGCAACATGTGACCTGTACCAAAATCGAAATATAAAGGTAGCTTTATAAATTAAAAAACGGAGTTCTTGTTCAAGGTATCTCAATTTCAACCACATATCGCCAAGATAGAAGCTCAAAAGTTTATCTTGTGATTTAAAAAGGGTATGTGAATACCATTACTATCCATCACAACTGCGACCCAAATATTGGCTTTTATCGCTATTTGCAATAATACCCACAAACATTATCCCCATGCAGTAATCCCTACAAACATCACTCCACATCTCATTCAAAAGTTCAAATTTCATGTTTGTAGAAAATATATTCAATATGGACATCCCATTTAAACGTTCTCAAACCTCACAAGTGTATTCTTATAAGTTTGAATCTCACAAATGGTTCTCCTTGTAGAAATAAATTAGTTACTTAATCCCTCTAGAGTATTGCAATATCGATAAATTATGATTCCGTGATATTAATCAAATTTGATGATATTCCGCGCGTCGTATTTTTATTTTTATTTGGCGTAGTCCAACCAATCAAGCAATCCTTAACTTTCCACTATATTCACTATTTAGACGAAACTCAAAGGCATCATAATTCACCCAACACTAACCATATATAACCAATCAATTTTACTCAAGTTATACCGGGCATCACTTTGATCTATTTTTGTTTTCCATCTCTATTTTCTCCCTGTTTAGAAAATAAAAAATAGAGGGTGGTGGGAAATTTTAATATTGCATTAGGAAAGACGCAGAATTGGAAGCATTTTAACCAGTAGCAGAAGGAAAATAAGCATAAAGAAGTCAATATTGTAACACAAGAATTAAAGAATAGGCATAACATATGGGACTATATATGTATGGTATCAAGATACTCTGTCCCAACCAAAAACTACATACTCCTACGAACACAATTTCAAACAGACATCTATCACTTGCATTTGACATTTTGGAGCTCCTTTGTCAAGATATTAACTTCCATGGTGCAATCCATGTCCACGGACTTCTTCTTCTTGAAAATCAGCATCAGCTCTACTTTCCCGCTCAGTTTGGATCGGCTGCTCAGAGGCACAATTCCTGAATTCATATCACTTGCCAATTGAGTGTTTCCCGCTAGATTGGTCGAAGCAAGATTCACTGCAACGGTAATCTTTTTGGTCCTTCGGAATTGGGCTTTCGATTTGGGAATAACAACACTCCCAACCTCAGTTTCGCCGTAGTAGAAATACATTGTGTTGTTGTCGTACTTGTAGGGGCCGAAATTGGTGTTCTTGATCCCAAGTGCGACGTTGGTCTTCAAATTGAACGAAGGGTTGGTCGTCTGGACGACGTCAAAGGTGTCGAACGTGGCGGACCTCACGCGGAATTTGGGATTCCGGACCTTCATAACTGTTAGGGAGAAAAGGGCTATGATTCCGGTCTGGAAAATGACGAAGGCTATACCATAGAGTAGCCACTTCTTTTGCTTTTGGCGACGGAGCTGTTTGGACTGCTCGGTGGTGGCAGTCTCTACGTCGTGTTTGGATTGGGGATTGTGAGATTGATGGGGCATTGGGTGGACTTGTTGATCGTTCTCTGCCATTTTAGCCTGAGAGAGAGAGAAGAAAGAAAGTTTTGCTAGAACTGTTAAAAGGATGCCAAAGGGAATGGGAATTTGGAGTTGTGAAGTTGAGAGGATTGGAGTGGGTTATTTATACACAGATGCGTGAGAATCTAGAAGGTGGTATAGTACACTTTGACGCGTTATCAGATGGTAACATGATGTGTTGTTTATTGGCACATTTATTGAGCAATGTGAAGGGGTGGAAGTGAAATAAGCCCAATAAATCAGGAGCGCGTTGAAAGTTTTCAATTTTACTGCGCGTTTATTTGACTCAAAAATTGTCAAGTCGGACCATTCGAACCTTCTTTGGTCTCCATTGATGAAATAACGTTAGTGGGACCCCAGTGAACTACCTCAAGGTGGGGCCTCTCTCCATTGGTTGTTGGTTTTACCATTGCATGTTATTGTCTAGTAGTTCCACTTGGACGGAAAAAACTCTAAGGATACTCCATTTTTTTTTCCAACGGAAGAAACATATCCATTTAAATAAATTATACGACATCTACAGGTTAACACCAAATACGGATCAAGTTATACAACAATTACAGATTCTCATCCGAATACAGAGATACAGAAACACAATCAATCCTTAAAACTAACGAAAAGATAAGATAATGATGTCTAGCGCCTAAGCAGAAGCGATTGCTCATTCCACACTATAATCAATAAGGATTGGCTTAAGTAGAGCTAGTACCAGACAACAAATGTCTCGATATGGTGGAACTCCATATCAAAGACAACATATACTCTGATAGAATCAGGTACCAGATCTGGAGTAACCAGACCGGAACAAAACCCTGGGAGAAAACCCGCCGGAACAAAAATCAAACCCAACATCCAGACAGAAACCTGTCTAAACATCCGAACGAAACAAAACCAAAAAATTAGACTTAAAAACAAAGAAAAAAGAGATAAGAAACCTCTTGACTTTCTATTTGAAGGTGTATTTTCAAACTCCAGAGTTTGAAAATACACATTCAAATAGAAAGTTGGGGAGTACCTCCTTTCTTCCTAAATCTTTTAAAGGTATTTTCTAAATTTTTATTTAGTTTTTCGTCACAATTTTTGAGATACATCATTCGTCTTGACGAGAGAAATCATAAAGTATATAAAAAAAAGTAGATCGAAATTGAGAAAAAATCATATAATTAAGACGATAGTAAAGACAAAATACCAGCTGTTTGATATTTTTTCCTGTTGTAGCGAACTTTTATTTTTGCTTCATGTAATTAATTTTTTCTTTTTAGACTTCTCTTGTCAAGATCAATAATTAATTCAAAAAACATAACATGAATCTAACAAAATTTTACCATCTAGGTGGTAGTCCAGTTGGTGGGAGTCACCATCTCTCTTTTAACACCTGCGTCGGTTCGAGTCCCGGGAGGCACATTTGTGCTAGTACCCGGTGGTGCCACCAAAAGGCTTTAATAATTCAAACTCGTATGTGGACCGAAGAGGGGAATTTCTCGCCGTTGTGCACTAGGTAGTGCCGTGGTGACTGCCCGTTCTCACAGACGGTAGCTATAGCTCCAACCAGATATTCCATTGGCAAGTAGGGAGTCCCTATGGTCACTCCCAAGGGAGAGTTACTATGCTGGTAGCCCTCTCCTATCCTTTCTCCCAGTCAAAATAAATAAATAAATAAATTTAACGAAAATTCAAAAAAGACAAACGATAGTGAAATTGGTATCCAGCTGTAGTGAATGGATCGAATATCAGGGTGCGTATATAAAGTGGTATCCAACTGTAGTGAAATATATTAATTGATGCTACTTAGGATTTGTTCTTTTGAAGGTATCGAGTGATTCTTTTGCAGGATATATATATAGTTCTTTCTGTTCCACTTCTCTTAATAAAATAAGAATCATCTACACTCAAAAAGTAAGCAAGCAAAACAAAAGGAACCAAAAAAAGGAGTAACTTAATTACAATATCTTGGTGCTCAAGCATATCTCATGTGCATAAAGAAAAAGAGAAACGTGATGATGAGGAATTCACAGTTGGGAGGATCAAAAGCAGCAAGTGGACAGACATTATTGTCTTTCACATTTCCTTTTCAGTTCACGTTACTCTTACACATTCTTTTTATAGCTCATATCTCACATCTGTTTGTTCGCATCTCGATCGATTGATTTTGAAGAACTAATTTCACCACGATCATTTGTAGGGCAGAATTGCATCAAGGGTGGGTGCCCGAGCACCCTCTCTTTGGCTATTACCCCTACACACACACACACATATATATATATTGCAAAAATGTAATTACATTTTAGAGAACGTTAACAAATTGGCACCCCCACATGCAAAGCCCAAACCCCATATATGCACTAGTGCAGTAAGATTCGTGGTTGAACTTTTAATTTTCGACACCCCCTAGTTCGAAAATCCTGATTTCGCCATTGAGTCAAAGTAAAATCTGAACACCTAGTTAGAAAGCAAAAAGATAAGAAGGAGAAGAAAGTAAACTGGAATACCAAGCATGAAGCAAAGCATCAAATTGTTCAAAAGATGAGATGTTGCAGTGGAAATATGAAAGAAACATTCAGTGCCTACTCAAAGTGAAAGAACACAACAACAAATATTAAAATTAAAACTCAAACACACAAGAAGGGTTCATGTTTTCATGAATCAAACCTCAACCTTCTTCTAGAAAACCCAAACCAACAAACACACCAATAAAAGAGATCCTAGGTACAAAGAAAATATATCCCGAAATCACTCAGAACATGAATTTCTTATCGCTAATAAAAGTCTATTAACGGTCATAAATACTTCTAAAAGTGTATTCGGGGTAATCTCGGGGTATATTTTCTTTGTACCTAGCACTTTTGTAGTCCAAAAAGACAGAAGAAAAATTCATCACTTGCAATGCAAATTCTCAACCGCCTTTGTCTTGGTATTAACATCCATGTAGCAATTCATTTCCGCAGTTTTCTTCCTCCTAATCACCTTCAACAAATGCACCTTCCCTTTCAACGTACCGTGACTAGTCAACCTCAATTTCCCCGATTTCAAATCACTCGCCAAATTCAAATTCCCCGATGTCACCTTGTTCGAGCTCAAACTCACACTGACATCCACTTTCTTGGTCGACCGAGCCTTCGCTTTCCCTTTACCGATAGCAGCTTCGCCGACAGGGATTCCTTTGTAATACATCGTGGCGGTGGAATCGCCGAATTTGAATTTGCCGAAGTTGGTGTTTTTGACGGTAATCTGGGTGTTTAGTTTCATGGTGAAGGAAGTGGAGGAAGCAGAGGAGTTGGTGGTGAGAGATTGGACGGAAACAGATCCGAACCGGAGTTTCGGGGTCCGAGCCCGCATGAAAGTCAGGACGAAGATGAGAATGATAGCAGTTTGGAGAATGATTCCGATTACTATGTACAACAGGCATTTTTGGGTTTTCTTCATTGTGTTGTGGGGTAGTTATGGGTCAAGTAGTTTGAGCTTTGCTGTTTGGGTTCTTTCTGTTGAGTCGAGTTTGGAATGGGGATTAGAGAGAGAGAGAGGATCCAAAGAAGTTTGTGTACACTGCTGCGTCCAGACTCTATAGCTAAAGTGAGATCACGATCACCCCAAGCTTTTGTTTGTTGGTTTTTTTATAAATCACGTGTCTTGGCCAGTTTACGTGCACCTCGACTAAACAAGTACGTGCACCTCGACTAAACAAGTGGCCCAATCACATCGCCCACTTGCGGACAGCTCTGCTTCCGATGGACTGACCCCAAAGAAATTGATAGACACTTAAGGAAGTTTCAAACCTGAGACATGAGGAAACAAAACCCCGACCCCAAGTCTGGGCCTTGACGGTTAGGCCAACCCGGGTTTGATCACCATGAGCTTTAAGAAATTAAAGAGAAAGTACTCCTAAATCTGGAAGGCCCTACCAGTACTTTGGTTTCAATTGCTGACGTTCCACTTTTTTTTAAATCTTCTTTTTTAAAAAGAATGTAATTTCAAGTTTAAATATAATAAAAATAAAAAATATTGTTTTAATTTTTTTTGTACCATTTAAAAGATCTCAATGAGATCTATCAAATAATATCAATATTGGAAAAACAATTATTTGTGTAAACACATGATTTTTAATCTTGAAATTACCTTCATTTTCTTAAAGTTTCTTTTTTTTTCAAAAACCGAAACGGAGCCTAGCCCACTGGCCAAAAACTAGAAGGGAGATGAGAGTTCTTTTTGTGTGTTGTTGGAAATTTTGAAAAGAAAGGCAACCACATTAACTTAATTTAATGAAAAACGAATCTTACAGGCTATAAATGGGAGATATTATTTCCTTGCCGAACATAAAAATGCAGAACAAAAGGAATTCAATTAAATTACCAAAATGTAATTGGGCTTTAAAGTATCTTCACATTGTACAAGTTGACTAAACCAGCCAAGACCAAACAAGCCAAGCCTCGAGCCCGAGTAGCTCAGTTCATTTGCATCCCCAAGAATGAAATCCCCGATGAGGCCAGAACGAGGCCAAATTCCACTGGGAACTGGATTTTGAAATGTAACATCCAAACCTGGCCCATGCGATCGGCCTGGGTAACCAAGCTGAACCATCTATTCACCTAACTTTCCAAACCAAACCGAAGGCATATATGCATGTTCTTCATTACCACACCTTAACTCCCACATTTGATCTCCAACAGTATTGTTGCATGACGAACAATCACGCATTTGAGATGCTACTCAAATGCAGTACAGAATGTGATCACAGTTCCGTTATTTATATCCATCCATGTATGGATGATAGAGTCCAAAATATAACATATTAAACGACTGCTAAAACGATGCCGGGCTAGAAGGGGTTTCAAGTTGGACCAGCCGTTGACATCTCGGCCAGAGATGAATCGTGGGTGGCTTGCTACATGCATCCTGTAGAGGGTTACTGAGATAATTGCTGGGGATGTGGTTTCTTTCGATCCCAAACCTATCTACGGTGATTTGTGCTGTAGAAAAAAAAAAAAAAATAGAGCTGGTTGTCATACCAATTACAGCACCATTAATCACCCTAGCTGGATAGGTTTGGGATTGAAAGAAACCACAGCAATCTCAGTAATCTCCAAGATGTCGCGAGCCACCCACAATTAATTCATCTCAGACTGAGATGCCAATTAATTACAGCACCAAGGCCATGAGGGAAGATGGAGGTTATGAGAGAATCAAAAAGGCTATTGAAAAGCTTGGGCTGAGGCACAAAGAATATATTGGTGGTTATGGTGAAGGCAACAAGTGGCGTCTCACTGGACGACATGAGACCGCTGTCGTAAACACCTTCTTATGAGGGGTTGCAAACCGTGGCGCCTCAATTAGGATTGGCCAAGATACCGAGAAAGCAGGCAAAGGGTAACTTTGATGATCGGAGGCCTGCTTCAAATATGGATCCTTATGTTGTTACTTAGATGATTGCAAACACCACCATTCTGTGGAAACCGTACGTGAGTGTGTCCAATGAAAAACGGGAAACAAGATTCGGATCTCAGAAGCCACCCCTTCCGTGGCTCCTCAATAGTGGTTTGGTGGTGGAGTGGAGGGGCGGTGATTATGTGGTGCTAAAATGATGGTGCTGGTGGAGGTGTAGTAGTCCTGGTGGAGTAGCATCTGGAGTAAGTAATGGAGGAGTGATAGTCGTGGCATTGAAGTGGTGGTAGGGTTAAATGAATGCAGAGGCATAGGGTTGAGGTGTGGTGCCAATGGTGGTAGCAGAGTGGAAGTGCAGTGGTAGTGGTGGTGAAGTGATGTCGGTGGTGAAGTGAGGGTGGTGGCCGGAGGGGTGGTGGTGCTCCAATGATCTTCGTAGTGGTCTGCTTATACTACCAATTTTCATAAATTAAACACTATTATTGTTAAGATTGGATTCTACCATCTTTTAATACTTTGAAAATTCTTTTTTTCGATATATAATAAGTCTTTCTCGGATTGAAGATGAGGGAGATGTGAGCTCTTTACTTAAATGATTTACTTTTCGATTTATTGAAGGTAAATTGGTCATGTCAATTGTGGCACAAATAATTTAAGATTCAAACTACTTGGGTTAGAAAGTAGACTTAACAAGCTTTTTAATGGTTCAAACCTTGCAAAAATTGTAGTTCAGCAGTGTTCGGGATAAACCTGCAAAGTTTGAGCAATTGTGAAGCCTTAATGTGCCCGAGGCGCAATACCAAGCTCCCCCGGCGCAATCCCTTGCGCCCGGGCGCATCTTACGAATTTCAAAACCAACCAAACTTTTGTGATCTTGCCACAGACACTCCCGAACTCTGATTAGAAGGTGGTTTGGACCGTCAAAAAGCTTGTCTAACCTAATTTCTAACCTAATGAGTTTTACTCCAAAAATATTTATACACCAAAAGATTGGTCAATTTTACCCTCAACAGGTCGAAAAGTAAATTATTTTGAAAAAATCATTGACTCACAACTTTAAACCGGATTGAAACCTAATTTACATTGATAAAGAGGTATTCAAATTAGTAAAATATGGTGAGATTGAACCATAAAAATAATAGATTTTGGTTTATCGAAAGCTGGACGAAAGTAGACCAATTCAAAGATTGTCGGTGCCCTTCCACTGATTCTCTGTTCTATTCGGTAATCGCATTCCTAGTTTTAAGGCATTCGTTCATTACTTAAGAGATCCCGAAACTACAATTTGAAACTTATGTCTTAAGCCCGAACTTATCTAGACGCTTCAATTTGAAGCTTGACTTTGAGAAAGAGCTTTAGGAAGTAACTTCGAACAAAAACAAGACGTCGCCTTTGAACTCGAAATAAAGGTTCAAAGGACATGGGATTAGGTCCCGTTTTTCCTAGTGAATAAGTAGGATAAGAATCAAAATTGCCATCTAAATAGCCATTCTTTAGGTTTCGGACTTCATGTCACGTAGACTACAATGGCGAGCATATTCGCGATTGATGCTCAAATATCAGTACTTCTATACCTGGGCTCGCCGCCACCTTGTATCCATTCGTGATGAGAATGCACCAATCAGTGTTCCGTTTATATCTTTTTTAGGCTGTACATGAATCCAAGGATTACTTCAAGCCCTGCTGCAAGATATTTAACAGAGTGAGATAAAGGACTAAATATGCTCCAGTGTTGGTTTTTTACATCATCAAGTGAGCCATGGAAAAATTGGTTTTTTTGAAAGCAGACTTAACAAGGTTTTTAATGGTTCAACCTTGTAAAAATTGGAGTTCGGGAGTGTCCGGGACAAACTCGCAAAGTTAGAGCAATTGTGGAGCCTTAATGCGCCCCAGGCGCAATACCACGCTCCCCAGGCGCAATCCCTTGCGCCCGGGCGCATTTTAGGAATTTCAAAACCAACCAAATTTTGCGATCTTGCCATAGGCACTCCCGAACTCCGATTTGGACATGGTTTGAACCGTTGAAAAGCTTATCTAGCCTAATTTCAGACCTAATGACTTACTCGAAAAATGTATATACACCAAAGGATAGGTCAATTTTACCCTCAACAGGTCGATAAGTTAGTTATTCTGAAAAAATTATTGAATCACACTTTCTTTAAACCGGATTGAAACCAAATTTATAAGGATAAAGAGGCATTCAAATTACTAAATTATAGTGAGATTGAACCATAAAAATAATAGATTTTGGTTTATCGAAAGCTAGACGAAAGTTGACGAATTCAAAGATTGTCAGAGCTACTGAGCCTAAAACATGCTTTCATGGCCTTCCACTAAATCTCTGTTCCATTCGGTACTCACATTCCAAGTTCTAAGGCATTTGTACATTTCTTAAGAGCTCCCGGAACTACAATTTGAAACTTATATCTCAAGTCCGAAATTATTGAGACACTTCAATTTGAAGTTTGACTTTGAGAAAGAGCTTTAGGAAGTAGCTTCGAACAAAAACATGATTTGGCCTTTGAAGTCGAAATAATGGTTCAAAGGACAAGGGATTAGGTCTCGTTTTTCCTAGTGACTAAGCTGGATAAGTATATAAACAGCCATTCTTAAGGTTTTGGACCTTTTGTCTCGTAGACTATATTGGTAAGCATATTCGCGATTGATGCTAAAATATCAATTCTTCTGTACCTGGGCTCGCCGCCACCTTGTATCCATTTTTTGATGAGAACGTTACAATCTGTGTTCCGTTTGTATCTTTTTTAGGCTGTACATGAATCCAAGGATTACCCCAAGCTATGCTGCAAGATATTTGACGAAGTGAGATAAAGCAATGAATATGCTCACGTGTTGATTTTTAATAACATCTGGTAAGCCATGGAAAAATTTAGTTTTTTTAAAATAGACTTAACGAGCTTTTTAACGGTTCAAACCTTGCAAAAATTGGAGTTCGGTAGTGTCCGTGATAAACCCGCAAAGTTTGAGCAAGTGTGGAGCCTTAATGCGCCCCAGGAGCAATACCATGCTCACCAGGCGCAATCCCTTGCGCCAGGGCGCATCTTAGGAATTTCGAAACCAACCAAACTTTGTAAGAGCCACTAAGGCTAAAACATGTTTTCATGCCCTTCCACTAATTGTCTGTCCCATTCACTACTCGCATTCCAAGTTCTATCGCATTCGTACATTTCTTAAGAGCTCCAGAAACTATAATTTGAAACCTATATCTTAACTCCGAACTGATCTAGACACTTCAATTTGAAGCTTGACATTGTGAAAGAGCTTTAGGAAGTAACTTCGAACAAAAACATGAATTGGCCTTTGAACTCAAAATAAAGGTTCAAAGGACATGGGATTAGGTACCGTTTTTCCTAGTGACTAAGCTGGATAAGAATCTAAACAGCCATTCTTAAGGTTTTGGACTTTTTGTCGCATACACTATATTGGTAAGCATATTCGCGATTGATGCTAAAATATCAGTACTTCTGTACCTCGGCTCCCCGCCGCCCTGTATCCCTTTCGTGATGAGAACGTACCAATCTGTGTTCTGTTTATATCTTGTTTAGGCTGTACATTAATCCAAGGATTACCACAAGCGCTGCTGCAAGATATTTGACGGAGTGAGATAAAGCACTGAATATGCACTCGTGTTTATTTTTTATAACATCGGGTGTGCCATGGGAAATTTTATTTGTTCAAAAGTTGACTTAACAAGCTTTTTAACGGTTGAAACCTTGCAAATTTGTAGTTCGGAAGTGTACGGGACAAACCCGTAAAGTTTGAGCAATTGTGGAGCCTTAATGCGCCCCAGGCGCAATACCATACTCACCAGGCGCAATCCCTTGCGCCAGGGCGCATCTTAGGAACTTCAAAACCAAACAAACTTTCCGATCTAGCCACAGACACTTCCGAACTCCGATTTGGACATGGTTTGAACCGTTGAAAAGCTTGTCTAGCCTAATTTCTAACCTAATGAATTTTACTCAAAAAATATCTTTGTGGAAGTGCGGTGGCAGTGGTGGTGAAGTGATGTTGGTGGTGAAGTGATGGTGGTGCTTCGATGATCTTTGTATAGTCTACATATACTTCCAGCTTTTCATAAATTAAACCCTATTATTGTTATGATTGGATTATGCCATCTTTTACTAATTTGAAAATTCTTTTAATCGATATATAATAGGACTTTATCGGATTTAAGATGAGGGAGATGCGAGCTCTTTAGTTAAATGAGTTACTTTTCAACTTACTGAGAGTAAATTGGTCATGTCCATTGTTGCACAAATAATTTAACATTCAAAAGTACTTGGGTTAGAAAGTAGACTTAACGAGCTTTTTAACGGTTCAAACCTTGCAAAAGTTGGAGTTCGGGAGTATCAAAGACAAACCAGCAAATTTTGAGCAATTGTGGATCCTTAATGCGCCCCAAGCGCAGTACCATGCTCCCCAGGCGCAATCTCTTGCGCCCGGGCGCATCTTAGAAATTTCTTAACCAGCCAAACTTTGCGATCTTGCCATAGACACTCCCGAACTCCGATTTGGACATGCTTTGTACCGTTGAAAAGCTTGTCTAGCCTAATTTCTAACCTAATTAGTTTTACTCAAAAAAATATTTTTACACCAAAGGATATGTAAATTTTACCCTCAACAGGTCAAAAAGTAAGTTATTTTGAAAAAAATCATTGAATCACACTTACTTTAAACCGAATTGAAATCTAATATATATAGATAAAGAGGTATCGAAATTGGTAAAAAATGGTTTTATTGAACAACAAAAATAATATATTTTGGTTTATCGAAAGCTAGACAAAAGTAGACTAATTCAAAGAATTTTGGAGCCACTAAGGCTAAAACATGTTTTCATGCCCTACCACTAATTCTCTGTTCCATTCCCTACTTGCAGTCCTAGTTCTATGGCATTCGTACATTTCTTAAGAGCTTCCAAAACTACAACTTGAAACCTATATCTTAAGTCCAAACTTATCGAGACACTTCAATTTGAAGCTTGACATTGAGAAAGAGCTTTAGGAAGTAACTTCGAACAAAAACATGACTTTGCCTTTGAACTAGAAATAAAGGATCAAAGGACACGGGATTAGGTACCGTTTTTCCTAGTGACTAAGCTGGATAAGAGTCTAAACAGCCATTCTTAAGGTTTTGAACTTTTTGTTGCGTAGACTATATTGGTAAGCATATTCGCGATTGATGCTCAAATATCAGTACTTCTGTACCTGGGCTCCCCGCCGCCTCGTATCCTTTTCTTGATGAGATACCAATCTGTGTTCTGTTTATATCTTGTTTAGGCTGTACATGAATCCAAGGATTACCCCAGGCCCTGCTGCAAGATATTTGATGGAGTGAGATAAAGTACTGAATATGCTCTCGTGTTTATTTTTAATAACATCAGGTGAGACACGAAAAATTTTATTTTTTTAAAAGTTGACTTCACGAGCTTTTTAACCGTTAAAACCTTGCAAAAATTGTAGTTCAGGAGTGTCCGGGACAAACCCGCAAAGTTTGAACAATTTTGGAGCCTTAATGCGCCCCAGGCGCAATACCAAGCTCACTAGGCGCAATCCCCTGCGCCCGGGCGCGTCTTAGAAATCTCAAAACCAACCCAATTAACTTTGCGATCTAGCCACAGACACTCCCGATGTAACAACCCCGATTTTTAACGAATAAAAATCTCGTTGTTATTTTAAATTTGCTTATTTTCTATTTTAGTGGCTACATGATTTTCTTGATTATTTCCCGTCATAGTTAAATTTTGGTCATTTGGTTGATTCTTGACTAGAAGCCCTATTTGGCTAATTTAGTTAGCTTCTAATCGATTAGTTGGAGAAACCGAACTAGAAAGTCACCTAGTTAACGCAAATGGACCATTTTGCCCATCATTAACCCTTTTGAACCTTTTTGACCCTAGACTAAGAATTGATTATTCTTTTTCTTTTAATTATGTTGGTTTATTCTTTGTACATTGGACAATAAAAGTTAGGGAAACTATTATCCATTGGATAATAGAAACCCCAATTCTTTATATTAAAAGTATACTTGGCTAAGTACTTTTATCTTTTAAAAATGGACTTTTAAAATACTTTAAAGGACATTTTTGATTAGTTTACTATATAATTTCCCTAGCAACTATTGTCCATTGGATAATAGAAATTAGGGGATTTATTACCCAATGGATAAAATGGTTAGTCTTTCAAAGTACCATGGGATTTATTAAACTAATCTTTTCCTTTAAACCCATGTGAGGAAGTACTTATATTTTATTATGTTGTACTTAGTAGACTTAAAAACCCTAAGATTCTTAAAGTACCTTTTACTTATTTTTGTTGGGGTTTTAAACTACTTAAGGTACAAGGTACCCATGGTTATATTATTTTAGTACATGGAAGACTAAAGTAATGCCTTTAGGACCATGTGTTTATTAGTAGTTCAAATCTTAGCCCTTAAGTTTCTTGACTCAAGGTACCAAAGTACCATTACTTTATTATTCTTTCTTGCATTATATATATAGATATTTATGTAGTGTACTAGTGCAAAGGAGAGAGAGAGAGAGGAGAGATGAGCCGAGAGAGAGAGAGAGAAAGGAGGAGAGATTCGGCCAAAGGGAGGGAGAGAGAGAGAGAGAGGAAGGAAGGAAGAAGGGTTAGTTGTACCATGCTTGATCTTTCTTTGTCCTTCCAAATCCTTGGGAAATATTCTCCTAGCCAAAATCTATCTTCTCCTTGTCCTTTCTTGGATGGTTTCACAGTAGAATCTTGTACGACTACCAATAGTTTAATCTTGTTCACACCTTTTATCTTCCAAGAAGGACCAATCTAGTCATGCAAGCCTAGAGTTAGGCCTTTGATCTTCCATGATGGCATGACAAGTGTCAATTGAGGTAGAAAGAGAGAGAGGGGGGCCGGCCTTGAGAGAGGAGAAAGAGAGCCAATGTCTTGGCCTATAAATAGAAGCCATTCCAAGCTTCAAAGCTCACACCTTCAAAGCTTTGCTCTTCATTCTCTCTAGAAACCATTTCTGTTTTTCTGGGCAGCTTACTGTCCCTTTGGAAATCCCCAGTTTTCTCTGGCTTTGAGTAGTTTTTAGAGCCAACTTCCTTCGGGAAAGTTGTAGAGGACTTCGAAACCTTCAAGTTAGACTCAAGAATAACCCCAATCGGTGAAGAAATGACAAAGATATTGTCATTCAAAGTTCAGTAAAAATCTCAAATTTTTATTTCCAGACAGCTTACTGTCTCTTTCTTTATCACCATTTTTCTCCTTCTTAGAGTGGTTTCTAGGATCAACTGTCTTCACAAAAGTTGTAGAGAATTTCTTGAGCTTCGATTTGGACCCAAGAAAAAGCACATTCGGACAAAGATTGACCGAGTTACTGCCGTCCAAAGTTCGGGCCAGATTCGCGAGTTTCATCACCCATGGATTTTCCACTAGCTTACTCGGCCCCGACTAGTTTCGGATCAAGGTAGGATACTCTTACCCTATCCTAAGTTATGTATGATCTTCTTATTTTCCATCTCAAGTATAACGTATGTTGTTTTGATCTCTAAGAAAGAACTTATCGTTTGGAACGAAGTATTCGTATTTTGATCTTTTAAGATGTTTATGAGAATGCATATATGAATTGCTTGTATTACTTGTGACACGATAAAACATAAGTGATTTATCACTCCAAGGGCGTCCGAACATGTGGCGTTATACTTTAAGCGTTAATGTGAGCGTGATTAGCAATATAGAGTTAAATGATCTTGTTTGTTTACAAGGAATGATTTATGTTACCTTTGTCCTGCCTCGGAGTCTTGCATGTAAACGAGACACGAGAACCGAGAAAGTAGAAACATGGCACCTAGGGGTGTGGTTAATGAAAGGAAATGTTTTCCGAGGAAGAAATTTGTTTTCCAAAAAAGAAGATATCTTAGAAACTACATAATGACCATTTCAAGGGTATTATGTATGTGTGTGTGTGTGTGTGTGTTCCAATGGGAATCCGGAATAGCGGAACCATTGTGAGGTTGTGTGCGTTCCCATGGGATCCCGGACCGGCGGAACCATGGTGAGGTATAGCTTGGTTATCCGCGGTACGGAGCCAATGCAATTGTGTGCCAATGGGAACCCGGCGCGGCGGAACCATTGTGAGAATACTCGGGAACCCGGCGCGGCGGAACCGAGGTTGGGTGTGTGGCTTGGTTATCCGCGGTACGGAGCCAATGTCAAATGATTTTACAAGGATGGCTGTGTAGCTTGGTTATCCGTGGTACGGAGCCAATGCAAAGGATTTTGAAATATTATTTTGTAAGTGAAAATGATTGACATGGTCTATGACGAGTCGTGTAGGAGAAATCGGGAAATCTTGGACACCAACGTTAGATAGTGAATGTGGATGTGTTATCGTCATTTATTTGATTTCTATGATCTTTTGTTTGTAAGTTAAGGGTTAGTGGGTAGGGTTACTCTATTGAGCTTTCGTAACTCACGGTGTTACCTTCTGGTGACCCTGGCATATTATATTGGTGGCGACGCCGGTATAATGTGTCAGACCTTGTAGATGATCAAGACGAACAGTTCCCTTGGAGGCCTTCGGAGCTGAGGAGCGTGTCAGAATGGAGGAGCAAGCGGAGCAGTAGTTAGGAGACTTAGTTCCTCCTTTATCGAATGAGTGTACCCTTTCTTTTGATATATTTATGATGTAATAATGAGCCAAACTCTCTTTATTATGTAATAAATGCATCATTTAACGTATCCAAAATTCGGGGCGTTACACCCGAACTCCGATTTGGACATGGTTTGAACCGTTGAAAAGCTTGTCTAGCCTAATTTCTAACCTAATTAGTTTTACTCCAATAATATTTTTACACCAAAAGATAGGTCAATTTTACCCTCAACAGGCCGAAAAGTATGTTATTTTGAAAAAAATCATTGAATCACACTTACATTAAACCGGATTGAAACCAATTTTATATGGATAAAGAGGTACTGAAATTGGCAAAATATGGTGTGATTGAAGTACAAAATAATAGATTTTGATTTATCGAAAGCTGGACGAAAGTAGACCAATTCAATGATTGTCGGAGCCACTATGGCTAAAACATGTTTTCATGCCCTTCCACTAATTGTCTGTTCCATTCACTACTCACATTCCCAGTTCTATGGCATTCGTACATTTCTTAAGAGCTCCCAAAACTACAATTTGAAACCTATATCTTAAGTCCAAACTTATCTAGACACTTCAATTTGAAGCTTGACATTGAGAAAGAGCTTTAGAAAGTAACTTCGAACAAAAACATGACTTTGCCTTTGAACTCGAAATAAAGGTTCAAAGGACATGGGATTAGGTACCATTTTTCCAAGTGACTAAGCTGGATAAGAATCTAAGCAGCCATTCTTACGGTTTTGGACTGTTTGTCGCGTAGACAATATTGGTAAGCATATTCGCGATGGATGCTCTTTTATCAGTACTTGTGTACTTGGGCTCCCCTCCGCCTTGTATCCATTTCTTGATGAGAACCAATCTGTGTTCTGTTTATATCTTGTTTAGGCTGTACATGAATCCAAGGATTACCCCAAGCCCTGCTGCAAGATATTTGCCAGAGTGAGATAAAGCACTGAATATGCTCTCGTGTTGGTTTTTAATAACATCAGGTGAGCCATGGATGTGGGAAATCTTGTTTAACCACATAAAATGGCATGTGTACGCTTCCTTCTCGTGATTGGTTTTAGTCTTCGCGCTCGCTCAGGTTTGGTCCATTGCACAACAACACGTACTCCATGTGTCTACAGTTATGAAGGAAATAGTGAATGTGTTCGGGAGCTTGCCTAGGAGCCCGTCCAAATCATATTTGCGATTCTGTATTGTTTGTCTTTTCCTGTTATGATTCTTTTTTCCCATGCTTCTTTTTCCTTCATTTACTGCCACGTAGGATCTCGGCTTTCTTGGAATGTTTCTGGAAAGAAGTAACAAGACCAGCTAGAACGTGATGGCCCTAAATCACCGTAGACACAAAGAGCAATCGGTAATGAATCTAATGATGAGCAATCTTTGCATGTATCTAGTAATATCACGGAAAATTGAAATCAGTGTCAGTAAAGGAATAAAGTATGAACAAATTACTACCAACTCATACATCCTCACCCATCATGGTCTGCTTGATTAAAGTCGCTTGTAACAAGGACCCTATTTCCATTGATAGCAATAGCAAGAATTCCACACATTACAGCAATCTGGGCACCCATACCAAGTCGTGGCAGCGTCTCCCAGTCAGGTACAAGAAACTTCACATTAGGATCATTGCAGGTCAGAGGAAGCTGATGAATCGCTTATGTCTCGCTGCACTTTCGTAGTGAATGGATAAAAACGAACAGCTGACTTCTTGTAATTGTACCATCAATATGATCACACCAACAGTTGGCCATTTAAATTGTCAAAGATTCACCTCATTGCTATTGCAGTAGACAAATTGTAGACTTTAAATGTCAAAAAAAGGAAAACCAAATCATTTCATTCCCTTCAGTTTGATTTTCCTTTATTTTCGCAGAATTCAAAGCTAAAAACTGCAATTCATAGATGATCACCTCCAGATTAGGAAATTTTCTGGACTTGCACAATAAATATGTTAACACAAACGATCATTTTATCTGCTTTTGAAAATTACATAAAATTAAAAAGAAGATGGATAGATCAACCGAAATGCTACAAAAGACAAACTCGCTAAAAAAAAAATGGTTGACCTTCTTATGCATATTTCTGTATGGAAGTGCGGTGGTAATTATGTTGGTGTAGGTGGTGAAGTGATGGTGGTGCTCCATTGAACTTTGTAGTGGTCAGCTTACTACCAACTTTTCATAAATTAAACATGAGTATTTTTATGATTGGATTTCACTATCTTTTAGTACTTTGAAATTCCTTTTCATCGATATATAATAGGTCTTTATCGAATTTAAAATGAGGGAGATGCGAGCTCTTTACTTAATGGTTTACTTTTCGACTCACTGAGGGTAAATTGGTCATGTCTTTTGTTGCAAAAATAATTTAGGATTCAAACTATTTGGGTTAGAAATTAGACTTAAAGAGCTTTTAAACGGTTCAAACCTTGCAAAAATCGGAATTCGGGAGTGTCTGGGACAAACTCGCAAATTTTGAGCAATTGTGGAGTCTTAATATATGCACCCCAGGCGCAATACCATGCTCCCGAGGCGCAATCCCTTGCACCTAGGCGCATCTTAGGAATTTTAAAACCAAACTCCGATTTGGACGTGGTTTGAACCGATGAAAAGCTTGTCTTGCCTAATTTCTAACCAAATAACTTTACTCCAAATTTATTTATTCACCAAAGGATAGGACAATTTTACCCTTAATTGGTCGGAAAAAAATAATTTTGGAAAAATCATTGAATCACGTTAACTTTAAACCGGATTGAAACCTATTTTATATGGATAAAGAGTGTATTTAGATTACTAAAATTTGCTGCGATTGAACCATAATTATAATAGATTTTGGTTTATCAAAAGTTGGTCGAAAGTAGACCAATTCAAAGATTATCGGAGCCACTAAGGCTAAAACATGTTTTCATGCCCTTCCATTAATTGATTCTTTGTTCCCTTTGGTAATCGCATTCCAAGTTCTAAGGAGGAGTCTTCTTTCTTTTATAAAGAGCTCCAGTGAGTTTATAGAACTTTTTACACTTCATGGAACAACACAAAACTGCTTTATCATCGATGTTCGCCTAATACACAGGGCTTGTACATTTAAGAACCCAAATTTTGGTGTCCATACCACCAACTATATCACTTGACCCCTACAACTCCCAAATCACCATCACCACCCTCATTTGATAACTGCATTACCCCACAAGTATTGACGTCACTACCTTGAGTACAATCGCCTCACCATTGCGAGGAAAATGGTCATATCTTTTGATGTACAAATAAGTTTGAATTCAAACTCTTTGTGTTATAATGTAAATTCAAAAAACATTTTAGAGCAAAGTCTACTTTCACCCCCTGTGGTTATCGCCATGTGCAGATACCCACCTCATGGTTCAAAACTGAGCACATAACCTACCTATGGTTTTGAAAATGTGCAAATACACCCCCTGCCGTCACGTTTTCCTTCCATATTAACGGAGGTGTATCTCGCACGCCTCTAAAATGTAATCTGAGTCGTTCATAATGTATTAAATAAAAAATAGAGTATCTCTATAAAAAAATTATCTCGATCAGGAATCAATAACCCAGTGATCTAATTTTTAATAAATTCAAATTTGAAATTTTAATTTCATAACAAAATCGATTTGACCATGGGCTTTTTATTTTTTGATTTTGATTAACTTGAATTTTGGCATAGATGTAGTACTCATCAAAATTTACAATATTAACAATTTGGATTTAAGTTTTGGTATAAGGGATGGTGTGATTAGATTTAAAAAAAAAAAAGAATCTAGGGACATGATGAGGGTATATCGGTCTTTTAATGCTGTGTCCGTTAATATGGATGGAAAATATGACGGTATGGGGTCTATCCGCATATTTTCAAAACCACAAGTAGATTATGTGCTTAGTTTTGAACCATGAGGGGGGTATCCGCACATGGCGATAACCACATGGGGTCAAAGTAGACTTTGCTCAACATTTTAATGGTTCAAACCACCAGCAAATCAACGTTTGAGAGTGTCCAGGATGAACCGACAAATTTTGACTTGTTCTGAAGGAGATTAGAAATGTGAAATACATAATCGTAGACCTAAGCTTTCATACATGAAATTCTAGAATTCATAGTTTAACAAATTGAACAACTGTTTATAAAACCATGCACTTTTTTTTTCTTTGTTTTTGTTTTTGTAAATGGCATCTTGCAGATCAAGTGATCAAGATGCAGAGTATACCATGACATATGTGAAGGAAATATTGGTTGTCTTTGTGAAGGAAATTTCCCAGTATACATGTGTATATATATATATATGGAAATTTTTAGATGGAAATTTAACTTCCTGATCGAATTGGAAGAAGAGTGGGGTTTAATCTGGGGAAATGGCTTGGGGGAAAAATTTTAGGCGATGCCAGGTACAAAGAATTTTTATCCTAAAATTATCAGGAATGCACTTGTAGAGGGTATTTATAACGGGTGATTTTCAGGTAAAATTCTTTGTACGTAGCACTTTTGAATATTTTATTGTTGCCAAAAGCGTCTGAACGGTTATACGCTTGAGTTATGAGATTAGTTTTGTTTACAAATTACTCCTGGCCGCATCGAATTACACTTGGCAGACACGAATTGCATTTGGCCGCGTCGAATTGCAGTTGGCCGCATCGAATTGCACTTGGCCGCATCCAATTTGAGGCGGCCAAGTGCAATTCAATGCGGCCTAGTGCAATTTGAAGCGGCCAATTGCAATTTGATATGGCCAAGTGCAATTCGGTGCGAAAAAGTGTAATTCCTTGTGGCCAGGTGCATTTCGATGTGGCCAAAAGGAATTCAATGTGACCAAGTGCAATTCGTAGTAACCCCAAGTGCAATTCGATGCCAAGGAGCGACAAAGAAGCCACGGCATTTGATGCCAAGGAGCTCCATCGCCATAAACACAAGAAATGGCAACTCTACAGCGTAGCCTTCGTTGTTTTCCAGACTGGAATCATACTTCCCTTCTCCATGACAATAATGAAGGTCCAAAATCCCAAGTTCCGGGTCAGATCTGCCACCTTCGACATGTTTGATATCCCAACCACCAACACTTCCTTCAACCCATTGCGCCCTGGGCACATCTTCGGAATTTCAAAACCGACAAAACTTTGAGGCCTTGGCACAAACACTCTCAAACTCCGATTTGCACTTGGTTTGAGCCGTTGAAAAGCTTGTCTAGACTAATTTCTAACAAAATTAGTCTTACTCCAAAATTATTTATACACCAAAGGATAGGACAATTTTACCCTCAACATATCAAAAAATAAATTATTTTGGAAAAATCACTTAATCACACTAACTTTAAACCAGATTGAAATATATTTTATATGAAGAAAGAGGGTATT
This sequence comes from Rhododendron mucronatum var. ripense, assembly GCA_019656295.1. Taxonomy (NCBI): domain Eukaryota; kingdom Viridiplantae; phylum Streptophyta; class Magnoliopsida; order Ericales; family Ericaceae; genus Rhododendron; species Rhododendron mucronatum. The sequence goes on from BPLT01000011.1 coordinate 1,528,558, forward strand.
TAGATTGCTTAAATATGGTGGGATTGAACCATAAAAATAACAGATTTTATTTTATCGATAGTTGGTTGAAAGTAGACCAATTCAAAGATCATTAGAGCCACTAAGGCTAAAACATATTTTCATGCCCTTCCACTGATATTCTATGTTCCGTTTCTAAAGAGCTCCAAAGAATTTATAGGACTTTTTACACTTCATCAAACAACACAAACATGCTTTATCATCGGGATTCGCCTAATACACAAGGGCTTATACATTTAAGAAACCAAATTTTGGTGTCCATACCACCAACAATATCACTTGACCACCACAACTCCCAAATCACCATCACCACCCTCATTTGATAACCGCATTACCCCACAAGAATTGACGCCACTACCTTGAGTACAATCGCCTCACCATTGCGAATAAAATGGTCATATCTTTTGATGTACAAATAAGTTTGAATTCAAACTCTTTGTGTTATAATGTAAATTCAATGAACTTTTTAATGGCTCAAACCACCAGCAAATCAAAGTTTGAGAGTGTCCAGGACGAACCGACAAATTTTGTCTTGTTCTGAAGGAGATTAGAAATGTGAAATACATAATCGTAGACCTAAGCTTACATACATGAAATTCTAGAATACATAGTTTACAAATTGAACAACTCTTTATAAAACCATGCACTTTTTCTTTCTTTTTTTGTAAATGGCATCTTGCAGATCAAGTGATCAAGATGCAGAGTATACCATGACAAACGTGATCTGCATAGAAGGATTGTTTTCCCCCCTCTCTTCTCTTGAAATTCGTTGCCATCGTGGGCTTGCATTGAAGGAGGCAGAGGACACATGATTTGGCATTCGTTTTTCTTGTCATTTTTTTGGTCACTGTATGGAAGGGAGAATGAATTACTACCAACTTTCTGTTTCTACTTTTTGTGCGTTTGATTTTGTCTTGATTAAGATAATTACCTAGGCAATGGGAAATAGGCTGTAGAACATTACATTTGATATCCCCTGTTTATTGGCACGTAATTTCATGTGCATTCAGTTTGCTAAATGTGACATATACACTATACAGGATACATCCATATAAACAGAAAATAACTGACAAACCGCAATTTACATTATACATTCGTGGAACCGCCAGCTTTATGTATTTACTCTATAACTGCCAATACCAATCCTTGTTGACACTTAAGTAGCCGGCCATGACTTTTCCTCCAGTGTTCCACATTCCGTCTATAAGAATGCGCCAAGGGGAACCCAAGGCTTCGATGAAGAAGTGTTATTCGGCAGCCATCAAGAAATTCACCAGAGGGTAATTCGCTCTGGTTTCCCTGCCTCAATTGGCTGTGTAAGTAGCCATTGAAGACTTGAAGTGTTCCCCACTTGCTGTGTCACGTTGGTGTAGTAGAATTTCCAGTGGGGGTGTCCGGGTGTGATCTCAATCTATCGATGACCTCTTGAAGAAAAATAGCACGACGAGAAGTTGAACACAACAGCTGAACAAAAATAATTAGACAAAGTAGCCAGCCGAGCCTGTTTTCCTGAAATTTAAGTAATATGATCAAACAAGTTGAATAAAACTCCATGGTCTCGTTATTTGGTGGTGTGTCTGCGTAGAGTTCCTCGGCACAAAAACTTTAACAACAAAACTTGAACAGAAAGCTTTAAAGTAAATTGGTCATGTCTTTTGTTGCACAAATAATTTAAGATTCAAACCACTTGGGTTAGAAAGTAGACTTAAAGATCTTTTTAACGGTTCAAATCTTGCAAAAATCGGAGTTCGGGAGTGTCCGGATCAAACACGCAAAGTTTCAGCAATTGTGGAGTCTTAATACGCCCCAGGCGCAATTCCATGCTCCCCCGGCGCAATCCATTGCGCCCCAGACACATCTGCGGAATTTCAAAACCAGCCAAACTTTGCAATCTTGCCATGGGCACTCTCAAACTCCAATTTGTTCTTGGTTTGAACCATTGAAAAGTTTGTCTAGACTAATTCCTAACTAAATTAGTTTTACTCCAAAATTATTTATACACCAAAGGATAGGACAATTTTACCCTCAACAAATCAAAAAATAAATTATTTTGGAAAAATTATTGAATCACACTAACTTTAAACTGAATTGAAACCTATTTTAAATGGATAAAGAGGGAATTCAAAATACTAAAATATGGTGGAATTTAACCATAAAAATAATAGATTTCAGTTTATCGAATGTTAGTCGAAAGTAGACCAATTCAAAGATCATCTAAGCCAACAGTGGTAGCAGAGTGGAAGTGCGGTAGGAGTGGTGGTGAAGTGATGGTGGTGGAGGGGTGGTGGTGCTTTGATGATCTTCGTAGTGGTATGCTAGGGAAATCTATATGGGTGGCTTCAAGATCTTTTATGCTTTTGGTTGTGGTTTCTTGAATGGTAGGGAAATAAGATTTGTACCTAAGAACCCACCCTTTCTGTGGCACCTCAATAGTGGCTGTGGTGGCGGATTGGAGGGGCGGTGAATATGTGGTGCTAAATTGATGGTGCTAGTGGAGGTGTAGTAGTCATGGTGGAGTTCCATGTGGAGCAGTAGAGGAGTGATAGTCGTGGCGTTGAAGTGGTGGAATGGTTAAATGAATGTAGAGACAGTAGGGTTGAGATGTGGTGTCAATGGTGGTAGCAAAGTGGAAGTGCGGTGGTAGTGGTGGTGAAGTGACGGTGGTGGAGGGGGGATGGTGTTCCGATGATCTTTGTAATCGTCTACTTATACTACCAGGTTTTCATAAATTAAACTTACTGAGGGTAAATTGGTCATGTCCATTGTTGCACAAATAATTTAAAATTCAAACTACTTGGGTTAAAAAGTAGACTTAAAAAGCTTTTTAACGGTTCAAATCTTGCAAAAAAATTGGAGATTGGGAGCATCCGGGACAAACCTGCAAAGTTTGAGCAATTGTGGAGCCTTAATGCGCCCCAGACGCAATTCCATGCTCCCCAGGTGCAATCCTGTAGAGACCCGCAAATTCGTATAATTGATTTAAATGTTTTAAATGGAAATAAAAGGAGAAAATTGATTTGGAATATTGAGATTGGGGTTAATGTGCAAGTGTGTTGCATTTAAAGGGGTGAAAGTGTGATATGTGTGTGAGGTGTATATACCCCAGGTGTGTGTGTATAGGGAATAAAATTTCCCCAAATTCTCACTCCGTCTCTCTCCCGTTCCTCTCTCCCTCTCTCGGCTCTCACTCTCTCACTCACCCTTACCAAATTTCAACCAAAATCACCCAAAACCCAACCTCAAAACCTTCATTCCCTTGTGTATTGCGGTCCGTATTGCGTTGGCTTGAGCTTGGTGGGGGCGAAATCCCTCCATTTTCGAATTTGGAGCTAGGGCTTGGAAAATCTTTCGATTTCGTTCTTCAATCTTGAGGTAGGGAGTTCTAACTTGCAATATATGTTTATGACTTGTTTCTATTCCCTTGATTCGTGCCATTGATTGTTGTGGTTGTTGTTGTTGTTGTTGCTGCTGAAAACCCACGCGGTTCTGTCAAAATCTGCTCGAAACCCATTTGTTATCGATAACATTTCCATTGTTATCGATAACGTTACGTTCCCAAACCCAGAAATTTATTGTTATCGATAACATTCGCATCGTTATCGATAACATTACGTTCCCAGACCCAGAAATGCATTGTTATCCCTAACGTTTCTCATTGTTATCCCTAACGTTGCATCGTTATCCCTAACGTGTGTCATTGTTATCCCTAACGTCGCATTGTTATCCCTAACATTGTCATTGTTATCCCTAACACGGTCAGCGTTATCCCTAACGTTGCACCGTTATCCCTAACATTTGCCATCTGTTATCGATACCCTCGCCTCTGGAACGATATTAACCCATTTGTTATCGATACCTCCCTTCATGGTATCGATAACGTTGCGTTTTGATTGACCTCAACCTATTGTTATCGATAACATTTGTAAAGGTTATCGATAACACTTTCTGTCTGGACAAATTTGCTGACTTGATCCATCCTTTATTGTTTTGGGTTTCGTTCACTTCTGAATCACTTCAAGAACTTCCCGAATGATCCTTTAACTTGAGTACTCATATCTAATGTCTTCATTGCACGTATCCATGATCTTAATGCTCATTTGAACATGATTGTACAAAATTGTTTATGGACCAAAAATGGATTGAACGGTACGGATTGATTGAAAAAGGATTTTGAAACTTTACGGACACAGCGAAAATATATCAGGACATCGGGGTCCTATAAATGGCCCGGCATGAGCTATATGCTCCTATCAGGACATCGGGGTCCTATAAATGGCCCGGCATGAGCTATATGCTCCTATCAGGACATCCCGAATGGGTAAAGAGCCTGGCAGAGGACATTGGGGTCTTTTAATTGGCCCAGTACGAGCTTCGGCTCATGACACACGTGCGAGATACACTTTGATTCACGATGCTTCCAAAGTTTATACGTTGAAAAATATGATTGATTTTGGAAATGAAAGATTGAAGTTGGATTACCGTTGTTGCTCTATTCCTTTGGTTTCAGTTGCTATTGTTCCTCTTGTTATCGTTCCTACATTTCATATGCATACATTGTTGGATTAGAGCTTTCTACTGGGCTAGTGTAGCTCAAACCTTACTTTCTTTTCAGGTGCTAACTCTGGACAGTAACTTCATGTTGGGAGTGCATGGATTGTGGACACGATTTTGAAAGCTAACACTGAAGAGTTATTAAGGCATCTTTGTAATTTGTTTTTGAAAGATGTATTTGTAACTTTAATTGTAAATCTTTTGATTAAAAGATATTGTAAGCTTTTAACTTCTTTGATACTCGATACTTATTGAGATTTGGGCCATTGAGCCAAAGATGTACTTTTGTGAAAATTTGGGCGTTAGAGCGTAATTGATGGAAATGGAAATGTCAACTTTCTTTTGGGGAATTGTGCGTATTAAGTGAGATTTTATTTATGAAAATTCCTTTATAATTATGTTGAAAATCGAGAGTGTGACAAATCCCTTGCGCCCGGGCGCATCTTAGGAATTTCAAAACTAACCAAAATTTGCGATCTTGCCACAGACACTCCCGAATTCTGATTTGGACATGGTTTGAACCGTTGAAAAGTTTGTCTAGCCTAATTTCTAACCAAATTAGTTTTACTCCAAAAATATTTATACACCAAAAGATAGGTCAAGTTTACCCTCTACAGGTCGAAAAGTAATCACACTAACTTTAAACCGGATTGAAATCTATTTTATATGGATAAAGATGTATTCAAATTGGTAAAAAAATGGTGAGATTAAACCATAAAAATAATAAATTTTGGTTTATCGAAAGTTGGACGAAAGTAGACCAATTCAAAGATTGTCAGAGCCACTAAGGCTAAAACATGTTTTCATGCCCTTCCACTGATTCTATTTTCCATTCAGTACTCGCATTCCTAGTTCTAAGGCATTCGTTCATTTCTTAAGATCTCCCGAAACTACCATTTGAAACTTATAGCTGAAGTCCGAACTTATCTGGACATTTCAATTTGAAGCTTGACTTTGAGAAAGAGCTTTAGGAAGTAACTTCGGAAAAAAACATGTCTTGGCCTTTGAACTCAAATTAAGTACCGTTTTTCCTAGTGACTAAGTGTTAGCACCTTGAGAGTCAAGGCTTGCTAAGCTTGGCTAGCGGTGGCACCTTGCACCCTAGCCAACCGATGGAAATAAAGGCATGAGGCAGGCATGTCTTTACATGGTGACCCGATGGTGTCGGTTGGTGTCGGCACTGGTCCCTTAGGCAAGTGCCAGTCGTGATGCACGTGAAGGCCCGATGATATCGAGGCATGGATGCTAAACGGGAAGCAGGCTTGTGGGACAAGGCAATCGAGGAAAACGGCTAAGTATTGGGAAGCTGGGGTTGGATCACGGAAATTGGCCAGGCAACCTTGAGTTGGCTCAGGCAAAAAGGAGGCAGCCTTGAGTTGGCTCGGGCAAAACGGTTATTGACGGTTAACAGCATTCTGCACATGTTGCTGGGAGCATGGGACAGGTGTCCAAGGTAGGAAACGGGCTGCTTATGATGCTGGCAGAATGGGACAGGTGTCAAAGGCAGAAACGGGCAGTGATCGGCAGTTACAGCCACGCAGTTTCAGAATTCAATGTGCTGGCAGATTCTGGGCGAGCCAGCACAGCCCTAGGGCAGTTGGGGGTGTCAACTGCAAGATCATGGGTTGGCCCCATGATCTCATGTACTTACTGGCCACGTTTTTATGATTGTAAGCCTATTTAGGCAAGGCATTTTCGTAGCCTAAGGCAGAGGGATGTTCTGTCTAGGCACTAGAGTGTTTCCTTTGTAAGTTGGTGCTTAATAAAGGTTGGGACGGTTCCCGTAACTCTTATGTGTGTTTCTAGACGTTCAAACTTGTTGGGTGTGTGAGTTAAACACTAGTTTGGCTGAGACCAAGTGCTGGTGTACTTGGTGCCATCACGGGTATATTTCTAGGCGAAAAACAGCCCCGTGACAGTTGGTATCAGAGCAACTCAGGTTGCAAGCAGAAGTTGCAGAGCTCCAGGTGGAGTCATGGCTGCAAACACTGCACTCGAGGCGGTACGGGTCAGAGTTACGCAGTTGGAAAAACTTGTTGGCGCTGATGAATCTGATGAGGGCGTTACCTTGGTTGACCGCTTGGATGACGTGTTGGCTTCGGTCGAGTCACAGAAAACGGCTCACGAAACACACGTTGCTCAAACAGAAACCAAGTTTACAGAGTTGTTGGCGGACATGGACAAACTCTCAGATGTCATGAGGGAGCGGGTTTCTAACTTGGAGTCAGAATTGCTGGTTGTGAAGAGGGCCTTCCTTGGTCGCTCAGACGGATTCGAGACTCGTGTAAAGGTCCCTGAACTGAAGGCTTTCGGCGGTGCCCGAAATGCCAAGGAGTTGGAAAACTTTCTATGGGATATGGAGCAGTACTTTGTGGCTATTCATGTTCAAGAGGCAGATCGTGTGACAATCACCACGATGTTTCTCACGGGCGATGTGAAACTCTGGTGGAGAACTCGATGTGGGGACAGCGGGCGTCCAAAGATCGAGCAGTGGGAAACACTGAAGAAGGAATTGAAGGATCAATTCCTAATTCCTGCCTTGCAATTCTTCGTGGCTTGCAAGGGAGTCGCTGAAACAATTGAAGCACACAGGTACAGTACGGGATTATGTGAAGGAATTCAGTTCTTTGATGCTGGATATCAAGACCATGTCGGAGGAGGACAAAGTTTTCAACTTTATGTCGGGTTTGCAGAATTAGGCACAGTTGGAACTACGAAGGCTGGGAATCAAAGACTTGCCAACGGCTGTGGCCACTGCCGACGGGTTGGCAGATTTCAAACTAACGGGCGAATCCAATTCTTCTGAGTCCAGTAAGTCAAAACCTGGTTCAAAGAAATGGGATAAGAGTCAGAAAGACAAGGGTCAGAAATCGGAATCGGTTGCGGAGGACAAACGGCATTTGGAGAATGATAGCTGTTTGGAAAATGATTCCGATTACTATGTACAACAGGCATTTGTGGGTTTTCTTCATTGTGTTGTGGGGTAGTTATGGGTCAAGTACTTTGAGCTTTGTTGTTTGGGTTCTTTCTGTTGAGTCGAGTTTGGAATGGGGATTAGAGAGAGAGAGGATCCAAACAAGTTTGTGTACACTGCTGCGTCCAGACTCTGTAGCTAAAGTGAGATCACGATCACCCCCAGCTTTTGTTTGTTGGTTTTTTTATAAATCACCTATCTCAGCCAGTTTAATTACATGCACCTCGACTAAACATGTGGCCCAATTACATCACCCACTTTCAAAGAGCACTGCTCCATATGGACTGACCCCAAAGAAATTGATAAACACTTAAGGAAGTTTTGAACCTGAGACATGAGGAAACAAAACCCAGCCCCAAGCCTGGGCCTTGACGGTTAGGGCAAACCGGGTTTGGTCACCATGAGCTTTAAGAAATTAAAGAGAAAGAACTCCTAAATCTGGAAGGCCCTGCCAGTACTTTGGTTTCAATTGCTGCCGTTCCACTTTTTTTATATCATTTTTTTCAAAAATAATGTAATTTTAAGTTTAAATATAATAAAAATAAATTTTTAATTTAAATTTTTTTTGCACCGTTTAAAAGATCTCAATGCGATCTATCAAACAAGATTCATATTGGTAGGAAATTTATTTGCGTAAATACATAATTTTTGAGCTTGAAATTACCTTCATTTTTAAAAGTTCCTTTTTTTCAGAAACCGGAATGGAACCTAGCCCACTTGCCAAAAACTAGAAGGGAGATGAGAGTTCTTTTTGTGTGTTGTTGGAAATTTTGAAAAGAAAGGCAACCACATTAACTTAATTTAATGAAAAACGAATCTTACAGGCTATAAATGGGAGATATTATTTCCTTGCCGAACATAAAAAGGCAGAACAAAAGGAATTCAATTAAATTACCAAAATGTAATTGGGCTTTAAAGTATCTTCACATTGTACAAGTTGACTAAACCAGCCAAGACCAAACAAGCCAAGCCTCGAGCCCGAGTAGCTCAGTTCATTTGCATTCCCAAGAATGAAATCCCCAATGAGGCCAGAACGAGGCCAAATTCCACTGGGAACTGGATTTTGAAATGTAACATCCAAACCTGGCCCATGCGATCGGCCTGGGTAACCAAGCTGAACCATATATTCACCTAACTTTCCAAACCAAACCGAAGGCATATATGCATGTTCTTCATTACCACACCTTAACTCCCAGATTTGATCTCCAACAGTATTGTTGCATGACGAACAATCACGCATTTGAGATGCTACTCAAATGCAGTAAAGAATGTGATCACAGTTCCGTTATTTATATCCATCCATGTATGGATGATAGAGTCCAAAATATAACATATTAAACGACTGCTAAAACGATGCCGGGCTAGAAGGGGTTTCAAGTTGGACCAGCCGTTGACATCTCGGCCAGAGATGAATCGTGGGTGGCTTGCTACATGCATCCTGTAGAGGGTTACTGAGATAATTGCTGGGGATGTGGTTTCTTTCGATCCCAAACCTATCTACGGTGATTTGTGCTGTAGAAAAAAAAAATAGAGCTGGTTGTCATACCAATTACAGCACCATTAATCACCCTAGCTGGATAGGTTTGGGATTGAAAGAAACCACAGCAATCTCAGTAATCTCCAAGATGTCGCGAGCCACCCACAATTAATTCATCTCAGACTGAGATGCCAATTAATTACAGCACCAAGGCCATGAGGGAAGATGGAGGTTATGAGAGAATCAAAAAGGCTATTGAAAAGCTTGGGCTGAGGCACAAAGAATATATTGGTGGTTATGGTGAAGGCAACGAGTGGCGTCTCACTGGACGACATGAGACCGCTGTCGTAAACACCTTCTTATGAGGGGTTGCAAACCGTGGCGCCTCAATTAGGATTGGCCAAGACACCGAGAAAGCAGGCAAAGGGTAACTTTGATGATCGGAGGCCTGCTTCAAATATGGATCCTTATGTTGTTACTTAGATGATTGCAAACACCACCATTCTGTGGAAACCGTACGTGAGTGTGTCCAATGAAAAACGGGAAACAAGATTCGGATCTCAGAAGCCACCCCTTCCGTGGCGCCTCAATAGTGGTTTGGTGGTGGAGTGGAGAGGTGGTGATTATGTGGTGCTAAAATGATGGTGCTGGTGGAGGTGTAGTAGTCCTGGTGGAGTAGCATGTGGAGTAGTGGAGGAGTGATAGTCGTGGCATTGAAGTGGTGGTAGGGTTAAATGAATGCAGAGGCATAGGGTTGAGGTGTGGTGCCAATGGTGGTAGCAGAGTGGAAGTGCAGTGGTAGTGGTGGTGAAGTGATGTCGGTGGTGAAGTGAGGGTGGTGGCCGGACGGGTGGTGGTGCTCCAATAATCTTCGTAGTGGTCTGCTTATACTACCAATTTTCATAAATTAAACACTATTATTGTTAAGATTGGATTCTACCATCTTTTAATACTTTGAAAATTCTTTTTTTCGATATATAATAAGTCTTTCTCGGATTGAAGATGAGGGAGATGTGAGCTCTTTACTTAAATGATTTACTTTTCGACTCATTGAAGGTAAATTGGTCATGTGAATTGTGGCACAAATAATTTAAGATTCAAACTACTTGGGTTAGAAAGTAGACTTAACAAACTTTTTAATGGTTCAAACCTTGCAAAAATTGTAGTTCAGGAGTGTTCGGGACAAACCTGCAAAGTTTGAGCAATTGTGAAGCCTTAATGTGCCCAAGGCGCAATACCAAGCTCCCCTGGCGCAATCTCTTGCGCCCGGGCGCATCTTACGAATTTCAAAACCAACCAAACTTTTGTGATCTTGCCAAAGACACTCCCAAACTCTGATTAGGAGGTGGTTTGAACCGTCGAAAAGGTTGTCTAACCTAATTTCTAACCTAATGAGTTTTACTCCAAAAATATTTATACACCAAAAGATTGGTCAATTTTACCCTCAACATGTCGAAAAGTAAATTATTTTGAAAAAATCATTGACTCACAACTTTAAACCGGATTGAAACCTAATTTACATTGATAAAGAGGTATTCAAATTAGTAAAATATGGTGAGATTGAACCATAAAAATAATAGATTTTGGTTTATCGAAAGCTAGACAAAAGTAGACCAATTCAAAGATTGTCGGTGCCCTTCCACTGATTCTCTGTTCTATTCGGTACTCGCATTCCTAGTTTTAAGGCATTCGTTCATTACTTAAGAGATCCCGAAACTACAATTTGAAACTTATATCCTAAGCCCGAACTTATCTAGACGCTTCAATTTGAAGCTTGACTTTGAGAAAGAGCTTTAGGAAGTAACTTCGAACAAAAACAAGACGTCGCCTTAATTTGAACTCGAAATAAAGGTTCAAAGGACATGGGATTAGGTCCCGTTTTCCCTAGTGAATAAGTAGGATAAGAATCAATGGCGAGTATATTTGCGATTGATGCTCAAATATCAGTACTCCTATACCTGGGCTCGCCGCCACCTTGTATCCATTCGTGATGAGAACGCACCAATCAGTGTTCCGTTTATATCTTTTTTAGGCTATACATGAATCCAAGGATTACCCCAAGCCCTGCTGCAAGATATTTAACAGAGTGAGATAAAGCACTAAATATGCTCCAGTATTGGTTTTTTCCAACATCAAGTGAGCCATGGAAAAATTGGTTTTTTTGAAAGCAGACTTAACGAGGTTTTTAATGGTTCAAACCTTGTAAAAATTGGAGTTCGGGAGTGTTCGGGACAAACTCGCAAAGTTAGAGCAATTGTGGAGCCTTAATGCGCCCCAGGCGCAATACCACGCTCCCTAGGCGTAATTCCTTGCGCCCGGGCGCATTTTAGGAATCTCAAAACCAACCAAATTTTGCGATCTTGCCACAAACACTTTCAAACTCCGATTTGGACATGGTTTGAACCGTTGAAAAGCTTGTCTAGCCCAATTTCTGACCTAATGAATTTTACTCAAAAAATATCTTTGTGGAAGTGCGGTGGTAGTGGTGGTGAAGTGATGGTGGTCTTCGATGATCTTTGTATAGTCTACATATACTTCCAGCTTTTCATAAATTAAACCCTATTATTGTTATGATTGGATTATGCCATCTTTTACTAATTTGAAAATTCTTTTAATCGATATATAATAGGTCTTTATCGGATTTAAGATGAGGGAGATGCGAGCTCTTTAGTTAAATGACTTACTTTTCAACTTACTGAGAGTAAATTGGTCATGTCCATTGTTGCACAAATAATTTAACATTCAAAAGTACTTGGGTTAGAAAGTAGACTTAATGAGCTTTTAAACGGTTCAAACCTTGCAAATATTGGAGTTCGGGAGTATCAAAGACAAACCAGCAAATTTTGAGCAATTGTGGATCCTTAATGCGCCCCAAGCGCAGTACCATGCTCCCCAGGCGCAATATCTTGCGCCCGGGCGCATCTTAGAAATTTCTTGCCATGGACACTCCCGAACTCTGATTTGGACATGGTTTGAACCGTTGAAAAGCTTGTCTAGCCTAATTTCTAACCTAATTAGTTTTACTCAAAAAAATATTTTTACACCAAAGGGTATGTCAATTTTACCCTCAACAGGTCGAAAAGTAAGTTATTTTGAAAAAAATCATTGAATCACACTTACTTTAAACCGAATTGAAATCTAATATATATAGATAAAGAGGTATCGAAATTGGTAAAAAATGGTTTTATTGAACAACAAAAATAATATATTTTGGTTTATCGAAAGCTGGACAAAATTAGACTAATTCAAAGAATGTTGGAGCCACTAAGGCTAAAACATGTTTTCATGCCCTACCACTAATTCTCTGTTCCATTCCCTACTTGCAGTCCTAGTTCTATGGCATTCGTACATTTCTTAAGAGCTTCCAAAACTACAATTTGAAACCTATATCTTAAGTCCAAACTTATCGAGACACTTCAATTTGAAGCTTGACATTGAGAAAGAGCTTTAGGAAGTAACTTCGAACAAAAACATGACTTTGCCTTTGAACTAGAAATAAAGGATCAAAGGACACGGGATTGGGTACCGTTTTTCCTAGTGACTAAGCTGGATAAGAGTCTAAACAGCCATTCTTAAGGTTTTGAACTTTTTGTTGCGTAGACTATATTGGTAAGCATATTCGCGATTGATGCTCAAATATCAGTACTTCTGTACCTGGGCTCCCCGCCGCCTCGTATCCTTTTCTTGATGAGATACCAATCTGTGTTCTGTTTATATCTTGTTTAGGCTGTACATGAATCCAAGGATTACCCCAGGCCCTGCTGCAAGATATTTGATGGAGTGAGATAAAGTACTGAATATGCTCTCGTGTTTATTTTTAATAACATCAGGTGAGCCACGAAAAATTTTATTTTTTTAAAAGTTGACTTCACGAGCTTTTTAACCGTTAAAACCTTGCAAAAATTGTAGTTCAGGAGTGTCCGGGACAAACCCGCAAAGTTTGAACAATTTTGGAGCCTTAATGCGCCCCAGGCGCAATACCAAGCTCACTAGGCGCAATCCCCTGCGCCCGGGCGCGTCTTAGAAATCTCAAAACCAACCCAACTTTGCGATCTAGCCACAGACACTCTCGATGTAACAACCCCGATTTTTAACGAATAAAAATCTCGTTGTTATTTTAAATTTGCTTATTTTCTATTTGAGTGGCTACATGATTTTCTTGATTATTTCCCGTCATAGTTAAATTTTGGTCATTTGGTTGATTCTTGACTAGAAGCCCTATTTGGCTAATTTAGTTAGCTTCTAATCGATTAGTTGGAGAAACCGAACTAGAAAGTCACCTAGTTACCGCAAATGGACCATTTTGCCCATCATTAACCCTTTTGAACCTTTTTGACCCTAGACTAAGAATTGATTATTCTTTTTCTTTTAATTATGTTGGTTTATTCTTTGTACATTGGACAATAAAAGTTAGGGAAACTATTATCCATTGGATAATAAAAACCCCAATTCTTTATATTAAAAGTATACTTGGCTAAGTACTTTTATCTTTTAAAAATGGACTTTTAAAATACTTTGAAGGACATTTTTGATTAGTTTACTATATAATTTCCCTAGCAACTATTGTCCATTGGATAATAGAAGTTAGGGGATTTATTACCCAATGGGTAAAAGGGTTAGTTTTTTAAACTAATCTTTTCCTTTAAACCCATGTGAGGAAGTACTTATATTTTATTATGTTGTACTTAGTAGACTTAAAAACCCTAAGATTCTTAAAGTACCTTTTACTTATTTTATGTTGGGGTTTTAAACTACTTAAGGTGCAAGGTACCCATGGTTATATTATTTTAGTACATGGAAAACTAAAGTAATGCCTTAAGGACCATGTGTTTATTAGTAGTTCAAATCTTAGCCCTTAAGTTTCTTGACTCAAGGTACCAAAGTACTATTACTTTATTATTCTTTCTTGCATTATATATATAGATATTTATGTAGTGTACTAGTGCAAGGAAGAGAGAGAGAGAGAGAGAGAGAGAGGAGAGATGAGCCGAGAGAGAGAGAGAGAGGAGAGATTCGGCCAAAGGGAGGGAGAGAGAGAGAGAGAGAGAGAGAGAGAGAGAGAGGAAGGAAGGAAGAAGAAGGGTTAGTTGTACCATGCTTGATCTTTCTTTGTCCTTTCAAATCCTTGGGAAATATTCTCCTAGCCAAAATCTATCTTCTCCTTGTCCTTTCTTGGATGGTTTCACACTAGAATCTTGTACAACTACCAATAGTTTAATCTTGTTCACACCTTTTATCTTCCAAGAAGGACCAATCTAGCCATGCAAGCCTAGGGTTAGGCCTTTGATTTTCCATGATGGCATGACAAGTGTCAATTGAGGTAGAAAGAGAGAGAGGGGGGCCGGCCTTGAGAGAGGAGAAAGAGAGCCAAGGTCTTGGCCTATAAATAGAAGCCATTCCAAGCTTCAAAGCTCACACCTTCAAAGCTTTGCTCTTCCTTCTCTCTAGAAACCATTTCTGTTTTTCTGGGCAGCTTACTGTCCCTTTGAAAATCTCCAGTTTTCTCTTGCTTCGAGTAGTTTTTAGAGCCAACTTCCTTCGGAAAAATTGTAGAGGACTTCGAAACCTTCAAGTTAGACCCAAGAATCACCCCAATCGGTGAAGAAATGACAAAGATATTGTCATTCAAAGTTCAGTAAAAATCTCGGATTTTTATTTCCTGACAGCTTACTGTCTCTTTCTTTATCACCATTTTTCTCCTTCTTAGAGTGGTTTCTAGGATCAACTTTTTTCACAAAAGTTGTAGAGAATTTCTTGAGCTTCGATTTGGACCCAAGAAAAAGCACATTCGGCCAAAGATTGACCGAGTTACTGCCGTCCAAAGTTCGGACCAGATTCGCGAGTTTCATCACCCGTGGATTTTCCACTAGCTTATTCGGCCCCGACTAGTTTCGGATCAAGGTAGGATACTCTTACCCTATCCTAAGTTATGTATGATCTTCTTATTTTCCATCTCAAGTATAACGTATGTTGTTTTGATCTCTAAGAAAGAACTTATCGTTTGGAACGAAGTATTCGTATTTTGATCTTTTAAGATGTTTATGAGAATACATATATGAATTGCTTGTATTACTTGTGACACGATAAAGCATAAGTGATTTATCACTCCAAGGGCGTCCGAACATGTGGCGTTATGTTTTAAGCGTTAATGTGAGCGTGATTAGCAATATAGAGTTAAATGATCTTGTTTGTTTACAAGGAATGATTTATGTTACCTTTGTCCTGCCTCGGAGTCTTGCATGTAAACAAGACACGAGAACCGAGAAAGTAGAAACATGGCACCTAGGGGTGTGGTTAATGAAAGAAAATGTTTTCCGAGGAAGAAATTTGTTTTCCGAAAAAGAAGATATCTTAAAAACTACATAATGACCATTTCAAGGGTATTATGTATGTGTGTGTGTGTGTTCCAATGGGAATCCGGAATAGCGGAACCATTGTGAGGTTGTGTGCGTTCCCATGGGATCCCGGACCGGCGGACCCATGGTGAGGTATAGCTTGGTTATCCGCGGTACGGAGCCAATGCAATTGTGTGCCAATGGGAACCCGGCGCGGCGGAACCATTGTAAGGATACTCGGGAACCCGGCGCGGCGGAACCGAGGTTGGGTGTGTGGCTTGGTTATCCGCGGTACGGAGCCAATGTCAAATGATTTTACAAGGATGGGTGTGTAGCTTGGTTATCCGTGGTACGGAGCCAATGCAAAGGATTTTGAAAGATTGTTTTGTAAGTGAAAATGATTGACACGGTCTACGACGAGTCGTGTAGGAGAAATCGGAAAATCTTGGACACCAACGTTAGATAGTGAATGTGGATGTGTTATCGTCATTTATTTGATTTCTATGATCTTTTGTTTGTAAGTTAAGGGTTAGTGGGTAGGGTTACTCTATTGAACTTTCGTAGCTCACGGTGTTACCTTCTGGTGACTCTGGCATATTATATTGGTGGCGACGCCGGTATAATGTGTCAGACCTTGTAGATGATCAAGACGAACAGTTCCCTTGGAGGCCTTCGGAGCTGAGGAGCGTGCCAGAATGGAGGAGCAAGCGGAGCAGTAGTTAGGAGACTTAATTCCTCCTTTATCGAATGAATGTACCCTTTCGTTTGATATATTTATGATGTAATAATGAGCCAAACTCTCTTTATCATGTAATAAATGCCTCATTTAACGTACCCAAAATTCGGGGCGTTACACCCGAACTCCGATTTGGACATGGTTTGAACCGTTGAAAAGCTTGTCTAGCCTAATTTCTAAGCTAATTAGTTTTACTCCAATAATATTTTTACACCAAAAGATAGGTCAATTTTACCCTCAACAGGCCGAAAAGTATGTTATTTTGAAAAAAATCATTGAATCACACTTACATTAAACCGGATTGAAACCAATTTTATATGGATAAAGAGGTATTGAAATTGGCAAAATATGGTGTGATTGAAGTACAAAATAATAGATTTTGATTTATCGAAAGCTGGACGAAAGTAGACCAATTCAATGATTGTCGGAGCCACTATGGCTAAAACATGTTTTCATGCCCTTCCACTAATTCTCTGTTCCATTCACTACTCACATTCCTAGTTCTATGGCACTCGTACATTTCTTAAGAGCTCCCAAAACTACAATTTGAAACCTATATCTTAAGTCCAAACTTATCTAGACACTTCAATTTGAAGCTTGACATTGAGAAAGAGCTTTAGAAAGTAACTTCGAACAAAAACATGACTTTGCCTTTGAACTCGAAATAAAGGTTCAAAGGACATGGGATTAGGTACCATTTTTCCAAGTGACTAAGCTGGTTAAGAATCTAAGCAGCCATTCTTACGGTTTTGGACTGTTTGTCGCGTAGACTATATTGGTAAGCATATTCGCGATGGATGCTCATTTATCAGTACTTGTGTACTTGGGCTCCCCTCCGCCTTGTATCCATTTCGTGATGAGAACGTACCAATCTGTGTTCTCTTTATATCTTGTTTAGGCTGTACATGAATCCAAGGATTACCCCAAGCCCTGCTGCAAGATATCTGACAGAGTGAGATAAAGCACTGAATATGCTCTCGTGTTGGTTTTTTATAACATCAGGTGAGCCATGGATGTGGGAAATCTTGTTGAACCACATAAAATGGCATGTGTACGCTTCCTTCTCGTGATTGATTTTAGTCTTCGCGCTCGCTCAGGTTTGGTCCATTGCACAACAACACGTACTCCATGTGTCTACAGTTATGAAGGAAATAGTGAATGTGTTCGGGAACTTGCCTAGGAGCCCGTCCAAATCATATTTGCGATTCTGTATTGTTTGTCTTTTCCTGTTATGATTCTTTTTTCCCATGCTTCTTTTTCCTTCATTTACTGCCACGTAGGATCTCGGCTTTCTTGGAATGTTTCTGGAAAGAAGTAACAAGACCAGCTAGAACGTGATGGCCCTAAACCACCGTAGACACAAAGAGCAATCGGTAATGAATCTAATGATGAGCAATCTTTTGCATGTATCTAGTAATATCACGGAAAATTGAAATCAGCGTCAGTGAAGGAATAAAGTATGAACAAATTACTACCAACTCATACATCTACACCCATCATGGTCTGCTTGATTAAAGTCGCTTGTAACAAGGACCCTATTTCCATTGATAGCAATAGCAAGAATTCCACACATTACAGCAATCTGGGCACCCATACCAAGTCGTGGCAGCGTCTCCCAGTCAGGTACAAGAAACTTCACATTAGGATCATTGCAGGTCAGAGGAAGCTGATGAATCCCTTATGTCTCGCTGCACTTTCGTAGTGAATGGATAAAAACGAACAGCTGACTTCTTGTAATTGTACCATCAATATGATATCACACCAACAGTTGGCCATTTAAATTGTCAAAGATTCACCTCATTGCTATTGCAGTAGACAAATTGTAGACTTTAAATGTCAAAAAAAGGAAAACCAAATCATTTCATTCCCTTCAGTTTGATTTTCCTTTATTTTCGCAGAATTCAAAGCTAAAAACTGCAAGTCCTAGATGATCACCTCCAGATTAGGAAATTTTCTGGACTTGCACAATAAATATGTTAACACAAACGATCATTTTATCTGCTTTTGAAAATTACATAAAATTAAAAAGAAGATGGATAGATCAACCGAAATGCTACAAAAGACAAACTCGCTAAAAAAGAATGGTTGACCTTCTTATGCATATTTCTGTATGGAAGTGCGGTGGTAATTATGTTGGTGTAGGTGGTGAAGTGATGGTGGTGCTCCATTGATCTTTGTAGTGGTCAGCTTACTACCAACTTTTCATAAATTAAACATGAGTATTTTTATGATTGGATTTCACTATCTTTTAGTACTTTAAAATTCCTTTTTATCGATATATAATAGGACTTTATCGAATTTAAGACGAGGGAGATGCGAGCTCTTTACTTAATGGTTTACTTTTCGACTCACTGAGGGTAAATTGGTCATGTCATTTGTTGCAAAAATAATTTAGGATTCAAATTATTTGGGTTAGAAATTAGACTTAAAGAGCTTTTAAACAGCTCAAACCTTGCAAAAATCGGAATTCGGGAGTGTCTGGAACAAACTCGCAAATTTTGAGCAATTGTGGAGTCTTAATATATGCACCCCAGGCGCAATACCATGCTCCCGAGGCGCAATCCCTTGCACCTAGGCGCATCTTAGGAATTTTAAAACCAACCAAACTTTGCGGTCTTGCCACGGACACTCCTGAACTCCGATTTGGACGTGGTTTGAACCGATGAAAAGCTTGTCTTGCCTAATTTCTAACCTAATAACTTTACTCCAAATTTATTTATTCACCAAAGGATAGGACAATTTTACCCTTAATTGGTTGAAAAATAATAATTTTGGAAAAATCATTGAATCACGTTAACTTTAAACCGGATTGAAACCTATTTTATATGGATAAATAGTGTATTTAGATTACTAAAATTTGCTGCGATTGAACCGTAATTATAATAGATTTTGGTTTATCAAAAGTTGGTCGAAACTAGACCAATTCAAAGATTATCGGAACCACTAAGGCTAAAACATGTTTTCATGCCCTTCCATTAATTGATTCTTTGTTCCCTTTGGTAATCGCATTCCAAGTTCTAAGGAGGAGTCTTCGTTCTTTTATAAAGAGCTCCAGTGAGTTTATAGAACTTTTTACACTTCATGGAACAACACAAAACTGCTTTATCATCGATGTTCGCCTAATACACAGGGCTTGTACATTTAAGAACCCAAATTTTGGTGTCCATACCACCAACTATATCACTTGACCCCTACAACTTCCAAATCACCATCACCACCCTCATTTGATAACCGCATTACCCCACAAGTATTGACGTCACTACCTTGAGTACAATCGCCTCACCATTGCGAGGAAAATGGTCATATCTTTTGATGTACAAGTAAGTTTGAATTCAAACTCTTTGTGTTATAATGTAAATTCAACAAACATTTTAGAGCAAAGTCTACTTTCACCCTCTATGGTTATCGTCATGTGCGGATACCCCACTCATGGTTCAAAACTGAGCACATAACCTACCTATGGTTTTGAAAATGTGCAGATACACCCCCTGCCGTCATGTTTTCCTTCCATATTAATGGAGGTGTATCTCGCACGCCTCTAAAATGTAATCTGAGTCGTTCATAATGTATTAAATAAAAAATAGAGTATCTCTATAAAAAATTATCTCGATCAGGAATCAATAACCGAGTGATCTAATTTTTAATAAATTCAAATTTGAAATTTTAATTTCATAACAAAATCGATTTGACCATGGGCTTTTTATTTTTTGATTTTGATTAACTTGAATGTTGGCATAGATGTAGTACTCATCAAAATTTACAATATTAACAATTTGGATTTAAGTTTTGGTATAAGGGATGGTGTGATTAGATTTAAAAAAAAAAAAAAAGAATCTAGGGACATGATGAGGGTATATCGGTCTTTTAATACTGTGCCCGTTAATATGGATGGAAAATATGACGGCATGGGGTCTATCCCATATTTTCAAAACCACAGGTAGATTATGTGCTTAGTTTTGAACCATAAGGGGGGGTATCCGCACATGGCGATAATCACATGGGGTCAAACTAGACTTTGCTCAACATTTTAATGGTTCAAACCACCAGCAAATCAACGTTTGAGAGTGTCCAGGATGAACCGACAAATTTTGACTTGTTCTGAAGGAGATTAGAAATGTGAAATACATAATCGTAGACCTAAGCTTGCATACATGAAATTCTAGAATTCATATCAACTGTTTATAAAACCATGCACTTTTTTTTTCTTTGTTTTTGTTTTTGTAAATGGCATCTTGCAGATCAAGTGATCAAGATGCAGAGTATACCATGACGTATGTGAAGGAAATATTGGTTGTCTTTGTGAAGGAAATTTCCCAGTATACATGTATATATATATATATATATATATGGAAATTTTTAGATGGAAATTTAACTTCCTGATCGAATTGGAAGAAGAGTGGGGTTTAATCTGGGAAATGGCTTGGGGGAAATATTTTAGGGGATGCCAGGTACAAAGAATTTTTATCCTAAAATTATCAGGAATGCACTTGTAGAGGGTATTTATAACGGGGTGATTTTCAGGAAAAATTCTTTGTACGTAGCACTTTTGAATATTTTATTGTTGCCAAAAGCATCTGAACGGTTTTACGCTTGCGTTATGAGATTAGTTTTGTTTACGAATTACTCCTGGCCGCATCGAATTACACTTGGCAGCTACGAATTGCATTTGGCCGCGTCGAATTGCAGTTGGCCGCATCGAATTGCACTTGGCCGCATCCAATTTGAGGCGGCCAAGTGCAATTCGATGCGGCCTAGTGCAATTTGAAGCGGCCAAGTGCAATTTGATGTGGCCAAGTGCAATTCGGTGCGAAAAAGTGTAATTCCTTGTGGCCAGGTGCATTTCGATGTGGCCAAAAGGAATTCAATGTGACCAAGTGCAATTCGTAGTAACCCCAAGTGCAATTCGATGCCAAGGAGCGACAAAGAAGCCACGGCATTTGATGCCCAGGAGCTCCGTCGCCATAAACACAAGAAATGGCAACTCTACAGCATAGCCTTCGTTGTTTTCTAGACTGGAATCATACTTCCCTTCTCCATGACAATAATGAAGGTCCAAAATCCCAAGTTCCGGGTCAGATCTGCCACCTTCGACATGTTTGATATCCCAACCACCAACACTTCCTTCAACCCATTGCGCCCTGGGCACATCTTCGGAATTTCAAAACCGACAAAACTTTGAGGTCTTGGCACAAACACTCTCAAACTCCGATTTGCACTTGGTTTGAGCCGTTGAAAAGCTTGTCTAGACTAATTACTCCAAAATTATTTATAAACCAAAGGATAGGACAATTTTACCCTCAACAGATCAAAAAATAAATTATTTTGAAAAAATCACTTAATCACACTAACTTTAAACCAGATTGAAATATATTTTATATGAAGAAAGAGGGTATTTAGATTGCTTAAATATGGTGGGATTGAACCATAAAAATAACAGATTTTATTTTATCCATAGTTGGTTGAAAGTAGACCAATTCAAAGATCATTACAGCCACTAAGGCTAAAACATGTTTTCATGCCCTTCCACTGATATTCTATGTTCCGTTCAGTACTCGCATTCATTTCTAAAGAGCTCCAAAGAATTTATAGGACTTTTTACACTTCATCAAACAACACAAACCTGCTTTATCATCGGGATTCACCTAATACACAAGGGCTTATACATTTAAGAAACCAAATTTTGGTGTCCACACAACCAACAATATCACTTGACCACCACAACTCCCAAATCACCATCACCACCCTCATTTGATAACCGCATTACCCCAAAAGAATTGACGCCACTACCTTGAGTACAATCGCCTCACCATTGCGAATAAAATGGTCATATCTTTTGATGTACAAATAAGTTTGAATTCAAACTCTTTGTGTTATAATATAAATTCAATGAACTTTTTAATGGCTCAAACCACCAGCAAATCAAAGTTTGAGAGTGTCCAAGACGAACCGACAAATTTTGACTTGTTCTGAAGGAGATTAGAAATGTGAAATACATAATCGTAGACCTAAGCTTACATACATGAAATTCTAGAATGCATAGTTTTACAAATTGAACAACTCTTTATAAAACCATAAGGTTTTTTTTTTTTTTGTAAATGGCATCTTGCAGATCAAGTGATAAAGATGCAAAGTATACCATGACAAATGTGAAGGAAATATTGGTTGTCTTTGTGAAGGAAATTTCCCAGTATATATATACATATAGACACACACGGAAATTTTTAGATGGAAATTTAACTTCCTGATCAAATTGGAAGGGGAGTGGGATTTAATCTGGGGAAATGGCTTGGGGGAAATATTTTACGGGATGCCAGGAACAAAGAATTTTTATCCAAAAATTATCCGGAATGCACTTGTAGAGGGTATTTATAACTGGGTGATTTTCAGGTAAAAATTCTTTGTATGTAGCACTTTTGAATATTTTATGGTTGCCAAAAGCGTCTGAACGGTTTGACGCTCGTTTTGTTTACAAATTACTCCTGGCCGGATCGAATTGCACTTGGCCGCATTGAATTACACTTGGCCGCTACTAATTGCATTTGGCCGCGTTGAATTGCAGTTGGCCGCTACAAATTGCAGTTGGCCACATCGAATTACACTTGGCCGCCTTGAATTACACTTGGCCGCCTCGAAGTGGATGCGGCAAAGTGCAATTCGATGCGGCCTAGTGCAATTTGAAGCGGCCAATTGCAATTTGATGTGGCCAAGTGCAATTCGACGCGGAAAAGTGTAATTACTTGCGGCCAGGTGCATTTCAATGTGGCCAAAAGGAATTTGATGTGACCAAGTGCAATTCGTAGTAACCCCAAGCGCAATTTGATGCCAAGGAGGGACAAAGAAGCCATGGCATTTGATGCCAAGGAGCTCTGTCGCCATAAACACAAGAAATGGCTATACTCTACAGCGTAGCCTTCGTTGTTTTCCAGGCTGGAATCATACTTCCCTTCTCCATGACGGTCATGAAGGTACAAAATCCCAAGTTTCGGGTCAAATCCGCCACCTTCGACACGTTTGATATCCCAACAACCAACACTTCCTCCAATCCATTGTGCCGTGGGCACATCTTCGGAATTTCAAAACCAACCAAACTTTGAGGTCTTGGCACAAACACTCTCAAACTCCGATTTGCACTTGGTTTGAGCGCTGGACTAATTTCTAACCAAATTAATTTTACACCAAAATTATTTATGCACCAAAGGATAGGACAATTTTACCCTCAACAGATAAAAAAATAAATTATTTTGGAAAAATCACTTAATCACACTAACTTTAAACCAGATTAAAATGTATTTTTTATGAATAAAGAGGGTATTCAGATTGCTTAAATATGGTGGGATCGAACCTTAAAATTAATAGATTTATTTTTTTTGAAAGTTGGTTGAAAGTAGACCAATTCAAAGATCATCGGAGCCACTAAGGTTAAAACATGTTTTCATGCCCTTCCACTGATATTCTATGCTCCGTTCAGTACTCGCATTCATTTCTAAAGAGCTCCAAAGAATTTATAGGACTTTTTACACTTCATCAAACAACACAAACCTGCTTTATCATCGGGATTCGCCTAATACACAAGGGCTTATACATTTCAAAAACCAAATTTTGGTGTCCATACCACCAACAATATCACTTGACCACTACAACTCTCAAACCACCATCACCACCATCATTTGATAAACGAATTGCCCCACAAGTATTGACGCCAGTACCTCGAGTACAATCCCCTCACAATTGCGAAGGAAATGGTCGTATCTTTTTATATACAAATAATTTTGAATCCAAACTCTTTGTGTTATAAAGTAAATTCAACAATCTTTTTAATGGTTCAAACCACCCGCAAATCAAAATTTGAGAGTGTCAAGGACGAACCGGCAAATTTTGACTTGTTCTGAAGGAGATGAGAAATGTGAAATACATAATCGTAGACCTAAGCTTACATACATGAAATTCTAGAATACATAGTTTACAAATTGAACAACTCTTTATAAAACCATGCACTTTTTCTTTCTTTTTTTGTAAATGGCATCTTGCAGATCAAGTGATCAAGATGCAGAGTATACCATGACAAACGTGATCTGCATAGAAGGATTGATTTCCCCCCTCTCTTCTCTTGAAATTCGTTGGCATCGTGGGCTTGCATTGAAGGAGGCAGAGGACACATGATTTGGCATTCGTTTTTCTTGTCATTTTTTTGGTCACTGTATGGAAGGGAGAATGAATTACTACCAACTTTCTGTTTCTACTTTTTGTGCGTTTGATTTTGTCTTGATTAAGATAATTACCTAGGCAATGGGAAATAGGCTGTAGAACATTACATTTGATATCCCCTGTTTATTGGCACGTAATTTCATGTGCATTCAGTTTGCTAAATGCGACATATACACTATACAGGATACATCCATATAAACAGAAAATAACTGACAAACCGCAATTTACATTATACATTCGTGGAACCGCCAGCTTTATGTATTTACTCTATAACTGCCAATACCAATCCTTGTTGACACTTAAGTAGCCGGCCATGACTTTTCCTCCAGTGTTCCACATTCCGTCTATAAGAATGCGCCAAGGGGAACCCAAGGCTTCGATGAAGAAGTGTTATTCGGCAGCCATCAAGAAATTCACAAGAGGGTAATTCGCGCTGGTTTCCCTGCCTCAATTGGCTGTGTAAGTAGCCATTGAAGACTTGAAGTGTTCCCCACTTGCTGTGTCACGTTGGTGTAGTAGAATTTCCAGTGGGGGTGTCCGGGTGTGATCTCAATCTATCGATGACCTCTTGAAGAAAAATAGCACGACGAGAAGTTGAACACAACAGCTGAACAAAAATAATTAGACAAAGTAGCCAGCCGAGCCTGTTTTCCTGAAATTTAAGTAATATGATCAAACAAGTTGAATAAAACTCCATGGTCTCGTTATTTGGTGGCGTGTCTGCGTAGAGTTCCTCGGCACAAAAACTTTAACAACAAAACTTGAACAGAAAGCTTTAAAGTAAATTGGTCATGTCTTTTGTTGCACAAATAATTTAAGATTCAAACCACTTGGGTTAGAAAGTAGACTTAAAGATCTTTTTAACGGTTCAAATCTTGCAAAAATCGGAGTTCGGGAGTGTCCGGGTCAAACACGCAAAGTTTCAGCAATTGTGGAGTCTTAATACGCCCCAGGCACAATTCCGTGCTCCCCCGGCGCAATCCATTGCGCCCCAGACACATCTGCGGAATTTCAAAACCAGCCAAACTTTGCAATCTTGCCATGGGCACTCTCAAACTCCAATTTGTTCTTGGTTTGAACCATTGAAAAGTTTGTCTAGACTAATTCCTAACTAAATTAGTTTTACTCCAAAATTATTTATACACCAAAGGATAGGACAATTTTACCCTCAACAAATCAAAAAATAAATTATTTTGGAAAAATTATTGAATCACACTAACTTTAAACTGAATTGAAACCTATTTTAAATGGATAAAGAGGGAATTCAAAATACTAAAATATGGTGGAATTTAACCATAAAAATAATAGATTTCAGTTTATCGAATGTTAGTCGAAAGTAGACCAATTCAAAGATCATCTAAGCCAACAGTGGTAGCAGAGTGGAAGTACGGTAGGAGTGGAGGTGAAGTGATGGTGGTGGAGGGGTGGTGGTGCTTTGATGATCTTCGTAGTGGTATGCTAGGGAAATCTATATGGGTGGCTTCAAGATCTTTTATGCTTTTGGTTGTGGTTTCTTGAATGGTAGGGAAATAAGATTTGTACCTAAGAACCCACCCTTTCTGTGGCACCTCAATAGTGGCTGTGGTGGCGGATTGGAGGGGCGGTGAATATGTGGTGCTAAATTGATGGTGCTAGTGGAGGTGTAGTAGTCATGGAGGAGTTCCATGTGGAGCAGTAGAGGAGTGATAGTCGTGGCGTTGAAGTGGTGGAATGGTTAAATGAATGTAGAGACAGTAGGGTTGAGATGTGGTGTCAATGGTGGTAGCAAAGTGGAAGTGCGGTGGTAGTGGTGGTGAAGTGACGGTGGTGGAGGGGGGATGGTGTTCCGATGATCTTTGTAATCGTCTACTTATACTACCAGGTTTTCATAAATTAAACTTACTGAGGGTAAATTGGTCATGTCCATTGTTGCACAAATAATTTAAAATTCAAACTACTTGGGTTAAAAAGTAGACTTAAAAAGCTTTTTAACGGTTCAAATCTTGCAAAAAAAATTGGAGATCGGGAGTATCCGGGACAAACCTGCAAAGTTTGAGCAATTGTGGAGCCTTAATGCGCCCCAGGCGCAATTCCATGCTCCCCAGGTGCAATCCCTTGCACCCGGGCGCATCTTAGGAATTTCAAAACTAACCAAAATTTGCGATCTTGCCACAGACACTCCCGAATTCTGATTTGGACATGGTTTGAACCGTTGAAAAGTTTGTCTAGCCTAATTTCTAACCAAATTAGTTTTACTCCAAAAATATTTATACACCAAAAGATAGGTCAAGTTTACCCTCTACAGGTCGAAAAGTAATCACACTAACTTTAAACCAGATTGAAATCTATTTTATATGGATAAAGATGTATTCAAATTGGTAAAAAAATGGTGAGATTAAACCATAAAAATAATAAATTTTGGTTTATCGAAAGTTGGATGAAAGTAGACCAATTCTAAGATTGTCAGAGCCACTAAGGCTAAAACATGTTTTCATGCCCTTCCACTGATTCTATTTTCCATTCAGTACTCGCATTCCTAGTTCTAAGGCATTCGTTCATTTCTTAAGATCTCCCGAAACTACCATTTGAAACTTATAGCTGAAGTCCGAACTTATCTGGACACTTCAATTTGAAGCTTGACTTTGAGAAAGAGCTTTAGGAAGTAACTTCGGAAAAAAACATGTCTTGGCCTTTGAACTCAAATTAAGTACCGTTTTTCCTAGTGACTAAGTGTTAGCACCTTGAGAGTCAAGGCTTGCTAAGCTTGGCTAGCGGTGGCACCTTGCACCCTAGCCAACCGGTGGAAATAAAGGCATGAGGCAGGCATGGCTTTACATGGTGACCCGATGGTGTCGGTTGGTGTCGGCACTGGTCCCTTAGGCAAGTGCCAGTCGTGATGCACGTGAAGGCCCGATGATATCGAGGCATGGATGCTAAACGGGAAGCAGGCTTGTGGGACAAGGCAATCGAGGAAAACGGCTAAGTATTGGGAAGCTGGGGTTGGATCACGGAAATTGGCCAGGCAACCTTGAGTTGGCTCAGGCAAAAAGGAGGCAGCCTTGAGTTGGCTCGGGCAAAACGGTTATTGACGGTTAATAGCATTCTGCACATGTTGCTGGGAGCATGGGACAGGTGTCCAAGGTAGGAAACGGGCTGCTTATGATGCTGGCAGAATGGGACAGGTGTCAAAGGCAGAAACGGGCAGTGATCGGCAGTTACAGCCAGGCAGTTTCAGAATTCAATGTGCTGGCAGATTTTGGGCGAGCCAGCACAGCCCTAGGGCAGTTGGGGGTGTCAACTGCAAGATCATGGGTTGGCCCCATGATCTCATGTACTTACTGGCCACGTTTTTATGATTGTAAGCCTATTTAGGCAAGGCATTTTCGTAGCCTAAGGCAGAGGGATGTTCTGTCTAGGCACTAGAGTGTTTCCTTTGTAAGTTGGTGCTTAATAAAGGTTGGGACGGTTCCCGTAACTCTTATGTGTGTTTCTAGACGTTCAAACTTGTTGGGTGTGTGAGTTAAACACTAGTTTGGCTGAGACCAAGTGCTGGTGTACTTGGTGCCATCACGGGTATATTTCTAGGCGAAAAACAGCCCCGTGACAGTTGGTATCAGAGCAACCCAGGTTGCAAGCAGAAGTTGCAGAGCTCCAGGTGGAGTCATGGCTGCAAACACTGCACTCGAGGCGGTACGGGTCAGAGTTACACAGTTGGAAAAACTTGTTGGCGCTGATGAATCTGATGAGGGCGTTACCTTGGTTGACCGCTTGGATGACGTGTTGGCTTCGGTCGAGTCACAGAAAACGGCTCACGAAACACACGTTGCTCAAACAGAAACCAAGTTTACAGAGTTGTTGGCGGACATGGACAAACTCTCAGATGTCATGAGGGAGCGGGTTTCTAACTTGGAGTCAGAATTGCTGGTTGTGAAGAGGGCCTTCCTTGGTCGCTCAGACGGATTCGAGACTCGTGTAAAGGTCCCTGAACTGAAGGCTTTCGGCGGTGCCCGAAATGCCAAGGAGTTGGAAAACTTTCTATGGGATATGGAGCAGTACTTTGTGGCTATTCATGTTCAAGAGGCAGATCGTGTGACAATCACCACGATGTTTCTCACGGGCGATGTGAAACTCTGGTGGAGAACTCGATGTGGGGACAGCGGGCGTCCAAAGATCGAGCAGTGGGAAACACTGAAGAAGGAATTGAAGGATCAATTCCTGCCTTGCAATTCTTCGTGGCTTGCAAGGGAGTCGCTGAAACAATTGAAGCACACAGGTACAGTACGGGATTATGTGAAGGAATTCAGTTCTTTGATGCTGGATATCAAGACCATGTCGGAGGAGGACAAAGTTTTCAACTTTATGTCGGGTTTGCAGAATTAGGCACAGTTGGAACTACGAAGGCTGGGAATCAAAGACTTGCCAACGGCTGTGGCCACTGCCGACGGGTTGGCAGATTTCAAACTAACGGGCGAATCCAATTCTTCTGAGTCCAGTACGTCAAAACCTGGTTCAAAGAAATGGGATAAGAGTCAGAAAGACAAGGGTCAGAAATCGGAATCGGTTGCGGAGGACAAACGGCATTTGGAGAATGATAGCTGTTTGGAGAATGATTCCGATTACTATGTACAACAGGCATTTGTGGGTTTTCTTCATTGTGTTGTGGGGTAGTTATGGGTCAAGTAGTTTGAGCTTTGTTGTTTGGGTTCTTTCTGTTGAGTCGAGTTTGGAATGGGGATTAGAGAGAGAGAGGATCCAAACAAGTTTGTGTACACTGCTGCGTCCAGACTCTGTAGCTAAAGTGAGATCACGATCACCCCCAGCTTTTGTTTGTTGGTTTTTTTATAAATCACCTATCTCAACCAGTTTAATTACATGCACCTCGACTAAACATGTGGCCCAATTACATCACCCACTTTCAAAGAGCACTGCTCCATATGGACTGACCCCAAAGAAATTGATAAACACTTAAGGAAGTTTTGAACCTGAGACATGAGGAAACAAAACCCGGCCCCAAGCCTGGGCCTTGACGGTTAGGGCAAACCGGGTTTGGTCACCATGAGCTTTAAGAAATTAAAGAGAAAGAACTCCTAAATCTGGAAGGCCCTGCCAGTACTTTGGTTTCAATTGCTGCCGTTCCACTTTTTTTATATCATCTTTTTCAAAAATAATGTAATTTTAAGTTTAAATATAATAAAAATAAATTTTTAATTTAATTTTTTTTTGCACCGTTTAAAAGATCTCAATGCGATCTATCAAACAAGATTCATATTGGTAGGAAATTTATTTGCGTAAATACATAATTTTTGAGCTTGAAATTACCTTCATTTTTAAAAGTTCCTTTTTTTCAGAAACCGGAACGGAACCTAGCCCACTTGCCAAAAACTAGAAGGGAGATGAGAGTTCTTTTTGTGTGTTGTTGGAAATTTTGAAAAGAAAGGCAACCACATTAACTTAATTTAATGAAAAACGAATCTTACAGGCTATAAATGGGAGATATTATTTCCTTGCCGAACATAAAAAGGCAGAACAAAAGGAATTCAATTAAATTACCAAAATGTAATTGGGCTTTAAAGTATCTTCACATTGTACAAGTTGACTAAACCAGCCAAGACCAAACAAGCCAAGCCTCGAGCCCGAGTAGCTCAGTTCATTTGCATTCCCAAGAATGAAATCCCCAATGAGGCCAGAACGAGGCCAAATTCCACTGGGAACTGGATTTTGAAATGTAACATCCAAACCTGGCCCATGCGATCGGCCTGGGTAACCAAGCTGAACCATATATTCACCTAACTTTCCAAACCAAACCGAAGGCATATATGCATGTTCTTCATTACCACACCTTAACTCCGACATTTGATCTCCAACAGTATTGTTGCATGACGAACAATCACGCATTTGAGATGCTACTCAAATGCAGTAAAGAATGTGATCACAGTTCCGTTATTTATATCCATCCATGTATGGATGATAGAGTCCCAAATATAACATATTAAACGACTGCTAAAACGATGCCGGGCTAGAAGGGGTTTCAAGTTGGACCAGCCGTTGACATCTCGGCCAGAGATGAATCGTGGGTGGCTTGCTACATGCATCCTGTAGAGGGTTACTGAGATAATTGCTGGGGATGTGGTTTCTTTCGATCCCAAACCTATCTACGGTGATTTGTGCTGTAGAAAAAAAAAAATAGAGCTGGTTGTCATACCAATTACAGCACCATTAATCACCCTAGCTGGATAGGTTTGGGATTGAAAGAAACCACAGCAATCTCAGTAATCTCCAAGATGTCGCGAGCCACCCACAATTAATTCATCTCAGTCTGAGATGCCAATTAATTACAGCACCAAGGCCATGAGGGAAGATGGAGGTTATGAGAGAATCAAAAAGGCTATTGAAAAGCTTGGGCTGAGGCACAAAGAATATATTGGTGGTTATGGTGAAAGCAACAAGTGGCGTCTCACTGGACGACATGAGACCGCTGTCGTAAACACCTTCTTATGAGGGGTTGCAAACCGTGGCGCCTCAATTAGGATTGGCCAAGACACCGAGAAAGCAGGCAAAGGGTAACTTTGATGATCGGAGGCCTGCTTCAAATATGGATCCTTATGTTGTTACTTAGATGATTGCAAACACCACCATTCTGTGGAAACCGTACGTGAGTGTGTCCAATGAAAAACGGGAAACAAGATTCGGATCTCAGAAGCCACCCCTTCCGTGGCTCCTCAATAGTGGTTTGGTGGTGGAGTGGAGGGGCGGTGATTATGTGGTGCTAAAATGATGGTGCTGGTGGAGGTGTAGTAGTCCTGGTGGAGTGGCATCTGGAGTAAGTAGTGGAGGAGTGATAGTCGTGGCATTGAAGTGGTGGTAGGGTTAAATGAATGCAGAGGCATAGGGTTGAGGTGTGGTGCCAATGGTGGTAGCAGAGTGGAAGTGCAGTGGTAGTGGTGGTGAAGTGATGTCGGTGGTAAAGTGAGGGTGGTGGCCGGAGGGTTGGTGGTGCTCCAATGATCTTCGTAGTGGTCTGCTTATACTACCAATTTTCATAAATTAAACACTATTATTGTTAAGATTGGATTCTACCATCTTTTAATACTTTGAAAATTCTTTTTTTCGATATATAATAAGTCTTTCTCGGATTGAAGATGAGGGAGATGTGAGCTCTTTACTTAAATGATTTACTTTTCGATTTATTGAAGGTAAATTGGTCATGTCAATTGTGGCACAAATAATTTAAGATTCAAACTACTTGGGTTAGAAAGTAGACTTAACAAGCTTTTTAATGGTTCAAACCTTGCAAAAATTGTAGTTCAGGAGTGTTCAGGACAAACCTGCAAAGTTTGAGCAATTGTGAAGCCTTAATGTGCCCGAGGCGCAATACCAAGCTCCCCCGGCGCAATCCCTTGCGCCCGGGCGCATCTTACGAATTTCAAAACCAACCAAACTTTTGTGATCTTGCCACAGACACTCCCGAACTCTGATTAGAAGGTGGATTGGACCGTCGAAAAGCTTGTCTAACCTAATTTCTAACCTAATGAGTTTTACTCCAAAATATTTATACACCAAAAGATTGGTCAATTTTACCCTCAACAGGTCGAAAAGTAAATTATTTTGAAAGAATCATTGACTCACAACTTTAAACCGGATTGAAACCTAATTTACATTGATAAAGAGGTATTCAAATTAGTAAAATATGGTGAGATTGAACCATAAAAATAATAGATTTTGGTTTATCGAAAGCTGGACGAAAGTAGACCAATTCAAAGATTGTCGGTGCCCTTCCACTGATTCTCTGTTCTATTCGGTACTCGCATTCCTAGTTTCAAGGCATTTGTTCATTACTTAAGAGATCCCGAAACTACAATTTGAAACTTATGTCTTAAGCCCGAACTTATCTAGACGCTTCAATTTGAAGCTTGACTTTGAGAAAGAGCTTTAGGAAGTAACTTCGAACAAAAACAAGACGTCGCCTTTGAACTCGAAATAAAGGTTCAAAGGACATGGGCTTAGGTCCCGTTTTTCCTAGTGAATAAGTAGGATAAGAATCAAAATTGCCATCTAAATAGCCATTCTTTAGGTTTCGGACTTCATGTCACATAGACTACAATGGCGAGCATATTCGCGATTGATGCTCAAATATCAGTACTTCTATACCTGGGCTCGCCGCCACCTTGTATCCATTCGTGATGAGAATGCACCAATCAGTGTTCCGTTTATATCTTTTTTAGGCTGTACATGAATCCAAGGATTACTTCAAGCCCTGCTGCAAGATATTTAACAGAGTGAGATAAAGGACTAAATATGCTCCAGTGTTGGTTTTTTACAACATCAAGTGAGCCATGGAAAAATTGGTTTTTTTGAAAGCAGACTTAACAAGGTTTTTAATGGTTCAAACCTTGTAAAAATTGGAGTTCGGGAGTGTCCGGGACAAACTCGCAAAGTTAGAGCAATTGTGGAGCCTTAATGCGCCCCAGGCGCAATACCACGCTCCCCAGGCGCAATCCCTTGCGCCCGGGCGCATTTTAGGAATTTCAAAACCAACCAAATTTTGCAATCTTGCCATAGACACTCCCGAACTCCGATTTGGACATGGTTTGAACCGTTGAAAAGCTTGTCTAGCCTAATTTCTGACCTAATGACTTTTACTAAAAAAATGTATATACACCAAAGGATAGGTCAATTTTACCCTCAACAGGTCGATAAGTTAGTTATTCTGAAAAAATTATTGAATCACACTTTCTTTAAACCAGATTGAAACCAAATTTATAAGGATAAAGAGGCATTCAAATTACTAAATTATAGTGAGATTGAACCATAAAAATAATAGATTTTGGTTTATCGAAAGCTGGACGAAAGTAGACGAATTCAAAGATTGTCAGAGCTACTGAGCCTAAAACATGCTTTCATGGCCTTCCACTAATTCTCTGTTCCATTCGGTACTCACATTCCAAGTTCTAAGGCATTTGTACATTTCTTAAGAGCTCCCGGAACTACAATTTGAAACTTATATCTCAAGTCCGAAATTATTGAGACACTTCAATTTGAAGTTTGACTTTGAGAAAGAGCTTTAGGAAGTAGCTTCGAACAAAAACATGATTTGGCCTTTGAAGTCGAAATAATGGTTCAAAGGACAAGGGATTAGGTCTCGTTTTTCCTAGTGACTAAGCTGGATAAGTATATAAACAGCCATTCTTAAGGTTTTGGACCTTTTGTCTCGTAGACTATATTGGTAAGCATATTCGCGATTGATGCTAAAATATCAATTCTTCTGTACCTGGGCTCGCCGCCACCTTGTATCCATTTTTTGATGAGAACGTAACAATCTGTGTTCCGTTTGTATCTTTTTTAGGCTGTACATGAATCCAAGGATTACCCCAAGCTATGCTGCAAGATATTTGACGGAGTGAGATAAAGCAATGAATATGCTCACGTGTTGATTTTTAATAACATCTGGTAAGCCATGGAAAAATTTAGTTTTTTTAAAATAGACTTAACGAGCTTTTTAACGGTTCAAACCTTGCAAAAATTGGAGTTCGGTAGTGTCCGTGATAAACCCGCAAAGTTTGAGCAAGTGTGGAGCCTTAATGCGCCCCAGGAGCAATACCATGCTCACCAGGCGCAATCCCTTGCGCCAGGGCGCATCTTAGGAATTTCGAAACCAACCAAACTTTGTAAGAGCCGCTAAGGCTAAAACATGTTTTCATGCCCTTCCACTAATTGTCTGTCCCATTCACTACTCGCATTCCAAGTTCTATCGCATTCGTACATTTCTTAAGAGCTCCAGAAACTATAATTTGAAACCTATATCTTAACTCCGAACTGATCTAGACACTTCAATTTGAAGCTTGACATTGTGAAAGAGCTTTAGGAAGTAACTTCGAACAAAAACATGAATTGGCCTTTGAACTCCAAATAAAGGTTCAAAGGACATGGGATTAGGTACCGTTTTTCCTAGTGACTAAGCTGGATAAGAATCTAAACAGCCATTCTTAAGGTTTTGGACTTTTTGTCGCATACACTATATTGGTAAGCATATTCGCGATTGATGCTAAAATATCAGTACTTCTGTACCTCGGCTCCCCGCCGCCTTGTATCCCTTTCGTGATGAGAACGTACCAATCTGTGTTCTGTTTATATCTTGTTTAGGCTGTACATTAATCCAAGGATTACCACAAGCCCTGCTGCAAGATATTTGACGGAGTGAGATAAAGCACTGAATATGCACTCGTGTTTATTTTTTATAACATCGGGTGTGCCATGGGAAATTTTATTTGTTCAAAAGTTGACTTAACAAGCTTTTTAACGGTTGAAACCTTGCAAATTTGTAGTTCGGAAGTGTACGGGACAAACCCGTAAAGTTTGAGCAATTGTGGAGCCTTAATGCGCCCCAGGCGCAATACCATACTCACCAGGCGCAATCCCTTGCGCCAGGGCGCATCTTAGGAACTTCAAAACCAAACAAACTTTCCGATCTAGCCACAGACACTTCCGAACTCCGATTTGGACATGGTTTGAACCGTTGAAAAGCTTGTCTAGCCTAATTTCTAACCTAATGAATTTTACTCAAAAAATATCTTTGTGGAAGTGCGGTGGCAGTGGTGGTGAAGTGATGTTGGTGGTGAAGTGATGGTGGTGCTTCGATGATCTTTGTATAGTCTACATATACTTCCAGCTTTTCATAAATTAAACCCTATTATTGTTATGATTGGATTATGCCATCTTTTACTAATTTGAAAATTCTTTTAATCGATATATAATAGGTCTTTATCGGATTTAAGATGAGGGAGATGCGAGCTCTTTAGTTAAATGAGTTACTTTTCAACTTACTGAGAGTAAATTGGTCATGTCCATTGTTGCACAAATAATTTAACATTCAAAAGTACTTGGGTTAGAAAGTAGACTTAACGAGCTTTTTAACGGTTCAAACCTTGCAAAAGTTGGAGTTCGGGAGTATCAAAGACAAACCAGCAAATTTTGAGCAATTGTGGATCCTTAATGCGCCCCAAGCGCAGTACCATGCTCCCCAGGCGCAATCTCTTGCGCCCGGGCGCATCTTAGAAATTTCTTAACCAGCCAAACTTTGCGATCTTGCCATAGACACTCCCGAACTTCGATTTGGACATGCTTTGTACCGTTGAAAAGCTTGTCTAGCCTAATTTCTAACCTAATTAGTTTTACTCAAAAAAATATTTTTACACCAAAGGATATGTAAATTTTACCCTCAACAGGTCAAAAAGTAAGTTATTTTGAAAAAAATCATTGAATCACACTTACTTTAAACCGAATTGAAATCTAATATATATAGATAAAGAGGTATCGAAATTGGTTAAAAATGGTTTTATTGAACAACAAAAATAATATATTTTGGTTTATCGAAAGCTGGACAAAAGTAGACTAATTCAAAGAATGTTGGAGCCACTAAGGCTAAAACATGTTTTCATGCCCTACCACTAATTCTCTGTTCCATTCCCTACTTGCAGTCCTAGTTCTATGGCATTCGTACATTTCTTAAGAGCTTCCAAAACTACAATTTGAAACCTATATCTTAAGTCCAAACTTATCGAGACACTTCAATTTGAAGCTTGACATTGAGAAAGAGCTTTAGGAAGTAACTTCGAACAAAAACATGACTTTGCCTTTGAACTAGAAATAAAGGATCAAAGGACACGGGATTAGGTACCGTTTTTCCTAGTGACTAAGCTGGATAAGAGTCTAAACAGCCATTCTTAAGGTTTTGAACTTTTTGTTGCGTAGACTATATTGGTAAGCATATTCGCGATTGATGCTCAAATATCAGTACTTCTGTACCTGGGCTCCCCGCCGCCTCGTATCCTTTTCTTGATGAGATACCAATCTGTGTTCTGTTTATATCTTGTTTAGGCTGTACATGAATCCAAGGATTACCCCAGGCCCTGCTGCAAGATATTTGATGGAGTGAGATAAAGTACTGAATATGCTCTCGTGTTTATTTTTAATAACATCAGGTGAGCCACGAAAAATTTTATTTTTTTAAAAGTTGACTTCACGAGCTTTTTAACCGTTAAAACCTTGCAAAAATTGTAGTTCAGGAGTGTCCGGGACAAACCCGCAAAGTTTGAACAATTTTGGAGCCTTAATGCGCCCCAGGCGCAATACCAAGCTCACTAGGCGCAATCCCCTGCGCCCGGGCGCGTCTTAGAAATCTCAAAACCAACCCAACTTTGCGATCTAGCCACAGACACTCCCGATGTAACAACCCCGATTTTTAACGAATAAAAATCTCGTTGTTATTTTAAATTTGCTTATTTTCTATTTGAGTGGCTACATGATTTTCTTGATTATTTCCCGTCACAGTTAAATTTTGGTCATTTGGTTGATTCTTGACTAGAAGCCCTATTTGGCTAATTTATTTAGCTTCTAATCGATTAGTTGGAGAAACCGAACTAGAAAGTCACCTAATTACCGCAAATGGACCATTTTGCCCCTCATTAACCCTTTTGAACCTTTTTGACCCTAGACTAAGAATTGATTATTCTTTTTCTTTTAATTATGTTGGTTTATTCTTTGTACATTGGACAATAAAAGTTAGGGAAACTATTATCCATTGGATAATAGAAACCCCAATTCTTTATATTAAAAGTATACTTGGCTAAGTACTTTTATCTTTTAAAAATGGACTTTTAAAATACTTTAAAGGACATTTTTGATTAGTTTACTATATAATTTCCCTAGCAACTATTGTCCATTGGATAATAGAAATTAGGGGATTTATTACCCAATGGATAAAAGGGTTAGTCTTTCAAAGTACCATGGAATTTATTAAACTAATCTTTTCCTTTAAACCCATGTGAGGAAGTACTTATATTTTATTATGTTGTACTTAGTAGACTTAAAACCCCTAAGATTCTTAAAGTACCTTTTACTTATTTTATGTTGGGGTTTTAAACTACTTAAGGTACAAGGTACCCATGGTTATATTATTTTAGTACATGGAAGACTAAAGTAATGCCTTAAGGACCATGTGTTTATTAGTAGTTCAAATCTTAGCCCTTAAGTTTCTTGACTCAAGGTACCAAAGTACCATTACTTTATTATTCTTTCTTGCATTATATATATAGACTAGTGTTTGCCCGTGCCCACGGCACTACGCACCCCGATTGGAATTGTCCGTGCCTATGGCACTTGCTAGGTGGTGGCTCAAACACTAAATCGATTCATTAGTGTGTGATCCTCTTCTTAGTAGCACGGAAGAGAATTATCCGTGCTTACCGCACTCCCCCAATTATACATTTAAGCTAGCTATAAAGATCTATCAATTTGCTACAAAGAACACTTCGAAATTCAATAAGACTTCAAGTGTGATCACAAAAAGGCACGTGTATTAAAACTTGCCAATGTCAATTAAACTCAATAAGTATCCCCCTTCTCGACAAATGAGTATCCCTTTCTCAACAAAAGGAGTCAAACTACTACAAATTCATGAATATGCTTTCCGAATTTTGCAAGGGAAAGAGATATTGCATTCAGAAATTACTGCGGCTGTATTATGTTGTTAGGAATCCCAGACGGAGAGGGTTTTTGATATCCAAATCAAGAAAAACCAGAATAATTTCCGCCAAATCAAGGAAAGCTTTTCAAATAAATCTCTTCATTAGTCTTTGAGTGTTGAATTTCTTCAGCAAATGTGCTTTTGAATACATAAAGAGGAGAAATGCTCAGGTCGCCATATACTACATCAAGGCTTTGATAAACCAAGAGCAAAATATTCTTCCAAGATTCCTTCCGTAATGCAATTCAGCAAGCAGTTTACCAGAGCTGCTTCAGTCAAGAAAGCACAGTTGAACTCCCAAGAAGTGAATGTTGACAGTGCAATATTGAGAACTTAAATCTGGTTTGGAATCATAATCATGCCCAATTGCAAGAAACTCATCAATGGGTACATTTGGTGGGCTCATAATAATTATTTGAAAATCCAAATTTTTTAACTTGTAGACAAACCTTGGAAGCGCTCCAACACTTTGAGTAGTTAGGATCCATGCTTCTTATGCTCCAATGTTTATCTTGTTTGTGGGGAAAAGCTAGATGCAGATCCTCATTGCATAAGAACAGAAAATGTTGATGTAGATACTGAGATACAAAAATTATAAACAGACATGAAAAAATACATAATACATATAGTAACCAATTTTTCGTTCGAGATTCAAAGGAAGAGTACCTAACCCATTGCAATTGAGCCTGAGCACAACAATTAGACTCCATTTAAATGGACTTTTATCATTATCATTCAAATGAACTCAAAAAAAAAAAAAACAAATTTAGATGAACTCAAAAAATAATAATACCAATTTAGATGAACTAAAAATATATATATTACCATTGGCAGGTGGAGGTATTTAATGTTTCTTATCCAACTTCAGCAGTTCAAATTCAACTTAACATTTTTTCAATGTTGTGTTTCTCTCTCTCTGCCCCTAAAGGATCAGCAAAAACAATAAACCCAAGGCCATGGGCGCGCCCTGTGCTCTGATCCATCATAATTACTGATTCCAAAACTTCCTCGAAATCCCACCAATGAATAATTTTGCTAGATCAGATTGCATTTTCTGTACAAAAGCTAAGATCAGTTTTACTCAAATTAAAATAAAAAACAAACTTTTTCTGGCAAATAATTGCAAGACCAATAATTAAGATTTTGACAACTATTATTTAGATCTTAGGCAATAAAGAGGTAATAATCTTGCCTGCACGCGACGAACAACAATTTGATCTCTTGGGATCTTAGGCAGTAAAGAGGTAATAGTCTGTGGTTCTAGATAGCAATGTCACATAACCTGAACCCCGGGACCTTAAATTAGTGAATGATTTGTGGCCAAAGGTATCGATAACTAAAAGACCTGGGGCATTTAGCTTTGTATATTTTTGTACCTTTGAAGGAAGAACAACAAAGGGCATTAAAGTAACAAAGCACTTGAAAGGTTCGTGTTAGAGTATTTTTTTGGCCGATTAGAAATTAGAAAATAACAAGACCTCTCTACAATTAAATCCATTGCCAAGACTGTTCGTTAACATACTTGAAATGTAAACAAAATTTTAAAATTTGAAAACCTTGTCTAGTTAGTTACAAACCTGGAATGGAGACGGAAACCATCAAAAAGTCGGCACTAACATGATTCTCTCTCAACCATTCGCCTTTCTGATAGAGAAAATGCTCAATAGAAGTAGCACCCAATGTAAGGAACAAAACACATACCAGTCAGAACACTCTTTCAACTACTTAAGAGTTCATCTAGACCATAGCCACCTTCAGCAGTTGTTATTTCCAAAGCATAACCTTGCCACCAGATTATAAAGTTTGGAAGTTAAGGAAATGATGCAATATGAAGTAGGAAAATTATCCAAACCCGGCAATGATTTTCATCCACGACACTACATTTCTCACGGACATTTCATCAAGCATTTCGTACGCATACCTTAGCTCACTACATTTACAGTAAAAACTAATCAAAGAACTGCAAACATAAACATTGCTCAAATACCCAATTCTGGGAGTCTGAGAGCTGTTTCCTCTTTGGGAGATGATCAGCCAAAGCCCAATGGTGCAACTAATGTAGTATTAACTTTTGGCCTTTCTTGAGTGAATCAAAAGATAATAAATCTCAAACAAATAATGGAATAGCCATTTTAACTTTGTTAGAAGAGTATGCAAAAAAAGTTCATACCCCTCATAGTCCCATGCATATTAACACAAAACCAAAGGCACATCAAATTGTTTCAAACACTTTGTGCGGGGAAAAAAATAGTGAGCAAGGAATTTTGCCCTATGTGAAGTCTAAAGACTTGAAACCATACATGTGCATCTTTCTCATTTCGTCGAACACCTGGAATGCATACTACAATTTTTTTGAGAAAAGTTTGAAGTCTAAAGACTCTAAACCATACGTCTTTAAGCAAGTGTTGAAAACTCTCACGTTGTCCATCATCATATACATGGCTGAAAATTAGTTGCTATAATAAACTATCATCAGGCCTCGGACTCCCAAAAATTGATGGCATAGCTGCAAGAAAAATACCCAAAAAAAACAAACACTGAACAACGCAGCATCAGCCCAAGTAAGTAACTGATGCACTCACAATTAAAGCCCCGACAGAGCCCAACTATAACCTGGTACTAAAGAGGGTTGAAACAAAATTGCTCAATTAAACACAAAATCCAAATCTTCCGCAAACAATCATGCCAAATTGAATATTTTTTAAATGCTGTGTAAACTCATAACAGGAATCAAAACACTTACCCCAAACGTAGTAGCGATCCCACCTTAAACATGGCCGTCCGGGAAGGAAAGATCACAGATCTCTGTTATCCAACGATCAAATTGAAACAGATGGCATTTTACGGTGGACGGTGGTAATGACATCATTGACGGTGGGAGCCTCTGATGGCGTCAATTGGGAGCCTCTGAGATGTCGCTTGGGAGCCTCTGAGATGTCGCCGGCTGATGGCGTCATTGACGGTGGACGGTGGTACGTTACTCCACAGAGAGGGTACTCAGCTGTGAATTTTGAATTTAGGCAACAGACGGCTGTGAAGAGAGCCCGGACGATGACAACAGATGGCATTTTTGCAATTTAGGGAAAAACAATGGGCACTTCAATAGAGTTGGAAGAATGCCTCTCAACCCTTGGATCAAATAAACCTCAGCCATTGGATGTGTTTGTGTTTGTGTGGTCCCCACACCGTTATGTTTTATTAGATAGATATTTATGTAGTGTACTAGTGCAAGGGAGAGAGAGAGAGAGGAGAGATGAGCCGAGAGAGAGAGAGAGAGAGATAAAGGAGGAGAGATTCGGCCAAAGGGAGGGAGAGAGAGAGAGAGAGGAAGGAAGGAAGAAGAAGGGTTAGTTGTACCATGCTTGATCTTTCTTTGTCCTTTCAAATCCTTGGGAAATATTCTCCTAGCCAAAATCTATCTTCTCCTTGTCCTTTCTTGGATGGTTTCACAGTAGAATCTTGTACGACTACCAATAGTTTAATCTTGTTCACACCTTTTATCTTCCAAGAAGGACCAATCTAGTCATGCAAGCCTAGAGTTAGGCCTTTGATCTTCCATGATGGCATGACAAGTGTCAATTGAGGTAGAAAGAGAGAGAGGGGGGCCGGCCTTGAGAGAGGAGAAAGAGAGCCAATGTCTTGGCCTATAAATAGAAGCCATTCCAAGCTTCAAAGCTCATACCTTCAAAGCTTTGCTCTTCCTTCTCTCTAGAAACCATTTCTGTTTTTCTGGGCAGCTTACTGTCCCTTTGGAAATCCCCAGTTTTCTCTGGCTTTGAGTAGTTTTTAGAGCCAACTTCCTTCGGGAAAGTTGTAGAGGACTTCGAAGCCTTCAAGTTAGAATCAAGAATCACCCCAATCGGTGAAGAAATGACAAAGATATTGTCATTCAAAGTTCAGTAAAAATCTCAAATTTTTATTTCCAGACAGCTTACTGTCTCTTTCTTTATCACCATTTTTCTCCTTCTTAGAGTAGTTTCTAGGATCAACTGTCTTCACAAAAGTTGTAGAGAATTTCTTGAGCTTCGATTTGGACCCAAGAAAAAGCACATTCGGACAAAGATTGACCGAGTTACTGCCGTCCAAAGTTCGGGCCAGATTCGCAAGTTTCATCACCCATGGATTTTCCACTAGCTTACTCGGCCCCGACTAGTTTCGGATCAAGGTAGGATACTCTTACCCTATCCTAAGTTATGTATGATCTTCTTATTTTCCATCTCAAGTATAACGTATGTTGTTTTGATCTCTAAGAAAGAACTTATCGTTTGGAACGAAGTATTCGTATTTTGATCTTTTAAGATGTTTATGAGAATGCATATATGAATTGCTTGTATTACTTGTGACACGATAAAACATAAGTGATTTATCACTCCAAGGGCGTCCGAACATGTGGCGTTATACTTTAAGCGTTAATGTGAGCGTGATTAGCAATATAGAGTTAAATGATCTTGTTTGTTTACAAGGAATGATTTATGTTACCTTTGTCCTGCCTCACAGTCTTGCATGTAAACGAGACACGAGAACCGAGAAAGTAGAAACATGGCACCTAGGGGTGTGGTTAATGAAAGGAAATGTTTTCCGAGGAAGAAATTTGTTTTCCAAAAAAGAAGATATCTTAGAAACTACATAATGACCATTTCAAGGGTATTATGTATGTGTGTGTGTGTGTGTTCCAATGGGAATCCGGAATAGCGGAACCATTGTGAGGTTGTGTGCGTTCCCATGGGATCCCGGACCGGCGGAACCATGGTGAGGTATAGCTTGGTTATCCGCGGTACGGAGCCAATGCAATTGTGTGCCAATGGGAACCCGGCGCGGCGGAACCATTGTGAGGATACTCGGGAACCCGGCGCGGCGGAACCGAGGTTGGGTGTGTGGCTTGGTTATCTGCGGTACGGAGCCAATGTCAAATGATTTTACAAGGATGGCTGTGTAGCTTGGTTATCCGTGGTACGGAGCCAATGCAAAGGATTTTGAAATATTATTTTGTAAGTGAAAATGATTGACATGGTCTATGACGAGTCGTGTAGGAGAAATCGGGAAATCTTGGACACCAACGTTAGATAGTGAATGTGGATGTGTTATCGTCATTTATTTGATTTCTATGATCTTTTGTTTGTAAGTTATGGGTTAGTGGGTAGGGTTACTCTATTGAGCTTTCGTAACTCATGGTGTTACCTTCTGGTGACCCTGGCATATTATATTGGTGGCGACGCCGGTATAATGTGTCAGACCTTGTAGATGATCAAGACGAACAGTTCCCTTGGAGGCCTTCGGAGCTGAGGAGCGTGTCAGAATGGAGGAGCAAGCGGAGCAGTAGTTAGGAGACTTAGTTCCTCCTTTATCGAATGAGTGTACCCTTTCTTTTGATATATTTATGATGTAATAATGAGCCAAACTCTCTTTATTATGTAATAAATGCATCATTTAACGTATCCAAAATTCGGGGCGTTACACCCGAACTCCGATTTGGACATGGTTTGAACCGTTGAAAAGCTTGTCTAGCCTAATTTCTAACCTAATTAGTTTTACTCCAATAATATTTTTACACCAAAAGATAGGTCAATTTTACCCTCAACAGGCCGAAAAGTATGTTATTTTGAAAAAAATCATTGAATCACACTTACATTAAACCGGATTGAAACCAATTTTATATGGATAAAGAGGTACTGAAATTGGCAAAATATGGTGTGATTGAAGTACAAAATAATAGATTTTGATTTATCGAAAGCTGGACGAAAGTAGACCAATTCAATGATTGTCGGAGCCACTATGGCTAAAACATGTTTTCATGCCCTTCCACTAATTGTCTGTTCCATTCACTACTCACATTCCCAGTTCTATGGCATTCGTACATTTCTTAAGAGCTCCCAAAACTACAATTTGAAACCTATATCTTAAGTCCAAACTTATCTAGACACTTCAATTTGAAGCTTGACATTGAGAAAGAGCTTTAGAAAGTAACTTCGAACAAAAACATGACTTTGCCTTTGAACTCGAAATAAAGGTTCAAAGGACATGGGATTAGGTACCATTTTTCCAAGTGACTAAGCTGGATAAGAATCTAAGCAGCCATTCTTACGGTTTTGGACTGTTTGTCGCGTAGACAATAT
The DNA here is from genome assembly GCA_019656295.1 of Rhododendron mucronatum var. ripense. Classification (NCBI taxonomy): domain Eukaryota; kingdom Viridiplantae; phylum Streptophyta; class Magnoliopsida; order Ericales; family Ericaceae; genus Rhododendron; species Rhododendron mucronatum. Next base: position 1,572,468 of record BPLT01000011.1, read on the forward strand.
TGGTAAGCATATTCGCGATGGATGCTCTTTTATCAGTACTTGTGTACTTGGGCTCCCCTCCGCCTTGTATCCATTTCTTGATGAGAACGTACCAATCTGTGTTCTGTTTATATCTTGTTTAGGCTGTACATGAATCCAAGGATTACCCCAAGCCCTGCTGCAAGATATTTGCCAGAGTGAGATAAAGCACTGAATATGCTCTCGTGTTGGTTTTTTATAACATCAGGTGAGCCATGGATGTGGGAAATCTTGTTTAACCACATAAAATGGCATGTGTACGCTTCCTTCTCGTGATTGGTTTTAGTCTTCGCGCTCGCTCAGGTTTGGTCCATTGCACAACAACACGTACTCCATGTGTCTACAGTTATGAAGGAAATAGTGAATGTGTTCGGGAGCTTGCCTAGGAGCCCGTCCAAATCATATTTGCGATTCTGTATTGTTTGTCTTTTCCTGTTATGATTCTTTTTTCCCATGCTTCTTTTTCCTTCATTTACTGCCACGTAGGATCTCGGCTTTCTTGGAATGTTTCTGGAAAGAAGTAACAAGACCAGCTAGAACGTGATGGCCCTAAATCACCGTAGACACAAAGAGCAATCGGTAATGAATCTAATGATGAGCAATCTGTTAGGAATGTCTTGTATTCCTTAGTCCCACATTGGTTAATTAAGTAGTTCTCGTTTTTGTAGCCTATTATAAATAGGGCTTTTGGGGAACTTCTAAAGTATCTTTTGGGCTTTCATATTTGTGGCCTTTCTAGAGTTACGGATTATAGCCGGCTCTTTGTATCTCTTCTTCACGTTGGTTAGTGAATCCTCCCTCTCTTCGCCCGTGGACGTACCCATCTTGGGGAACCACGTATATCTTGTGTCTTTGTGAATTCTTGTTTGGTTTTCAATTTCTCGTTCTTAGCTTGCATTCATAGCGTTCGTTACAACAAACTGGTATCAGAGCCTGAGGTTGCAAAAACTAGGGTTTCGTTTCCGATTGTGGCTATGGCGGCTAAATTTGAGATTGCGAAGTTTGATGGGCAGAGCAGCAGTTTCAGTCTTTGGAGAGTAAAGATGAAGGCTCTGTTAACCCAACAAGGATTGCACAAAGCTTTGTTAGGCAAGACTAGTTCTGGAATCAAAGAGGAAGATTGGGATGATACGGATGCCAAAGCTCTGAGTTCTATTCAGTTGAGTTTGGCAGATGACGTTCTTCGCGAGGTGGAAGAAGAAACTTCAGCAGCAGGAATTTGGCTGAAGTTGGAAGGCATATATATGACGAAGTCGCTCACCAACAGTTTATATCTTAAACAACGTCTTTATACGTTTCGTATGCGAGAAGGTATACCTGTTAAAGATCATTTAGACGAGTTCAATCGTATTATTATGGATCTGAAAAATATTGATAGTAAAATTGAGGATGAGGACCAAGCCCTAATTTTGCTATGTTCTTTACCACTTTCGTATGAGCACTTTGTTACAATCCTATTGTATGGCAAAGACACAATATCCATGGAGGATGTTAAGGCCAGCCTATATTCGAAAGAATTGAGGAAAAAAGTGTCAGGTGAGGGTGATGCGCATGCGGAGGGTTTGTTTGTTAGGGGAAGAACAACAGAAAGGGTGGAGTCAAGTAATAGGGGAAGATCCAAGTCATCAGGTAAGAAGAAGGGAAAGTGCAATTATTGCAAGAAACCCGGGCACTGGAAAAGTGACTGTTTAAAACTCAAGGAGAAGGAAAGAGAAGACCAAAAAGGGGGTAAAGTAATTGCTGGAATTTCTGAAAGTTCAGATGAGTCAGATAACGTGTTATCAGTTACAGAGGGCGATTCTCGCTCTAATACCGAGTGGATTATGGATTCTGGATGTTCATACCATATGTGTCCGCATAGAGAGTGGTTTTCTACTTATGAGGCGGTCAATGGTGGTACAGTTTTGATGGGCAACAACATGGCCTGTAAGACTGTTGGTTCAGGAACGATTCAGCTTAGGATGCATGACGGTATTATTAGGACTTTATCTGAGGTTCGACATGTTCCAGATTTGAAGAAAAATCTTATATCCTTGGGTGCTCTTGATTCTCATGGTTGCAAATTCCTCGGTGAAGGTGGAGTTTTAAAAGTCTCGAAGGGTGCATTGGTACTGATGAAGGGTCAGAAGCATGGTAACCTCTATACACTCCAGGGTAGTACAGTTTTAGGTGCTGCAGCAACGGTTGCTTCATCCAAGGTTTCAGATTCAGACTTGACTCGTTTGTGGCATATGCGCCTTGGGCATATGAGCGAGAGAGGGATGACAGTTTTGAGCAAACAGGGTTTGCTATGTGGCCAGAAAACTGAGAAGCTGGATTTCTGTGAGCATTGTGTCTACGGCAAGCAGTGCAGGGTAAAATTCAGTACAGCTGTTCATCGCACCAAAGGCACGGTGGATTATTTTCACTCGGATTTTTGGGGTCCCGCAGAGGTAACTTCTAAAGGTGGTTTTCGTTATTTTATGAGTATTATCGATGATTTCTCTCGTAAGGTTTGGGTGTATATGTTGAAACATAAGAGTGACGCCTTTAATACATTCAAACAGTTTAAAACTTTGATTGAGAATCAGACTGGTAAGAAAATAAAACGTTTGAGAACTGACAATGGTATGGAGTTTTGTCTTGCCGAGTTTGATAGGTTCTGCAGTGATGAGGGCATTGTGAGGCATCACACAGTGAGAAACACCCCTCAGCAGAATGGTGTGGCTGAACGAATGAACAGGACTCTTTTGGAGAAGGCTCGTTGTATGTTGTCCAATTCCGGATTGGGCAAAGAATTTTGGGCTGAAGCCGTTTCCACGACATGCTATTTGGTGAACAGGTCTCCGTCGACTGCTATTGAGTGTAAGACTCCTTTTGAGGTATGGTCAGGTCATCAACCTGATTACTCTATGCTGCGTGTGTTTGGGTGTCCAGCTTATGCTCATGTGAATGAGGGTAAGTTAGAGCCACAGGCCAAGAAGTGTATTTTCTTGGGTTATCAGGCAGGTGTGAAAGGGTACAGATTGTGGTGTCCTGAAGATTCAAAGTTTTTGATCAGTAGAGATGTTACTTTTGATGAAAACTCTATGATTAAGGGGTTTAAGCAGGTTGATGATACAGTTCAGGAACAGAGTGTTCCAAAGCAGGTGGAGTTTTTGAGTGGATCTTCCGACTCAGGGAAGAAGCACATTGATAAGCCAATTGAAGAGGAGTTCAAGAGTTCAGACACAGAGGTTGATGCGTTAGTTGAGCAGCCACGCACTATTGCTAAAGATAGGCCAAGGAGGGAGATTCGGCCTCCTGAAAGGTATTCGGCTTATTCTGAGATGGTGGCCTATGCTTTATCAGTTGCTGAAACAGTTGAGTATGAGGAGCCTTCCAACTATACAGAAGCTGTTTCGAGCATTGAGTCTGCACAGTGGTTTGTTGCTATGAGTGAGGAGATTGAGTCTCTTCAGAAGAATCAGACATGGGAGTTAGTAGAACCGCTGAAAGGGAAGAGGATTGTTGGATGCAAGTGGGTCTTCAAGCGCAAACCAGGTATTCCAGGGGTAGAAGATGCTCGGTTTAAAGCTCGGCTAGTGGCGAAAGGATACAGCCAGAAGGAAGGTGTTGATTACAATGAGGTATTTTCACCAGTTGTAAAACATAGTTCCATTCGCACTTTACTTGCTATTGTTGCATGTTATGATCTTGAGTTAGAGCAACTTGATGTCAAAACTGCGTTTTTGCATGGCGAGCTTGAGGAACAGATTTATATGCGTCAGCCTGAGGGATTTGTTGTTTCTGGTAAGGAGGATCACGTTTGTTTACTTCGTAAATCTTTGTATGGCCTCAAGCAATCCCCTAGGCAGTGGTATAAGCGGTTTGACACTTTTATGATAAGCCAGTCATATTCTAGGAGTGAGTATGACAGTTGTGTGTATTTTCGAAAGCTTCCAGATGGTTCATTTGTTTATCTACTGTTGTATGTTGATGATATGCTTATTGCTGCCAAGAGTGTATCAGAAATCAACAGGTTGAAACAACAGTTAGGTGGTGAATTTGAGATGAAAGATTTGGGTGCCGCAAAACGTATTTTGGGTATGGAGATTTGCAGAGATCGAGTAGCTGGCAAATTATTTTTGAATCAGAAATCTTATGTTCTTAAAGTGCTTGAGCGCTTTGCCATGCAGAACTCGAAACCAGTCAGTACCCCTTTGGCAGCACACTTTCGACTTTCAGCTGAGTTGTCACCACAGTCGGAGGATGAGGAGAAGTATATGTCTCAGGTTCCATATTCGTGCGCAGTTGGGAGCCTTATGTACGCCATGGTATGTACTCGTCCTGATATTTCACATGCAGTTAGTGTCGTTAGTCGTTATATGGGGCGTCCAGGAAAGGCACATTGGGAAGCTGTGAAATGGATACTACGGTATTTGTGCGGAACTGCAGATGTTGGTTTATTATTTAGGATTGCCAATTCTGGTGATCATGCTGTTGGTTATGTTGATTCGGATTTTGCCGGTGACCACGATAAGAGGAGGTCTCTGATAGGTTATGTCTTTACTCTGTCCGGAAGTGCCATTAGTTGGAAAGCTACTTTACAGGCTACAGTCGCGCTGTCTACAACAGAAGCGGAGTATATGGCCATTGCTGAAGCTGTGAAGGAGGCATTGTGGATGAGAGGTTTGCTTTGTGAGCTTGGTCTTGCACAGGGTGTCAGTTCAGTATTTTGTGATTCGCAGAGTGCTATACATTTGACTAAAAATCTGATGTATCATAAGAGGACCAAGCATATCGATGTCAGGTATCACTTCGTTCGGGATATCATCTCACAGAAGCAAGTTGAGGTGAAGAAAGTGGGTACGGCAGATAACCCAGCAGATATGTTGACTAAACCGGTTCCGTTTGCCAAGTTCAAGCATTGCTTGGGCTTGCTTGGTATTTGCAGTTGATCGCCCCTCGGGGGCATTTGGCGAGTGAAAGGTTAGAAGGGGAGAGCTATATTTGGTGATTTGGTTCAGTGGAATTCAAGTCAAGGTGGAGAATTGTTAGGAATGTCTTGTATTCCTTAGTCCCACATTGGTTAATTAAGTTGTTCTCGTTTTTGTAGCCTATTATAAATAGGGCTTTTGGGGAACTTCTAAAGTATCTTTTGGGCTTTCATATTTGTGGCATTTCTAGAGTTACGGATTATAGCCGGCTCTTTGTATCTCTTCTTCACGTTGGTTAGTGAATCCTCCCTCTCCTCGCCCGTGGACGTACCCATCTTGGGGAACCACGTATATCTTGTGTCTTTGTGAATTCTTGTTTAGTTTTCAATTTCTCGTTCTTAGCTTGCATTCATAGCGTTCGTTACAACACAATCTTTGCATGTATCTAGTAATATCACGGAAAATTGAAATCAGTGTCAGTAAAGGAATAAAGTATGAACAAATTACTACCAACTCATACATCTACACCCATCATGGTCTGCTTGATTAAAGTCGCTTGTAACAAGGACCCTATTTCCATTGATAGCAATAGCAAGAATTCCACACATTACAGCAATCTGGGCACCCATACCAAGTCGTGGCAGCGTCTCCCAGTCAGGTACAAGAAACTTCACATTAGGATCATTGCAGGTCAGAGGAAGCTGATGAATCGCTTATGTCTCGCTGCACTTTCGTAGTGAATGGATAAAAACGAACAGCTGACTTCTTGTAATTGTACCATCAATATGATCACACCAACAGTTGGCCATTTAAATTGTCAAAGATTCACCTCATTGCTATTGCAGTAGACAAATTGTAGACTTTAAATGTCAAAAAAAGGAAAACCAAATCATTTCATTCCCTTCAGTTTGATTTTCCTTTATTTTCGCAGAATTCAAAGCTAAAAACTGCAATTCATAGATGATCACCTCCAGATTAGGAAATTTTCTGGACTTGCACAATAAATATGTTAACACAAACGATCATTTTATCTGCTTTTGAAAATTACATAAAATTAAAAAGAAGATGGATAGATCAACCGAAATGCTACAAAAGACAAACTCGCTAAAAAAAAAAATGGTTGACCTTCTTATGCATATTTCTGTATGGAAGTGCGGTGGTAATTATGTTGGTGTAGGTGGTGAAGTGATGGTGGTGCTCCATTGAACTTTGTAGTGGTCAGCTTACTACCAACTTTTCATAAATTAAACATGAGTATTTTTATGATTGGATTTCACTATCTTTTAGTACTTTGAAATTCCTTTTCATCGATATATAATAGGTCTTTATCGAATTTAAGATGAGGGAGATGCGAGCTCTTTACTTAATGGTTTACTTTTCGACTCACTGAGGGTAAATTGGTCATGTCTTTTGTTGCAAAAATAATTTAGGATTCAAACTATTTGGGTTAGAAATTAGACTTAAAGAGCTTTTAAACGGTTCAAACCTTGCAAAAATCGGAATTCGGGAGTGTCTGGGACAAACTCGCAAATTTTGAGCAATTGTGGAGTCTTAATATATGCACCCCAGGCGCAATACCATGCTCCCGAGGCGCAATCCCTTGCACCTAGGCGCATCTTCGGAATTTTAAAACCAAACTCCGATTTGGACGTGGTTTGAACCGATGAAAAGCTTGTCTTGCCTAATTTCTAACCAAATAACTTTACTCCAAATTTATTTATTCACCAAAGGATAGGACAATTTTACCCTTAATTGGTCGGGAAAAAATAATTTTGGAAAAATCATTGAATCACGTTAACTTTAAACCGGATTGAAACCTATTTTATATGGATAAAGAGTGTATTTAGATTACTAAAATTTGCTGCGATTGAACCATAATTATAATAGATTTTGGTTTATCAAAAGTTGGTCGAAAGTAGACCAATTCAAAGATTATCGGAGCCACTAAGGCTAAAACATGTTTTCATGCCCTTCCATTAATTGATTCTTTGTTCCCTTTGGTAATCGCATTCCAAGTTCTAAGGAGGAGTCTTCGTTCTTTTATAAAGAGCTCCAGAGAGTTTATAGAACTTTTTACACTTCATGGAACAACACAAAACTGCTTTATCATCGATGTTCGCCTAATTCACAGGGCTTGTACATTTAAGAACCCAAATTTTGGTGTCCATACCACCAACTATATCACTTGACCCCTACAACTCCCAAATCACCATCACCACCCTCATTTGATAACCGCATTACCCCACAAGTATTGACGTCACTACCTTGAGTACAATCGCCTCACCATTGCGAGGAAAATGGTCATATCTTTTGATGTACAAATAAGTTTGAATTCAAACTCTTTGTGTTATAATGTAAATTCAAAAAACATTTTAGAGCAAAGTCTACTTTCACCCCCTGTGGTTATCGCCATGTGCAGATACCCCCCTCATGGTTCAAAACTGAGCACATAACCTACCTATGGTTTTGAAAATGTGCAAATACACCCCCTGCCGTCATGTTTTCCTTCCATATTAACGGAGGTGTATCTCGCACGCCTCTAAAATGTAATCTGAGTCGTTCATAATGTATTAAATAAAAAATAGAGTATCTCTATAAAAAAATTATCTTGATCAGGAATCAATAACCCAGTGATCTAATTTTTAATAAATTCAAATTTGAAATTTTAATTTCATAACAAAATCGATTTGACCATGGGCTTTTTATTTTTTGATTTTGATTAACTTGAATTTTGGCATAGATGTAGTACTCATCAAAATTTACAATATTAACAATTTGGATTTAAGTTTTGGTATAAGGGATGGTGTGATTAGATTTAAAAAAAAAAAAAAAGAATCTAGGGACATGATGAGGGTATATCGGTCTTTTAATGCTGTGTCCGTTAATATGGATGGAAAATATGACGGCATGGGGTCTATCCGCATATTTTCAAAACCACAAGTAGATTATGTGCTTAGTTTTGAACCATGAGGGGGGTATCCGCACATGGCGATAACCACATGGGGTCAAAGTAGACTTTGCTCAACATTTTAATGGTTCAAACCACCAGCAAATCAACGTTTGAGAGTGTCCAGGATGAACCGACAAATTTTGACTTGTTCTGAAGGAGATTAGAAATGTGAAATACATAATCGTAGACCTAAGCTTGCATACATGAAATTCTAGAATTCATAGTTTAACAAATTGAACAACTGTTTATAAAACCATGCACTTTTTTTTTCTTTGTTTTTGTTTTTGTAAATGGCATCTTGCAGATCAAGTGATCAAGATGCAGAGTATACCATGACATATGTGAAGGAAATATTGGTTGTCTTTGTGAAGGAAATTTCCCAGTATACATGTGTATATATATATATATGGAAATATTTAGATGGAAATTTAACTTCCTGATCGAATTGGAAGAAGAGTGGGGTTTAATCTGGGGAAATGGCTTGGGGGAAATATTTTAGGCGATGCCAGGTACAAAGAATTTTTATCCTAAAATTATCAGGAATGCACTTGTAGAGGGTATTTATAACGGGTGATTTTCAGGTAAAATTCTTTGTACGTAGCACTTTTGAATATTTTATTGTTGCCAAAAGCGTCTGAACGGTTATACGCTTGAGTTATGAGATTAGTTTTGTTTACGAATTACTCCTGGCCGCATCGAATTACACTTGGCAGACACGAATTGCATTTGGCCGCGTCGAATTGCAGTTGGCCGCACTTGGCCGCATCCAATTTGAGGCGGCCAAGTGCAATTCGATGCGGCCTAGTGCAATTTGAAGCGGCCAATTGCAATTTGATGTGGCCAAGTGCAATTCGGTGCGAAAAAGTGTAATTCCTTGTGGCCAGGTGCATTTCGATGTGGCCAAAAGGAATTCAATGTGACCAAGTGCAATTCGTAGTAACCCCAAGTGCAATTCGATGCCAAGGAGCGACAAAGAAGCCACGGCATTTGATGCCAAGGAGCTCCATCGCCATAAACACAAGAAATGGCAACTCTACAGCGTAGCCTTCGTTGTTTTCCAGACTGGAATCATACTTCCCTTCTCCATGACAATAATGAAGGTCCAAAATCCCAAGTTCCGGGTCAGATCTGCCACCTTCGACATGTTTGATATCCCAACCACCAACACTTCCTTCAACCCATTGCGCCCTGGGCACATCTTCGGAATTTCAAAACCGACAAAACTTTGAGGTCTTGGCACAAACACTCTCAAACTCCGATTTGCACTTGGTTTGAGCCGTTGAAAAGCTTGTCTAGACTAATTTCTAACAAAATTAGTCTTACTCCAAAATTATTTATACACCAAAGGATAGGACAATTTTACCCTCAACAGATCAAAAAATAAATTATTTTGGAAAAATCACTTAATCACACTAACTTTAAACCAGATTGAAATATATTTTATATGAAGAAAGAGGGTATTTAGATTGCTTAAATATGGTGGGATTGAACCATAAAAATAACAGATTTTATTTTATCGATAGTTGGTTGAAAGTAGACCAATTCAAAGATCATTAGAGCCACTAAGGCTAAAACATATTTTCATGCCCTTCCACTGATATTCTATGTTCCGTTTCTAAAGAGCTCCAAAGAATTTATAGGACTTTTTACACTTCATCAAACAACACAAACATGCTTTATCATCGGGATTCGCCTAATACACAAGGGCTTATACATTTAAGAAACCAAATTTTGGTGTCCATACCACCAACAATATCACTTGACCACCACAACTCCCAAATCACCATCACCACCCTCATTTGATAACCGCATTACCCCACAAGAATTGACGCCACTACCTTGAGTACAATCGCCTCACCATTGCGAATAAAATGGTCATATCTTTTGATGTACAAATAAGTTTGAATTCAAACTCTTTGTGTTATAATGTAAATTCAATGAACTTTTTAATGGCTCAAACCACCAGCAAATCAAAGTTTGAGAGTGTCCAGGACGAACCGACAAATTTTGACTTGTTCTGAAGGAGATTAGAAATGTGAAATACATAATCGTAGACCTAAGCTTACATACATGAAATTCTAGAATGCATAGTTTTACAAATTGAACAACTCTTTATAAAACCATAAGGTTTTTTTTTTTTTTTTTGTAAATGGCATCTTGCAGATCAAGTGATCAAGATGCAAAGTATACCATGACAAATGTGAAGGAAATATTGGTTGTCTTTGTGAAGGAAATTTCCCAGTATATATATACATATACACACACACGGAAATTTTTAGATGGAAATTTAACTTCCTGATCGAATTGGAAGGGGAGTGGGATTTAATATGGGGAAATGGCTTGGGGGAAATATTTTACGGGATGCCAGGAACAAAGAATTTTTATCTGAAAATTATCTGGAATGCACTTGTAGAGGGTATTTATAACTAGGTGATTTTCAGGTAAAAATTCTTTGTATGTAGCACTTTTGAATATTTTATGGTTGCCAAAAGCGTCTGAACGGTTTGACGCTCGTTTTGTTTACAAATTACTCCTGGCCGGATCGAATTGAACTTGGCCGCATTGAATTACACTTGGCCGCTACGAATTGCATTTGGCCGCGTTGAATTGCAGTTGGCCGCGTTGAATTACAGTTGGCCGCATCGAATTACACTTGGCCGCCTCGAAGTGGATGCGGCAAAATGCAATTCGATGCGGCCTAGTGCAATTTGAAGCGGCCAATTGCAATTTGATGTGCCCAAGTACAATTCGACGCGGAAAATTGTAATTACTTGCGGCCAGGTGCATTTCAATGTGGCCAAAAGGAATTTGATGTGACCAAGTGCAATTCGTAGTAACCCCAAGCGCAATTTGATGCCAAGGAGCGACAAAGAAGCCACGGCATTTGATGCCAAGGAGCTCTGTCGCCATAAACACAAGAAATGGCTATACTCTACAGCGTAGCCTTCGTTGTTTTCCAGGCTGGAATCATACTTCCCTTCTCCATGACGGTCATGAAGGTACAAAATCCCAAGTTTCGGGTCAAATCCGCCACCTTCGACACGTTTGATATCCCAACAACCAACACTTCCTCCAATCCATTGTGCCGTGGGCACATCTTCGGAATTTCAAAACCAACCAAACTTTGAGGTCTTGGCACAAACACTCTCAAACTCCGATTTGCACTTGGTTTGAGCGCTGGACTAATTTCTAACCAAATTAATTTTACACCAAAATTATTTATACACCAAAGGATAGGACAATTTCACCCTCAACAGATAAAAAAATAAATTATTTTGAAAAAATCACTTAATCACACTAACTTTAAACCAGATTAAAATGTATTTTTTATGAATAAAGAGGGTATTCAGATTGCTTAAATATGGTGGGATTGAACCTTAAAAATAATAGATTTAATTTTTTTGAAAGTTGGTTGAAAGTAGACCACTTCAAAGATCATCGGAGCCACTAAGGCTAAAACATGTTTTCATGCCCTTCCACTGATATTCTATGCTCCGTTCAGTACTCGCATTCATTTCTAAAGAGCTCCAAAGAATTTATAGGACTTTTTACACTTCATCAAACAACACAAACCTGCTTTATCATCGGGATTCGCCTAATACACAAGGGCTTATACATTTCAAAAACCAAATTTTGGTGTCCATACCACCAACAATATCACTTGACCACTACAACTCTCAAACCACCATCACCACCATCATTTGATAAACGAATTGCCCCACAAGTATTGACGCCAGTACCTCGAGTACAATCCCCTCACAATTGCGAAGGAAATGGTCATATCTTTTTATATACAAATAATTTTGAATCCAAACTCTTTGTGTTATAAAGTAAATTCAACAATCTTTTTAATGGTTCAAACCACCCGCAAATCAAAATTTGAGAGTGTCAAGGACGAACCGGCAAATTTTGACTTGTTCTGAAGGAGATGAGAAATGTGAAATACATAATCGTAGACCTAAGCTTACATACATGAAATTCTAGAATACATAGTTTACAAATTGAACAACTCTTTATAAAACCATGCACTTTTTCTTTCTTTTTTTGTAAATGGCATCTTGCAGATCAAGTGATCAAGATGCAGAGTATACCATGACAAACGTGATCTGCATAGAAGGATTGTTTTCCCCCCTCTCTTCTCTTGAAATTCGTTGGCATCGTGGGCTTGCATTGAAGGAGGCAGAGGACACATGATTTGGCATTCGTTTTTCTTGTCATTTTTTTGGTCACTGTATGGAAGGGAGAATGAATTACTACCAACTTTCTGTTTCTACTTTTTGTGCGTTTGATTTTGTCTTGATTAAGATAATTACCTAGGCAATGGGAAATAGGCTGTAGAACATTACATTTGATATCCCCTGTTTATTGGCACGTAATTTCATGTGCATTCAGTTTGCTAAATGCGACATATACACTATACAGGATACATCCATATAAACAGAAAATAACTGACAAACCGCAATTTACATTATACATTCGTGGAACCGCCAGCTTTATGTATTTACTCTATAACTGCCAATACCAATCCTTGTTGACACTTAAGTAGCCGGCCATGACTTTTCCTCCAGTGTTCCACATTCCGTCTATAAGAATGCGCCAAGGGGAACCCAAGGCTTCGATGAAGAAGTGTTATTCGGCAGCCATCAAGAAATTCACCAGAGGGTAATTCGCGCTGGTTTCCCTGCCTCAATTGGCTGTGTAAGTAGCCATTGAAGACTTGAAGTGTTCCCCACTTGCTGTGTCACGTTGGTGTAGTAGAATTTCCAGTGGGGGTGTCCGGGTGTGATCTCAATCTATCGATGACCTCTTGAAGAAAAATAGCACGACGAGAAGTTGAACACAACAGCTGAACAAAAATAATTAGACAAAGTAGCCAGCCGAGCCTGTTTTCCTGAAATTTAAGTAATATGATCAAACAAGTTGAATAAAACTCCATGGTCTCGTTATTTGGTGGTGTGTCTGCGTAGAGTTCCTCGGCACAAAAACTTTAACAAGAAAACTTGAACAGAAAGCTTTAAAGTAAATTGGTCATGTCTTTTGTTGCACAAATAATTTAAGATTCAAACCACTTGGGTTAGAAACTAGACTTAAAGAGCTTTTTAACGGTTCAAATCTTGCAAAAATCGGAGTTCGGGAGTGTCCGGATCAAACACGCAAAGTTTCAGCAATTGTGGAGTCTTAATACGCCCCAGGCGCAATTCCATGCTCCCCCGGCGCAATCCATTGCGCCCCAGACACATCTGCGGAATTTCAAAACCAGCCAAACTTTGCAATCTTGCCATGGGCACTCTCAAACTCCAATTTGTTCTTGGTTTGAACCATTGAAAAGTTTGTCTAGACTAATTCCTAACTAAATTAGTTTTACTCCAAAATTATTTATACACCAAAGGATAGGACAATTTTACCCTCAACAAATCAAAAAATAAATTATTTTGGAAAAATTGTTGAATCACACTAACTTTAAACTGAATTGAAACCTATTTTAAATGGATAAAGAGGGAATTCAAAATACTAAAATATGGTGGAATTTAACCATAAAAATAATAGATTTCAGTTTATCGAATGTTAGTCGAAAGTAGACCAATTCAAAGATCATCTAAGCCAACAGTGGTAGCAGAGTGGAAGTGCGGTAGGAGTGGTGGTGAAGTGATGGTGGTGGAGGGGTGGTGGTGCTTTGATGATCTTCGTAGTGGTATGCTAGGGAAATCTATATGGGTGGCTTCAAGATCTTTTATGCTTTTGGTTGTGGTTTCTTGAATGGTAGGGAAATAAGATTTGTACCTAAGAACCCACCCTTTCTGTGGCACCTCAATAGTGGCTGTGGTGGCGGATTGGAGGGGCGGTGAATATGTGGTGCTAAATTGATGGTGCTAGTGGAGGTGTAGTAGTCATGGTGGAGTTCCATGTGGAGCAGTAGAGGAGTGATAGTCGTGGCATTGAAGTGGTGGAATGGTTAAATGAATGTAGAGACAGTAGGGTTGAGATGTGGTGTCAATGGTGGTAGCAAAGTGGAAGTGCGGTGGTAGTGGTGGTGAAGTGACGGTGGTGGAGGGGGGATGGTGTTCCGATGATCTTTGTAATCGTCTACTTATACTACCAGGTTTTCATAAATTAAACTTACTGAGGGTAAATTGGTCATGTCCATTGTTGCACAAATAATTTAAAATTCAAACTACTTGGGTTAAAAAGTAGACTTAAAAAGCTTTTTAACGGTTCAAATCTTGCAAAAAAATTGGAGATCGGGAGTATCCGGGACAAACCTGCAAAGTTTGAGCAATTGTGGAGCCTTAATGCGCCCCAGGCGCAATTCCATGCTCCCCAGGTGCAATCCCTTGCGCCCGGGCGCATCTTAGGAATTTCAAAACTAACCAAAATTTGCGATCTTGCCACAGACACTCCCGAATTCTGATTTGGACATGGTTTGAACCGTTGAAAAGTTTGTCTAGCCTAATTTCTAACCAAATTAGTTTTATTCCAAAAATATTTATACACCAAAAGATAGGTCAAGTTTACCCTCTACAGGTCGAAAAGTAATCACACTAACTTTAAACCGGATTGAAATCTATTTTATATGGATAAAGATGTATTCAAATTGGTAAAAAAATGGTGAGATTAAACCATAAAAATAATAAATTTTGGTTTATCGAAAGTTGGACGAAAGTAGACCAATTCAAAGATTGTCAGAGCCACTAAGGCTAAAACATGTTTTCATGCCCTTCCACTGATTCTATTTTCCATTCAGTACTCGCATTCCTAGTTCTAAGGCATTCGTTCATTTCTTAAGATCTCCCGAAACTACCATTTGAAACTTATAGTTGAAGTCCGAACTTATCTGGACACTTCAATTTGAAGCTTGACTTTGAGAAAGAGCTTTAGGAAGTAACTTCGGAAAAAAACATGTCTTGGCCTTTGAACTCAAATTAAGTACCGTTTTTCCTAGTGACTAAGTGTTAGCACCTTGAGAGTCAAGGCTTGCTAAGCTTGGCTAGCGGTGGCACCTTGCACCCTAGCCAACCGGTGGAAATAAAGGCATGAGGCAGGCATGTCTTTACATGGTGACCCGATGGTGTCGGTTGGTGTCGACACTGGTCCCTTAGGCAAGTGCCAGTCGTGATGCACGTGAAGGCCCGATGATATCGAGGCATGGATGCTAAACGGGAAGCAGGCTTGTGGGACAAGGCAATCGAGGAAAACGGCTAAGTATTGGGAAGCTGGGGTTGGATCACGGAAATTGGCCAGGCAACCTTGAGTTGGCTCAGGCAAAAAGGAGGCAGTCTTGAGTTGGCTCGGGCAAAACGGTTATTGACGGTTAACAGCATCCTGCACATGTTGCTGGGAGCATGGGACAGGTGTCCAAGGTAGGAAACGGGCTGCTTATGATGCTGGCAGAATGGGACAGGTGTCAAAGGCAGAAACGGGCAGTGATCGGCAGTTACAGCCAGGCAGTTTCAGAATTCAATGTGCTGGCAGATTCTGGGCGAGCCAGCACAGCCCTAGGGCAGTTGGGGGTGTCAACTGCAAGATCATGGGTTGGCCCCATGATCTCATGTACTTACTGGCCACGTTTTTATGATTGTAAGCCTATTTAGGCAAGGCATTTTCGTAGCCTAAGGCAGAGGGATGTTCTGTCTAGGCACTAGAGTGTTTCCTTTGTAAGTTGGTGCTTAATAAAGGTTGGGACGGTTCCCGTAACTCTTATGTGTGTTTCTAGACGTTCAAACTTGTTGGGTGTGTGAGTTAAACACTAGTTTGGCTGAGACCAAGTGCTGGTGTACTTGGTGCCATCACGGGTATATTTCTAGGCGAAAAACAGCCCCGTGACAGTTGGTATCAGAGCAACCCAGGTTGCAAGCAGAAGTTGCAGAGCTCCAGGTGGAGTCATGGCTGCAAACACTGCACTCGAGGCGGTACGGGTCAGAGTTACACAGTTGGAAAAACTTGTTGGCGCTGATGAATCTGATGAGGGCGTTACCTTGGTTGACCGCTTGGATGACGTGTTGGCTTCGGTCGAGTCACAGAAAACGGCTCACGAAACACACGTTGCTCAAACAGAAACCAAGTTTACAGAGTTGTTGGCGGACATGGACAAACTCTCAGATGTCATGAGGGAGCGGGTTTCTAACTTGGAGTCAGAATTGCTGGTTGTGAAGAGGGCCTTCCTTGGTCGCTCAGACGGATTCGAGACTCGTGTAAAGGTCCCTGAACTGAAGGCTTTCGGCGGTGCCCGAAATGCCAAGGAGTTGGAAAACTTTCTATGGGATATGGAGCAGTACTTTGTGGCTATTCATGTTCAAGAGGCAGATCGTGTGACAATCACCACGATGTTTCTCACGGGCGATGTGAAACTCTGGTGGAGAACTCGATGTGGGGACAGCGGGCGTCCAAAGATCGAGCAGTGGGAAACACTGAAGAAGGAATTGAAGGATCAATTCCTGCCTTGCAATTCTTCGTGGCTTGCAAGGGAGTCGCTGAAACAATTGAAGCACACAGGTACAGTACGGGATTATGTGAAGGAATTCAGTTCTTTGATGCTGGATATCAAGACCATGTCGGAGGAGGACAAAGTTTTCAACTTTATGTCGGGTTTGCAGAATTAGGCACAGTTGGAACTACGAAGGCTGGGAATCAAAGACTTGCCAACGGCTGTGGCCACTGCCGACGGGTTGGCAGATTTCAAACTAACGGGCGAATCCAATTCTTCTGAGTCCAGTACGTCAAAACCTGGTTCAAAGAAATGGGATAAGAGTCAGAAAGACAAGGGTCAGAAATCGGAATCGGTTGCGGAGGACAAACGGCATTTGGAGAATGATAGCTGTTTGGAGAATGATTCCGATTACTATGTACAACAGGCATTTGTGGGTTTTCTTCATTGTGTTGTGGGGTAGTTATGGGTCAAGTAGTTTGAGCTTTGTTGTTTGGGTTCTTTCTGTTGAGTCGAGTTTGGAATGGGGATTAGAGAGAGAGAGGATCCAAACAAGTTTGTGTACACTGCTGCGTCCAGACTCTGTAGCTAAAGTGAGATCACGATCACCCCCAGCTTTTGTTTGTTGGTTTTTTTATAAATCACCTATCTCAACCAGTTTAATTACATGCACCTCGACTAAACATGTGGCCCAATTACATCACCCACTTTCAAAGAGCACTGCTCCATATGGACTGACCCCAAAGAAATTGATAAACACTTAAGGAAGTTTTGAACCTGAGACATGAGGAAACAAAACCCGGCCCCAAGCCTGGGCCTTGACGGTTAGGGCAAACCGGGTTTGGTCACCATGAGCTTTAAGAAATTAAAGAGAAAGAACTCCTAAATCTGGAAGGCCCTGCCAGTACTTTGGTTTCAATTGCTGCCGTTCCACTTTTTTTATATCATCTTTTTCAAAAATAATGTAATTTTAAGTTTAAATATAATAAAAATAAATTTTTAATTTAATTTTTTTTTGCACCGTTTAAAAGATCTCAATGCGATCTATCAAACAAGATTCATATTGGTAGGAAATTTATTTGCGTAAATACATAATTTTTGAGCTTGAAATTACCTTCATTTTTAAAAGTTCCTTTTTTTCAGAAACCGGAACGGAACCTAGCCCACTTGCCAAAAACTAGAAGGGAGATGAGAGTTCTTTTTGTGTGTTGTTGGAAATTTTGAAAAGAAAGGCAACCACATTAACTTAATTTAATGAAAAACGAATCTTACAGGCTATAAATGGGAGATATTATTTCCTTGCCGAACATAAAAAGGCAGAACAAAAGGAATTCAATTAAATTACCAAAATGTAATTGGGCTTTAAAGTATCTTCACATTGTACAAGTTGACTAAACCAGCCAAGACCAAACAAGCCAAGCCTCGAGCCCGAGTAGCTCAGTTCATTTGCATTCCCAAGAATGAAATCCCCAATGAGGCCAGAACGAGGCCAAATTCCACTGGGAACTGGATTTTGAAATGTAACATCCAAACCTGGCCCATGCGATCGGCCTGGGTAACCAAGCTGAACCATATATTCACCTAACTTTCCAAACCAAACCGAAGGCATATATGCATGTTCTTCATTACCACACCTTAACTCCGACATTTGATCTCCAACAGTATTGTTGCATGACGAACAATCACGCATTTGAGATGCTACTCAAATGCAGTAAAGAATGTGATCACAGTTCCGTTATTTATATCCATCCATGTATGGATGATAGAGTCCCAAATATAACATATTAAACGACTGCTAAAACGATGCCGGGCTAGAAGGGGTTTCAAGTTGGACCAGCCGTTGACATCTCGGCCAGAGATGAATCGTGGGTGGCTTGCTACATGCATCCTGTAGAGGGTTACTGAGATAATTGCTGGGGATGTGGTTTCTTTCGATCCCAAACCTATCTACGGTGATTTGTGCTGTAGAAAAAAAAAAATAGAGCTGGTTGTCATACCAATTACAGCACCATTAATCACCCTAGCTGGATAGGTTTGGGATTGAAAGAAACCACAGCAATCTCAGTAATCTCCAAGATGTCGCGAGCCACCCACAATTAATTCATCTCAGTCTGAGATGCCAATTAATTACAGCACCAAGGCCATGAGGGAAGATGGAGGTTATGAGAGAATCAAAAAGGCTATTGAAAAGCTTGGGCTGAGGCACAAAGAATATATTGGTGGTTATGGTGAAGGCAACAAGTGGCGTCTCACTGGACGACATGAGACCGCTGTCGTAAACACCTTCTTATGAGGGGTTGCAAACCGTGGCGCCTCAATTAGGATTGGCCAAGACACCGAGAAAGCAGGCAAAGGGTAACTTTGATGATCGGAGGCCTGCTTCAAATATGGATCCTTATGTTGTTACTTAGATGATTGCAAACACCACCATTCTGTGGAAACCGTACGTGAGTGTGTCCAATGAAAAACGGGAAACAAGATTCGGATCTCAGAAGCCACCCCTTCCGTGGCTCCTCAATAGTGGTTTGGTGGTGGAGTGGAGGGGCGGTGATTATGTGGTGCTAAAATGATGGTGCTGGTGGAGGTGTAGTAGTCCTGGTGGAGTGGCATCTGGAGTAAGTAGTGGAGGAGTGATAGTCGTGGCATTGAAGTGGTGGTAGGGTTAAATGAATGCAGAGGCATAGGGTTGAGGTGTGGTGCCAATGGTGGTAGCAGAGTGGAAGTGCAGTGGTAGTGGTGGTGAAGTGATGTCGGTGGTAAAGTGAGGGTGGTGGCCGGAGGGTTGGTGGTGCTCCAATGATCTTCGTAGTGGTCTGCTTATACTACCAATTTTCATAAATTAAACACTATTATTGTTAAGATTGGATTCTACCATATTTTAATACTTTGAAAATTCTTTTTTTCGATATATAATAAGTCTTTCTCGGATTGAAGATGAGGGAGATGTGAGCTCTTTACTTAAATGATTTACTTTTCGATTTATTGAAGGTAAATTGGTCATGTCAATTGTGGCACAAATAATTTAAGATTCAAACTACTTGGGTTAGAAAGTAGACTTAACAAGCTTTTTAATGGTTCAAACCTTGCAAAAATTGTAGTTCAGGAGTGTTCAGGACAAACCTGCAAAGTTTGAGCAATTGTGAAGCCTTAATGTGCCCGAGGCGCAATACCAAGCTCCCCCGGCGCAATTCCTTGCGCCCGGGCGCATCTTACGAATTTCAAAACCAACCAAACTTTTGTGATCTTGCCACAGACACTCCCGAACTCTGATTAGAAGGTGGATTGGACCGTCGAAAAGCTTGTCTAACCTAATTTCTAACCTAATGAGTTTTACTCCAAAATATTTATACACCAAAAGATTGGTCAATTTTACCCTCAACAGGTCGAAAAGTAAATTATTTTGAAAGAATCATTGACTCACAACTTTAAACCGGATTGAAACCTAATTTACATTGATAAAGAGGTATTCAAATTAGTAAAATATGGTGAGATTGAACCATAAAAATAATAGATTTTGGTTTATCGAAAGCTGGACGAAAGTAGACCAATTCAAAGATTGTCGGTGCCCTTCCACTGATTCTCTGTTCTATTCGGTACTCGCATTCCTAGTTTCAAGGCATTTGTTCATTACTTAAGAGATCCCGAAACTACAATTTGAAACTTATGTCTTAAGCCCGAACTTATCTAGACGCTTCAATTTGAAGCTTGACTTTGAGAAAGAGCTTTAGGAAGTAACTTCGAACAAAAACAAGACGTCGCCTTTGAACTCGAAATAAAGGTTCAAAGGACATGGGCTTAGGTCCCGTTTTTCCTAGTGAATAAGTAGGATAAGAATCAAAATTGCCATCTAAATAGCCATTCTTTAGGTTTCGGACTTCATGTCACATAGACTACAATGGCGAGCATATTCGCGATTGATGCTCAAATATCAGTACTTCTATACCTGGGCTCGCCGCCACCTTGTATCCATTCGTGATGAGAATGCACCAATCAGTGTTCCGTTTATATCTTTTTTAGGCTGTACATGAATCCAAGGATTACTTCAAGCCCTGCTGCAAGATATTTAACAGAGTGAGATAAAGGACTAAATATGCTCCAGTGTTGGTTTTTTACAACATCAAGTGAGCCATGGAAAAATTGGATTTTTTGAAAGCAGACTTAACAAGGTTTTTAATGGTTCAAACCTTGTAAAAATTGGAGTTCGGGAGTGTCCGGGACAAACTCGCAAAGTTAGAGCAATTGTGGAGCCTTAATGCGCCCCAGGCGCAATACCACGCTCCCCAGGCGCAATCCCTTGCGCCCGGGCGCATTTTAGGAATTTCAAAACCA
Source organism: Rhododendron mucronatum var. ripense (assembly GCA_019656295.1). Lineage (NCBI taxonomy): Eukaryota > Viridiplantae > Streptophyta > Magnoliopsida > Ericales > Ericaceae > Rhododendron > Rhododendron mucronatum. The sequence continues at coordinate 1,593,085 of BPLT01000011.1, forward strand.
ACCAAATTTTGCAATCTTGCCATAGACACTCCCGAACTCCGATTTGGACATGGTTTGAACCGTTGAAAAGCTTGTCTAGCCTAATTTCTGACCTAATGACTTTTACTAAAAAAATGTATATACACCAAAGGATAGGTCAATTTTACCCTCAACAGGTCGATAAGTTAGTTATTCTGAAAAAATTATTGAATCACACTTTCTTTAAACCGGATTGAAACCAAATTTATAAGGATAAAGAGGCATTCAAATTACTAAATTATAGTGAGATTGAACCATAAAAATAATAGATTTTGGTTTATCGAAAGCTGGACGAAAGTAGACGAATTCAAAGATTGTCAGAGCTACTGAGCCTAAAACATGCTTTCATGGCCTTCCACTAAATCTCTGTTCCATTCGGTACTCACATTCCAAGTTCTAAGGCATTTGTACATTTCTTAAGAGCTCCCGGAACTACAATTTGAAACTTATATCTCAAGTCCGAAATTATTGAGACACTTCAATTTGAAGTTTGACTTTGAGAAAGAGCTTTAGGAAGTAGCTTCGAACAAAAACATGATTTGGCCTTTGAAGTCGAAATAATGGTTCAAAGGACAAGGGATTAGGTCTCGTTTTTCCTAGTGACTAAGCTGGATAAGTATATAAACAGCCATTCTTAAGGTTTTGGACCTTTTGTCTCGTAGACTATATTGGTAAGCATATTCGCGATTGATGCTAAAATATCAATTCTTCTGTACCTGGGCTCGCCGCCACCTTGTATCCATTTTTTGATGAGAACGTAACAATCTGTGTTCCGTTTGTATCTTTTTTAGGCTGTACATGAATCCAAGGATTACCCCAAGCTATGCTGCAAGATATTTGACGGAGTGAGATAAAGCAATGAATATGCTCACGTGTTGATTTTTAATAACATCTGGTAAGCCATGGAAAAATTTAGTTTTTTTAAAATAGACTTAACGAGCTTTTTAACGGTTCAAACCTTGCAAAAATTGGAGTTCGGTAGTGTCCGTGATAAACCCGCAAAGTTTGAGCAAGTGTGGAGCCTTAATGCGCCCCAGGAGCAATACCATGCTCACCAGGCGCAATCCCTTGCGCCAGGGCGCATCTTAGGAATTTCGAAACCAACCAAACTTTGTAAGAGCCGCTAAGGCTAAAACATGTTTTCATGCCCTTCCACTAATTGTCTGTCCCATTCACTACTCGCATTCCAAGTTCTATCGCATTCGTACATTTCTTAAGAGCTCCAGAAACTATAATTTGAAACCTATATCTTAACTCCGAACTGATCTAGACACTTCAATTTGAAGCTTGACATTGTGAAAGAGCTTTAGGAAGTAACTTCGAACAAAAACATGAATTGGCCTTTGAACTCCAAATAAAGGTTCAAAGGACATGGGATTAGGTACCGTTTTTCCTAGTGACTAAGCTGGATAAGAATCTAAACAGCCATTCTTAAGGTTTTGGACTTTTTGTCGCATACACTATATTGGTAAGCATATTCGCGATTGATGCTAAAATATCAGTACTTCTGTACCTCGGCTCCCCGCCGCCTTGTATCCCTTTCGTGATGAGAACGTACCAATCTGTGTTCTGTTTATATCTTGTTTAGGCTGTACATTAATCCAAGGATTACCACAAGCCCTGCTGCAAGATATTTGACGGAGTGAGATAAAGCACTGAATATGCACTCGTGTTTATTTTTTATAACATCGGGTGTGCCATGGGAAATTTTATTTGTTCAAAAGTTGACTTAACAAGCTTTTTAACGGTTGAAACCTTGCAAATTTGTAGTTCGGAAGTGTACGGGACAAACCCGTAAAGTTTGAGCAATTGTGGAGCCTTAATGCGCCCCAGGCGCAATACCATACTCACCAGGCGCAATCCCTTGCGCCAGGGCGCATCTTAGGAACTTCAAAACCAAACAAACTTTCCGATCTAGCCACAGACACTTCCGAACTCCGATTTGGACATGGTTTGAACCGTTGAAAAGCTTGTCTAGCCTAATTTCTAACCTAATGAATTTTACTCAAAAAATATCTTTGTGGAAGTGCGGTGGCAGTGGTGGTGAAGTGATGTTGGTGGTGAAGTGATGGTGGTGCTTCGATGATCTTTGTATAGTCTACATATACTTCCAGCTTTTCATAAATTAAACCCTATTATTGTTATGATTGGATTATGCCATCTTTTACTAATTTGAAAATTCTTTTAATCGATATATAATAGGTCTTTATCGGATTTAAGATGAGGGAGATGCGAGCTCTTTAGTTAAATGAGTTACTTTTCAACTTACTGAGAGTAAATTGGTCATGTCCATTGTTGCACAAATAATTTAACATTCAAAAGTACTTGGGTTAGAAAGTAGACTTAACGAGCTTTTTAACGGTTCAAACCTTGCAAAAGTTGGAGTTCGGGAGTATCAAAGACAAACCAGCAAATTTTGAGCAATTGTGGATCCTTAATGCGCCCCAAGCGCAGTACCATGCTCCCCAGGCGCAATCTCTTGCGCCCGGGCGCATCTTAGAAATTTCTTAACCAGCCAAACTTTGCGATCTTGCCATAGACACTCCCGAACTTCGATTTGGACATGCTTTGTACCGTTGAAAAGCTTGTCTAGCCTAATTTCTAACCTAATTAGTTTTACTCAAAAAAATATTTTTACACCAAAGGATATGTAAATTTTACCCTCAACAGGTCAAAAAGTAAGTTATTTTGAAAAAAATCATTGAATCACACTTACTTTAAACCGAATTGAAATCTAATATATATAGATAAAGAGGTATCGAAATTGGTTAAAAATGGTTTTATTGAACAACAAAAATAATATATTTTGGTTTATCGAAAGCTGGACAAAAGTAGACTAATTCAAAGAATGTTGGAGCCACTAAGGCTAAAACATGTTTTCATGCCCTACCACTAATTCTCTGTTCCATTCCCTACTTGCAGTCCTAGTTCTATGGCATTCGTACATTTCTTAAGAGCTTCCAAAACTACAATTTGAAACCTATATCTTAAGTCCAAACTTATCGAGACACTTCAATTTGAAGCTTGACATTGAGAAAGAGCTTTAGGAAGTAACTTCGAACAAAAACATGACTTTGCCTTTGAACTAGAAATAAAGGATCAAAGGACACGGGATTAGGTACCGTTTTTCCTAGTGACTAAGCTGGATAAGAGTCTAAACAGCCATTCTTAAGGTTTTGAACTTTTTGTTGCGTAGACTATATTGGTAAGCATATTCGCGATTGATGCTCAAATATCAGTACTTCTGTACCTGGGCTCCCCGCCGCCTCGTATCCTTTTCTTGATGAGATACCAATCTGTGTTCTGTTTATATCTTGTTTAGGCTGTACATGAATCCAAGGATTACCCCAGGCCCTGCTGCAAGATATTTGATGGAGTGAGATAAAGTACTGAATATGCTCTCGTGTTTATTTTTAATAACATCAGGTGAGCCACGAAAAATTTTATTTTTTTAAAAGTTGACTTCACGAGCTTTTTAACCGTTAAAACCTTGCAAAAATTGTAGTTCAGGAGTGTCCGGGACAAACCCGCAAAGTTTGAACAATTTTGGAGCCTTAATGCGCCCCAGGCGCAATACCAAGCTCACTAGGCGCAATCCCCTGCGCCCGGGCGCGTCTTAGAAATCTCAAAACCAACCCAACTTTGCGATCTAGCCACAGACACTCCCGATGTAACAACCCCGATTTTTAACGAATAAAAATCTCGTTGTTATTTTAAATTTGCTTATTTTCTATTTGAGTGGCTACATGATTTTCTTGATTATTTCCCGTCATAGTTAAATTTTGGTCATTTGGTTGATTCTTGACTAGAAGCCCTATTTGGCTAATTTATTTAGCTTCTAATCGATTAGTTGGAGAAACCGAACTAGAAAGTCACCTAATTACCGCAAATGGACCATTTTGCCCCTCATTAACCCTTTTGAACCTTTTTGACCCTAGACTAAGAATTGATTATTCTTTTTCTTTTAATTATGTTGGTTTATTCTTTGTACATTGGACAATAAAAGTTAGGGAAACTATTATCCATTAGATAATAGAAACCCCAATTCTTTATATTAAAAGTATACTTGGCTAAGTACTTTTATCTTTTAAAAATGGACTTTTAAAATACTTTAAAGGACATTTTTGATTAGTTTACTATATAATTTCCCTAGCAACTATTGTCCATTGGATAATAGAAATTAGGGGATTTATTACCCAATGGATAAAAGGGTTAGTCTTTCAAAGTACCATGGAATTTATTAAACTAATCTTTTCCTTTAAACCCATGTGAGGAAGTACTTATATTTTATTATGTTGTACTTAGTAGACTTAAAACCCCTAAGATTCTTAAAGTACCTTTTACTTATTTTATGTTGGGGTTTTAAACTACTTAAGGTACAAGGTACCCATGGTTATATTATTTTAGTACATGGAAGACTAAAGTAATGCCTTAAGGACCATGTGTTTATTAGTAGTTCAAATCTTAGCCCTTAAGTTTCTTGACTCAAGGTACCAAAGTACCATTACTTTATTATTCTTTCTTGCATTATATATATAGACTAGTGTTTGCCCGTGCCCACGGCACTACGCACCCCGATTGGAATTGTCCGTGCCTATGGCACTTGCTAGGTGGTGGCTCAAACACTAAATCGATTCATTAGTGTGTGATCCTCTTCTTAGTAGCACGGAAGAGAATTATCCGTGCTTACCGCACTCCCCCAATTATACATTTAAGCTAGCTATAAAGATCTATCAATTTGCTACAAAGAACACTTCGAAATTCAATAAGACTTCAAGTGTGATCACAAAAAGGCACGTGTATTAAAACTTGCCAATGTCAATTAAACTCAATAAGTATCCCCCTTCTCGACAAATGAGTATCCCTTTCTCAACAAAAGGAGTCAAACTACTACAAATTCATGAATATGCTTTCCGAATTTTGCAAGGGAAAGAGATATTGCATTCAGAAATTACTGCGGCTGTATTATGTTGTTAGGAATCCCAGACGGAGAGGGTTTTTGATATCCAAATCAAGAAAAACCAGAATAATTTCCGCCAAATCAAGGAAAGCTTTTCAAATAAATCTCTTCATTAGTCTTTGAGTGTTGAATTTCTTCAGCAAATGTGCTTTTGAATACATAAAGAGGAGAAATGCTCAGGTCGCCATATACTACATCAAGGCTTTGATAAACCAAGAGCAAAATATTCTTCCAAGATTCCTTCCGTAATGCAATTCAGCAAGCAGTTTACCAGAGCTGCTTCAGTCAAGAAAGCACAGTTGAACTCCCAAGAAGTGAATGTTGACAGTGCAATATTGAGAACTTAAATCTGGTTTGGAATCATAATCATGCCCAATTGCAAGAAACTCATCAATGGGTACATTTGGTGGGCTCATAATAATTATTTGAAAATCCAAATTTTTTAACTTGTAGACAAACCTTGGAAGCGCTCCAACACTTTGAGTAGTTAGGATCCATGCTTCTTATGCTCCAATGTTTATCTTGTTTGTGGGGAAAAGCTAGATGCAGATCCTCATTGCATAAGAACAGAAAATGTTGATGTAGATACTGAGATACAAAAATTATAAACAGACATGAAAAAATACATAATACATATAGTAACCAATTTTTCGTTCGAGATTCAAAGGAAGAGTACCTAACCCATTGCAATTGAGCCTGAGCACAACAATTAGACTCCATTTAAATGGACTTTTATCATTATCATTCAAATGAACTCAAAAAAAAAAAAACAAATTTAGATGAACTCAAAAAATAATAATACCAATTTAGATGAACTAAAAATATATATATTACCATTGGCAGGTGGAGGTATTTAATGTTTCTTATCCAACTTCAGCAGTTCAAATTCAACTTAACATTTTTTCAATGTTGTGTTTCTCTCTCTCTGCCCCTAAAGGATCAGCAAAAACAATAAACCCAAGGCCATGGGCGCGCCCTGTGCTCTGATCCATCATAATTACTGATTCCAAAACTTCCTCGAAATCCCACCAATGAATAATTTTGCTAGATCAGATTGCATTTTCTGTACAAAAGCTAAGATCAGTTTTACTCAAATTAAAATAAAAAACAAACTTTTTCTGGCAAATAATTGCAAGACCAATAATTAAGATTTTGACAACTATTATTTAGATCTTAGGCAATAAAGAGGTAATAATCTTGCCTGCACGCGACGAACAACAATTTGATCTCTTGGGATCTTAGGCAGTAAAGAGGTAATAGTCTGTGGTTCTAGATAGCAATGTCACATAACCTGAACCCCGGGACCTTAAATTAGTGAATGATTTGTGGCCAAAGGTATCGATAACTAAAAGACCTGGGGCATTTAGCTTTGTATATTTTTGTACCTTTGAAGGAAGAACAACAAAGGGCATTAAAGTAACAAAGCACTTGAAAGGTTCGTGTTAGAGTATTTTTTTGGCCGATTAGAAATTAGAAAATAACAAGACCTCTCTACAATTAAATCCATTGCCAAGACTGTTCGTTAACATACTTGAAATGTAAACAAAATTTTAAAATTTGAAAACCTTGTCTAGTTAGTTACAAACCTGGAATGGAGACGGAAACCATCAAAAAGTCGGCACTAACATGATTCTCTCTCAACCATTCGCCTTTCTGATAGAGAAAATGCTCAATAGAAGTAGCACCCAATGTAAGGAACAAAACACATACCAGTCAGAACACTCTTTCAACTACTTAAGAGTTCATCTAGACCATAGCCACCTTCAGCAGTTGTTATTTCCAAAGCATAACCTTGCCACCAGATTATAAAGTTTGGAAGTTAAGGAAATGATGCAATATGAAGTAGGAAAATTATCCAAACCCGGCAATGATTTTCATCCACGACACTACATTTCTCACGGACATTTCATCAAGCATTTCGTACGCATACCTTAGCTCACTACATTTACAGTAAAAACTAATCAAAGAACTGCAAACATAAACATTGCTCAAATACCCAATTCTGGGAGTCTGAGAGCTGTTTCCTCTTTGGGAGATGATCAGCCAAAGCCCAATGGTGCAACTAATGTAGTATTAACTTTTGGCCTTTCTTGAGTGAATCAAAAGATAATAAATCTCAAACAAATAATGGAAAAGCCATTTTAACTTTGTTAGAAGAGTATGCAAAAAAAGTTCATACCCCTCATAGTCCCATGCATATTAACACAAAACCAAAGGCACATCAAATTGTTTCAAACACTTTGTGCGGGGAAAAAAATAGTGAGCAAGGAATTTTGCCCTATGTGAAGTCTAAAGACTTGAAACCATACATGTGAAACAGATGGCATTTTACGGTGGACGGTGGTAATGACATCATTGACGGTGGGAGCCTCTGATGGCGTCAATTGGGAGCCTCTGAGATGTCGCTTGGGAGCCTCTGAGATGTCGCCGGCTGATGGCGTCATTGACGGTGGACGGTGGTACGTTACTCCACAGAGAGGGTACTCAGCTGTGAATTTTGAATTTAGGCAACAGACGGCTGTGAAGAGAGCCCGGACGATGACAACAGATGGCATTTTTGCAATTTAGGGAAAAACAATGGGCACTTCAATAGAGTTGGAAGAATGCCTCTCAACCCTTGGATCAAATAAACCTCAGCCATTGGATGTGTTTGTGTTTGTGTGGTCCCCACACCGTTATGTTTTATTAGATAGATATTTATGTAGTGTACTAGTGCAAGGGAGAGAGAGAGAGAGGAGAGATGAGCCGAGAGAGAGAGAGAGAGAAAGGAGGAGAGATTCGGCCAAAGGGAGGGAGAGAGAGAGAGAGAGGAAGGAAGGAAGAAGAAGGGTTAGTTGTACCATGCTTGATCTTTCTTTGTCCTTTCAAATCCTTGGGAAATATTCTCCTAGCCAAAATCTATCTTCTCCTTGTCCTTTCTTGGATGGTTTCACAGTAGAATCTTGTACGACTACCAATAGTTTAATCTTGTTCACACCTTTTATCTTCCAAGAAGGACCAATCTAGTCATGCAAGCCTAGAGTTAGGCCTTTGATCTTCCATGATGGCATGACAAGTGTCAATTGAGGTAGAAAGAGAGAGAGGGGGGCCGGCCTTGAGAGAGGAGAAAGAGAGCCAATGTCTTGGCCTATAAATAGAAGCCATTCCAAGCTTCAAAGCTCACACCTTCAAAGCTTTGCTCTTCCTTCTCTCTAGAAACCATTTCTGTTTTTCTGGGCAGCTTACTGTCCCTTTGGAAATCCCCAGTTTTCTCTGGCTTTGAGTAGTTTTTAGAGCCAACTTCCTTCGGGAAAGTTGTAGAGGACTTCGAAACCTTCAAGTTAGAATCAAGAATCACCCCAATCGGTGAAGAAATGACAAAGATATTGTCATTCAAAGTTCAGTAAAAATCTCAAATTTTTATTTCCAGACAGCTTACTGTCTCTTTCTTTATCACCATTTTTCTCCTTCTTAGAGTAGTTTCTAGGATCAACTGTCTTCACAAAAGTTGTAGAGAATTTCTTGAGCTTCGATTTGGACCCAAGAAAAAGCACATTCGGACAAAGATTGACCGAGTTACTGCCGTCCAAAGTTCGGGCCAGATTCGCAAGTTTCATCACCCATGGATTTTCCACTAGCTTACTCGGCCCCGACTAGTTTCGGATCAAGGTAGGATACTCTTACCCTATCCTAAGTTATGTATGATCTTCTTATTTTCCATCTCAAGTATAACGTATGTTGTTTTGATCTCTAAGAAAGAACTTATCGTTTGGAACGAAGTATTCGTATTTTGATCTTTTAAGATGTTTATGAGAATGCATATATGAATTGCTTGTATTACTTGTGACACGATAAAACATAAGTGATTTATCACTCCAAGGGCGTCCGAACATGTGGCGTTATACTTTAAGCGTTAATGTGAGCGTGATTAGCAATATAGAGTTATAAATGATCTTGTTTGTTTACAAGGAATGATTTATGTTACCTTTGTCCTGCCTCGGAGTCTTGCATGTAAACGAGACACGAGAACCGAGAAAGTAGAAACATGGCACCTAGGGGTGTGGTTAATGAAAGGAAATGTTTTCCGAGGAAGAAATTTGTTTTCCAAAAAAGAAGATATCTTAGAAACTACATAATGACCATTTCAAGGGTATTATGTATGTGTGTGTGTGTGTGTTCCAATGGGAATCCGGAATAGCGGAACCATTGTGAGGTTGTGTGCGTTCCCATGGGATCCCGGACCGGCGGAACCATGGTGAGGTATAGCTTGGTTATCCGCGGTACGGAGCCAATGCAATTGTGTGCCAATGGGAACCCGGCGCGGCGGAACCATTGTGAGGATACTCGGGAACCCGGCGCGGCGGAACCGAGGTTGGGTGTGTGGCTTGGTTATCCGCGGTACGGAGCCAATGTCAAATGATTTTACAAGGATGGCTGTGTAGCTTGGTTATCCGTGGTACGGAGCCAATGCAAAGGATTTTGAAATATTATTTTGTAAGTGAAAATGATTGACATGGTCTATGACGAGTCGTGTAGGAGAAATCGGGAAATCTTGGACACCAACGTTAGATAGTGAATGTGGATGTGTTATCGTCATTTATTTGATTTCTATGATCTTTTGTTTGTAAGTTAAGGGTTAGTGGGTAGGGTTACTCTATTGAGCTTTCGTAACTCACGGTGTTACCTTCTGGTGACCCTGGCATATTATATTGGTGGCGACGCCGGTATAATGTGTCAGACCTTGTAGATGATCAAGACGAACAGTTCCCTTGGAGGCCTTCGGAGCTGAGGAGCGTGTCAGAATGGAGGAGCAAGCGGAGCAGTAGTTAGGAGACTTAGTTCCTCCTTTATCGAATGAGTGTACCCTTTCTTTTGATATATTTATGATGTAATAATGAGCCAAACTCTCTTTATTATGTAATAAATGCATCATTTAACGTATCCAAAATTCGGGGCGTTACACCCGAACTCCGATTTGGACATGGTTTGAACCGTTGAAAAGCTTGTCTAGCCTAATTTCTAACCTAATTAGTTTTACTCCAATAATATTTTTACACCAAAAGATAGGTCAATTTTACCCTCAACAGGCCGAAAAGTATGTTATTTTGAAAAAAATCATTGAATCACACTTACATTAAACCGGATTGAAACCAATTTTATATGGATAAAGAGGTACTGAAATTGGCAAAATATGGTGTGATTGAAGTACAAAATAATAGATTTTGATTTATCGAAAGCTGGACGAAAGTAGACCAATTCAATGATTGTCGGAGCCACTATGGCTAAAACATGTTTTCATGCCCTTCCACTAATTGTCTGTTCCATTCACTACTCACATTCCCAGTTCTATGGCATTCGTACATTTCTTAAGAGCTCCCAAAACTACAATTTGAAACCTATATCTTAAGTCCAAACTTATCTAGACACTTCAATTTGAAGCTTGACATTGAGAAAGAGCTTTAGAAAGTAACTTCGAACAAAAACATGACTTTGCCTTTGAACTCGAAATAAAGGTTCAAAGGACATGGGATTAGGTACCATTTTTCCAAGTGACTAAGCTGGATAAGAATCTAAGCAGCCATTCTTACGGTTTTGGACTGTTTGTCGCGTAGACAATATTGGTAAGCATATTCGCGATGGATGCTCTTTTATCAGTACTTGTGTACTTGGGCTCCCCTCCGCCTTGTATCCATTTCTTGATGAGAACGTACCAATCTGTGTTCTGTTTATATCTTGTTTAGGCTGTACATGAATCCAAGGATTACCCCAAGCCCTGCTGCAAGATATTTGCCAGAGTGAGATAAAGCACTGAATATGCTCTCGTGTTGGTTTTTTATAACATCAGGTGAGCCATGGATGTGGGAAATCTTGTTTAACCACATAAAATGGCATGTGTACGCTTCCTTCTCGTGATTGGTTTTAGTCTTCGCGCTCGCTCAGGTTTGGTCCATTGCACAACAACACGTACTCCATGTGTCTACAGTTATGAAGGAAATAGTGAATGTGTTCGGGAGCTTGCCTAGGAGCCCGTCCAAATCATATTTGCGTTCTGTATTGTTTGTCTTTTCCTGTTATGATTCTTTTTTCCCATGCTTCTTTTTCCTTCATTTACTGCCACGTAGGATCTCGGCTTTCTTGGAATGTTTCTGGAAAGAAGTAACAAGACCAGCTAGAACGTGATGGCCCTAAATCACCGTAGACACAAAGAGCAATCGGTAATGAATCTAATGATGAGCAATCTGTTAGGAATGTCTTGTATTCCTTAGTCCCACATTGGTTAATTAAGTTGTTCTCGTTTTTGTAGCCTATTATAAATAGGGCTTTTGGGGAACTTCTAAAGTATCTTTTAGGCTTTCATATTTGTGGCCTTTCTAGAGTTACGGATTATAGCCGGCTCTTTGTATCTCTTCTTCACGTTGGTTAGTGAATCCTCCCTCTCTTCGCCCGTGGACGTACCCATCTTGGGGAACCACGTATATCTTGTGTCTTTGTGAATTCTTGTTTGGTTTTCAATTTCTCGTTCTTAGCTTGCATTCATAGCGTTCGTTACAACAAACTGGTATCAGAGCCTGAGGTTGCAAAAACTAGGGTTTCGTTTCCGATTGTGGCTATGGCGGCTAAATTTGAGATTGCGAAGTTTGATGGGCAGAGCAGCAGTTTCAGTCTTTGGAGAGTAAAGATGAAGGCTCTGTTAACCCAACAAGGATTGCACAAAGCTTTGTTAGGCAAGACTAGTTCTGGAATCAAAGAGGAAGATTGGGATGATACGGATGCCAAAGCTCTGAGTTCTATTCAGTTGAGTTTGGCAGATGACGTTCTTCGCGAGGTGGAAGAAGAAACTTCAGCAGCAGGAATTTGGCTGAAGTTGGAAGGCATATATATGACGAAGTCGCTCACCAACAGTTTATATCTTAAACAACGTCTTTATACGTTTCGTATGCGAGAAGGTATACCTGTTAAAGATCATTTAGACGAGTTCAATCGTATTATTATGGATCTGAAAAATATTGATAGTAAAATTGAGGATGAGGACCAAGCCCTAATTTTGCTATGTTCTTTACCACTTTCGTATGAGCACTTTGTTACAATCCTATTGTATGGCAAAGACACAATATCCATGGAGGATGTTAAGGCCAGCCTATATTCGAAAGAATTGAGGAAAAAAGTGTCAGGTGAGGGTGATGCGCATGCGGAGGGTTTGTTTGTTAGGGGAAGAACAACAGAAAGGGTGGAGTCAAGTAATAGGGGAAGATCCAAGTCATCAGGTAAGAAGAAGGGAAAGTGCAATTATTGCAAGAAACCCGGGCACTGGAAAAGTGACTGTTTAAAACTCAAGGAGAAGGAAAGAGAAGACCAAAAAGGGGGTAAAGTAATTGCTGGAATTTCTGAAAGTTCAGATGAGTCAGATAACGTGTTATCAGTTACAGAGGGCGATTCTCGCTCTAATACCGAGTGGATTATGGATTCTGGATGTTCATACCATATGTGTCCGCATAGAGAGTGGTTTTCTACTTATGAGGCGGTCAATGGTGGTACAGTTTTGATGGGCAACAACATGGCCTGTAAGACTGTTGGTTCAGGAACGATTCAGCTTAGGATGCATGACGGTATTATTAGGACTTTATCTGAGGTTCGACATGTTCCAGATTTGAAGAAAAATCTTATATCCTTGGGTGCTCTTGATTCTCATGGTTGCAAATTCCTCGGTGAAGGTGGAGTTTTAAAAGTCTCGAAGGGTGCATTGGTACTGATGAAGGGTCAGAAGCATGGTAACCTCTATACACTCCAGGGTAGTACAGTTTTAGGTGCTGCAGCAACGGTTGCTTCATCCAAGGTTTCAGATTCAGACTTGACTCGTTTGTGGCATATGCGCCTTGGGCATATGAGCGAGAGAGGGATGACAGTTTTGAGCAAACAGGGTTTGCTATGTGGCCAGAAAACTGAGAAGCTGGATTTCTGTGAGCATTGTGTCTACGGCAAGCAGTGCAGGGTAAAATTCAGTACAGCTGTTCATCGCACCAAAGGCACGGTGGATTATTTTCACTCGGATTTTTGGGGTCCCGCAGAGGTAACTTCTAAAGGTGGTTTTCGTTATTTTATGAGTATTATCGATGATTTCTCTCGTAAGGTTTGGGTGTATATGTTGAAACATAAGAGTGACGCCTTTAATACATTCAAACAGTTTAAAACTTTGATTGAGAATCAGACTGGTAAGAAAATAAAACGTTTGAGAACTGACAATGGTATGGAGTTTTGTCTTGCCGAGTTTGATAGGTTCTGCAGTGATGAGGGCATTGTGAGGCATCACACAGTGAGAAACACCCCTCAGCAGAATGGTGTGGCTGAACGAATGAACAGGACTCTTTTGGAGAAGGCTCGTTGTATGTTGTCCAATTCCGGATTGGGCAAAGAATTTTGGGCTGAAGCCGTTTCCACGACATGCTATTTGGTGAACAGGTCTCCGTCGACTGCTATTGAGTGTAAGACTCCTTTTGAGGTATGGTCAGGTCATCAACCTGATTAATCTATGCTGCGTGTGTTTGGGTGTCCAGCTTATGCTCATGTGAATGAGGGTAAGTTAGAGCCACAGGCCAAGAAGTGTATTTTCTTGGGTTATCAGGCAGGTGTGAAAGGGTACAGATTGTGGTGTCCTGAAGATTCAAAGTTTTTGATCAGTAGAGATGTTACTTTTGATGAAAACTCTATGATTAAGGGGTTTAAGCAGGTTGATGATACAGTTCAGGAACAGAGTGTTCCAAAGCAGGTGGAGTTTTTGAGTGGATCTTCCGACTCAGGGAAGAAGCACATTGATAAGCCAATTGAAGAGGAGTTCAAGAGTTCAGACACAGAGGTTGATGCGTTAGTTGAGCAGCCACGCACTATTGCTAAAGATAGGCCAAGGAGGGAGATTCGGCCTCCTGAAAGGTATTCGGCTTATTCTGAGATGGTGGCCTATGCTTTATCAGTTGCTGAAACAGTTGAGTATGAGGAGCCTTCCAACTATACAGAAGCTGTTTCGAGCATTGAGTCTGCACAGTGGTTTGTTGCTATGAGTGAGGAGATTGAGTCTCTTCAGAAGAATCAGACATGGGAGTTAGTAGAACCGCTGAAAGGGAAGAGGATTGTTGGATGCAAGTGGGTCTTCAAGCGCAAACCAGGTATTCCAGGGGTAGAAGATGCTCGGTTTAAAGCTCGGCTAGTGGCGAAAGGATACAGCCAGAAGGAAGGTGTTGATTACAATGAGGTATTTTCACCAGTTGTAAAACATAGTTCCATTCGCACTTTACTTGCTATTGTTGCATGTTATGATCTTGAGTTAGAGCAACTTGATGTCAAAACTGCGTTTTTGCATGGCGAGCTTGAGGAACAGATTTATATGCGTCAGCCTGAGGGATTTGTTGTTTCTGGTAAGGAGGATCACGTTTGTTTACTTCGTAAATCTTTGTATGGCCTCAAGCAATCCCCTAGGCAGTGGTATAAGCGGTTTGACACTTTTATGATAAGCCAGTCATATTCTAGGAGTGAGTATGACAGTTGTGTGTATTTTCGAAAGCTTCCAGATGGTTCATTTGTTTATCTACTGTTGTATGTTGATGATATGCTTATTGCTGCCAAGAGTGTATCAGAAATCAACAGGTTGAAACAACAGTTAGGTGGTGAATTTGAGATGAAAGATTTGGGTGCCGCAAAACGTATTTTGGGTATGGAGATTTGCAGAGATCGAGTAGCTGGCAAATTATTTTTGAATCAGAAATCTTATGTTCTTAAAGTGCTTGAGCGCTTTGCCATGCAGAACTCGAAACCAGTCAGTACCCCTTTGGCAGCACACTTTCGACTTTCAGCTGAGTTGTCACCACAGTCGGAGGATGAGGAGAAGTATATGTCTCAGGTTCCATATTCGTGCGCAGTTGGGAGCCTTATGTACGCCATGGTATGTACTCGTCCTGATATTTCACATGCAGTTAGTGTCGTTAGTCGTTATATGGGGCGTCCAGGAAAGGCACATTGGGAAGCTGTGAAATGGATACTACGGTATTTGTGCGGAACTGCAGATGTTGGTTTATTATTTAGGATTGCCAATTCTGGTGATCATGCTGTTGGTTATGTTGATTCGGATTTTGCCGGTGACCACGATAAGAGGAGGTCTCTGATAGGTTATGTCTTTACTCTGTCCGGAAGTGCCATTAGTTGGAAAGCTACTTTACAGGCTACAGTCGCGCTGTCTACAACAGAAGCGGAGTATATGGCCATTGCTGAAGCTGTGAAGGAGGCATTGTGGATGAGAGGTTTGCTTTGTGAGCTTGGTCTTGCACAGGGTGTCAGTTCAGTATTTTGTGATTCGCAGAGTGCTATACATTTGACTAAAAATCTGATGTATCATGAGAGGACCAAGCATATCGATGTCAGGTATCACTTCGTTCGGGATATCATCTCACAGAAGCAAGTTGAGGTGAAGAAAGTGGGTACGGCAGATAACCCAGCAGATATGTTGACTAAACCGGTTCCGTTTGCCAAGTTCAAGCATTGCTTGGGCTTGCTTGGTATTTGCAGTTGATCGCCCCTCGGGGGCATTTGGCGAGTGAAAGGTTAGAAGGGGAGAGCTATATTTGGTGATTTGGTTCAGTGGAATTCAAGTCAAGGTGGAGAATTGTTAGGAATGTCTTGTATTCCTTAGTCCCATATTGGTTAATTAAGTTGTTCTCGTTTTTGTAGCCTATTATAAATAGGGCTTTTGGGGAACTTCTAAAGTATCTTTTGGGCTTTCATATTTGTGGCCTTTCTAGAGTTACGGATTATAGCCGGCTCTTTGTATCTCTTCTTCACGTTGGTTAGTGAATCCTCCCTCTCCTCGCCCGTGGACGTACCCATCTTGGGGAACCACGTATATCTTGTGTCTTTGTGAATTCTTGTTTAGTTTTCAATTTCTCGTTCTTAGCTTGCATTCATAGCGTTCGTTACAACACAATCTTTGCATGTATCTAGTAATATCACGGAAAATTGAAATCAGTGTCAGTAAAGGAATAAAGTATGAACAAATTACTACCAACTCATACATCTACACCCATCATGGTCTGCTTGATTAAAGTCGCTTGTAACAAGGACCCTATTTCCATTGATAGCAATAGCAAGAATTCCACACATTACAGCAATCTGGGCACCCATACCAAGTCGTGGCAGCGTCTCCCAGTCAGGTACAAGAAACTTCACATTAGGATCATTGCAGGTCAGAGGAAGCTGATGAATCGCTTATGTCTCGCTGCACTTTCGTAGTGAATGGATAAAAACGAACAGCTGACTTCTTGTAATTGTACCATCAATATGATCACACCAACAGTTGGCCATTTAAATTGTCAAAGATTCACCTCATTGCTATTGCAGTAGACAAATTGTAGACTTTAAATGTCAAAAAAAGGAAAACCAAATCATTTCATTCCCTTCAGTTTGATTTTCCTTTATTTTCGCAGAATTCAAAGCTAAAAACTGCAATTCATAGATGATCACCTCCAGATTAGGAAATTTTCTGGACTTGCACAATAAATATGTTAACACAAACGATCATTTTATCTGCTTTTGAAAATTACATAAAATTAAAAAGAAGATGGATAGATCAACCGAAATGCTACAAAAGACAAACTCGCTAAAAAAAAAAATGGTTGACCTTCTTATGCATATTTCTGTATGGAAGTGCGGTGGTAATTATGTTGGTGTAGGTGGTGAAGTGATGGTGGTGCTCCATTGAACTTTGTAGTGGTCAGCTTACTACCAACTTTTCATAAATTAAACATGAGTATTTTTATGATTGGATTTCACTATCTTTTAGTACTTTGAAATTCCTTTTCATCGATATATAATAGGTCTTTATCGAATTTAAGATGAGGGAATGCGAGCTCTTTACTTAATGGTTTACTTTTCGACTCACTGAGGGTAAATTGGTCATGTCTTTTGTTGCAAAAATAATTTAGGATTCAAACTATTTGGGTTAGAAATTAGACTTAAAGAGCTTTTAAACGGTTCAAACCTTGCAAAAATCGGAATTCGGGAGTGTCTGGGACAAACTCGCAAATTTTGAGCAATTGTGGAGTCTTAATATATGCACCCCAGGCGCAATACCATGCTCCCGAGGCGCAATCCCTTGCACCTAGGCGCATCTTCGGAATTTTAAAACCAAACTCCGATTTGGACGTGGTTTGAACCGATGAAAAGCTTGTCTTGCCTAATTTCTAACCAAATAACTTTACTCCAAATTTATTTATTCACCAAAGGATAGGACAATTTTACCCTTAATTGGTCGGAAAAAAATAATTTTGGAAAAATCATTGAATCACGTTAACTTTAAACCGGATTGAAACCTATTTTATATGGATAAAGAGTGTATTTAGATTACTAAAATTTGCTGCGATTGAACCATAATTATAATAGATTTTGGTTTATCAAAAGTTGGTCGAAAGTAGACCAATTCAAAGATTATCGGAGCCACTAAGGCTAAAACATGTTTTCATGCCCTTCCATTAATTGATTCTTTGTTCCCTTTGGTAATCGCATTCCAAGTTCTAAGGAGGAGTCTTCGTTCTTTTATAAAGAGCTCCAGAGAGTTTATAGAACTTTTTACACTTCATGGAACAACACAAAACTGCTTTATCATCGATGTTCGCCTAATTCACAGGGCTTGTACATTTAAGAACCCAAATTTTGGTGTCCATACCACCAACTATATCACTTGACCCCTACAACTCCCAAATCACCATCACCACCCTCATTTGATAACCGCATTACCCCACAAGTATTGACGTCACTACCTTGAGTACAATCGCCTCACCATTGCGAGGAAAATGGTCATATCTTTTGATGTACAAATAAGTTTGAATTCAAACTCTTTGTGTTATAATGTAAATTCAAAAAACATTTTAGAGCAAAGTCTACTTTCACCCCCTGTGGTTATCGCCATGTGCAGATACCCCCCTCATGGTTCAAAACTGAGCACATAACCTACCTATGGTTTTGAAAATGTGCAAATACACCCCCTGCCGTCATGTTTTCCTTCCATATTAACGGAGGTGTATCTCGCACGCCTCTAAAATGTAATCTGAGTCGTTCATAATGTATTAAATAAAAAATAGAGTATCTCTATAAAAAAATTATCTTGATCAGGAATCAATAACCCAGTGATCTAATTTTTAATAAATTCAAATTTGAAATTTTAATTTCATAACAAAATCGATTTGACCATGGGCTTTTTATTTTTTGATTTTGATTAACTTGAATTTTGGCATAGATGTAGTACTCATCAAAATTTACAATATTAACAATTTGGATTTAAGTTTTGGTATAAGGGATGGTGTGATTAGATTTAAAAAAAAAAAAAAAGAATCTAGGGACATGATGAGGGTATATCGGTCTTTTAATGCTGTGTCCGTTAATATGGATGGAAAATATGACGGCATGGGGTCTATCCGCATATTTTCAAAACCACAAGTAGATTATGTGCTTAGTTTTGAACCATGAGGGGGGTATCCGCACATGGCGATAACCACATGGGGTCAAAGTAGACTTTGCTCAACATTTTAATGGTTCAAACCACCAGCAAATCAACGTTTGAGAGTGTCCAGGATGAACCGACAAATTTTGACTTGTTCTGAAGGAGATTAGAAATGTGAAATACATAATCGTAGACCTAAGCTTGCATACATGAAATTCTAGAATTCATAGTTTAACAAATTGAACAACTGTTTATAAAACCATGCACTTTTTTTTTCTTTGTTTTTGTTTTTGTAAATGGCATCTTGCAGATCAAGTGATCAAGATGCAGAGTATACCATGACATATGTGAAGGAAATATTGGTTGTCTTTGTGAAGGAAATTTCCCAGTATACATGTGTATATATATATATATGGAAATTTTTAGATGGAAATTTAACTTCCTGATCGAATTGGAAGAAGAGTGGGGTTTAATCTGGGGAAATGGCTTGGGGGAAATATTTTAGGCGATGCCAGGTACAAAGAATTTTTATCCTAAAATTATCAGGAATGCACTTGTAGAGGGTATTTATAACGGGTGATTTTCAGGTAAAATTCTTTGTACGTAGCACTTTTGAATATTTTATTGTTGCCAAAAGCGTCTGAACGGTTATACGCTTGAGTTATGAGATTAGTTTTGTTTACGAATTACTCCTGGCCGCATCGAATTACACTTGGCAGACACGAATTGCATTTGGCCGCGTCGAATTGCAGTTGGCCGCACTTGGCCGCATCCAATTTGAGGCGGCCAAGTGCAATTCGATGCGGCCTAGTGCAATTTGAAGCGGCCAATTGCAATTTGATGTGGCCAAGTGCAATTCGGTGCGAAAAAGTGTAATTCCTTGTGGCCAGGTGCATTTCGATGTGGCCAAAAGGAATTCAATGTGACCAAGTGCAATTCGTAGTAACCCCAAGTGCAATTCGATGCCAAAGAGCGACAAAGAAGCCACGGCATTTGATGCCAAGGAGCTCCATCGCCATAAACACAAGAAATGGCAACTCTACAGCGTAGCCTTCGTTGTTTTCCAGACTGGAATCATACTTCCCTTCTCCATGACAATAATGAAGGTCCAAAATCCCAAGTTCCGGGTCAGATCTGCCACCTTCGACATGTTTGATATCCCAACCACCAACACTTCCTTCAACCCATTGCGCCCTGGGCACATCTTCGGAATTTCAAAACCGACAAAACTTTGAGGTCTTGGCACAAACACTCTCAAACTCCGATTTGCACTTGGTTTGAGCCGTTGAAAAGCTTGTCTAGACTAATTTCTAACAAAATTAGTCTTACTCCAAAATTATTTATACACCAAAGGATAGGACAATTTTACCCTCAACAGATCAAAAAATAAATTATTTTGGAAAAATCACTTAATCACACTAACTTTAAACCAGATTGAAATATATTTTATATGAAGAAAGAGGGTATTTAGATTGCTTAAATATGGTGGGATTGAACCATAAAAATAACAGATTTTATTTTATCGATAGTTGGTTGAAAGTAGACCAATTCAAAGATCATTAGAGCCACTAAGGCTAAAACATATTTTCATGCCCTTCCACTGATATTCTATGTTCCGTTTCTAAAGAGCTCCAAAGAATTTATAGGACTTTTTACACTTCATCAAACAACACAAACATGCTTTATCATCGGGATTCGCCTAATACACAAGGGCTTATACATTTAAGAAACCAAATTTTGGTGTCCATACCACCAACAATATCACTTGACCACCACAACTCCCAAATCACCATCACCACCCTCATTTGATAACCGCATTACCCCACAAGAATTGACGCCACTACCTTGAGTACAATCGCCTCACCATTGCGAATAAAATGGTCATATCTTTTGATGTACAAATAAGTTTGAATTCAAACTCTTTGTGTTATAATGTAAATTCAATGAACTTTTTAATGGCTCAAACCACCAGCAAATCAAAGTTTGAGAGTGTCCAGGACGAACCGACAAATTTTGACTTGTTCTGAAGGAGATTAGAAATGTGAAATACATAATCGTAGACCTAAGCTTACATACATGAAATTCTAGAATGCATAGTTTTACAAATTGAACAACTCTTTATAAAACCATAAGGTTTTTTTTTTTTTTTTTTGTAAATGGCATCTTGCAGATCAAGTGATCAAGATGCAAAGTATACCATGACAAATGTGAAGGAAATATTGGTTGTCTTTGTGAAGGAAATTTCCCAGTATATATATACATATACACACACACGGAAATTTTTAGATGGAAATTTAACTTCCTGATCGAATTGGAAGGGGAGTGGGATTTAATATGGGGAAATGGCTTGGGGGAAATATTTTACGGGATGCCAGGAACAAAGAATTTTTATCTGAAAATTATCTGGAATGCACTTGTAGAGGGTATTTATAACTAGGTGATTTTCAGGTAAAAATTCTTTGTATGTAGCACTTTTGAATATTTTATGGTTGCCAAAAGCGTCTGAACGGTTTGACGCTCGTTTTGTTTACAAATTACTCCTGGCCGGATCGAATTGAACTTGGCCGCATTGAATTACACTTGGCCGCTACGAATTGCATTTGGCCGCGTTGAATTGCAGTTGGCCGCGTTGAATTACAGTTGGCCGCATCGAATTACACTTGGCCGCCTCGAAGTGGATGCGGCAAAATGCAATTCGATGCGGCCTAGTGCAATTTGAAGCGGCCAATTGCAATTTGATGTGCCCAAGTACAATTCGACGCGGAAAATTGTAATTACTTGCGGCCAGGTGCATTTCAATGTGGCCAAAAGGAATTTGATGTGACCAAGTGCAATTCGTAGTAACCCCAAGCGCAATTTGATGCCAAGGAGCGACAAAGAAGCCACGGCATTTGATGCCAAGGAGCTCTGTCGCCATAAACACAAGAAATGGCTATACTCTACAGCGTAGCCTTCGTTGTTTTCCAGGCTGGAATCATACTTCCCTTCTCCATGACGGTCATGAAGGTACAAAATCCCAAGTTTCGGGTCAAATCCGCCACCTTCGACACGTTTGATATCCCAACAACCAACACTTCCTCCAATCCATTGTGCCGTGGGCACATCTTCGGAATTTCAAAACCAACCAAACTTTGAGGTCTTGGCACAAACACTCTCAAACTCCGATTTGCACTTGGTTTGAGCGCTGGACTAATTTCTAACCAAATTAATTTTACACCAAAATTATTTATACACCAAAGGATAGGACAATTTCACCCTCAACAGATAAAAAAATAAATTATTTTGAAAAAATCACTTAATCACACTAACTTTAAACCAGATTAAAATGTATTTTTTATGAATAAAGAGGGTATTCAGATTGCTTAAATATGGTGGGATTGAACCTTAAAAATAATAGATTTAATTTTTTTGAAAGTTGGTTGAAAGTAGACCACTTCAAAGATCATCGGAGCCACTAAGGCTAAAACATGTTTTCATGCCCTTCCACTGATATTCTATGCTCCGTTCAGTACTCGCATTCATTTCTAAAGAGCTCCAAAGAATTTATAGGACTTTTTACACTTCATCAAACAACACAAACCTGCTTTATCATCGGGATTCGCCTAATACACAAGGGCTTATACATTTCAAAAACCAAATTTTGGTGTCCATACCACCAACAATATCACTTGACCACTACAACTCTCAAACCACCATCACCACCATCATTTGATAAACGAATTGCCCCACAAGTATTGACGCCAGTACCTCGAGTACAATCCCCTCACAATTGCGAAGGAAATGGTCATATCTTTTTATATACAAATAATTTTGAATCCAAACTCTTTGTGTTATAAAGTAAATTCAACAATCTTTTTAATGGTTCAAACCACCCGCAAATCAAAATTTGAGAGTGTCAAGGACGAACCGGCAAATTTTGACTTGTTCTGAAGGAGATGAGAAATGTGAAATACATAATCGTAGACCTAAGCTTACATACATGAAATTCTAGAATACATAGTTTACAAATTGAACAACTCTTTATAAAACCATGCACTTTTTCTTTCTTTTTTTGTAAATGGCATCTTGCAGATCAAGTGATCAAGATGCAGAGTATACCATGACAAACGTGATCTGCATAGAAGGATTGTTTTCCCCCCTCTCTTCTCTTGAAATTCGTTGGCATCGTGGGCTTGCATTGAAGGAGGCAGAGGACACATGATTTGGCATTCGTTTTTCTTGTCATTTTTTTGGTCACTGTATGGAAGGGAGAATGAATTACTACCAACTTTCTGTTTCTACTTTTTGTGCGTTTGATTTTGTCTTGATTAAGATAATTACCTAGGCAATGGGAAATAGGCTGTAGAACATTACATTTGATATCCCCTGTTTATTGGCACGTAATTTCATGTGCATTCAGTTTGCTAAATGCGACATATACACTATACAGGATACATCCATATAAACAGAAAATAACTGACAAACCGCAATTTACATTATACATTCGTGGAACCGCCAGCTTTATGTATTTACTCTATAACTGCCAATACCAATCCTTGTTGACACTTAAGTAGCCGGCCATGACTTTTCCTCCAGTGTTCCACATTCCGTCTATAAGAATGCGCCAAGGGGAACCCAAGGCTTCGATGAAGAAGTGTTATTCGGCAGCCATCAAGAAATTCACCAGAGGGTAATTCGCGCTGGTTTCCCTGCCTCAATTGGCTGTGTAAGTAGCCATTGAAGACTTGAAGTGTTCCCCACTTGCTGTGTCACGTTGGTGTAGTAGAATTTCCAGTGGGGGTGTCCGGGTGTGATCTCAATCTATCGATGACCTCTTGAAGAAAAATAGCACGACGAGAAGTTGAACACAACAGCTGAACAAAAATAATTAGACAAAGTAGCCAGCCGAGCCTGTTTTCCTGAAATTTAAGTAATATGATCAAACAAGTTGAATAAAACTCCATGGTCTCGTTATTTGGTGGTGTGTCTGCGTAGAGTTCCTCGGCACAAAAACTTTAACAAGAAAACTTGAACAGAAAGCTTTAAAGTAAATTGGTCATGTCTTTTGTTGCACAAATAATTTAAGATTCAAACCACTTGGGTTAGAAACTAGACTTAAAGAGCTTTTTAACGGTTCAAATCTTGCAAAAATCGGAGTTCGGGAGTGTCCGGATCAAACACGCAAAGTTTCAGCAATTGTGGAGTCTTAATACGCCCCAGGCGCAATTCCATGCTCCCCCGGCGCAATCCATTGCGCCCCAGACACATCTGCGGAATTTCAAAACCAGCCAAACTTTGCAATCTTGCCATGGGCACTCTCAAACTCCAATTTGTTCTTGGTTTGAACCATTGAAAAGTTTGTCTAGACTAATTCCTAACTAAATTAGTTTTACTCCAAAATTATTTATACACCAAAGGATAGGACAATTTTACCCTCAACAAATCAAAAAATAAATTATTTTGGAAAAATTGTTGAATCACACTAACTTTAAACTGAATTGAAACCTATTTTAAATGGATAAAGAGGGAATTCAAAATACTAAAATATGGTGGAATTTAACCATAAAAATAATAGATTTCAGTTTATCGAATGTTAGTCGAAAGTAGACCAATTCAAAGATCATCTAAGCCAACAGTGGTAGCAGAGTGGAAGTGCGGTAGGAGTGGTGGTGAAGTGATGGTGGTGGAGGGGTGGTGGTGCTTTGATGATCTTCGTAGTGGTATGCTAGGGAAATCTATATGGGTGGCTTCAAGATCTTTTATGCTTTTGGTTGTGGTTTCTTGAATGGTAGGGAAATAAGATTTGTACCTAAGAACCCACCCTTTCTGTGGCACCTCAATAGTGGCTGTGGTGGCGGATTGGAGGGGCGGTGAATATGTGGTGCTAAATTGATGGTGCTAGTGGAGGTGTAGTAGTCATGGTGGAGTTCCATGTGGAGCAGTAGAGGAGTGATAGTCGTGGCATTGAAGTGGTGGAATGGTTAAATGAATGTAGAGACAGTAGGGTTGAGATGTGGTGTCAATGGTGGTAGCAAAGTGGAAGTGCGGTGGTAGTGGTGGTGAAGTGACGGTGGTGGAGGGGGGATGGTGTTCCGATGATCTTTGTAATCGTCTACTTATACTACCAGGTTTTCATAAATTAAACTTACTGAGGGTAAATTGGTCATGTCCATTGTTGCACAAATAATTTAAAATTCAAACTACTTGGGTTAAAAAGTAGACTTAAAAAGCTTTTTAACGGTTCAAATCTTGCAAAAAAATTGGAGATCGGGAGTATCCGGGACAAACCTGCAAAGTTTGAGCAATTGTGGAGCCTTAATGCGCCCCAGGCGCAATTCCATGCTCCCCAGGTGCAATCCCTTGCGCCCGGGCGCATCTTAGGAATTTCAAAACTAACCAAAATTTGCGATCTTGCCACAGACACTCCCGAATTCTGATTTGGACATGGTTTGAACCGTTGAAAAGTTTGTCTAGCCTAATTTCTAACCAAATTAGTTTTATTCCAAAAATATTTATACACCAAAAGATAGGTCAAGTTTACCCTCTACAGGTCGAAAAGTAATCACACTAACTTTAAACCGGATTGAAATCTATTTTATATGGATAAAGATGTATTCAAATTGGTAAAAAAATGGTGAGATTAAACCATAAAAATAATAAATTTTGGTTTATCGAAAGTTGGACGAAAGTAGACCAATTCAAAGATTGTCAGAGCCACTAAGGCTAAAACATGTTTTCATGCCCTTCCACTGATTCTATTTTCCATTCAGTACTCGCATTCCTAGTTCTAAGGCATTCGTTCATTTCTTAAGATCTCCCGAAACTACCATTTGAAACTTATAGTTGAAGTCCGAACTTATCTGGACACTTCAATTTGAAGCTTGACTTTGAGAAAGAGCTTTAGGAAGTAACTTCGGAAAAAAACATGTCTTGGCCTTTGAACTCAAATTAAGTACCGTTTTTCCTAGTGACTAAGTGTTAGCACCTTGAGAGTCAAGGCTTGCTAAGCTTGGCTAGCGGTGGCACCTTGCACCCTAGCCAACCGGTGGAAATAAAGGCATGAGGCAGGCATGTCTTTACATGGTGACCCGATGGTGTCGGTTGGTGTCGACACTGGTCCCTTAGGCAAGTGCCAGTCGTGATGCACGTGAAGGCCCGATGATATCGAGGCATGGATGCTAAACGGGAAGCAGGCTTGTGGGACAAGGCAATCGAGGAAAACGGCTAAGTATTGGGAAGCTGGGGTTGGATCACGGAAATTGGCCAGGCAACCTTGAGTTGGCTCAGGCAAAAAGGAGGCAGTCTTGAGTTGGCTCGGGCAAAACGGTTATTGACGGTTAACAGCATCCTGCACATGTTGCTGGGAGCATGGGACAGGTGTCCAAGGTAGGAAACGGGCTGCTTATGATGCTGGCAGAATGGGACAGGTGTCAAAGGCAGAAACGGGCAGTGATCGGCAGTTACAGCCAGGCAGTTTCAGAATTCAATGTGCTGGCAGATTCTGGGCGAGCCAGCACAGCCCTAGGGCAGTTGGGGGTGTCAACTGCAAGATCATGGGTTGGCCCCATGATCTCATGTACTTACTGGCCACGTTTTTATGATTGTAAGCCTATTTAGGCAAGGCATTTTCGTAGCCTAAGGCAGAGGGATGTTCTGTCTAGGCACTAGAGTGTTTCCTTTGTAAGTTGGTGCTTAATAAAGGTTGGGACGGTTCCCGTAACTCTTATGTGTGTTTCTAGACGTTCAAACTTGTTGGGTGTGTGAGTTAAACACTAGTTTGGCTGAGACCAAGTGCTGGTGTACTTGGTGCCATCACGGGTATATTTCTAGGCGAAAAACAGCCCCGTGACAGTTGGTATCAGAGCAACCCAGGTTGCAAGCAGAAGTTGCAGAGCTCCAGGTGGAGTCATGGCTGCAAACACTGCACTCGAGGCGGTACGGGTCAGAGTTACACAGTTGGAAAAACTTGTTGGCGCTGATGAATCTGATGAGGGCGTTACCTTGGTTGACCGCTTGGATGACGTGTTGGCTTCGGTCGAGTCACAGAAAACGGCTCACGAAACACACGTTGCTCAAACAGAAACCAAGTTTACAGAGTTGTTGGCGGACATGGACAAACTCTCAGATGTCATGAGGGAGCGGGTTTCTAACTTGGAGTCAGAATTGCTGGTTGTGAAGAGGGCCTTCCTTGGTCGCTCAGACGGATTCGAGACTCGTGTAAAGGTCCCTGAACTGAAGGCTTTCGGCGGTGCCCGAAATGCCAAGGAGTTGGAAAACTTTCTATGGGATATGGAGCAGTACTTTGTGGCTATTCATGTTCAAGAGGCAGATCGTGTGACAATCACCACGATGTTTCTCACGGGCGATGTGAAACTCTGGTGGAGAACTCGATGTGGGGACAGCGGGCGTCCAAAGATCGAGCAGTGGGAAACACTGAAGAAGGAATTGAAGGATCAATTCCTGCCTTGCAATTCTTCGTGGCTTGCAAGGGAGTCGCTGAAACAATTGAAGCACACAGGTACAGTACGGGATTATGTGAAGGAATTCAGTTCTTTGATGCTGGATATCAAGACCATGTCGGAGGAGGACAAAGTTTTCAACTTTATGTCGGGTTTGCAGAATTAGGCACAGTTGGAACTACGAAGGCTGGGAATCAAAGACTTGCCAACGGCTGTGGCCACTGCCGACGGGTTGGCAGATTTCAAACTAACGGGCGAATCCAATTCTTCAGAGTCCAGTACGTCAAAACCTGGTTCAAAGAAATGGGATAAGAGTCAGAAAGACAAGGGTCAGAAATCGGAATCGGTTGCGGAGGACAAACGGCATTTGGAGAACGATAGCTGTTTGGAGAATGATTCCGATTACTATGTACAACAGGCATTTGTGGGTTTTCTTCATTGTGTTGTGGGGTAGTTATGGGTCAAGTAGTTTGAGCTTTGTTGTTTGGGTTCTTTCTGTTGAGTCGAGTTTGGAATGGGGATTAGAGAGAGAGAGGATCCAAACAAGTTTGTGTACACTGCTGCGTCCAGACTCTGTAGCTAAAGTGAGATCACGATCACCCCCAGCTTTTGTTTGTTGGTTTTTTTATAAATCACCTATCTCAGCCAGTTTAATTACATGCACCTCGACTAAACATGTGGCCCAATTACATCACCCACTTTCAAAGAGCACTGCTCCATATGGACTGACCCCAAAGAAATTGATAAACACTTAAGGAAGTTTTGAACCTGAGACATGAGGAAACAAAACCCGGCCCCAAGCCTGGGCCTTGACGGTTAGGGCAAACCGGGTTTGGTCACCATGAGCTTTAAGAAATTAAAGAGAAAGAACTCCTAAATCTGGAAGGCCCTGCCAGTACTTTGGTTTCAATTGCTGCCGTTCCACCTTTTTTATATCATCTTTTTCAAAAATAATGTAATTTTAAGTTTAAATATATTAAAAATAAATTTTTAATTTAAATTTTTTTTGCACCGTTTAAAAGATCTCAATGCGATCTATCAAACAAGATTCATATTGGTAGGAAATTTATTTGAGTAAATACATAATTTTTGAGATTGAAATTACCTTCATTTTTAAAAGTTCCTTTTTTTCAGAAACCGGAACGGAACCTAGCCCACTTGCCAAAAACTAGAAGGGAGATGAGAGTTCTTTTTGTGTGTTGTTGGAAATTTTGAAAAGAAAGGCAACCACATTAACTTAATTTAATGAAAAACGAATCTTACAGGCTATAAATGGGAGATATTATTTCCTTGCCGAACATAAAAAGGCAGAACAAAAGGAATTCAATTAAATTACCAAAATGTAATTGGGCTTTAAAGTATCTTCACATTGTACAAGTTGACTAAACCAGCCAAGACCAAACAAGCCAAGCCTCGAGCCCGAGTAGCTCAGTTCATTTGCATTCCCAAGAATGAAATCCCCAATGAGGCCAGAACGAGGCCAAATTCCACTGGGAACTGGATTTTGAAATGTAACATCCAAACCTGGCCCATGCGATCGGCCTGGGTAACCAAGCTGAACCATATATTCACCTAACTTTCCAAACCAAACCGAAGGCATATATGCATGTTCTTCATTACCACACCTTAACTCCCACATTTGATCTCCAACAGTATTGTTGCATGACGAACAATCACGCATTTGAGATGCTACTCAAATGCAGTAAAGAATGTGATCACAGTTCCGTTATTTATATCCATCCATGTATGGATGATAGAGTCCAAAATATAACATATTAAACGACTGCTAAAACGATGCCGGGCTAGAAGGGGTTTCAAGTTGGACCAGCCGTTGACATCTCGGCCAGAGATGAATCGTGGGTGGCTTGCTACATGCATCCTGTGGAGGGTTACTGAGATAATTGCTGGGGATGTGGTTTCTTTCGATCCCAAACCTATCTACGGTGATTTGTGCTGTAGAAAAAAAAAAAAAAAAATAGAGCTGGTTGTCATACCAATTACAGCACCATTAATCACCCTAGCTGGATAGGTTTGGGATTGAAAGAAACCACAGCAATCTCAGTAATCTCCAAGATGTCGCGAGCCACCCACAATTAATTCATCTCAGACTGAGATGCCAATTAATTACAGCACCAAGGCCATGAGGGAAGATGGAGGTTATGAGAGAATCAAAAAGGCTATTGAAAAGCTTGGGCTGAGGCACAAAGAATATATTGGTGGTTATGGTGAAGGCAACAAGTGGCGTCTCACTGGACGACATGAGACCGCTGTCGTAAACACCTTCTTATGAGGGGTTGCAAACCGTGGCGCCTCAATTAGGATTGGCCAAGATACCGAGAAAGCAGGCAAAGGGTAACTTTGATGATCGGAGGCCTGCTTCAAATATGGATCCTTATGTTGTTACTTAGATGATTGCAAACACCACCATTCTGTGGAAACCGTACGCGAGTGTGTCCAATGAAAAACGGGAAACAAGATTCGGATCTCAGAAGCCACCCCTTCCGTGGCTCCTCAATAGTGGTTTGGTGGTGGAGTGGAGGGGCGGTGATTATGTGGTGCTAAAATGATGGTGCTGGTGGAGGTGTAGTAGTCCTGGTAGAGTAGCATCTGGAGTAAGTAGTGGAGGAGTGATAGTCGTGGCATTGAAGTGGTGGTAGGGTTAAATGAATGCAGAGGCATAGGGTTGAGGTGTGGTGCCAATGGTGGTAGCAGAGTGGAAGTGCAGTGGTAGTGGTGGTGAAGTGATGTCGGTGGTGAAGTGAGGGTGGTGGCCGGAGGGGTGGTGGTGCTCCAATAATCTTCGTAGTGGTCTGCTTATACTACCAATTTTCATAAATTAAACACTATTATTGTTAAGATTGGATTCTACCATCTTTTAATACTTTGAAAATTCTTTTTTTCGATATATAATAAGTCTTTCTCGGATTGAAGATGAGGGAGATGTGAGCTCTTTACTTAAATGATTTACTTTTCGACTTATTGAAGGTAAATTGGTCATGTCAATTGTGGCACAAATAATTTAAGATTCAAACTACTTAGGTTAGAAAGTAGACTTAACAAACTTTTTAATGGTTTAAACCTTGCAAAAATTGTAGTTCAGGAGTGTTCGGGACAAACCTGCAAAGTTTGAGCAATTGTGAAGCCTTAATGTGCCCAAGGCGCAATACCAAGCTCCCCGGGCGCAAGGGACTCCCCAGGCGCAATCCCTTGCGCCCGGGCGCATCTTACGAATTTCAAAACCAACCAAACTTTTGTGATCTTGCCACAGACACTCCCGAACTCTGATTAGGAGGTGGTTTGAACCGTCGAAAAGCTTGTCTAACCTAATTTCTAACCTAATGAATTTTACTCCAAAAATATTTATACACCAAAAGATTGGTCAATTTTACCCTCAACATGTCGAAAAGTAAATTATTTTGAAAAAATCATTGACTCACAACTTTAAACCGGATTGAAACCTAATTTACATTGATAAAGAGGTATTCAAATTAGTAAAATATGGTGAGATTGAACCATAAAAATAATAGATTTTGGTTTATCGAAAGCTGGACAAAAGTAGACCAATTCAAAGATTGTCGGTGCCCTTCCACTGATTCTCTGTTCTATTCGGTACTCGCATTCCTAGTTTTAAGGCATTCGTTCATTACTTAAGAGATCCCGAAACTACAATTTGAAACTTATATCGTAAGCCCGAACTTATCTAGACGCTTCAATTTGAAGCTTGACTTTGAGAAAGAGCTTTAGGAAGTAACTTCGAACAAAAACAAGACGTCGCCTTTGAACTCGAAATAAAGGTTCAAAGGACATGGGATTAGGTCCCGTTTTTCCTAGTGAATAAGTAGGATAAGAATCAATGGCGAGTATATTTGCGATTGATGCTCAAATATCAGTACTCCTATACCTGGGCTCGCCGCCACCTTGTATCCATTCGTGATGAGAACGCACCAATCAGTGTTCCGTTTATATCTTTTTTAGGCTATACATGAATCCAAGGATTACCCCAAGCCCTGCTGCAAGATATTTAACAGAGTGAGATAAAGCACTAAATATGCTCCAGTATTGGTTTTTTCCAACATCAAGTGAGCCATGGAAAAATTGGTTTTTTTGAAAGCAGACTTAACGAGGTTTTTAATGGTTCAAACCTTGTAAAAATTGGAGTTCGGGAGTGTTCGGGACAAACTTGCAAAGTTAGAGCAATTGTGGAGCCTTAATGCGCCCCAGGCGCAATACCACGCTCCCTAGGCGCAATTCCTTGCGCCCGGGCGCATTTTAGGAATCTCAAAACCAACCAAATTTTGCGATCTTGCCACAAACACTTTCAAACTCCGATTTGGACATGGTTTGAACCGTTGAAAAGCTTGTCTAGCCCAATTTCTGACCTAATGAATTTTACTAAAAAAATATCTTTGTGGAAGTGTGGTGGTAGTGGTGGTGCTTCGATGATCTTTGTATAGTCTACATATACTTCCAGCTTTTCATAAATTAAACCCTATTATTGTTATGATTGGATTATGCCATCTTTTACTAATTTGAAAATTCTTTTAATCGATATATAATAGGTCTTTATCGGATTTAAGATGAGGGAGATGCGAGCTCTTTAGTTAAATGACTTACTTTTCAACTTACTGAGAGTAAATTGGTCATGTCCATTGTTGCACAAATAATTTAACATTCAAAAGTACTTGGGTTAGAAAGTAGACTTAATGAGCTTTTAAACGGTTCAAACCTTGCAAATATTGGAGTTCGGGAGTATCAAAGACAAACCAGCAAATTTTGAGCAATTGTGGATCCTTAATGCGCCCCAAGCGCAGTACCATGCTCCCCAGGCGCAATATCTTGCGCCCGGGCGCATCTTAGAAATTTCTTAACCAACCAAACTTTGCGATCTTGCCATGGACACTCCCGAACTCTGATTTGGACATGGTTTGAACCGTTGAAAAGCTTGTCTAGCCTAATTTCTAACCTAATTAGTTTTACTCAAAAAAATATTTTTACACCAAAGGGTATGTCAATTTTACCCTCAACAGGTCGAAAAGTAAGTTATTTTGAAAAAAATCATTGAATCACACTTACTTTAAACCGAATTGAAATCTAATATATATAGATAAAGAGGTATCGAAATTGGTAAAAAATGGTTTTATTGAACAACAAAAATAATATATTTTGGTTTATCGAAAGCTGGACAAAAGTAGACTAATTCAAAGAATGTTGGAGCCACTAAGGCTAAAACATGTTTTCATGCCCTACCACTAATTCTCTGTTCCATTCCCTACTTGCAGTCCTAGTTCTATGGCATTCGTACATTTCTTAAGAGCTTCCAAAACTACAATTTGAAACCTATATCTTAAGTCCAAACTTATCGAGACACTTCAATTTGAAGCTTGACATTGAGAAAGAGCTTTAGGAAGTAACTTCGAACAAAAACATGACTTTGCCTTTGAACTAGAAATAAAGGATCAAAGGACACGGGATTAGGTACCGTTTTTCCTAGTGACTAAGCTGGATAAGAGTCTAAACAGCCATTCTTAAGGTTTTGAACTTTTTGTTGCGTAGACTATATTGGTAAGCATATTCGCGATTGATGCTCAAATATCAGTACTTCTGTACCTGGGCTCCCCACCGCCTCGTATCCTTTTCTTGATGAGATACCAATCTGTGTTCTGTTTATATCTTGTTTAGGCTGTACATGAATCCAAGGATTACCCCAGGCCCTGCTGCAAGATATTTGATGGAGTGAGATAAAGTACTGAATATGCTCTCGTGTTTATTTTTAATAACATCAGGTGAGCCACGAAAAATTTTATTTTTTTAAAAGTTGACTTCACGAGCTTTTTAACCGTTAAAACCTTGCAAAAATTGTAGTTCAGGAGTGTCCGGGACAAACCCGCAAAGTTTGAACAATTTTGGAGCCTTAATGCGCCCCAGGCGCAATACCAAGCTCACTAGGCGCAATCCCCTGCGCCCCGGCGCATCTTAGAAATCTCAAAACCAACCCAACTTTGCGATCTAGCCACAGACACTCCCGATGTAACAACCCCGATTTTTAACGAATAAAAATCTCGTTGTTATTTTAAATTTGCTTATTTTCTATTTGAGTGGCTATATGATTTTCTTGATTATTTCCCGTCATAGTTAAATTTTGGTCATTTGGTTGATTCTTGACTAGAAGCCCTATTTGGCTAATTTAGTTAGCTTCTAATCGATTAGTTGGAGAAACCGAACTAGAAAGTCACCTAGTTACCGCAAATGGACCATTTTGCCCATCATTAACCCTTTTGAACCTTTTTGACCCTAGACTAAGAATTGATTATTCTTTTTCTTTTAATTATGTTGGTTTATTCTTTGTACATTGGACAATAAAAGTTAGGGAAACTATTATCCATTGGATAATAAAAACCCCAATTCTTTATATTAAAAGTATACTTGGCTAAGTACTTTTATCTTTTAAAAATGGACTTTTAAAATACTTTGAAGGACATTTTTGATTAGTTTACTATATAATTTCCCTAGCAACTATTGTCCATTGGATAATAGAAGTTAGGGGATTTATTACCCAATGGGTAAAAGGGTTAGTTTTTCAAAGTACCATGGGATTTATTAAACTAGTCTTTTCCTTTAAACCCATGTGAGGAAGTACTTATATTTTATTATGTTGTACTTAGTAGACTTAAAAACCCTAAGATTCTTAAAGTACCTTTTACTTATTTTATGTTGGGGTTTTAAACTACTTAAGGTGCAAGGTACCCATGGTTATATTATTTTAGTACATGGAAAACTAAAGTAATGCCTTAAGGACCATGTGTTTATTAGTAGTTCAAATCTTAGCCCTTAAGTTTCTTGACTCAAGGTACCAAAGTACTATTACTTTATTATTCTTTCTTGCATTATATATATATAGATATTTATGTAGTGTACTAGTGCAAGGAAGAGAGAGAGAGAGAGAGAGAGAGAGAGGAGAGATGAGCCGAGAGAGAGAGAGAGAGAGAGAGAGAGAGGAGAGATTCAGCCAAAGGGAGGGAGAGAGAGAGAGAGAGAGAGGAAGGAAGGAAGAAGAAGGGTTAGTTGTACCATGCTTGATCTTTCTTTGTCCTTTCAAATCCTTGGGAAATATTCTCCTAGCCAAAATCTATCTTCTCCTTGTCCTTTCTTGGATGGTTTCACACTAGAATCTTGTACAACTACCAATAGTTTAATCTTGTTCACACCTTTTATCTTCCAAGAAGGACCAATCTAGCCATGCAAGCCTAGGGTTAGGCCTTTGATTTTCCATGATGGCATGACAAGTGTCAATTGAGGTAGAAAGAGAGAGAGGGGGGCCGGCCTTGAGAGAGGAGAAAGAGAGCCAAGGTCTTGGCCTATAAATAGAAGCCATTCCAAGCTTCAAAGCTCACACCTTCAAAGCTTTGCTCTTCCTTCTCTCTAGAAACCATTTCTGTTTTTCTGGGCAGCTTACTGTCCCTTTGAAAATCTCCAGTTTTCTCTTGCTTCGAGTAGTTTTTAGAGCCAACTTCCTTCGGAAAAGTTGTAGAGGACTTCGAAACCTTCAAGTTAGACCCAAGAATCACCCCAATCGGTGAAGAAATGACAAAGATATTGTCATTCAAAGTTCAGTAAAAATCTCAGATTTTTATTTCCTGACAGCTTACTGTCTCTTTCTTTATCACCATTTTTCTCCTTCTTAGAGTGGTTTCTAGGATCAACTTTCTTCACAAAAGTTGTAGAGAATTTCTTGAGCTTCGATTTGGACCCAAGAAAAAGCACATTCGGCCAAAGATTGACCGAGTTACTGCCGTCCAAAGTTCGGACCAGATTCGCGAGTTTCATCACCCGTGGATTTTCCACTAGCTTATTCGGCCCCGACTAGTTTCGGATCAAGGTAGGATACTCTTACCCTATCCTAAGTTATGTATGATCTTCTTATTTTCCATCTCAAGTATAACGTATGTTGTTTTGATCTCTAAGAAAGAACTTATCGTTTGGAACGAAGTATTCGTATTTTGATCTTTTAAGATGTTTATGAGAATACATATATGAATTGCTTGTATTACTTGTGACACGATAAAGCATAAGTGATTTATCACTCCAAGGGCGTCCGAACATGTGGCGTTATGTTTTAAGCGTTAATGTGAGCGTGATTAGCAATATAGAGTTAAATGATCTTGTTTGTTTACAAGGAATGATTTATGTTACCTTTGTCCTGCCTCGGAGTCTTGCATGTAAACAAGACACGAGAACCGAGAAAGTAGAAACATGGCACCTAGGGGTGTGGTTAATGAAAGAAAATGTTTTCCGAGGAAGAAATTTGTTTTCCGAAAAAGAAGATATCTTAAAAACTACATAATGACCATTTCAAGGGTATTATGTATGTGTGTGTGTGTGTGTTCCAATGGGAATCCGGAATAGCGGAACCATTGTGAGGTTGTGTGCGTTCCCATGGGATCCCGGACCGGCGGACCCATGGTGAGGTATAGCTTGGTTATCCGCGGTACGGAGCCAATGCAATTGTGTGCCAATAGAAACCCGGCGCGGCGGAACCATTGTGAGGATACTCGGGAACCCGGCGCGGCGGAACCGAGGTTGGGTGTGTGGCTTGGTTATCCGCGGTACGGAGCCAATGTCAAATGATTTTACAAGGATGGGTGTGTAGCTTGGTTATCCATGGTACGGAGCCAATGCAAAGGATTTTGAAAGATTGTTTTGTAAGTGAAAATGATTGACACGGTCTACGACGAGTCGTGTAGGAGAAATCGGAAAATCTTGGACACCAACGTTAGATAGTGAATGTGGATGTGTTATCGTCATTTATTTGATTTCTATGATCTTTTGTTTGTAAGTTAAGGGTTAGTGGGTAGGGTTACTCTAT
Organism: Rhododendron mucronatum var. ripense; assembly: GCA_019656295.1. NCBI lineage: Eukaryota > Viridiplantae > Streptophyta > Magnoliopsida > Ericales > Ericaceae > Rhododendron > Rhododendron mucronatum. The sequence goes on from BPLT01000011.1 coordinate 1,628,820, forward strand.
TGAGCTTTTGTAGCTCACGGTGTTACCTTCTGGTGACTCTGGCATATTATATTGGTGGCGACGCCGGTATAATGTGTCAGACCTTGTAGATGATCAAGACGAACAGTTCCCTTGGAGGCCTTCGGAGCTGAGGAGCGTGCCAGAATGGAGGAGCAAGCGGAGCAGTAGTTAGGAGACTTAATTCCTCCTTTATCGAATGAATGTACCCTTTCTTTTGATATATTTATGATGTAATAATGAGCCAAACTCTCTTTATCATGTAATAAATGCCTCATTTAACGTACCCAAAATTCGGGGCGTTACACCCGAACTCCGATTTGGACATGGTTTGAACCGTTGAAAAGCTTGTCTAGCCTAATTTCTAACCTAATTAGTTTTACTCCAATAATATTTTTACACCAAAAGATAGGTCAATTTTACCCTCAACAGGCCGAAAAGTATGTTATTTTGAAAAAAATCATTGAATCACACTTACATTAAACCGGATTGAAACCAATTTTATATGGATAAAGAGGTATTGAAATTGGCAAAATATGGTGTGATTGAAGTACAAAATAATAGATTTTGATTTATCGAAAGCTGGACGAAAGTAGACCAATTCAATGATTGTCGGAGCCACTATGGCTAAAACATGTTTTCATGCCCTTCCACTAATTCTCTGTTCCATTCACTACTCACATTCCTAGTTCTATGGCACTCGTACATTTCTTAAGAGCTCCCAAAACTACAATTTGAAACCTATATCTTAAGTCCAAACTTATCTAGACACTTCAATTTGAAGCTTGACATTGAGAAAGAGCTTTAGAAAGTAACTTCGAACAAAAACATGACTTTGCCTTTGAACTCGAAATAAAGGTTCAAAGGACATGGGATTAGGTACCATTTTTCCAAGTGACTAAGCTGGTTAAGAATCTAAGCAGCCATTCTTACGGTTTTGGACTGTTTGTCGCGTAGACTATATTGGTAAGCATATTCGCGATGGATGCTCATTTATCAGTACTTGTGTACTTGGGCTCCCCTCCGCCTTGTATCCATTTCGTGATGAGAACGTACCAATCTGTGTTCTCTTTATATCTTGTTTAGGCTGTACATGAATCCAAGGATTACCCCAAGCCCTGCTGCAAGATATTTGACAGAGTGAGATAAAGCACTGAATATGCTCTCGTGTTGGTTTTTTATAACATCAGGTGAGCCATGGATGTGGGAAATCTTGTTGAACCACATAAAATGGCATGTGTACGCTTCCTTCTCGTGATTGGTTTTAGTCTTCGCGCTCGCTCAGGTTTGGTCCATTGCACAACAACACGTACTCCATGTGTCTACAGTTATGAAGGAAATAGTGAATGTGTTCGGGAGCTTGCCTAGGAGCCCGTCCAAATCATATTTGCGATTCTGTATTGTTTGTCTTTTCCTGTTATGATTCTTTTTTCCCATGCTTCTTTTTCCTTCATTTACTGCCACGTAGGATCTCGGCTTTCTTGGAATGTTTCTGGAAAGAAGTAACAAGACCAGCTAGAACGTGATGGCCCTAAATCACCGTAGACACAAAGAGCAATCGGTAATGAATCTAATGATGAGCAATCTTTTGCATGTATCTAGTAATATCACGGAAAATTGAAATCAGTGTCAGTGAAGGAATAAAGTATGAACAAATTACTACCAACTCATACATCTACACCCATCATGGTCTGCTTGATTAAAGTCGCTTGTAACAAGGACCCTATTTCCATTGATAGCAATAGCAAGAATTCCACACATTACAGCAATCTGGGCACCCATACCAAGTCGTGGCAGCGTCTCCCAGTCAGGTACAAGAAACTTCACATTAGGATCATTGCAGGTCAGAGGAAGCTGATGAATCCCTTATGTCTCGCTGCACTTTCGTAGTGAATGGATAAAAACGAACAGCTGACTTCTTGTAATTGTACCATCAATATGATATCACACCAACAGTTGGCCATTTAAATTGTCAAAGATTCACCTCATTGCTATTGCAGTAGACAAATTGTAGACTTTAAATGTCAAAAAAAGGAAAACCAAATCATTTCATTCCCTTCAGTTTGATTTTCCTTTATTTTCGCAGAATTCAAAGCTAAAAACTGCAAGTCCTAGATGATCACCTCCAGATTAGGAAATTTTCTGGACTTGCACAATAAATATGTTAACACAAACGATCATTTTATCTGCTTTTGAAAATTACATAAAATTAAAAAGAAGATGGATAGATCAACCGAAATGCTACAAAAGACAAACTCGCTAAAAAAAAAAATGGTTGACCTTCTTTATGCATATTTCTGTATGGAAGTGCGGTGGTAATTATGTTGGTGTAGGTGGTGAAGTGATGGTGGTGCTCCATTGATCTTTGTAGTGGTCAGCTTACTACCAACTTTTCATAAATTAAACATGAGTATTTTTATGATTGGATTTCACTATCTTTTAGTACTTTGAAATTCCTTTTTATCGATATATAATAGGTCTTTATCAAATTTAAGATGAGGGAGATGCGAGCTCTTCACTTAAATGGTTTACTTTTCGACTCACTGAGAGTAAATTGGTCATGTCTTTTGTTGCAAAAATAATTTAGGATTCAAACTATTTGGGTTAGAAATTAGACTTAAGGAGCTTTTAAACGGTTCAAACCTTACAAAAATCGGAATTCGGGAGTGTCTGGGACAAACTCGCAAATTTTGAGCAATTGTGGAGTCTTAATATATGCACCCCAGGCGCAATACCCTGCTCCCGAGGTGCAATCCCTTACGCCTAGGCGCATCTTAGGAATTTTAAAACCAACCAAACTTTGCGGTCTTGCCACAGACACTCCTGAACTCCGATTTGGACATGGTTTGAACCAATAAAAAGCTTGTCTTGCCTAATTTTTAACCAAATAACTTTACTCCAAATTTATTTATTCACCAAAGGATAGGACAATTTTACCCTTAATTGGTCGAAAAAAATAATTTTGGAAAAAGCATTGAATCACGTTAACTTTAAACCGGATTGAAACCTATTTTATATGGATAAAGAGTGTATTTAGATTACTAAAATTTGCTGCGATTGAACCATAATTATAATAGATTTTGGTTTATCAAAAGTTGGTCAAAAGTAGACCAATTCAAAGATCGTCGGAGCCACTAAGGCTAAAACATGTTTTCATGCCTTTCCATTAATTGATTCTTTGTTCCCTTTGGTAATCGCATTCCAAGTTCTAAGGAGGAGTCTTCGTTCTTTTATAAAGAGCTCCAGAGAGTTTTATAGAACTTTTTACACTTCATCGAACAACACAAAACTGCTTTATCATCGATGTTCGCATAATACACAGGGCTTGTACATTTAAGAACCCAAATTTTGGTGTCCATACCACCAACTATATCACTTGACCACTACAACTCCCAAATCACCATCACCACCCTCATTTGATAACCGCATTACCCCACAAGTATTGACGTCACTACCTTGAGTACAATTGCCTCACCATTGCGAGGAAAATGGTCATATCTTTTGATGTACAAATAAGTTTGAATTCAAACTCTTTGTGTTATAATGTAAATTCAACAAACATTTTAGAGCAAAGTCTACTTTCACCTCCTATGGTTATCGCCATGTGCGGATACCCCCCTTATGGTTCAAAATTGAGTACATAACCTACTTATGGTTTTGAAAATGTGCAGATACACCCCATGCCGTCATGTTTTCCATCCATATTAACGGAGGTGTATCTCGCATGCCTCTAAAATATAATCTGAGTCGTTCATAATGTATTAAATAAAAAATAGAGTATCTGTATAAAAAAATTATCTCGATCAGGAATCAATAACCCAGTGATCTAATTTTTAATAAATTCAAATTTGAAATTTTAATTTCATAACAAAATCGATTCGACCATGGGCTTTTTATTTTTTGATTTTGATTAACTTGAATTTTGGCATAGATGTAGTACTCATCAAAATTTACAATATTAACAGTATGGGTTTAAGTTTTGGTAAAAGGGATGGTGTGATTAGATTTTTTTTTTTTTTAAAGAATCAAGGGACATGATGAGGGTATATCGGTCTTTTAATGCTATGTGCGTTAATATGGATGGAAAATATGACGGCATGGGATCCATCCGCATATTTTCAAAACCACAGGTAGATTATGTGCTTAGTTTTGAACCATGAGGGGGGTATCCGCAGATGGCGATAACCACATGGGGTCAAAATAGACTTTGCTCAACATTTTAATGGTTCAAACCACTAGCAAATCAAAGTTTGAGAGTGTCCAGGATGAACCGACAAATTTTGACTTGTTCTGAAGGAGATTAGAAATGTGAAATACATAATCGTGGACCTAAGCTTGCATACATGAAATTCTAGAATTCATAGTTTAACAAATTGAACAACTGTTTATAAAACCATGCACTTTTTTTTTCTTTGTTTTTGTTTTTGTAAATGGCATCTTGCAGATCAAGTGATCAGGATGCAGAGTATACCATGACAAATGTGAAGGAAATATTGGTTGTCTTTGTGAAGGAAATTTCCCAGTATACATATATATATATATATGGAAATTTTTAGATGGAAATTTAACTTCCTGATCGAATTGGAAGGAGAGTGGGGTTTAATCTGGGGAAATGGCTTGGGGGAAATATTTTAGGGGATGTTAGGTACAAAGAATTTTTATCCTAAAATTATCGGGAATGCACTTGTAGAGGGTACTTATAACGGGGTGATTTTCCGGTAAAGATTCTTTGTATGTAGCACTTTTGAATATTTTATTGTTGCCAAAAGCGCCTGAACGGTTTTACGCTTGAGTTATGAGATTAGTTTTGTTTACGAATTACTCTTGGCCGGACCGAATTGCACTTGGCCGCATCGAATTACACTTGGCTGCTACGAATTGCATTTGGCCGCGTCAAATTGCAGTTGGCCGCTACGAATTGCAGTTGGCCGCATCGAATTCCACTTGGCCACCTCAAATTGGATGCGGCCAAGTGCAATTCGATGCGGCCTAGTGCAATTTGAAGTGGCCAATTGCAATTTGATGTGGCCAAGTGCAATTCGGTGCGAAAAAGTGTAATTCCTTGTGGCCAGGTGCATTTTGATGTGGCCAAAAGGAATTCGATGTGACCAAGTGCAATTCGTAGTAACCCCAAGTGCAATTCGATGCCAAGGAGCGACAAAGAAGCCACGGCATTTGATGCCAAGGAGCTCCGTCGCCATAAACACAAGAAATGGCAACTCTACAGCGTAGCCTTTGTTGTTTTCCAGACTGGAACCATACTTCCCTTCTCCATGACAATAATGAAGGTCCAAAATCCCAAGTTCCGGGTCAAATCTACCACCTTCGACATGTTTGATATCCCAACCACCAACACTTCCTTGAACCCATTGCGCCCTGGGCACATCTTCGGTATTTCAAAACCGACCAAACTTTGAGGTCTTGGCACAAACACTCTCAAACTCCAATTTGCACTTGGTTTGACCGTTGAAAAGCTTGTCTGGACTAATTTCTAACCAAATTAGTTTTACTCCAAAATTATTTATACACCAAAGGATAGGACAATTTTACCCTCAACAGATCAAAAAAATAAATTATTTTGGAAAAATCAATTAATCACACTAACTTTAAACCAGATTGAAATATATTTTATATGAAGAAAGAGGGTATTTAGATTGCTTAAATATGGTGGGATTGAACCATAAAAATAATAGATTTTATTTTATCGATAGTTGGTTGAAAGTAGACCAATTCAAAGATCATTAGAGCCACTAAGGCTAAAACATGTTTTCATGCCCTTCCACTGATATTCTATGTTCCGTTCAGTACTCGCATTCATTTCTAAAGAGCTCCAAAGAATTTATAGGACTTTTTACACTTCATCAAACAACACAAACCTGCTTTATCATCGGGATTCGCCTAATACACAAGGGCTTATACATTTAAGAAACCAAATTTTGCTGTCCATACCACCCACGGGCCACTATATCGCTTGACCACTACAACTTCCAAATCACCATCACCACCTGCTTACAACGCAACCTATCCTCCAAATAAGGTTTGCACCCGAGCAAAGGGTTAGGTTGTTGAAAGCATATAAAACCGGTAAGACCGGGATCATTCCCACAGAGAAGTCTTCTTTAGCGAATTTGGAATAGATGGTAAGTACGTAGCAGGGCTTTCAAGCAGCCAACTATGGTGATTGATTAGGTTAACGAAATTGAACTTGAAATCAAACTAGATTAGAAGCGGTCAAGTCAAAAAGGATTGATTTACCCACGACTAAGCCGTCAAACGATTCCTTCATCTAACTCATGAGTGAACCGAAACCGTCCGGATTCCACTTGAAGAATTAAAAACTGAAGACTACTTGTAACTCAACTCAAAGTATTAATTCAAACTGAACTCATTTAACGCAAGTGAGAGACGAAAATAGATCGTTCGTACGTGTAAGATTATCAAGCATGTAGCACAGGGCAATAGACTTCATTGATCAAAGAAGCCACCGACCCCATGATCAATGCAGGAAATCATGGGTTTAATTCATTCAAAACCTTGAAATCGAGCTAAAGTTTAGGCGAAACCGTTTAAACGACTAATCCATAGGGTTCATCTCACCCCATGACCAAACCAATTGACTATTCACTCATAGGCAAAAGACTAGAAATTATGCTAGAAAATGAAAACATGCTTCACCGTTCGAAATGGAAATAAACTTGATATTAGCAAAGATCTCAACCGTAGCTACAACATTAATAAACGGAAAATTAACAAACGACAAATACTTACTTGAGTTGTTAAGGAATTAAAGACAAAAGCTTGAAAGCAATGAAAATGGAGTTCTAGGAATAAAAAGACTTAAAACATAAATATCTACGTATTCTATCTATATGAGGGAGAGAGGGAGAGAGAGAGAGAGAGAGAGAGGGGCCTATTTATACAAGGCAACTCATCCTCACCAAAATATCCCTGAACTTGCCAAAAGTGGCAAGTATTACATAAAAGGAAAGTCCAAAAAGCAGTAACAATATCTGCAGGAAACCAATGTTATCGATACCATAAGCAAAGGTATCGATAACATCCTTCAAATATTCCCCCGAAGAAGCAAGTTATCGATAACTAAAACCAAATGTTATCGATACCCTCAGGTCTGGACAACTTCTGGACCAAAATGGGACCAATGTTATCGATAACAAATGGAATGTTATCGATAACATTCTTCAAAACTGCAGATTTCAGGTTGGCTTCAGCTTCAGTAAAGGCTACATTTTAAACCTTTCTTTTACCTTTCCTTTAATTTATTTAATGAAAATAAGAAAGTACCCCCCATTTGGAAACAATGGCATTACCAGAATTTCAAGATTCTATTTAAATCAAAATGTCAACCCCCCACTTTTAGTACAAAACGGAAAATTGCACATTTTTCTCAAGAGAAAATGGCTCAAAACATGACCTTGCTCTTCAAATTAAACCTTATAACTTTGTAGTTACTCTTAGAAAAATTCAAGGATCAATTACCGCCATTTTTTATCTCGAAAATTGAAACTTTTTTAGAAAGTCATTTTTCCATACTTACACAGATTTTAGGGGGCCGACAGGGTCTTCGGGTACTTAGAAGCTTCCAGAGCATTCCTTGGCCTTCAAACATGCCTTATTTGCACGTTTTACCTGAAACTACTAAAAGCACACCTTACGTGCAATATCGCTATGAAAGCTAAATAAACGTAAGATAAAAACAACTTAAAGGGGGACTAGTTGCACCAAAATCTGCAATAATGTGTGCTCATCACCACCCTCATTTGATAACCGCATTACCCCACAAGAATTGACGCCACTACCTTGAGAACAATCATCTCACCATTGCGAATAAAATGGTCATATCTTTTGCTATACAAATAAGTTTGAATTCAAACTCTTTGTGTTATAATGTAAATTCAATGAACTTTTTAATGGCTCAAACCACCCGCAAATCAAAGTTTGAGAGTGTACAGGACGAACCGACAAATTTTGACTTGTCCGGAAGGAGATTAGAAATGTGAAATACATAATCGTAGACCTAAGCTAACACACATGAAATTCTAGAATACATAGTTTTACAAATTGAACAACTCTTTATAAAACCATGCACTTTTTCTTTTTCTTTTTTGTAAATGGCATCTTGCAGATCAAGTGATCAAGATGCAGAGTATACCATGACAAATGTGAAGGAAATATTTGTTGTCTTTGTGAAGGAAATTTCCCAGTATATATATACATATACACACACACACACGGAAATTTTTAGATGGAAATTTAACTTCCTGATCGAATTGGAAGGGGAGTGGGATTTAATCTGGGGAAATGGCTAGGGGGAAATATTTTACGGGATGCCCGGAACAAAGAATTTTTATCCGAAAATTATCCGGAATGCACTTGTAGAGGGTATTTATAACCAAGTGATTTTCTGGTAAAAATTCTTTGTATGTAGCACTTTTGGATATTTTATGGTTGCCAAAATCGTCTGAACGGTTTGACGCTTGAGTTATGAGATTCGTTTTGTTTACGAATTACTCCTGGCCGGATCGAATTGCACTTGGCCGCATTAAATTACACTTGGCCGCTACGAATTGCATTTGGCCGCTACGAATTGCAGTTGGCCGCATCGAATTACACTTGGCCGCCTCAAATTGGATGCGGCTAAGTGCAATTCGATGCGGCCTAGTGCAATTTAAAGCGGCCAATTGCAATTTGATGTGGCCAAGTGCAATTCGTCGCGGAAAAGTGTAATTCCTTGCGGCCAAGTGCATTTTAATGTGGCCAAAAGGAATTTGATGTGACCAAGTGCAATTCATAGTAACCCCAAGTGCAATTCGATGCCAAGGAGTGACAAAGAAGCCACGGCATTTGATACCAAGGAGCTCTGTCACCATAAACACAAGAAATGGCTATACTCTACAGCGTAGCCTTCGTTGTTTTCCAGACTGGAATCATACTTCCCTTCTCCATGACGGTCATGAAGGTACAAAATCCCAAGTTTCGGGTCAAATCCGCCACCTTCGACACGTTTGATATCCCAACAACCAACACTTCCTCCAATCCATTGTGCCGTGGGCACATCTTCGGAATTTCAAAACCAACCAAACTTTGAGGTCTTGGCACAAACACGCTCAAACTCCGATTTGCACTTGGTTTGAGCACTGGACTAATTTCTAACCAAATTAATTTTACACCAAAATTATTTATACACCAAAGGATAGGACAATTTTACCCTCAACAGATAAAAAAATAAATTATTTTGAAAAAATCACTTAATCACACTAACTTTAAACCAGATTGAAATGTATTTTTTATGAATAAAGAGGGTATTTAGATTGCTTAAATATGGTGGGATTGAACCTTAAAAATAATAGATTTATTTTTTTCGAAAGTTGGTTGAAAGTAGACCAATTCAAAGATCATCGGAGCCACTAAGGTTAAAACATGTTTTCATGCCCTTCCACTGATATTCTATGCTCCATTCAGTACTCGCATTCATTTCTAAAGAGCTCCAAAGAATTTATAGGACTTTTTACACTTCATCAAACAACACAAACCTGCTTTATCATCGGGATTTGCCTAATACACAAGGGCTTATACATTTCAGAAACCAAATTTTGGTGTCCATACCACCAACAATATCACTTGACCACTACAACTCCCAAAGCACCATCACCACCATCATTTGATAAACGAATTGCCATACAAGTATTGACGCCATTGCCTCGAGTGGAATCCCCTCACAATTGCGAAGAAAAGGGTCATATCTTTTTATATACAAATAATTTTGAATCCAAACTCTTTGTGTTATAAAGTAAATTCAACAATCTTTTTAATGGTTCAAACCACCCGCAAATCCAAATTTGAGAGTGTCAAGAACGAACCGGCAAATTTTGACTTGTTCTAAAGGAGATGAGAAATGTGAAATACATAATCGTAGACCTAAGCTTACATACATGAAATTCTAGAATACATAGTTTTACAAATTTAACAAGGGAACTAATTTTCGCGCTCCAAGATTTACTACAGGCGCTTCACCTTTTTGTTTTTATACTATGATGTTGCTGGCAACATCAGTGTATATTTTGTTTTTCCACAATGATGTTGCCAGCAACATCACAGTGTAAAAACAAAAAGGTGGAGTGCCTGCAGTAAATCTTGGAGCGCGAATATCAATTAACAACTCTTTATAAAACCATGCACTTTTTCTTTCTTTTTTTGTAAATGGCATCTTGCAGATCAAGTGATCAAGATGCAGAGTATACCATGACAAACGTGATCTGCATAGAAGGATTGTTTTCCCCCCTCTCTTCTCTTGAAATTCGTTGGCATCGTGGGCTTGCATTGAAGGAGGCAGAGGACATATGATTTGTGGTCACTGTATGGAAGGGAGAATGAATTACTACCAACTTTCTGTTTCTTCTTTTTGTGCATTTGATTTTGTCTTGATTAAGATAATCACCTAGGCAATGGGAAATAGGATGCATCCATATAAACAGAAAATAACTGACAAACCGCAATTTACATTATACATTCGTGGAACCGCCAGCCACCAGCTTTATGTATTTACTCTATAGCTGCGAATACCGATCCTCATTGACACTTAAGTAGTCGGCCATGACTTTTCCTCCCGTGTTCCTCATTCCATCTATAAGAATGCGCCACGTGGAACCCAAGGCTTCAATGAAGAAGTCTTATTCGGCAGCAATCAAGAAATTCACCAGACGGTAATTCGCGCTGGTTTCCCTGCCTCAATTGGCTGTGTACGTAGCCATTGAAGACTTGAAGTGTTCCCCACCTGCTGTGTTACGTTGGTGTAGTAGAATTTCCAGTGGGGGTGTCTGGGTGTGATCTCAATCTATCGATGACCTCTTGAAGAAAAATAGCACGATGAGAAGTTGAACACAACAGCTGAACAAAAATAATTAGACAAAGTAGCCAGCCGAGCCTGTTTTCCTGAAATTTAAGTAATATGATCAAACAAGTTGAATAAAACTCAATGGTCTCGTTATTTGGTGGTGTGTCTGCGTAGAGTTCCTCGGCACAAAAACTTTAAAAAGAAAACTTGAACAGAAAGCTTTAAAGTAAATTGGTCATGTCTTTTGTTGCACAAATAATTTAAGATTCAAACCACTTGGGTTAGACAGTAGACTTAAAGAGCTTTTTAACGGTTCAAATCTTGCAAAAATCGGAGTTCGGGAGTGTCCGGGTCAAACACGCAAAGTTTCAGCAATTGTGGAGTCTTAATACGCCCCAGTGGCAATTCCATGCTCCCCAGGCGCAATCCATTGCGCCCCAGACACATCTGCGGAATTTCAAAACCGGCCAAACTTTGCAGTCTTGCCATGGACACTCTCAAACTCCCATTTGTTCCTGGTTTGAACCATTGAAAAGTTTGTCTAGACTAATTCCTAACTAAATTAGTTTTACTCCAAAATTATTTATACACCAAAGGATAGGACAATTTTACCCTCAACAAATCAAAAGTTAAATTATTTTGGAAAAATTATTGAATCTCACTAACTTTAAACTGAATTGAAACCTATTTTAAATGGATAAAGAGGGTATTCAAAATACTAAAATATGGTGGAATTTGACCATAAAAATAATAGATTTCAGTTTATCTAATGTTAGTCGAAAGTATACCAATTCAAAGATCATCTAAGCCAACAGTGGTAGCAGAGTGGAAGTGCGGTAGGAGTGGTGGTGAAGTGATGATGGCGGAGGGGTGGTGGTGCTCTGATGATCTTCGTAGTGGTATGCTAGGGAAATCTATATGGGTAGCTTCAAGATCTTTTATGCTTTTGGTTGTGGTTTCTTGAATGGTAGGGAAATAAGATTTGTAGCTAAGAACCCACCCTTTCTGTGGCACCTCAATAGTGGCTGTGGTGGGGGGATTGAAGGGGCGGTGAATATGTGGTGCTAAATTGATGGTGCTAGTGGAGGTGTAGTAGTCATGGTGGAGTTCCATGTGGAGCAGTAGAGGAGTGATAGTCGTGGCGTTGAAGTGGTGGAATGGTTAAATGAATGTAGAGACAGTAGGGTTGAGATGTGGTGTCAATGGTGGTAGCAAAGTGGAAGTACGGTGGTAGTGGTGGTGAAGTGACGGTGGTGGAGGGGTGATGGTGCTCCGATGATCTTTGTAATCGTCTACTTATACTACCAGGTTTTCATAAATTAAACCCTATTATTGTTATGATTGCATTATGCCATCTTTTATTACTTTAAAAATTCTTTTTGTCACTATGTAATAGGTCTTTATCGGATTTAAAATGGGAGAGATGCGAGCTCTTTACTTAAATGATTTACTTTTCAACTTACCGAGGGTAAATTGGTCATGTCCATTGTTGCACAAATAATTTAAAATTCAAACTACTTAGGTTAAAAAGTAGACTTAAAAAGCTTTTTAATGGTTCAAATCTTGCAAAAATTGGAGATCGGGAGTATCCGGGACAAACCTACAAAGTTTGAGCAATTGTGGAGCCTTAATGCGCCCCAGGCGCAATTCCATGCTCCCCAGGTGCAATCCCTTGCGCCCGGGCGCATATTAGGAATTTCAAAACTAACCAAACTTTGCGATCTTGCCACAGACACTCCTGAATTCTGATTTGGACATGGTTTGAACCGTTGAAAAGTTTGTCTAGCCTAATTTCTAACCGAATTAGTTTTACTCCAAAAATATTTATACACCAAAAGATAGGTCAAGTTTACCCTCTACAGGTCAAAAAGTAATCACACTAACTTTAAACCGGATTGAAATCTATTTTATATGGATAAAGAGGTATTCAAATTGGTAAAAAAATGGTGAGATTAAACCATAAAAATAATAAATTTTGGTTTATCAAAAGTTGGACGAAAGTAGACCAATTCAAAGATTGTCAGAGCCACTAAGGCTAAAACATGTTTTCATGCCCTTCCCCTGATTCTATGTTCCATTCGGTACTCACATTCCTAGTGTTGGAAAAAATTTCGGCAATCACTCAATTTTCCAGAGAACAATTTCATTAACAACGATACAATTACAAACTTGAATCAAGTTACAAAATACGGAAAACAGTAGACTGAATACAGAAACGGGAATAAGAGATACAAACAGAAATCTTCGTAGGATGAACCGAGTCCCGTGTGGTACCACGGTCTCCTTAAGAAATATTCGCCGCCTACCGTTGGTGTTGTAGGTTGCGTCGGCGACTTTCTCCCAGGGTTGGCTCGGCTATACCACAAGCCGCCGGAACACCGCCGTCGACTGCCTTGGCGAACTGACTACCGCCTGCCTCTCTCTCTCAAGAACGAATTTTCTGAATATGTTGGAGTACTCTAAGTTTGCTGTGTTTGTACAAAACGAGATAGCCCTTTTTATAGAAAAAGCCCAAGCTGATAACTCCCATAGTAAATTCTGGCCAATGAATTCTCAAATTGATTTCTGCCATGATGAGGGAGGGGAGGTTACGGGAATAATTGACCATCATGGGAGGGTTACAGGAGTTACAGATTTCCCACAATCAATACGTCTATTGATTGCGTCCAGATTCAACGAACCCGAGACCGGTTGCCTCGAGAGACCCTCCAAAATCCCGGTTTCATTCACCCGAAATTCTGTAAATTTCCAACACCTAGTTCTAAGGCATTCATTCATTTCTTAAGATCTCCTGAAACTACCATTTGAAACTTATAGCTGAAGTCCGAACTTATCTGGACACTTCAATTTGAAGCTTGACTTTGAGAAAAAGCTTTAGGAAGTAACTTTGGAAAAAAACATGTCTTGGCCTTTGAACTCAAATTAAGTACCGTTTTTCCTAGTGACTAAGTGAGATGAGAATCTAAATAGCCATTCTTTGGGTTTTGGACTTTTTGTCACGTAGACTACATTGGTGAGCATATTCGCGATTGATGCTCAAATATCAGTACTTGTATACCTGGGCTCGCCACCACCTTGTATCCATTTCGTAATGAGAACGTACCTATCAGTGTTCCGTTTATATCTTTTTTAGGCTGTACATGAATCCAAGGATTACCCCTAGCCCTACTGCAAGATATTTGACGGAGTGAGATAAAGCACTGAATATGCTCTCGTGTTGGTTTTTTGTAACATCAAGAGAGCCATGGATGTGGGAAATCTTGTTGAACCACATAAAATGGCGAGTGTACGCTTCCTTCTCGTGATTGGTTTGAGTCTTTGCGCTATTGTGCGTGCCCACGCGCCCCTGTTTGGTTCGTTGCACAACAACACGTACTCCATGTGTCTACCGCTATGAAGGAAATAGTGAATGTGTTCAGGAGCTTGCCTACCCGTCCAAATCATATTTGCGATTCTGTATTGTTTGTCTTTTCCTGTTATGATTCTTTTTTCCCATGCTTCCTTTTCCTTCATTTACTGCAACGCAGGATCTCGGCTTTCTTGGAATGTTTCGGGAAAGAAGTAACAAGACCAGCTAAAACGTTATGGCCCTAAATCACTGCAGATACAAAGAGCAATTGGTAATGATGAGCCATCTTTGCATGTATGTAGTTGTTTACACCCATTTTTGGCCAAAATTCGTAAAATCAAGTTGTTGGTTAGAAGAGGGCCTTGAATGATGGTTTCAGGCCTTGAAAAGCCTCATGATCGGTCATCCACGAAATCAAGCCAATTTGAACGCCACTGATTGAGTTGAGTTTTCAAAGGCCTGGGCCAAATTTATGCCTAAGATTTCATTATCACAAGCCCAAGCCCAAGATTGGCCGAAGACTTAGGTTGACCCACTAGATCTAAGTGTTTTATCCAGGCCTAGGCCAGTTCTTAGAAATAATAAGGCCTTTTAAGTGGGCCTAAATCAATTAAAGCCCAAATTTTCTTTCCAGACTTGGGCTCGTGTGGCTTACAAAGAGAAGAGGCGTATTATGCTCTTCAAGTTCAGGCCCAAGTAATATATGGGCCTACTTCATAAAAAACGTCACATATGGCCTTTAATTGGCAGGAAAAGGCCTCAAGCTGCTCACAAGCAGCTCAAAGGCCTATAATGTTCTTGCTTGGCAGGTCTGCCTAAGCAGCTCACAAGCAGCTCAACCAGGCCTGCATTTTTGGTCTTGATGGGCCCAAATATCCCTTTTTTACAAGCATCCATGCATGCAAGCAGCTCAACTAGACCAAGGACACATGTCAGCCATGCATGGAGACATCCCAAGCAGCTCACAAGCAGCTTAGGCAGCTACAAGCAGCTCAAAGGCCTAGAATGTTCTTGCTGGGCAGACCTGGGTAAGCTGCTTGTAAGCAGCTCAAGGTCTGAGTGGACCCCATCCTTCAGCATAAAGCAAGGCCAAGGACAGGTGGCCTACATGCAGCACCTTGGAGCTGCTGGTAAATGATTCATGTAGATCTAAGCAAGCTGCTCATAAGCAGCTCACCCAGATCTGGCTGAGCCTTTGTTTCTCGATTCTTCTTCCATAAGGGGTCAAGATTAGAGGATTTAAGGGCCCACAAGGGATGCAAGGACCAATAAAATGGTGGGAAGGCCTAAAGAGGTCTCGGTCCTCAGCTTTGGTGGGCCCAGAGGATGTCCATTCAAAGGCCTGGATGCTGAAATTTCTTTTGCTCTTTTACAAAATTTTATGCAAAAATAAAGATTTTTTTAGGCCTTTGCCGTTTTCTTGGAGTAAAAGACACTTTTTGTTCAAGGAGCAACCCCTCATTGGAGTATTTAGAAGCAGCTCAAGCCTAAGCCTTTACTAGGGGGACACTTGGCAGCCATCCATGAAGACCTGTGAAAGCAGCTGAAGCTGCTCAAGGCCTGAAACATCTGCCTATAAATACCAGAGTTAAAGGCCTTAACAAAGGTCCCCGACCAATCAAGCCTCCGGCTTACTCAATTTACATTTCAATTTTCTTTTATCTTTCGGTCCCCGACCATCAAGCCCACGGCTTTTGCATATTTACATTTCAATTATCTTTGGATTTCCAGCAAATGTCTTTATCTTTCGGTCCCCGACCATTAAGCCCACGGCTTACGCAATTTTATTTTTTAATTATCTTCCATCTTTAGGGTCTTCGACCAATCAAGCCCCTGGCTTACTCAATTTACATTTCAATTATCTTTTATCTTTTGGTCCCCGACCAACAAGCCCACGGCTTATGCAAATTTATTTTTCAATTATCTTCTATCTTTCGGTCCCCGACCAATTTATCTTTCAATTATCGTTACTTTCCCGTTCAATCTAGCCAAGCCTAGATTTTCTTTCATTTCCTTGTAACCAGACTTTCTTAAACCGTTAATAAAGTCCTTTTATTTCTGTTTTACGCCTTGCTCGATCTTTCTTTCCATTTTTCACACGATTAAGAAATTTTAAGTACTTGGCCCGCAAAGGCAAACCACAAACCACATATGGCCTCACCCTTAGGTCATACGCAATGGTCTATACGAAGTCAGATTTGAGACATCCAGGGCTTAATACGAATTTGGGCAGCAAACCTGCCCTAACACGCCCGCATCAGGCCTAAAACTTCACTACTCGCTGTTCCTAGGCCAATTTTTACTTTTCGGAAGAAACAGTAGTAATATCACTGAAAATTGAAATCAGTGTCAGTGAAGGAAAAAAGTATGAACAAATTACTACCAACTCATACATCTACACCCGTCATGGTCTGCTCGATTAAAGTCGCTTGTAACAAGGACCCTATTTCCATTGATAGCAATAGCAAGAATTCCACACATTACAGCAATCTGGGCTCCCATACCAAGTCGTGGCAGCGTCTCCCAATCAGCTACAAGAAACTTCACATTAGGATCATTGCAGTTCAGAGGAAGCTGATGAATCCCATATGTCTCGCTGCACTTTCGTAGTGAATGGATAAAAAGGAACAGCTGACTTCTTGTAATTGTACCATCAATATGATATCACACCAACAATTCGCCATTTTGTTAAAATTAATACTTTGTTGTAATTTTGTATTTTGGGCTAAAATGTAATGCTTTTGTTTATGTGGGCCATGTATGTTGATAAGTGGGCCATGTTTATGTTAGGCCATGTGTAATGTTAAGCCCAATGTGTCTAGTATATATATCAATGTAAGAAGTCTCTAGACTTTGACTGAATGAAAAAAATCTCATTGCTTCCCGAGTTCTCTGTTTCTCGTGTTCTTCCCGAGAGTTCCAACGGCAATCAACTGATTGCTTTAGCTGCTAATTTCTCCCCTAATCAACAAGGTTCCCGGCTAATCTCAGCCAACAGAGTGGTGTCAGAGCCAGGTTCGCATCAACAACAACTGGGTGTGAAGATTTGTGACGGGAAAACAAACCCCGGTGCCGAAGACGATGGCAAGTTCGAGTAATCAAGTTTTCGGAGTTCAACAACCTCCGTGCCCAATATTTAACGGTGAGAATTATGATTTTTGGTGTGTAAAAATGAAAACCCTACTTGTATCAAATGATTTGTGGGAGTATGTTGAAGAAGGGTTTGATGACCCCGATGATGTGAGCGATTTGACGGAGGCTCAAAAGCAACAATTGAAGGCGCATAAGAGGAAGGATGCAAGAGCCCTTTCAATGATTCAACAAGGAGTTGCCGATACGATCTTCCCGAGGATTATCAATGAGACTAAAGCAAAGGATGCTTGGGACATCCTTCAAAAGGAGTATAGGGGCGACACGAAGGTAAGGGCTATCAAACTTCAATCTTTGAGAAGGGATTTTGAGAATATGAAGATGAAAGATGATGAACTATTGCAAAGTTATTTTTCTAGAATGATGGAAGTAGCTAATCAAATGAAAACATATGGGGAGAATATTACTAGCAAGAGAGTTGTGGAGAAAATTTTAATTACTTTGACGGCGAACTATAACCCCATTATTGCGGTTCTTGAAAATACAAAGGACCTTGAAACCTTGAGTGTTGAGGAATTGATGGGCTCAATTAAAGCATTTGAGCAAAGATTGAGTAAGCAAAAAGAGAAGCCACTTGAAAGTGCTTTTCAATCTAAGCTCAATGTTAATGCTCCTAAAACTCAAGGGACTTCTTCGAATCTCGATCGATCAAGAGGTGGAAAAGGAAAAATTGATAATGCAAAAAGTGAAGGAAAAAATAACTTTCAAAGAAATAATTTTGAAAGAAGGGAAAATGAAGAGCCTACTCAACAAAAGTGTAAAATTTGTCATCGTAGTAGCCATGTTGAAAAAGATTGTTGGTTTCGGGGAAAGCCGCAATGTTATAATTGCAAGAAATTTGGGCATGTGAAGAAGGATTGTAGACTTCCATCAAACCAACAAGCTAATTTTTCCGAAAAGAAAGAAGGTGATGGGAATTTGCTTTATGCATGTCACAATGCATTGGAGAAAAATGGTGATGTGTGGTTTATAGATAGTGGTTGTAGTAATCACATGACCGGTGATGTGAGCATTTTTGCCAAGCTTGATACTTCCTCCAATTCTCAAGTTAAAATGGGAAATGGTGCCTTAGTCCAAGCAAAAGGGAAGGGTACTATTGCCGTGGAGACCAAGAAGGGAACAAGATACATCTCGGATGTTCTACTAGTTCCGGACTTGGAGCAAAATTTATTGAGTGTTTATGTCGTCCACTTTGAGAATGATACTTGCAAGATTTATGAGAAAGGGGGGAGTAACCAAATTGTGGCCAATATCAAGATGGAGAAAAATTGAAGGTTTCCGCTCACTTTACGCTATGCAAAGAATGTTGCCTTGAAAATGAATGTTCTTGATGAGACTTGGCTTTGGCATAAAAGAATGGGGCACTTGAATTTCCGAAGCTTGAAGTATCTACAACAAAAAGGCATGGTGTATGGGTTGCCGAATATTCAAGAGGTGAAACAAGTGTGTGAAGGGTGTGCTCTTGGCAAACAACACCGGGAGGCATTTCCAAAAGACAAGGCATGGAGAGCTAAAGCACCATTGGAGCTCGTTCATACCGATGTGTGCGGCCCTATGGACATAACGACCCATGCAGGTAACAAGTACTTTCTTACTTTCATTGATGATTTTTCTCGAATGACATGGGTTTATTTTATGAGAGAAAAATCTGATGTGTTTAATATTTTTAGAAAGTTTCAAAGTCTTGTTGAAAGGCAAAGTGGCCATCTTATGAAAAAGTTGAGAAGTGATAGAGGGGGGGAGTATAACTCCAATGAATTCATGAAATTTTGTGAAGATATTGGTATGGAAAGGCAATTGACTGTTAGATACACTCCACAACAAAAAGGAGTGGCGGAAAGAAAAAATAGAACAATTGAAGAAATGGCCAATTCAATGCTTCAAGAAAAATGTGTGCCCAAGAGTTTTTGGGGTGAAGCCGTTAACACGGCGGTTTACTTGTTGAATAGATGTCCAACAAAAGCCCTTGCAAATAAAACTCCGCTTGAAGCTTGGAGTAAAAGAAAGCCTTCCGTTAATCACTTGAAAGTGTTTGGTTGCATTTGTTATGCGCATGTCCCAAAAGAGTTGAGGCATAAGCTTGATGAAGTTAGTGAAAAATGTATCTTTGTGGGATATAGCACTCAATCAAAGGGCTATCGACTCTATAATTTGAAGACCAATAAGTTGGTTATCTCAAGAGATGTTCTCTTCGATGAGAAAGCTTCTTGAGATTGGAAAGGGAAACAAATTCAAAACCAAGTTACTCCTTTGTATGAAGAATTGGAGAGTCAACAAAGTGATGATGATGAATTTGATGTCCCGAATCAAATGTCTCCAATTGCTAGCCCCCAATCATCTCCATCAAACTCAAGTTCTTCATCTCCAAGTTCAACTCCAAGAAAAATGAGAAATCTTAATGACGTGTATGCAAGTTGTAACTTTTGTGTTGTTGAACCGGAGAATTTTGAAGAAGCCATTAAACAAGAAGTTTGGAAGAAGGCAATGGAAGAAGAAATCCGGGTGATTGAAAAGAACAAAACGTGGGAGTTGGTGGAGAGACCAAAAGAAAAAGAAGTAATTGGTGTGAAGTGGATCTATAAAACAAAACTTAATCCGGATGGGTCGATTCAAAAGAACAAAGCAAGGCTTGTTGCAAAGGGGTATTCGCAACAACCGGGGATTGATTATCATGAAACATTTGCACCGGTGGCTCGGCTTGACACAATTAGAACACTTATTTCTTTGGCGGCTCAAAAAGGGTGGTTCTTATACCAACTCGATGTGAAGTCCGCGTTCTTGAATGGTGCCTTAGAGGAAGAGGTGTATGTGGATCAACCTCAAGGATTTGTTATCAAAGGCAAAGAAGATAAAGTGTACAAGTTGAAGAAAGCGTTGTACGGGTTGAAACAAGCACCCCGAGCATGGTATAGTGAGATCGATTCTTACTTCAACAACAAAGGCTTTCAAAGGAGTAAGAGCGAGCCAACCTTGTACGTCAAAAAGCAAGGTAACACCGGTATCCTCATTGTTTCTCTTTATGTCGATGATCTTGTTTATACCGGAAATGATAAAAAGATGCTTGAAGAATTTAAAAGAGAGATGATGAAAAAGTATGAGATGAGTGACTTGGGATTATTGCATTACTTCTTGGGTTTTGAAATTTTTCAAAATGGAGATGGTGTTTATATTTGCCAGAAGAAGTATGCAAAAACTCTTCTTGAGAAGTTTAAAATGTTAAATTGCAAATCAGTTGCGACACCTTTGGTGGTGAATGAAAAATTGATAAAAGAAGATGGAAGTAAACAAGTTGATGCTTCTCTTTATAGAAGTTTGGTTGGGAGCTTGTTGTATTTGACGGCTACGAGGCCGGATATTATGTTTGCTACGAGTTTATTGTCTCGGTTTATGCATAATCCAAGCCAAACTCACTTTGGTGCGGCTAAAAGAGTTTTGAGATACATTCGGGGTACTCTTGATTATGGTATTTCATATGAGAAAAATGTGAATGCAAAGTTGATTGGTTTTTGCGATAGTGATTGGGCCGGTAGTGTGGATGATATGAAGAGCACTTCCGGATACACATTTTCTCTTGGCTCGGGTGTCTTTTCATGGGCATCTAAGAAGCAACAAACAGTGGCACAATCATCCGCCGAGGCCGAGTATGTTTCGGCATCATTGGCGACGTCTCAAGCAATTTGGCAAAGGAGGATTTTGGAAGATGTTGGTGAGAAGCAAGGAGAGGCTACTCCAATCTTTTGTGATAACAAGTCCGCGATTGCCATGACAAAGAATCCCGTCTACCATAGCCGGACAAAGCACATTGCTATCAAGCACCACTTTATTCGGGAGGCCGTGGAGGATGATGAGATTCAACTCAACTATTTCAAGACCGAAGATCAAGTGGCGGACATCTTCACCAAAGCACTTCCAAAAGATAAATTTCAATATTTTAGAGAACTGTTGGGAGTGAAACAACAAAGCATTAAGGGGGAGTGTTAAAATTAATACTTTGTTGTAATTTTGTATTTTGGGCTAAAATGTAATGCTTTTGTTTATGTGGGCCATGTATGTTGATAAGTGGGCCATGTTTATGTTAGGCCATGTGTAATGTTAAGCCCAATGTGTCTAGTATATATATCAATGTAAGAAGTCTCTAGACTTTGACTGAATGAAAAAAATCTCATTGCTTCCCGAGTTCTCTGTTTCTCGTGTTCTTCCCGAGAGTTCCAACGGCAATCAACTGATTGCTTTAGCTGCTAATTTCTCCCCTAATCAACAAGGTTCCCGGCTAATCTCAGCCAACACATTTAAATTGTCCAAGATTCACGTCATTGCTATTGCAGTAGACAAATTGAAGACTTTAAAAGTCAAAAAAAGGAAAACCAAATCATTTCAATCCCTTAAGTTTGATTTTCCTTTATTTTCGCAGAATTCAAAGCTAAATACACTGCAAGTCGCACCACCAGATTAGGAATTTCTCTGGGCTTGCACAATAAATAGGTTAACACCAACAATCATTCTAGGTGCTTTTGAAAATTACATAAAATTGGAGAGAAGATGGATAGATAAACCGAAATGCTACAAAAGACAAACTCGCTAAAAGACCTGCAAAAAATTTTGCCACTGACAGGGAGAAATGATTGACCTTCTTATGCATATTTCTGTACGGAAGTGCGGTGGCAATTATGTTGGTGTAGGTGGTGAAGTGATGGTGGTGCTCGGTTGATCTTTGTAGTGGTCTGCTTACTACCAATTTTTCATAAATTAAATATGAGTATTTTTATGGTTGGATTTCACTATTTTTTAGTACATTGAAAATTGTTTTTATCGATATATAATAGGTCTTTATCGAATTTAAGATGAGGGAGATGCGAGCTCTTTACTTAAATGATTTAATTTTCGACTCACTGAGGGTAAATTGGTCATGTCATTTGTTGCAAAAATAATTTAGGATTCAAACTACTTGGATTAGAAATTAGACTTAAAGAGCTTTTTAATGGTTCAAACCTTGTCAAAATCGGAATTCGGGAATGTCCGGGACAAACTCGCAAAGTTTGAGCAATTGTAGAGTCTTAATATATGCGCCCCAGGCGCAAAACCATGCGCCCAGGCGCATCTTAGGAATTTCAAAACCAACCAAACTTTGCGGTTTTGCCACGGACACTCATGAACTCCAATTTAGACGTGGTTTGAATCGTTAAAAAGCTTGTCTTGCCTAATTTCTAACCAAATTACTTTTACTCCAAATTTATTTATTCATCAAAGGATAGGACAATTTTACCCTCAATAGGTCGAAAAATAATAATTTTGGAAAAATCAGAGAATCCCGTTAACTTTAAACCAGATTGAAACCTATTTTATATGGATAAAGAGTGTGTTTAGATTACTAAAATATGCTGGGATTGAACCATAATTATAATAGATTTTGGTTTATCGAAAGTTAGTCGAAAGTACACCAATACAATGATCATCGGAGCCACTAAGGGTAAAACATGTTTTCATGCCCTTCCACTGATTCTATATTCTCTTCGGTACTCGCATTCCTAGTTCTAAGGAGGCATCTTCGTTCATTTCTAAAGAGCTCCAGAGAGTTTATAGGACTTTTTACACTTCATCGAACAATACAAACTGCTTTATCATCGAGATTCGCCTAATACACAGGGCTTATAAATTTAAGAAACCAAATTTTGGTGTCCATACCACCAAAAATATCACTTGACCACTACAACTGCCAAATCACCATCACCACCCTCATTTGATAACCGCATTACCCCACAAGTATTAACGCCACTACCTTGAGTACAATCGCCTCACCATTGCGAAGAAAATGGTCATATCTTTTGATGTACAAATAATTTTGAATTCAAACTCTTTGTGTTATAATGTAAATTCAACATACTTTTTAATGGTTCAAACCATCCGCAAATTAGAGTTTGAGAGTGTCCAGGATGAACCGGCAAATTTTGACTTGTTCTGAAGAAGATTAGAAATGTAAAATACATAATCGTAGACCTAAGCTTACATACATGAAATTCAAGAATACAAAGTTTTACAAATTGAACAACTCTTTATAAAACCATGCACTTTTTCTTTTCTTTTTTGTAAATGGAATCTTGCTGATCAAGTGATCAAGATGCAGAGTATACCATGACAAATGTGAAGGAAGTATTGGTTGTCTTTGTGAAGGAAATTTCCCAGTATATATATATATATATAGGGAATTTTCAGATTGAAATTTAACTTCCTTATTGAATTGGAAGGGGAGTAGGGTTTAATCTGGGGAAATGGCTTGGGGAAATATTTTAGGGGATGCCAGGTACAAAGAATTTTTATCCGGAAATTATCCAAAATGCATTTGTAGAGGGTATTTATAACCAGGTGATTTTCAGGTAAAAATTCATTGTACATAGCACTTTTGAATACTTTATGGTTTTCAAAAGCGTCTGAATGGTTTGACGCTTGAGTTTTGAGAATAGTTTTGCTTATGAATTACTCCTGACCACATCGAATTGCACTTGGCCGCATCGAATTACATTTGGCCTCTTCGAATTGCATTTGGCCGCATTGAATTGCACTTGGCAGCTACGAATTGCACTTAACCGCATCAAATTGCACTTGGCCGCCTCGAATTACACTTGGCCACGTCGAATAGGATGCGGCCAAGTGCACTATGAAGCGGCCAAGTACATTTTGTAGCGGCCAATTGCAATTTGATGCAGCCAAGTGCAATTCGAAGCGGAAAAGTGTAGTTTCTTGCTGCCAAACGTATTTCGATGCGGCCAAAAGGAATTCAATGTGACCAAGTGCAATTCGTAGTGGCCCCAAGTGCAATTGGATGCCAAGGAGCGACAAAGAAGCCACGGCATTTGATGCCAAGGAGCTCCGTCGCCAGAAGCGCAAGAAATGGCTACTCTACAGCGTAGCCTTCTTCTTTTTTCAGACCGAAATCATACTTCCCTTCTCTATGACGGTCATGAAGGTCGAAAATCCCAAGTTTCGGGTCAAATCCACCACCTTCGACACGTTTGATATCCCAACCACCAACACTTCCTTCAATCCATTGCACCCCGGGTGCATATTCGGAATTTCAACACCGACCAAACTTTGGGGTCATGGCACAAACACTCTCAAACTCCGATTTGCACTTGGTTTGAGCCATTGTAAAGCTTGTCTGGACTAATTTCTAACCAAATTATTTTTACTACAAAATTATTTATACACCAAAGTATAGGACAATTTTACCTTCAACAGATCAAAAAAATAAATTATTTTGGAAAAATCATTGAATCACACTAACTTTAAACCAGATTGAAATGTATTTTATACGGTAAAGACCGTATTTAGATTACTAAAATATGGTCGGATTTAACCATAAAAATAATAGATTTTGTTTTATCTAAAGTTGGTTGAAAGTAGACCAATTCAAAGATCATCGGAGCCACTAAGGCTAAACCATGTTTTCATGCCCTTCCACTTATTCTATATTCTGTTCAGTACTCGCATTCATTTCTAAAGAGCTCCAAAGAATTTATAGGGCTTTTTACACTTCATCAAACAACACAAACCTGCTTTATCATCGGGATTCGCCTAATACACAAGGGCTTATACATTTAAGAAACCAAATTTTGGTATCCATACCACCAACAATATCACTTGACCACTACAACTCCCAAACCACCATCACCACCATCATTTGATAACCGCATTGCCCCACAAGTATTGACGCCACTACCTCGAGTACATTCACCGTACAATTGCGAAGAAAATGGTCATATCTTTTTATGTACAAATAATTTTGAATCCAAACTCTTTGTGTTATAAAGTAAATTCAACCATCTTTTTAATGGTTCAAACCTCCCTCAAATCAAAGTTTGAGAGTATCCAGGACGAACCAGCAAATTTTGACTTGTTCTGAAGGATATGAGAAATGTGAAATACATAATCGTAGACCTAAGCTTACATACATGAATTTCAAGAATACATAGTTTTACAAATTAAACAACTCTTATAAAGCCATGCACTTTTCGTTTTTTTTTGTTAATGGCATCTTGCAGATCAAGTGATCAAGATGCAGAGTATACCATGACAAACGTGATCTTCATAGAAGGATTGTTTTCCCCCCTTTCTTCTCTTGAAATTCGTTGGCATCGTGGGCTTGCATTGAAGGAGGCAAAGGACACATGATTTGGCATTCGTTTTTCTGGTCATTTTTTTGGCACTGTATGGAAGGGAGAATGAATTACTACCAACTTTCTGTTTCTACTTTTTGAGCATTTGATTTTGTCTTGATTAAGATAATCACCTAGGCAATGGGAAATAGGCCGTAGAACATTACATTTGATATCCCCTGTTTATTGGCACGTAATTTCATTTGCATTCAGTTTGCTAAATACGACACATACACTATACGAAAAAGGATACATCCATATAAACAGAAAATAACTGACAAACCGCAATTTGCATTCAGTGGAACCGCCTGCCGCCAGCTTTATGTATTTACTCTATAGCTGCGAATACCGATCCTTATTGACACTTAAGTAGCCGGCCATGGCTTTTCCTCCCGTGTTCCTCATTCCGTCTATATGAATGCGCCAAGTGGAACCCAAGGCTTCAATGAAGAAGTCTTATTCGGCAGCCATCAAGAAATTCACCAGAGGGTAATTCGCGCTGGTTTCCTTGCCTCAATTGGCTGTGTAAATAGCCATTGAAGCCTTGAAGTGTTCCCCACCTGCTGTGTCACGTTGGTGTAGTAGAATTTCCAGTGTGGGTGTCTGGGTGTGATCTCAATCTATCTATGACCTCTTGAAGAAAAATACACGATGAGAAGTTGAACACAACAGCTGAACAAAAATAATTAGACAAAGTAGCCAGCCGAGCCTGTTTTCCTGAAATTTAAGTAATATGATCAAACAACTTGAATGACTGCATCTGTGTGTTGTGCCATGGGGAATTGGAGAGTCATTCCCATTTGTTTTTTGATTGTCCTTTTTCCTCTTCTGTTTGGCTCCAGGTTAGGGCTGCTTGTGGCCTTCCAACCCACGCATGCGATCTCAATTCTGAAATTCAGTGGGGTCTTCTTCATAGCAAGGGAGGTTCTATGAGGTCTACTTTGTTTAAGCTCGGTTTAGCAGCCTCTGTCTACCATCTTTGGAAAGAGCGAAACTATCGTATTTTTCAACAGTTGGGTCATGATCATTCTGCTGTGGAGCAGATGATTTTGGAGGAAATGAAGAGTTGTACTAGCTCTTGGAGACGTGAGATCAAATCCCCTGACAATCTCAGAGTTTGTTGTGATTGGAGGATTATTGATTCAGTTTTCTTGTAATTTTCTTTCTAGTTTGGTTAGGCTAGTCAGGTTTTGGTTGATTTTAGTTGGTTTGGTTGTATTCTTTCTCAAGGTCTTTCCTTGAGTTTTGGGCTCAGTCCCTTTTATAAATCTGCTTTTCTCCAAAATACTTGAATAGAACTCAATGGTCTCGTCATTTGGTGGTGTGTCTGCGTAGAGTTCCTCGGCACAAAAACTTTAAAAAGAAAACTTGAACAGAAAACTTTAAAGTAAATTGGTCATGTCTTTTGTTGCACAAATAATTTAAAATTCAAACCACTTGGGTTAGAAAGTAGACTTAAAGAGCTTTTTAATGGTTTAAACCTAGCAAAAATCGGAGTTTGAGAGTGTCCGGGACAAACAAGCAAAGTTTCAGCAATTGTGGACTCTTAATGCGCCCAGGCACAATTCCATGCTCCGCAGGCGCAATCCATTTCGCCCCGGGCGCATCTGCGGAATTTCAAAACCGACCATACTTTGTGGTCTTGCCACGGACACTCTCAAACTCCGATTTGCACTTGGTTTGAACCGTTGAAAAGCTTGTCTAGACTAATTCCTAACTAAATTATTTTACTCCAAAATTATTTATACACCAAAGGATAGGACAATTTTACCCTCAACAAATCAAAAAATAAATTATTTTGGAAAATTTATTGAATGACACTAACTTTAAGCTGAATTTTAACCTATTTTAAATGGATAAAGAGGGTATTCAAAATACTAAAATAAGGTGGGATTTAACCATAAAAATAATAGATTTCGGTTTATCGAAAGTTAGTCGAAAGTAGACCAATTCAAAGATCGTCTGAGCCAACAGTGGTAGCAGAGTGGAAGTGCGGTAGTGGTGGTGGTGAAGTGGTGGTGGTGGAGGGGTGGTGGTACTCTAATGATCTTCGTAGTGGTATGCTAGGGAACTCTATATGGGTGACTTCAAGATCTTTCATGCTTTTGGTGGTGGTTTCATGAATGGTAGGGAAACATAGGCATTGAGAGAGACTGCACGCGTTCCATACATAGAAGAAGTCTGCGGGTATGTTACGGTTAGAAGAGACTTTCAAAGTGGCATTGCAAAAGAAGTCAATGACAAGAGCTCAGAGAAATCGATTTTGGGAGAGGATATTAAGGGCTTGGTGGAGATTAGGGTTGTTGAGTTGAGGGACTAGGACTACAAGATCTTCAAACCGAGAGGGGGAATCAGAGGGTAGAGTCAGGGGAGGGAGGTGGTGAGAGGTGATGGCAGGAGTGGTGGACAAGACGCGACTGATTGTCTGTGGCGGTGGAGTTATCTGGTTTGGGGGCGGTGGTGATGAGAATTGTGACAGGGAAGGAAGGGTGGTGAGTGACTATGCGCTTGGCTAGCTCCACCATGGGAATCAGGTGGCTCGCTCCTAAACTGGGGTAGAAAACAACCGTGCATGGATTCCATGTAAGTGAGATAGAAGCAGCAGAACTACATTGCTCTTTCTGTCCCTGAGATCTATGTCTGTGCTCTTCTTGACTGTTAGTAGTTTAGAGCTCTTGTCAAAAGAAAGATTTTCCTTGAAAAGCAGTGGTAGTAATTTTGCACTTTCTGAAAAATAAAACATTGGAAAATAGGAAAACAGAAACCCATTTGTATTAATTGCCTTAGACAGCTAGGGACACGTACAAGCAGCGCGCCCAGACACACCCGCACACAGATCCACTGTAATGTAATGGGATGGATAAAAAGGAGAAGTACCAAATGAAGTTTTTCTTCATATCCAAACACCCAGATACAGCCTAAGGTAAAATATAAGCCCACATTCACGAACGAAATCCTACATCTTTGAATAAACAAAATTGAGAAGGGGAATGAGTTTGACAAGTAGATTCGGTAGCCTTTATGTAAAACAGATGTCCAGAAGGCCAGAGCGAGAGAATTTTCCCGACAGAGAACAGGTATTTTTTAAACCCAGAATGGTAGCAGAGCAGAACCTTGACAGCCTATCCAAGGCCTCTTACGTACTGATCAAGCGTTGAATCGAACAGCTCACATCTGCACACAGCAAGTACAAACACAGTCTGGTTAGGATCAACAAAACTTCCCTCAGGCATAAAAATGGATCTCTTAAAACAACCTTGCTAACCGATTTTGTGCAGAAAATCTCCAAGGTGGAAACGAGCCATCAAAATCCTTAGTTTACAAGTTCATCATATAAGCATTTCTCAATGGGGGAAAGACGATTTACTTACCTAATCGGAGTTCCTGGAGTATAGAGTGGATTCTTGACAACATATTCAACGTAGAGATTGTAAATGTACTTCAGGGATTCCCTTAGATCACCAGTTCTAGGATGAGTGACAAGGATGATCTGCAGACAAATTAAACAAAATTATAAAGGGAAACCTGTGTGGTGACGCAAGTACTGAACTTTATGTCCTGCAATAAGAGACATTTGAACAATGTAATCACTCAAAGGAGCAAATATTACACGAAAAATTATGCCATTAAACTATTCACGCTCGTCCATACCAAAAGGTGCAAACAGAGAGAGGCCTCGTGATCCAAAACGATATCTTTAAATGAATCAACATAAAAACATAGGTTTTTTTTTACCAAAAAATACATAGTTAGGTTCAATATAGAACTTGGGCCATCCTATAAAGTTCCATAAGGGCAAACAGAGCTGATCTTCTTCTACTTGATAGGTTGACATCAATATATTCACTCTCTTCCGCAGTTTGGGGCAATCCGTGCCAGTAAAGCCTCAAATAAGTTTGATAAAGGTCAAAGGGAGAGACGGGATGAATGAATTAGGTAAAATTATGCTTCAACTGCAGTCAGTTTTTGTTTTCTTCTAATAATCAACATCAACTGCAGTCCTTGTGACCCTTGCCTTCTCTTCTTAGGCATTTGTAACTCATCTGTACTGTCCTCTCGTCTTTTGTCTGAATAGGAAGGACCGAAGTAATTTGGGGAAAAAAATATTCCATAAGGGCAAAAACAATACAGGATGATCAAGCAACTACACTTATGCGATTGAGCTAATTTTTCACATGGCCACTAGAAAAATTATTTTAAAATTACTGTACGGTGGGCGGTGAAAAGACCACATGATTTGGGGAGAGAAACTCTATCGGTTAGGGACTAACTTGTCATGCCCAACCAATATATCTGAATGAGCATAAGCCTTTATCCCGTTCAGCCACCGTCTAAGATAACCAGGGTACAGGTTCCCCATTGCACTGAGTACATCAGGTAACGTTCGTAGGAGCACAATTTCAAAGACTTCCACTATATAACTGCTTCATGTGAGATTAAAAATCCATATTTGGGAGCTCAGCATAATTCACTGGGAGTCGTACTTTCACAGAAACATTAAACACCACAAAATGGAAATCTTTCTCAAGAACGAGCACATTACAGCCCGACTGAAATTTGAGATTCTACCTTCCCCTATAAACGGTGGCAAGATAAGACATCATAATCAAAATGAAACTCACTGACCTTTATCCCAGATGGACTCTCCATAAAACTCAGTTTGTAAGTATTGGTTCGAAAACTGTGAAATGAACACCCTTGTCCAGGTAACTGAGGCACCCCAAGATTTCCTTTGTCCACACTGCCCAAAAGATTAAACAATGATCACCTAACAATTAATTTGAACAAAGTTCATTAACAAAATCACAGGCACAGCGTTGTCGTATCAATGAAGAAAAGGCCCCAGATCCTAACAAGTTTTGAAAATGAATGGATTATGAGACTTCACTCCTCATGTAGCACCTAAACTGATGCCACGAAATTTTTAATCCATCTCAAAACATAGTACTCATATAGAGAATACTAAATACTTGCAATTTGAAGCATGGATATAGAGCAACCTATGCGACAAAATGATGAAAACTGTGTTTGGGTCAGGAGCGGAGGCACCTAGAAGTTCCTAAGGTTGGGAGCGCATATGTATGTTTTTTTTTATATCGTATACATTTAGAACACAGATGCATATATAACAGAGTTAACATTCTATTCGGCTTGAAAACATAAATTTGCATTCATTTATGGTTAAGGTTTGAGTTAATGTATTATAAAACATACATAGTAACATATATACATAGAAATGGTTAATGTTTGAGTTCATGTGTTTCTAGTAACTATGGTTTTACATATTTTCTCTTGCTTTGTAGTTCTTTTGTTTCTATTGGGATTCCTATGATTGAGCGGTTCTATCCTAGTTGGGAGCACGCTCCTTGCTAGATGGGAGCAAGATTCTGTCTTGGAAGCACGGGAGCGAGGATCCAGGGCCGATTCTTCACCCAAATAGAAGGATCCTGCAACTAAGGTTTGGGCATTCCATGAAACATTCAAATTTTTTTTTCAGAAAGGATCTTACGTACCACATTAGGAATTAAAACCAAGTGCAGTATATCCAATAACATCCTATCCATTTGTTATCTATCAGACCACGTGAATAAGGATGCAGCTCCGTGACTAGTCGTCTCCGGTTTATTTTAATGCGTGCAACAAATCCAATTTCTTTCGTTTAAAAACCCGAGCCCCACCAACTGCAACCTTAGGTTGCATTGCCGCACCGTAATCCAGGGCACCCTATGACAGCCATTTTGCTCGAGCTTTTGATTGAAGAGAGGGTGGCTCAAAGGATTTTCCATATTAGGGGGAGTCGAACTAGAGAGTTGTGCTCGCTTCTTACCACTCAAGCTAACCAGGAATCCCATATTTTGTTTTATATGACAACTGTTAGAGAATAGTCCCCCATTGCTTTGGTACGGAATGGAAGATCACTTAATAACACGAGAGACCTCTCTACTCATTCTCAATTCATTTTGCGTTGGATATAAACTTTTCACATGGTATCAGAGCGGGTCCATTCCATCCCAAATTAAAACCAAAAAGTGGCTACACGTGACCAACCTAAATGCCGCTACACATGAGGGGGTGTTAGAGAATAATCTCACGTTGCTTTGGTACAGAATGGGAGACCACTTAATAACACGACAGATCTCTCCACTCATTGGGAATTGGTTTTGGGTTGGATCTAAAGTTTCTTCAACAACTCAGTTGCACTTACGACGAGAATTTTACGTTCCTACGAAAATCAAAACACTCCAACAAACATAATTTGTCTGAGTACAAAAACTTGGACAAGAAAAGCAAACCTAGTGGGATCCATTTTCGCAGTCAAGGATTTGAGGGAGAAAAGCAGACCGAACATGAGCTTGTGATCCTGCTGGGCATTAAGGGTATGCAGAGGGCGATTCCATTCTCTGTAAAGAAGGCATATCCCATTCCTATTGAACACGTACATCATGTGGCCGTTATTTCCCGATGCCGTCGGCAACGGCGGCGACGGACTGATCTCTGACCCTCCGAAGAATTGCATTTCTCTCCTGATTTTTTGTCGAATCGGATTTCGGCAGCTGGAAAACAAAGGGTTTTGGCTGAATAAAGAGGATATCCATTTAATCAAAAACTCACCAGAGATCCGATTGATAATAGTTTCTGTAATCTAAATTTCGATCTATCTCTGGTGACGTTTTGCAATCATAAAAATGTTGGATTACAAGAACTACATCAATCGGATGTGCGATTCAAAGAAAGATGGTAACGCCTGTAAATATGAGAAAGAGAGAGAGAGAGAGAGAGAGAGAGAGAGAGAGAGAGAGCTAACCTGGAGGATTTGCTAATGGAGCGCTCAGACTACGAACTGTGCAAACGAGAAGAGAAGAAAACGGGCGATTGTTCGTATGTATTAATACGACGTCGGACGGACTTGACAAAGACCTGATGCTTTGTTTGTTTGTAAGTTGAAGAAAGTGAGAGAAAGGATGCGAAAGGAAAATGGAGAAAAAAAATTTATTTTCTCTCCTCTTTCCCCCCAAACCAAATAATGGGAGAGAAAAAAAAATTTTAACTTTCCCTTCGTTTCTCTCACTATCTTCAAGTTTCAAATAAAGCTCTCCTTCTGTTTTTTTTTTTCATTGTGATTGAATGGTAGTCCCACTTTGTCACATAATTCTTCCAAATGATTTTCACTCCTGTTAACAATTCTCATTTTATGCTTACGCTCTCAATTCTCGCAATCACGGATTTTAGTTGGTTGAAAGATTTTTGAAAAACATTTTTCATGCTCGTGTGCATAATGTTTTAGTTGGTTGAAAGATTTTTGAAAAATATTCTTCACGCTCGTGTGCATAATGTGACTTAGGTCCAACAGCAGACTATTTTCAAAAAAAAATTACCCCGCATTCGTGCAGTACTATTGCATTTTCTCTTTCGGTTAACATTTCCAAATGGAAAAAATTATATAACCCCTCAATGAAAATTTTTATTCCCCAAGATCTTGGCTTTTTTATATAGCTGTATTTTTTTTTAGCATCTTTCGATTTTTTTCATATTGAAAGAAAAACCGAGAAATCACACTCGAAGCATATAAAAAAGTACTCCAGAAAAAAAAAAAAAAAAAAAAAAAAAAAAAAAAAAAAAGGCCAAATACAGGAATTGAAGTAAATCGAACCGAAAAGGCAAAAAGGAGAGAAAGAACGAGATTAAACACACTGCTAAATTCTAATCAACGGATTAAAATGGAAAAACAAGAATTGTCCACAGACTCCACACACAATAGAGGTCTCGTTCCTCAAAAAAGAAAAAGGAAAAATAGAGGTCTCAACCGAACAAACCCTCGATGAATCAAATATATAATCAAAAAATGATAGGCACGCATCCAAGTTTTCCAAGTTTAATAGAGTTCTCCACTAGAGCTTCACAAAAATTATAGGCAGAAAATATCCCACCCCAGTATTACAGTGCATCCAACTTGAGAAAGAGTTCAATATTCCCATTTCTTCACCTCCATGCCTTCCGGAGGGCTTCCTTCCACCTTCTTGGATCCCACTTCTTTCCAGTTTGTGGACAAAACTGTCCCGTTCGATTCAACCTGTCAAATAGTCAACCAGATTGTGAAAAATAAATAGAAAGCACCCGGTCTGTGATCATCCAAGACGAAATTTTGTTTCATTTGGTTGCAGTTTTTTCGAAATCAATTTTGCAGAACACTTCACGAATCTGAGTTTGAAGATAAAAGCGTATCTATAGTCCCACTACATGATGTTAATGTAAAGTGATTGTAAGTCTTACAAAAGATTTTTTCATGGCTCGTCTAGTGTCCTCATCAGCATCTTGATATATGCCCCTGAAAAATTTATTCAAAGCTGCATCTCCATCTAACTTTTCGTCTTTCTCCTGTCATGCAAGTTACCAGCGAGTCATGCCCATAATTCGAAAGTTCTTACTATTGATGGATTTTAACTCTAACAAACTTGAGAAGTGTTGAGTTAAGAGCCCCTTAGGACATCCTTCCTCAAAAGTTACCAGGCATACCTCTTTCTTAACTTGCGCTTCCAGTGAATCCCAATCTACTCTTCCTGGCTTTGAGGAAGGGTAAGAAGGTCTTTGAGCGACTACAAAATGCATAAGAAGCCAATTGAAACAAAAAGCACATAAATGAAATAGGCAATTCTGCAGGGGAAGACAGAGCATGAACATGAAATCCCATTATAATTTCAAGGACTCGGAAGGCAAAGATTACAGAACTTTACATATCCAATAACCATCTTCTAGAAAATGCAAGTGGTATCAGCTCCTTAACCGGGACCGAGATTTAGAGTGGAAGAGCTAAAGAAGTCAATTAGTCCTAGACTCTATGCTGGGACCTTTTCGAATCTACCCAGATAGGGTCCTAGACTTTTCAACCCCGTTCGTTTTGGGATTTTGGATTTGAAAATAATGAGTGTAGAGAAAAATACAGTAATGATTGGAAATAGGGGTAATGATTGGAGAGAGATAGAGAGAAATATGAGAGTAATGATTGGAAGGAAATCGGATGATGATTAGAATCCAAAATCCTTAAACGAACGGGGTCTTCATTTTTGATATTTTTCTGGCCGATTCAGAAATACCTAGCTCAGCCATAACAAAATTAGAAAAACGAAATTTATTGGCGTTTCATGACGTCATCATTTAGCAAGAAATCAAGTATACCCATGCCAATAATTTTGTATATTTAGGCCCTGTTTGGTTACCTGCATTTAAAAACAGATTGGACTCTAAATACCAAGTGACCATGTATCTTACATTTTTGGTTAAAACTTTGAGGTCAGAGTTACATATCCATCAGGTGCAAAGCCCACAAGATGAGAGATATGCAAGACCAAGTGAGCTTATACATCCTGAGGATTCTTACGGTCATAAACAATGCATGTTGGGCAACACCAGTTGATCAATTAATTATCATCTCCTATTTTGACATCTGGTCCAGGTATAAGATTACCACATTTGCAAATACGCTAAGCTACCTGTGGATACGTTTATCTTCTGTAAAACAGTAATATCCTTGCTGAACTCAAGAGACGTCCAATGTATGGCTTCAGCTTTTGCAAGACGGATTTCAATCTTTGTAGACAAGACTTCATACTTGCACTTTGCAGGTATTATCTGTCCAATGAAACACAAGGCTGTCATCAAGAGTGCAACTTCTGCCAATGCAGGGAAATTTATATATATACTTCGCTCGCTGGAACATCATACTCAACAAAGGAACTGAGGGGAGAGAGAGAGAGAGAGAGAGAGAGAGAGAGAGAGAATTTATTGGGGACCGTGCACAAAGAGAGGATTTGGGTGTTGAGACCCAAATCGAACAGAGTCTGAGTTACTCTGGGTTTGACAAGCCACCACGCAGACTATAGACTTGCTACACAGACATTTTTTTACCGCGCTCCTCATTTAAGTTTATAGAAAACACTGTTATCATTGTTACAACAAGCTTTCAAACTTTCTTCAATTGAGCATGATCCCCGCATTGACCAAGGAGTAACAACAAAAAGTTGTGCATTACCTTTCCAAATAACCGAGGTACAAAAGTGTATGCATCTTCACCAGGGACATCAATTGTGACACTTAGCTGCGAAGCGCCAAAGAGAAGAACAGTAAAGAGAAAAGGAAGGAAATGTTTGCACAACATCAGCACATGATTACTCCAATAGTCTAAATAAAAAGACCGTAGAAGAAAACACCTCTGTAGTATATATGCTTTTTATTAACAGAAAACATATGAAGAAAGGAAATCATCAACTATTTCAACGTACAATTTGTTCACCAAAGTCAACTGAAACACTGCTACGTTGTACACCCTTTGCAAATATAGTTACCACCGCTTCCTCTGGCTTCTGGTAAAATTCATGCCTGCAGAAAGGTTGTTCATTGGATGAACATAATATCTATAATTGCAGTACATAATTGTATCGCAACACATTGTAAAACAATTGAACAGTTAAAAGGAGCTCAAGTGTTGATGTTTTAATGCATCACAAACAATGTGAAAGTATGAAGGCACTCAGATCCTAGGAAATTTCAAATAAGCAACAGAGTATCGAGATCTATGGTTAACTACAGAAGTTGCACAAATCAGGTAAACACAACGAGAAGCCATTACCTGTATTTTGGTGGTTTGGCAGATGAAACCACTGCCTTAGAATCTTGTGTAGTTTCAACAGTTTTATCCGTTGATTCAGAAGCAGGAGAAATTGCACCATCAGTTGAAGGTTTTTCCAAAGACTGCTTGGGTAGCTCAGCATTTTCCACTGATCATGCATGAAAATCCACCAATGAGACTTAAAAAAAAAGTTTAAGTACAAGCAGTAGTAGTTAAATCATCCTTCCATCTCTTACATATAAGAATATTATGTGTGACCTCCAAAAGAAACTGTCATAACAATGCATAGGAAATGCTCGATATTTAGTTATCCTCTTCATGTTTTGATATTATATAGTACAGACACTGGATTCCAGAGGTTATGATCTATTATAATAGTATGTCGATGTTCACACATTTGTATTTGCATGTATACATATACGGAGGGGGTCCTCATTTTAGTTTTAGTTAAAATCTGGACCCCTCTTTCCTGATCGAATTTCAATGATCCGAGCCGCTCAATATGTTCAAAACGTGATTTTAAGGGTACCCGCGAGAAATCGGCAAAAAAAAAATGATTAGGAAGGACTTGATTTGAGCAGTTTTTATTTGAATCGTTCAATTAAAAACTATTCAAATGAAGCCCTTCCAAACCTTTTTTTTTTTTTGCCGATTTCTAGCGGGTACCCTTAAAATTTTTTATCACATTAGGCGGCTCGGATCATCGAAATTCGATCGGAAAAGAGAAGAAATGGGGAGGTCCGCATTTTAATTAAAATGCGGAGGTCCTTGGGAGAAAAGGACTGTATACCTATATATATATATATATATATATAGAGAGAGAGAGAGAGAGAGAGAGAGAGAGAGAGAGAGAGATCATAATATTCAATAATTAGAAGACTTTTAAAATTCCTATTTTGCACTTAAAACACACCTTGTACAAGGGTTTAGGAAAAAAGTCTTTGAATAAATGTTCCATATGACAGCAGCAATGTATAGGGATAAGCAAAAAAGAACCTGCAAGGCGCTCATCACATTCTTTTATCAAGTTAGTGAATCTTGCATCTCCTGGAGCTAAAGAAGCACCTTCTTCCAGGGCAGCCTTAGCTGTCTGATATTCTTCAAGCTTGATACATGCATTGCTGTACGATGAAACAAGGGATTATGAAAGGAGGAAAATATAGAAACAAACATAGTAAATCAACACTAATGTGATCCAAAGTAAATCAACAAGTGACGTACAGAAAATGTTAGATCTAATTTACAAGGATAAGCAACTGACAGAAATGGGTCATAACTCTCAACAAGGCAACAGAATGAACGGTGGCACGTGTAGTATGTCAAATAATCTACTAAAAAACAGAAATCAACAGTTGGGCTGCACAGCAGCATGTGCAGCCAACAAAAGGTTTCACCAGAATCCCACTTTTGGCCTTATAGATTCAACCCAATGCATACATCACACTTCCATAAATTTTTCCCAGGCAGAAGGAATGGCAGTAGAGCACGAAATATATGTGCGGACAGCAGATCCCATCAGCATTATGACAAAGTTCAACCTTGCATGTAACTCACCCCTTACGCAAGTATGCTTTGGCCATTGAAGGGTCCAACTCAATTGCTTTGTTGGCATCAGCAACAGCCTCTGCTTATAAAAAATAAAATAAAATAAAATAAAAAAGTGGATTAATAACCAGGTTAGAAAATTGTACAAGTATCACTAGCTGATGGTTATAGTACTACTAACAAAAGAAAACAGGCACGAAAGAATGTCGAATATAAGGCAGTGGCCCAATGAAAAGTTGACAAAGTGCAACCAAATGCAAAAATGTGAAAAAAAATAGGGAGACAAAATCTTAAACCTGCTGAAAAGAAATTCAAATATTTTCAAATCTGCAGGTTAAACCCAAAACCAAAGAAAAATCAAGTAAACGTCCACATCATAGTACCAAAGTCAGCCCTTGATGTGACCAAACGCCTAAACATAAAATTCAATACAAGACAGCAAACAGGGACTCATTTTTTCTTTTTGAAGACTAGCTAGTGCTATCATTTAGCAATAGTATTGACAAATTGCCATATCTTAGCAATGTTGCTCAATGCAATACTGGAATTTTGTTTGCAAAATGTCCAAACTAGAGGCCATTTGTAGGGCACATGCTAGGACACGCATGCGCGGAGAGAGAGAGAGAGAGAGAGAGAGAGAGAGATGTGGTCTTGCTAAAAGTAGCAATTGAGAAATCATGTGCCAAATTTGGAAAAAGATGTAACGATAGCCGGTTGGTGAACTTATCAAGCCATTGGAGAACTTTTTCTGAGCTCGATGCCAAATTTTAGCAATAGCATGTCATTTAGCTAGCCATACATTTTGTTCATCATACAGATTGAAAACCTCTATCTCTACCCAAAAGCCTTATCCTAATTCACTCGTGAAAACCCTCTTCCCCTACGAGGATATCAAATCATGGTTCAAAACCAACGCTTAACCAGACTCCCAAATTGCAAGGAAATCTGGGCAAAGATAAATTAGCAAGGCAGAAAAGCTTTCTAGCTCAAGATTTTGCAAAGGACGGCTCTTCACTTTGACCTGGTTTTGTCGGCACCTTGAAAACTCTTCATTTGCAACAGCGAGGTGGAAAAAGGATCTGGCTTCTCTGCAATTGAGCTACAAAGAACCCTTTGCAGTCTCATCTCATTTGTTCATCTCAGCAATCAATAATTCAAATTTTAAAGAGACTCTTCGTGACAAGAAATTATTCTTCCCAAGAAGAGTCTTTCAACAAAATTTAACCACTAGGACGTCTGAAATTCCACGTACTGCTCTCTGCAGTCCAAATATT
The DNA here is from genome assembly GCA_019656295.1 of Rhododendron mucronatum var. ripense. Lineage (NCBI taxonomy): Eukaryota > Viridiplantae > Streptophyta > Magnoliopsida > Ericales > Ericaceae > Rhododendron > Rhododendron mucronatum. The sequence goes on from BPLT01000011.1 coordinate 1,667,761, forward strand.
GACCGCAGAGATAGAAAAAACATATCAAAAGAGTTTTGAAGTAGCCATTGTTGGAAATTTACGGAATTTCGGGTGAATGAAACCGGGATTTTGGAGGGTCTCCCGAGGCAACCGGTCCCGGGTTCGTTGAACCTGGACGCACCACAATCAATAGACGTATTGATTGTGGAAATTCGTAACCTTCCTCATCATGGTGAATGATCCCGTAACCTCCCTATCAATGGCTGAATTCATTGGCTGAATTCATTGGCTGAATTCAAATCAGCAATGAATGACAGCATTCATGTTCAAGGGGTTACTCAGCCCTCCTCCACCTATAAATTGGAGCATCCCGTTTTGTACAATCACAGCAAAATCAGAGCACTCAAAACATTCTGGAAATTCGTTCTTGAGAGAGAGAGAGAGGCAGGCGGTAGTCAGTTCGCCAAGGCAGTCGACGGCGGTGTTCCGGCGGCTTGCGGTCTAGCCGAGCCAACCCTGGGAGAAAGGCGCCGACGCAACCTACAACACCCACGGTAGGCGGCGAACGTTTCTTAAGGAGACCGTGGTACCACACGGGACTCGGTTCCATCCTACAAAATCTGTTTGTATCTCGTTTTGTATTCTGTTATTCCATTTACATGCTGTAATTCGTTATGAATTTGTAATTGTTACATTATGAATGAAACTATTTTCTGGATTCTCTATGTATGCCGAAAGTTTTTCCAACAGCCATATCCCATATGAACACTCACAGAAATAAAAGAAGCAAAAACTATGAACTCGCGAGATTTCTTTTATTTGGGCCGATGACGAAAGAACAGTGGAGCATGAACCAAGTTAAGCTAAGTACCACGAATTGGCTTATCAAGTCGAAACTATTGTACTTAACGGACGAAAAAAGTATGATCTATGATCGAAATTGAGAAGAAGAGATACCAGTGAAGTTGTTGAGCTTGAGGTTGGCCTGAGCACGATCGGCGAAGAGCTCGGCGTTCGTAGGTTCCATAGCAATGGCTTGAGAGTAGAGGTCAACGGCCAGTTCGAAGTGGTCGTCAATAAACGCCTCTTTCGCCCTGGTTTCGAGATCGGACGCCATGAGATAGAGGGAGAGAAGAAGAAGAGGAGGGAGAAGAAGAAGAAAATTCTTGACTTGCGGCAATAATTGCAGAACAGAACGGTATAAGAGCGCGAGAGAGAGAAGACTAGGAGAAGAGTCTCCTTTGATTAAAAAATAATAACTCAAAGACTTTGCTAAAGTCAAGTAAAAAAGGAAAATGACATAACACTTCAAAATTGATAGAAATACTTTTTAAAAAATGACTTTGAAATTACACTGATTTTAGAATGTTTTTATCACTTTTTAGAGTGTCAATATTATTTTTCAAAACAAAATGTCATACAAATTTAACTACAAATTAAAGTTAAGAAATAATACTGCCAAATTACCAATACTCCAATAGAATATAGCTTCTTCTCTTTCTTTTTCTTTTTTTTTCCTTTCTAGGACATTTCTAACATAGAATAATACTGCAATTTCTAGTTTTTTTTTTTTTTTTGTACGCCAAAAATTACAATTTCTAGTGTTTGAGCCTACTCCTCTTTGAAGATTTGAAGCCCGATGTAGTTATTTTTGGGTCGGTTTGATAATGGTGAAAACTTGCAAGCTCTCTTCCATCGCACCAGGTGGCAGGTGCTATTAGAGCAGGCACGGAATTAAAGATCTTGCCTTGCTTGTTTTGAGGTCTCAAAATTCTGAACACGATCTCCAATAAATTTTCTCTATTAACTATTTTTACTCATTACTTTCAAAAAAAAAAAAAAACCGTAAAAACCCAAACCGGACAGGTACTGGGGATGGAACAACAATAGAGCAAGAACAATTCGTTACCCGAAATACCCACAACCACAAAGGGCCACAAGAAGGGTCCTGGAATTTGGTTCAAATTGTAAATGAATTACACATCATCCTATGTTGACTTACTAGGATATTAAGATATCAAAACCAAACTGACTCCACCAGAACAGACCATGTACGCAGTCACAAGGAACGCGAGACGAAAATCAGATAGCCCTCAAAACCCCGTGAGCATGACAAAAAATCATTTCTTGGGCAAGAAAGCCAGCAATATTCGTTTTATTCATTTCCACGGGAAAAAAAAAAAAAAACAAGAAGAGCTGAAAACAGAAAGAAAGGTAGAATTCTCCCAACAGCTGCTCAAGCGAAGATTATTATATTAACCAATGGTTCAAGCTGTGATCCTAACAGCAAACAAATCTTTTTAGAACAAACAAACCCAAACATATTTTAGGAACAAGAACAAGAAAACCAAAGGGTAGCAACTAGCAAGGATACAACTTCCTTAAAAGTATCTGAAACGAGTGCCAAGCATCATATTACACCTTTGGTAGCAAACCCCCAGAGGTTATTGCAGGTCCATCCTTTTTTGAGAGTGCAATCATATCCTGCAACGTGCCGGTAGTAACACACTCCAATGTCTTGAGGAATTCCTCAGGGAGAGGACCAGGTCGGTGCAGGGGAATATGTTTTGGAACTGGTGCATCATCCTCGATTACTTCACATTCGTAGTCATCAGGCACACCCCATGGATCCCACTCTGCCATCCAACACAAAGATACATAATGTTAACGCACTTGGAAGAGGAGAGCTTGACAAAATGTCATCCTGCATTATTCATGTCCACTACTTTTACTTCAGCACTGGCGGACTCTTTCTAGGACCGAAAGCAAAGGTGGTTCCGTAAACCTAAATAATCAAGTGTACCATAAAACAAACTTCCACATGCTTAAGCAACCCAAAGGACAGAAGTCGCAGAACTAATACCTACTTTCCAAGTATAGGCATAGAATTTTTGTAACCTGGTTAAAATGCTGCAATATTCTTGCAGATATTTCAACATACATCTGTGCAACATATATGTTCACAAGCTTCAATACATGCTTAGGATATCAGGATAAAGTTAAGCCACGACGCCTATTATCTGTTCCCAACACTTCAACTTCCAATAGGAGAAAAGAATCAAGCTCTTGAAGAAGATTCTGCAAATTCGGAATAGATAAAATCATGATTTGCCAATGACAACTGCTCATCATAGGGAAAATGCAAAACTGTACGGAACTTCTAAAAGTAGTCTTCTGAATGTTAGACACCAAAACTTCTTGGACAATCCTAACCAAGTGTTCGAAAGTAGTCCGCTGTGCAATCCAATATCAATATACAAAATTCATAATTCTGCAGATGGCTGAACCTAATAGAAGTAACTCCAAGTTCTCACACTTCCAGGTATAGGATGTGAACACAATCAAAGCATCCACATAATATACATGGTATTCTTATATTATTATACCTAAATATTTCCATCTTCCACAACTTGCAGTTGCAATCATAGACATCTATAATTTTTCAGAGTACTTTGTCACTTATGCTGTATCCATTAATGTGAAATAGCTGACTTAAGAGGAATCAAAAGATGAGTTACATGCATGTGATGCGGTCTTCCTTACTGGGATGGGTCCATTTTCAAGAGAATTTGAAACTGAGGTTTAGTATTCTATGAATGAGTGTTAATTGTATAAGTTGTCCGACATCAAGCGCAAGCAATTTTGTATTTGACGGGTAACTGCATCCTATCTCAAACCTGAACAATATTGATTGGGGATTATAGCTGATATCAAAAGATTATAGCTGATAGCAACATCTATGTTGCTATAAATAAGAGACTCGAGTTCAAGTCCACTGCACTTACCAACCAAAACAACGCTCTCATGATGCATCATCCCTCCACAAAATGTGTTCCTAATGACAGAAATTAACCCCCGGATGAACAGAAATTCTCCCACCCTTCTACTAAACCAGGGATTTGGAATAAAGCCGTCAAATGCAAGCTTGCCAGGAATCCCACACTAATGATCACTCCCCATATCAAGTAGCTAGTACGTCTATAAACCGTAACTCTTCGTTGCCAGGAAAACTAGCACAAAGGCAAAACTACAAACTCAAACTTTCTTTTTCAACTGCTATACAATCCAATCTTAACCCCAATTTGGTTCCCCAAAAACATTAAATAGGTCATTTTAGAACTATAGGTACTTGATTGAAAATTTTAGACAGCTTAAAATTCCAAGACCGACTTCTTAAGAACATTTGAAGGCTTATGCTAACCACCGCTCAGTAGGCAGCAGTTGAAATCTGAACAGTGCCATAAAGCTTTGAATTTCAAATACACGTCTCATGTTTCTATGCACTTGCACATTTCTGAACACTTGCGCTTTCACACCTGTATCGAAGTTATTCATGGGACATTGTTAAATGGTTAAGCATTTCTCAAGATCGTGCATCTCTTTTAGAACATAGTTACATTATCCATTATTGGGATAGAACAGGTAACTAATCTAGAACTGTGTCATGCAAATTCTGCAATGTTTTACCGTAACAGTAATACTTCAAATAACTTCATGACAGACTCGCTATACCAACAATTTAATTAATGACTAAACATAACTAGCTAAAATTAACTTGCACCACCAAGCCCTAAGACTCAAGCCTTACTTCCTATTACTTTCCTACAGGCACTCCATTGGTGATGGGCAGCACTCTATGTTGTGGTTTGATTACTGGCTTCCCTCAGGAGTCAGGTCCTATCTTATAGACTATTAATGAACAGGTTATTGATGATTCAAGGCTTGGAAGAAAATGCCAAGTGAGTCTTATTGTTGATGGTACCCAATGGAGATGGCCTTCAACTAATACAATACATTTGATGGTTGCTAGGGACTTGATGCCAGTGGATCTATCCGCTGATCCAAGCAGAAGAGACACCATCCAGTGGGCTGTCCAGGTGATGAGAAGAAAAAGAAAAAAAAAAGAAGCTTAGCCACTCTAGCAAAGAAAAATTGTTAGCGCAAAGACAGAGAAAATACATATCTGTATATCTATTATCATTTTCTTTTCACTACTATAACGGCTTACCAAAAAAACAAGGAAACACCTTTTTTGGTCTGAACAGTCAGTTTTGACGCTCAGTCGCCCCCTTCTTTTCCAAACTGGTAAAACTACCCTTCACTACCTAAATAAACTGCCTAGAAAAAAGGGGAAAAAAACTTAACTGCCCACCCTAATTCTTCACCCAATGTTTCTATTTCATTACAGAATAATCTCAATTTCAATCTTCTGCATAACACGCATTGCTCGTGTGTGCCCGGGCATCTAGTGTGTGAGTGTGTGTGTGTGTGTGAGAGAGAGAGAGTCCAGTGTTTATCATTTTCCTTAATTAAAGATAAAATATATATATATATATATATATATATATTATTAGCTAAAATTAACTTGCACCACCAAGCGGCCAAGCCCAATACTCCAGTCTTACTTCCTATTGTTTTAGGCTTTCCAACATTGTCCCAGAAATCGCAATTGGCCCCAAATTATTCAACGCAAAGACAAAGAAAATACATAAAACTAGGAAGAGAGGGGAGAGAGAGCATTGGAATGTACAAACCGATCATCTTAGCGATGAGCTGGAGCTCGTCCTGTGCCTCTTCGATGAGCTCTTCAACCTGGCCGCAACCCAGGCGCTTCTCGATCGTCTCCCAGTCCTGTTCCTCCTGGCAGACCTTGAGGCGATGGCGCGTGAAGCTCTCGACGGCCTTCCGGTACCCTTCGTCCTCCGGCACCGTCTGGATCTCCTTCAGGGTTTTTCCGTACAGACTTATCAGTACGTCCCTCGCGTTCGGCACCACTTCTAGCCCCACGATCCCCGTCGTCTCCTTCACCTTGGCCATCAACGGCCTCGCTACCATCCGTACAAACATCTTCTCTCCCTCTCTCTCGCACTCGAGTCTCGACTCCGGTGTCTCTACGTCGGTTCTACGGTAACATTTCTGCTGAATCTGATCTGAGTGGTCCGAGTGGATCGTCAATGGAAAAGACTGGGCCGACCAATTATTGGCCCGTTTTGGAGTTTGGACCGTCAATCGTTGAATCAACTTGGTCCATTAATATTCGGTCCAAATTTGACTTGCGCACATATCGTCAGTGTTCGGCCTGTAGTAGGGAGTGGGCACATTTACGGGTGTAAGAACATCTGCAATGGTAATAATCAAAATCAATAATCAAAATATGTAACGTCAGCACTTGATTATCTAATTAGTCCATAGTCAAACTTAACAACATTTACCTCCATATTGATTATTTTTTGCATCCCTAACAAAAAAAAAACCTACAATACACAATGCACATTTGTTCAATCGAAAACGAGTTTCAATCACGCGTCGGACCACACCAAATTATCGATGAGACGATTCCAATGTAAGGGTGTTTTCGATTTTTTAGAGTTTTGAATTTGGTTATTGAGTTTTGGTTATTAATAAAAGTTATTAAGTTTGGTTATGAAATGAGTGAAATCTAATAACTTACTAAAAGACTTAACATTGCAAATTACAATGTGAAGTATTTTTTTAGCATTGTTAAATTTGCTTATGCACCCCATTTGCTTATTACTCCCCTTGATCCAAGAGATGTTGAGGATAAGGCTTGTCTACTCATAAGGACGATTTTGGAATTCGCAATTGCTCATTAGAATCTTCGATTCTTTCAATTGTCCATTCAGCCGTTGAAATAAATGATAATTCTTTTTATGTTCTAAAATTCTTATCTCAAAACGAAGAATTCACAAATACATAGGCATATGATCTTTTGTAGTTTGAGGGGACTATTTAGAGATCTTAAAATAGCTCATAAGATAAGCTGAATTAAGTGGTAATTCTTTGTATATTTCGAATTTCTTATTACAAAAATTCAACTATGCAAAGATATATTGGAGTTTGTGATTGTTCGGTTAAATAAGCCAAGTGGCTTATTTTTTTATCCTTATTCAAAAAAAAATTGTACTTGTTAGTTTTCGTTATCTTTTTGGAGATTTTATTGCTTCGTCACGATGAGAGTAATCTAAAACGTAAAAAATTTCGATCGAAACCTAATTTTTTTGAATAAAAACAAAAAAATAAGCCAATTTTTTCGTCTTTATTCAAACAAAATTGGATTTTGATCGTAATTGTTTACTTTTTAGATTACTCTTGTCATGAAGAAGCAAAAATTTGACAAAAAATACTAACAAATGAGAAAAAAATTTGAAAAATGACAAAAAAAAAGGGTCAAGTAGCTTATTTAACCGAATACCTAAATTAGCTTGTAAGATACTAAGATTAGACTTTCTTCAATACCTTGTAGATTGTTGTAATAAATTAATGTATTATGAATTTACGAATAATAATGACATATGATGAGCACAAAATATGTAAAACAGTTGTGTAACCAGGAATTAACGATAGTAGGGGCACTTTTTAAACACACTTAAACAAAAGAAAAATTATAATTAGCAACACCAAAATAATAAAAGAAAGCTTGTGCTAAAATTAATTTCAAAAAAAAGCTAACACATTTACTAAGGAATGTATTAATTTCATAAACTATCAAAACAAATCAATTGTTTGAGTTGTCTCAATGGACCAAGTCTAATAGCAGTTAGCTAGATACACAATAACTAAAATGTTAGTATTCAATAATCTTGATCCAATCAGAAAAAATGTGCTTTTTTTTTTCAAATTTTATGCTTAAATCTCTATTTCGTCACGTGTTGTGAGTTCTATCGATAAAGACAAGATTATTTTTAAAATTGTGAATAATTAATGAAGTATAATGCATATAACGAGTTAAGTTCTGTTCACCCTCCACCTAAAAGGGTGAACATTACCTTCCTTCCTATTGGTTGAAATAGTGTGAATCTCATCACAAAGTGATGTCATACTTACCAAAAAGTGTATTGCATGATAAGCATGACGTCACTTTGTAGTGGGATCCACACCATGTTAACCAATAAGAGGGAGGGTGATATTCATCCTTTTTTATATAACGAGTTGAGTTTTGTTCACCCTCTGCTTAAAAGGGTGAACATTACCCTCCTTCCTATTGGTTGAAATGGTGTGAATCCCATCACAAAGTGATGTCATGCTTACCAAAAAATGTATTGCATGGTAAGTATGACATCACTATGTGGTAAGATCCACACCATGTTAACCAACAAGAGTGGGGGTAATGTTCACCCTCTCTTAAGGAGGATGAACAAAATTGCACTCGCATATAACCCATGGTTTAGCCACTTACAAATTTGGACATTATGTATTGAGGAGTTTCAAATGGTGAGTGGTGATTATCTTTTTATTTATTAAACATCTCACTTCGCAAGTGTAGTGAAATTGTTGTAATATTGGAAACAAAAAGTTGAGAATGAAATATATACAAAATGTATTAAAGTGATTAAACAAAGAACAATTTAAGAAGCCAATTACAAAAAAAAATACAAAATCTGAAAAGAAAAAAAAAAGTATTCAGTGAGGGCGCGTGCCCCCGCTTGTCCTCAAGTGGCTCCGCCACTCCGACTCACTGTAAAATATTGTGCTAATAACTTTTTCCATGAATTTCTTACTATGTTTTTTATTTTATTTTATTTTATTTTATTTTATTTTTTACATGGACTTAACTAGTAATGTTTCTTTTTTGAGTTTATTTTGAAAACATTCCTCGAACTATCCACAAGATTTTTACTTAATCCTCAAACTATCAAAATGTTTTATTTAGTCCTCCAACTATTGTCTTGCATTTTATTTAGTCCTTCCATTAAGTTTCAAACGGCCGGGCAACGTTTTGTTAAAAAAAAAAAAAGTTTCCAACCACCAATTTGCAATCCTATGGAGTAGAAACGTAATTATGAGAGCCTTAGAGACAAAATTTGATTATGTCTCTTTAGAATAATATGATCACAATAATAAGATCTTCACACCCATTCAAACGGATTAAAATTTGAGCACTTAATTTTTTAACTATTTTTTAATATATAAACCGTCTCAAAAAATTAAGTGCTCAAATTTTAATCCGTTTGAATGAATGTGAAAATCTTATTATTCTGATCATATTATTCTAAAGAGACATAATCAAATTTTGTCTCTAAGGCTCTTATAATCAAGTTTCTATTCCATAGGATTGCAAATTGATGGTTGGAAACTTTTTTTTTTGAACAAAACGTTGCCGCCCGAAAAAATTAAGTGCTCAAATTTTAATCCGTTTGAATGGGTGTGAAGATCTTATTATTCTGATCATATTATTCTAAAGAGACATAATCAAAATTTGTCTCTAAGGCTCTCATAATCACGTTTCTACTTCATAGGATTGCAAGTTGGTGGTTGAAAACTTTTTTTTTTTTTAAACAAAACGTTGCCCGGCCGTTTGAAACTTAACGGAAAGACTAAATAAAATGCAAGCCAATAGTTGGAGGACTAAATAAAACATTTTGATAGTTTGAGGACCAAGAGCATCTCCAACGGGAGATGTCAAATCTGACGTGGAACTTGTAACGGTAATATTTGACACTAATTGACAATCCAACCCAGATGTCTTCTGTTAGGCCAAATCCTATGTGGCTGCTGACATGGATGAAGGGGGAGGAAGCATGCCAACTTTGACTACCTACACCTTACTTGTCAAATTTCAAAAAATGACAGTTTGGACTTTGAACTTTTGGCATAAGGGTTGGAAAGGAAAATTTTGATGTCAAATTGCCACGTCAGCCTTTAAAAAAAATTTGACATCCCCAATTTGATATCAAGGGTTGGAGATGGTCTAAGTAAAAATCTGGTGGATAATTCGAGGGATGTTTTTAAAAAAAAGAGTAAATTACAGTAAACCCCCCTCAACTAATCCAAATTTTCACTTAACCCCCTCCGACTACAAAACCCAACAGTGTGCACCCTCTAACTATCCAAAATTGACACTTAACCCCCTTTTGTTAGGTCTCCATAGGAAAAATGCACCGACGGCCGTCTCCGGCCACCAGGCGGCCGATCCGAGCCGTCCAAAAATTTAAAAAAAAAAAACCGAGTGGACTGACGTGGGAATCAACGGCATCCAACGTGCGTAGGTGCTCGATCCAAACATCCCAAGAATTTAAATGGGGTGTTTAGATCGAGCACTTACGCATGTCGGATGCCGTTGATTCCCGCTTTAGCCCACTCGGTTTTTTTTTAAAAAAATTTTGGACGGCTCGGATCGGCCGCCCGGTGGCCGGAGACGGCCGTCGGTACATTTTTCCTTCGGAGACCTAACAAAAGGGGGTTAAGTGTCAGTTCTGGATAGTTAGAGGGTGCACACTGTTGGGTTTTGTAGTCGGAGGGGGTTAAGTGAAAATTTGGATTAGTTGAGGGGGGTTTACTGTAATTTACTCTAAAAAAAACTCTTCCGTTTTGGGCGGCGCTATTCGCAGCCACAAATTTTCTCCCACACCCCGTTAAAAAATTTCAATTAGACTCGACAGTTAGTTACCGAAATTGAGATACATTTTCAGCATCCAATTACCGAAATATGATATTTTTTTCAACAGCTATTTACCGAAAATGCATGTTTGGCAATTGTCTACCGAAAATTGAATATATTTTCGACATGTAGTTACCGAAATATAATCTTATTTTCAACAACTATTTACCGAAATATTATTTATGATTTTCAACAACCACTTACCGAAATATAGTGGGCTATGGGAGAAAATTTGTGGCTGCGAATAGCCGGCCCCTCTGTTTTTTGATCCGATACTATGTTTCTTTTGAAACAGGCAATGTGACCAAGCCTCCGCCGCCGGAATTTAGAGGACAACCATACCCTTTCGTTCGTTGCTGAATGCTGAGGTAACTTTCTTTTACACAGGGTTAAAACAGGAAAACGAAATTTAGACAAAACACCCAGTTTTTACGTTTCTGTCTTTCTGGATCTGAAGGTCGACAGCCGAGGGAGAAACCACCTCTCTTGCACCCCTCTCGTGACTTCTCTGGAAGCCTTCGCTGGATCATCCTTCTTCCGTTTATCGGTAATCAGATTCACGTATACACGAACTTTTTTGTTTTTAGCAAAGTTCGGATATTTAGATTCGGTTGAAGGCACAATTCAGTTGAGTTTTACGTGAATTGGAATTGGTTTTGGTTTTCCGAACTTTGCTAAAAACAAAAAAGTTATCTCGATGGTTTTGGTTTTCCGAACTTTGATTTGGGTGTTTCATGTTACAAGATCGTTATCTCGATGGGTCCTACAATGGGTTTATTAGTGTAAGCAAATATTGGATGTCCAAATTCGTTTGTAAATCAGCTTATTCTCTGACGATAGAGATGGGTTTTGGGGTTTCTCCTTCAGTATATGATTTGATTTTGGGGGTGTTTTCGCGGTCCGGGATCGTTATGTCGACGGGTTTTACCGTGGGTTTGATGTGTTTACTTGGGAACTTTCTATGCACATGTTTTATTACCTATTATAACTATGATTGACGTCCAGATCCATTCAAGGGTACTACTCATAGCTTAGTCTCATATGAATTGTAATTGAAGTCTTCCACGTAGCAAGGTCACTATTTTGATGAGTTTCACAATAGGAATTACAGGGGAATTCTGTACATACATGTACTTGTATAACTTCAGCAAAATATTTGATTCAATTTCGTTTGAGTTACAAATCAAGTTAGTTTGGTATGATGGGAATGGGTTTCGTTTTTACTTTAATTTAAGAATTTATTCGAGTCTTCGTGTCGAGGATAGGTTTTGCAATGGGTTTGTTTGGCAATTTAGTTAGTGCATGTTGGCTGATTTGTATGCTGAGATCTTTCTAACTCTTACCCCAATCGAGATGATTATGAGGATAATCTAGTACTCCATAAGCTATCGGTTTTGCTGCGGAACTGCTTGATGGAAACTCACAATCAAATTTCTGAGATTATATGGTTTGTCGGTTAACCTACTAATACTATTTTGCCTTGCCTGTGTTTTTTGCCACCGTCACAGAGATGTTGCCCTTAAATTGATCTCTTCAAGAATTATTACTGTCGAATTCCCTTACATTTTTCGTCTATGTCCACGGGGAAAGGATTTGATGAAAATACGGAGATGTTTCCTTTCAGTATGCTGTCTAGGTTCACTAAAGACTGTAATGTTCAATTTCTCTTATAAATATCTGTTCAGTTAAGGCTGAGAATACTGTTATCTATCTAGTCGATGTGAGTTTTTGTAGCATTTCATATTCCGTTTAGGTGGGTGATGTTGGCTTTTAACGAGCATGCATCACTTATATTGTTTTGTCAACGTTTCTTCTGCGGGAACCCATGTGTGTTCTTGAACAAATTGAAGAAAATACTCCATTTATTGTTCCCGACAATAGTTGTTATGTCTTGTTTCATTTCTTTTTCTTTTTGAGGGTATTTTACTTTGTTTTGTCAAGACTGATTTGATGGGGCAGTGGCACTCCCATGGACACAGTTGCAACTCTCTCCCGAACCGACTGATTGTTCAGGTATGGATTTGCAGGTAAAGAAGTTGTTGTGGCTGGAAGGCTCCCATGGCTGCTTCAGAAGAAAACAGTTCATTGTTCCCTATATTTATTTTGACAATACTAGCCCTCCCTTTAGTGCCCTATACAATACTGAACCTATGCCGTGCTGCCTCCAAGAAAACAAAAAGCATAAATTGTGAGTGTTCAGCATGCTCTAGATCGGGAAAGTATCACAAATCCATTTTTAAACGGGTGAGCACCTCTTTACAGCTAATTTATATTTTCAGTCCTTCTACCGAATGGGGAGGTGGTATCACTGTGTTGCACTCAGGTAATTGTCATGTCCTCATTTGCATTTGTTTTGATGTTTTTTTGTAGATCTCAAACTTCTCAACATGGAGTAACTTCACAGTTGTGGTGCTTTGGGTCATCATGGGCATACTAGTGTATTATATTAAACATATAAGTCGCGAGGTAAATACTTTCACTTGTTTATTCTTACTCTAAAATTGTGAATCAGCACTTGGTATTTGGTATGTTTTAGTCCATCTATCTCAGACAGTCTGGAGTTCCATTTGACTGAGGATAATGTCTTTATGTTTCAACTCAGATCCAAGTATTTGAGCCATTTAGTATTCTTGGATTAGAATCTGGAGCTTCTGACTCGGAAATAAAGAAGGCATATAGGAGGCTTTCCATTCAATACCACCCTGATAAAAATCCTGATCCAGGTTGAAGGTGTTCCAGCTCTTTAGTTTATTAGTGCTGTCTTATAATTGAATTAACGAGAAAATTGAAGCTCTAGTTACTTGTACTACTATTATGTTCTTACCTTTTTGGTTTAATTTCAGAGGCCCACAATTATTTTGTTGAATTTATATCGAAGGCTTATCAGGCTCTCACGGATCCAATATCACGTGAGAATTACGAGAAATATGGCCACCCAGATGGTAGACAGGTATTCCATGAGAATTTTGAAAAACATCTGCAGAGATGTCAAGTAGAATGAGATATGTTTTTCAAGTTAATTTTCTGTATCATATCTGAAGCTGGTTATGATACACTGATGCAGGGATTTCAAATGGGAATAGCTCTTCCTCAGTTTCTGCTGAATATTGATGGGGCATCTGGTGGGATATTGTTACTTTGGATAGTTGGGGTCTGTATTCTGTTACCACTGGTGATAGCTGTTGTATATCTGTCACGGTCATCCAAATATACAGGCAACTATGTCATGCATCAAACACTTTCCGCCTATTACTTCTTTATGAAACCATCTTTGGCACCAAGGTATGATGTTTATTCTTCATATTAGGCCTCAATAATCTTGTTGCTCTTTGAGTTTGCTCACTGTGCGAAACATATGGTACGATGCAGTCAATTGCACATATACGGGATCTTGATTAACGGCATAAATCCAGGTGTAGGCCTGATAATGGGCCTCGGTGCTGAAATTAGAATTAGCTCGCCTTAATTGTCAAATGATTATAGTCCTGCTTTGGCTAATGTGCTACTCGTGGATGATATTTCAGTTGCTCAAGAAAATTTGTTTTGAGAATTTTCTCGTTACGCTTTTACTCATCTAAGCTGAAAAGAATTGTTTGAAATCCGCATTGTTTGACTTGTGTTATCTTTTATTGCATACTGATTTTATTTTTTACAGCAAAGTTATGGATGTTTTCATTAAGGCTGCTGAATACATGGAGATTCCAGTTCGTAGGACTGATGATGAGCCGCTACAGAAGCTTTTTGTCTTAGTTAGAAGTGAGTTGAATTTGGACCTTAAAAACATTAAACAAGAGCAGGCAAAGTTTTGGAAGCAACATCCAGCACTAGTTAAGGTACTGTTTTGTTGAAAATCATTGGAATCACTAGTTAAGGATGGCAGCTCTCAAAAGGTTGACAAGCTTTGACAGAGCCATGTGCAAATTTCTTGTTATATTGAATTTAGATTCTTACTTTCCTGCTTTTACTTTTCAGACACAATTGTTGATTCAAGCCCAATTAACTCGCGAAACGGAAGCTTTGTCCCCAGAATTGCAGCGAAACTTTAAACGTGTATTAGAACTTGCACCTCGCCTTCTTGAAGAGCTTATGAAGGTAATGTCCTCATTTTGGGTGCAGTGTATGGAACCCAACTTTTGGTGATAGCGGAATAAAGGTTGTGGCATTTTGGCCGAGCCTTTATATTTTTATTTTTGTATTTTGTGGTTTCACGCCAACGCGATGGATGTAAAATAAGATCAGGAAATAAATTATGTTTGTCTGTTGAATGAGCTCCAAAGCTGTTGTTTTATGGGAGACTTAAGCCAAAAATCCCTCATATTTACATTTTTTGAGCTCAAGGACATGCACCTTTTGCAATCAAACATAAGGACAAGCACCTTTTGCAATCAATCAAACATAAGGACGTGCACCTTTTGCAAAACTAGTGAAAGTTTACTATTAACTGAAAGTTAGTGAAAGTGCCTATAACCCTAGGGTACCCTATGAAAGTACCTAAAACCCGAAACCCTGGGTATCCTATGAAAGTGCTTAAAACCCTAGGGTATCCTGTGAAAGTGCCTAAAACACTAAAACCCTATAATAGGAAAGTGCACCCTAAAACCCTATGAAAGTACCCAAATCATAGGGTACCCTACCCTACCCTAGGGTAGTTTTGTCCGTGAAAACATGTTTTCGCCTTATGGCTCAACAACTCAAAAAGTTGAAGGATCTCCCCTAAAAACTATTTTGCAGGCCTCCTTCTCCTAAATGAAAACTATTTTACCATACTTATGGCTAATTTTCCCTTTTCCTACAAACAAAATAAGCAGGGAATTTTGTATTTTGCTGACAAATGAAGTTGTATATGCTCCACTTTAGCTCAATTTGTTTCCTATTTATGGATGCCGGTTCAAACACAATTTACTTTTGTAATGTGAAAATATGATTTCACCTTTTTTCTTAGTGTCAAATCTGGTCCCTAGTTCTGCTGATGATCCATCAACTTGCTTTGACTTAGCAGTGGAATAGTTAGCCTGGATTGCTTGGGTTTGCAAGCCTGGGGTATGCACTATAGGTGTGTTTAACTTGGTTTGAACTTTGAACTTCAATGGAGACTGCACTTATATATAGAGAAAAAAGTGCCTTGACTTTGGCACTTTTCTTGACCATCCAGAGTTGCATACACCCTCTTAAAATTTGATAAGTCAGTTGAATTTTATGATTTTGCTTTCTTTAGTTCTAATAATTTTGTTGCAGCTCCTGCGTCTGCTTCTGTCTCTAGTTACTAACTCATGAGACTGTATGCAGATGGCACTTGTTCCGCGGACAGCTCAGGGGCATGGCTGGCTAAGGCCTGCAATTGGTGTTCTTGAGCTTTCTCAATGCATCATTCAGGTTGTTGAGAACTATTTACTGAAAGTAATGAATTCTCTATATGTTCAGAATCTGTGCGGTTAATATCTCTTTTTTTTTTTTACAAGCATTTTTGCCTGATTGCTTAAATTTATTTGCGAGAAAGTGGACTCCATTTATAGGTACAGAGGGAAATACGATTTTTTTTTTTAATAAATGCTTTAATGCTCAAGAATTTAAACACCCCACTACACCCACCTTTGAAAAACTTAATACAATCACCCACCCACCCTTCGCGCAAATGGTGCTGTATAATGTATTTGCTCAATTTTTCATTGGTTTTCTTGTGCTTGAATCCCCTCCTGACTTTTTTCCATTGAATCCAACGTTTTCCTGTCTGCACCTGAAATTTTGATTACTCCAGAACCCTGGCAAATAAGATATTCCTTAGAATAGCCCACAATGTGTGGTTTCATTTATCATCATCTAGAGAACTATGTGTTTCTTGCCTGCACATAGTTGTCTAGATGATAAAACTTCTAAGTTCTCTAGTTTCTCAGGCCATATGCCTTCTGTTCAAAATCCGATCCTTCTTTTTTTCCTTCTTCTTTGCATGAGCATGTTTTGTCCTCTCACAAAAGCTGAATGCATGGATCTTGTGGTGGTAGCTTGTTTTGGAATATAACTGGGAAGTACCGAAGTGGACAGAAAAGGAACTCATATGCTTTTATCTTGTTTGCTTTTCTTTCTTTTTTTTGTTCCTGTACTGAACTTGGAATGACTTAGTTCAGCTGCTGGTACCTAGTGAGCCATTGTTTTTACAAACAAAAAAAAAAAACTGTGATGCAGGCTGTTCCCCTCAGTGCAAGGAAGACATCTGGAGGATTTACCGATGGCACTGCACCTTTTCTGCAGCTTCCACATTTTAATGAGGCTGTTATGAAAAAGCTAGCCCGCAAGGCAAGTGGATGAAATCCTGTTTCTTCATGTCATCTGCCTTTTAATCTGCTGCTTGGACAGTGTTGTTAGAATATTATTAGTCTAAGTTCCACATTGCTTAGTCAAGTATTGTAACTACGTCTCCCATATTATAAATAATAGTTATTTGTGTTAGGGTTCATTAACACCCTATACACTTTTCTTATTCTCCCAAACAACATGGTATTAGAGCTACGGTTTCAAAGAATTTGTTTTCCCTTGTTTGTGGCTTAAGTGCTCCGTTTGTTGTTGAGATCCATGCGTTATGGATCGTTTGTTTACCTCTGCGGGGGAGTGTTGAAGGTTGTCCCACATCGGTTGATTATCTCCTCCAAAACTAGTATACGAGCCTGGCTGTCTCTCCACTCATTGCCAATTAGTCTTGAGTTGGATGCTTTAGCACGGCCACGAAAACCAAAAGCAGATTGTGGTTGCCCGGTCTAGTGCAAAAGCAGAGTATAGAGCAATGGCTCACACAACGTGTGAGATTGTATGGTTGCGGTCATTTCTCAAGGAGATAGGATTCAGTGTGTCGTTGCCTATGCCTTTGTACTGTGATAACCAAGCTGCTATTCACATTACATCTAATATTCTAATCCGGTATTCATGAGAGGACCAAACATAGTGAAGTTGATTATTGTCTAGTGTGTGAGAAGTTAACTGGTGGTGTGATAGCTACTCCGTTTGTGTCTACAGGAGCTCAATTGGTAGATATGTATACTAAGTCATTGTTCAAGCCACGGTTAGAGTCGTTGTGTAAAAAGCTGAGACTTTATGACATCTATTCTCCAACTTGAGGGGGAGTGCTAGAATATTATTAGTCTAAGTCCCACATTACTTAGTCAAGTATTGTAACTACGTCTCCCATATTATAAATAATAGTTATTTGTGTTAGGGTTCATTAACACCCTATACACTTTTCCTATTCTCCCAAACAACAAGTGTTTCTACCTTTCAAACTCTTGTTGGAAAGCTGACAATTCGACCAATGGGTTCAGTAGTTCCCCTTAACGAAACTCTAACCCTCCCCTCAAATCGGCGGACCCAAACCCATACACATACAAAATACTCGTCAGTGGTCATTCATCATTGCATCAACAAGGATTCAGGCAATATTTAGCAATCAGCATGTGTCACTTGAAATCTGGGGAATAGAAACAGTTAGGCCTGCTCCTGTCTAAACAATTCTTTATAAAATGTTTCTTGGAGACTTGACTGTTCTTTTTTTTTTTTTTTTTGATTGGCAACTTGACTGTCCTTTGCTGGTATGTAACTTGAACAGTGTACCACTTTGCGGGCATAAGACTGACGTGCCTCTTTGTGTATCTTATTAAGAAGCATGTGATTATAACTTAAGCAGTCAAGATGAAAGTAGAGGGAAAATGCATATACACTGTCATTCAATGCGCTAAAGGTATTGATCAAAGTTTGTATTACTTGTCAGTCGATGGATGACAAGAACTACTGAAATACTATTTATGTACATAAGAAGGAGATTTCTAGTTCTAAGTTCACTAACAAACTTGGTTCCACAAAAACTTTTCGAACTCATGGGAATGCAGTTTGAAGATCAAGACACACTCCTAGAAATAACGCTGAACAGTAAAACCGGAGACTACAAGACAACAGTTTGCTTTTTGACCAGACTAAGACACCTCTACATGCATTTTCTTGTACTCCTTTTTATGTGCTATCTTAAGTTTTATCTTGTCTTTCATCTTTGCAGAAGGTGCGGAGTTTTCAAGATCTTCGCGATATGGCTCCTGAAGAGCGGGCGGAGCTGCTTACTCAAACAACTGGCTTCTCTGCTTCTGAAATCCTGGATGTGGAAAAGGTTCTGGAAATGATGCCTTCTTTAACACTTGAAGTGACTTGTGAGACTGAAGGGGAAGAGGGTATTCAGGAGGGTGACGTCGTCACTCTCCATACTTGGGTTACACTCAAGCGTGCCAACGGATTGATCCGTGCACTTCCCCATGCCCCTCAATACCCATTCCACAAGGAAGAGAACTTCTGGTTCCTCCTCGCGGATCCCACCCCGAACAACGTGTGGTTTTACCAAAAGGTCAGTTTCATGGATGAGGCGACAGCCATAACGGCTGCTTCAAAAGCAATAGAGGAGACTATGGAAGGGGCAGGAGCCACCTTGAAGGAAAGTAGTACGGCGGTTAGGGAAGCGGTCGAGAGGGTTAAGGGAGGGTCCCGCCTCGTGATGGGAAAATTCCAGGCCCCGCCGGAGGGGAACTACAATTTGAGTTGTTACTTGGTTTGTGATTCGTGGATCGGTTGTGATATTAAAACAAGTTTGAAGTTGAAGGTTTTGAAGAGGACTCGAGCAGGGACACGAGGTGGTTACGTGGCCGACGAGGGAACAGCTATGGCGGAGGATGGGGTTGAGGAGGAGGAGGAGATGGAAGAAGAGGAGTATGATGATTATGAGAGTGAGTATAGTGAAGATGATGAGGATAATAAGCAGGATAGTAAAAAGAAGGGGTCTGCTGCCAACGGCAAAGGTGGCAAATCAAGTTCAGAAGGTTCAGGATCTGATGAGGAATAGAATCTCTTTCTTTCCATTAACAGGGGGAAAAATTCAGTTTTTTTGTTGGGTTTTCTGGTTTTTTTAAGCTAGCAAAAGTACCCAATTGTAGGACAACAACTATACAATTATCAATGTTCTTGTTCTCATTTAGGTGAAATCTCCTGGTTTTGATACTGTTACTTCTGAGTTTGAATCTACAAATGCATGTCAGCTATTTTCAGGAGTATTTATCAAGAGCTCACCTGGCTTTTTAGAACTGGATTTAAACTCATTTTAGAAGGAAAGTACTGCATTTCAGCCCTTTTCCCCTTAACATCTGCTTTAGTTATCCATTTCATTGTACCCAAATGTTTTTATTATTTTTTCCTAGCCAAGTTCAATATTCAAAGGCACTTGGCCAATGTTGGAGAAAACTTTAGGGGTGTTTTGTGGAAAATGAAAAGAATGTATACAAATAGAGGAGATATGCAGGGTCCATAAAACAATAGATGCAATTGTATACACCATGCATGGGATAAATGGAGGCTCTTGTTTTTTGGAAGTTGATGGGGGAGGGAGGGCAATGGGCTATGATGCTCCCAATTGTTCCTAATGCCTTTTTCGGGAAACAAATGAAAAAATAATTGAAAGCATCACCTAATTCTCATTCTGTGCATCTCTTTTATTATTATTATTATGAACAGCCAAAATGCCCCACGGGCTTACGTAGTCTTTTCATTACATAAAATCGAAAATTACAATAAAATCGAAAGTAAGGAACAAAGGAGGAATAACGCTTAAATTATAAGGAAGCAAATTACGCCTAGCTAAAGCAGCTATCTCATGAGCAGCTCTATTAGCAGATCTACTGGCCCAACAAAAGGAGATATCTCCTTCCTCTGCCAACTACTGAACGTCCATAATCACTGCTCTAGAGTCCCAAGGTGGCACCAATTCTGAAACACTGAGGGAGATGGCCTTCTCGTTGTCTAATTCCACTTCTACGCTTTTAATGCCCAAACTAACTGCTAACTCGCACGCTGCTTGAATGGCAAGAAGTTCTCCCCTCAAACTTTTGCGAGCATCAACTTTCCTTGCAAAACCATCCAAGACATCTCCTCTCCAATTCCTTAAAACCACTGCCACTGTGCTACTGCTACTATTAGGAGGAATAGCAACATCACAGTTGACTTTAAATTTCCCAAAGTCCAGAGTCCTCCAGGTGGTTGTAGCCCCTTGATCAATAGGGTTATCCATTTGGACTGAACTTCTCACTGAAAGTTTTGAAAAGTCCAAGCTACCATGATTGATTGCTGCCAGAGTGGTCACCGGATCAACCTTTGAATGTCTGAACACAAAATTGCTCCTCACTTTCCAAATGCTCCAAGCTATCAAAGCTACCTCTCTCATAAAATCTGTCGCACCTTCCTTCGTGAGGGAGTCCACCATTTCAGAAGCCCACTTCACCGCAGAGGCATTGCCCCCTAAATCCCCAAGAACCTGAATGTTGCACCCAAACCAGACTGGCCTCACCCAAGAGTAGAAAAACAAAGTGTGTTCCACCCTTTCCACCTCCTTCTCACAAATAGGGCATAAGTTGGAGGAGTTGCACCTACGTTTGAGTAATTTTTCCTTGGTTGCCAGAATATTGTTACACGCTCTCCACCAAAAACTCTTGACCTTGTTCACCACCTTCATACTCCACACAACTTTCCATAATCCCTTGTTTGGTTGAAAAGAAGACTCAGGTTTCTCCATCAGCAAACTTAGCACCGAATTATGAGCTAGTATATGGTAACCAGACTCGACTGAGTAATCTCCATTGGAATTAAAGTGCCACACCAGGTGATCAGGTCTATCAATCAAAGGGATGGGTATAGATGAAATAGCTCACATGATCCGGAGGAACTACACCAGCAACCTTTTGCAAATCCCATTGGTTAGAGCCAAAATTGATCACATCAGCCACCTTATGAATATTGCTTTCAATCAGGGACTCGGAATTCTAAACTTGGGAGAGTAAGATAATTTTTCCATCTAAACAAAGTATTCCATTTTCTTCTTCTTTGTTTCATGGACAATCCTACTTGGAGAAAAAAAAAAACTCCGTCCCCAGAATGACATGCGGGAATAAACCAAACCAAACCAAACCAAACCGAGTCTTACGTCCCAATCACTTGGGGTCGGCAACATGCAGGAATACATTTCCGAAAATTCAAGCCTTGTTTCTCCTAAACTATTGGTCTGGTATTCTTTTTAGTACTATTATTTACTTTGTCGCAATTTCTTGTTTAACTTTCATCAAAATTTTATGAGTAATCATTCTTCTTTAAAAGTATAAAAGATAAACAAAAGTCTTCAAAAAAAATTTAAGATAAGACAACATTAAAGATAATTGTTTCAATTTTTTTCTGTCCTTGAGCGAATTCTTTTTTGCTTCTGATCGTAAGTTTGTTTTTTTGACTTATCTTGTCATGACGAATGACCAATCTAAAATTTTTTTATCCTTAATCTGAAAAAAATAGAAGAAAAAATAAAAAAACCCAAAATAAGAATTTAGGATGAACGAGAGTAGTGGTTTGAGGCTTTGAGCAAAGTTTTATACGGGCAGGCCCCAAAATATTCCTTTCACGCGCGCGAATTATATTTCATGCCTGCGCTCTGTGTGTGTGTGTGTGTGTGTGTGAGAGAGAGAGAGAGAGAGAGAGAGAGAGAGAGAGAGAGAGAGAGATTGGCAATGGTCATGTTCCTCTCCGATTATCAAATGAATGCGAATGTACTCGATTTGGTGTTTCAGCTTTAGTTTTGAAGTTGAAAAAATGGAGAAAAATAGCCTTGTTTGATCATCCTTATACTACCCCGTGAGACTTCTTAATACTATCCGAGTCAGGTAACGAGCTTCCATTAGAGAGCACGTTTGATAATCTCGAAGGGCAACCATAAAGCCCTCACAAGGAGCTGATTGAACTGCATAAATTGTCTTGTTTTTTACAATTTTTTTTTGTAGTCACTATTTATGCTGCATTCATATGTTCGCTTCTTTGCTTCAATGCGACGATGTTGATCATCCTGTATTAATGCTTCAAATTTACTTAATTTTTACTTAGGTTTTTTTTTTTTTTTTTTTTCTATAACCGGACATCCAGACCAGCTTGTGCGCACCTAGACTGATTTCGGGGTGCTTAAGTCAACGACCGGGGAAATCCTCCGGTGGCCCTAAGGTTTAATTTCTACTTAAGTTGATCTATGAAGAAGTTTGGAGATAGTGAATAAATTTATCAACTCCTGTGATTGACGTTTAAGATGCACAAGTCCGAATACGTACGGGTTTGACCTCTTGTGCGCAAATCGTTGATACATGGCACCTGCTATGTGCAAATAGCTAGTGTTCTATTCCTTCAACTATCTTTAACCACAACATGTAGTGCCTACCTTAGGCAACGCATTTTGCAATACTACCTACGTGAATGGAGACCAAGCAACAATATACTACAAGTGCATTAGGTAGAATCTTCACAAATTTCAATAAATTGCTATGCTGAACTCACCAAGTTACTTTCACAGGCTATTTAATATGGTTCTCTTGGTTTTTTTATTCTTATGTTGTCCCAAGTCTGAATCTCCATGTCATTATTTTAGCTAAACCAAAATTCTAACAACAGAACAGGCCAGAAGATCATGCTGAAATTTGATTCTTCGGGAACTGGATTGCAGATTTTCTTTACATTTTTTGCTCCCATTTCCAAGTTGCAATGGAGCTATTAGTGGCACACGAATCACAAGTTAGGTATGTACGTGGTTTCATTCCCATGATCTAGAAGAGTATCTTACCGGGTTGGTTAGAATGGAAGTAGAGTACAGACAGGAATCACCTGTTACACATACTTATTTAGCACAAGAGCTATCTGGTGTAGTTTCACATGGATCAAGGAAGATAGGAATATGCATTGCTCTTTAAAGGGCATGTATGTATTCTTAAAACCTATAGTTAGCACATATGTGGGTGCTGAAGTGAAACCCTCTTACTCCACCACTATCAGTCAAAAGTTTTATTCTTCATTTTTGTTCTTCCAACATTGGAGTTTGCATGTTTTTTCAATTTTTAACTCTCAGTGTATTTGCTGCTTCTGTATCTAGAATCTTGAGCAAGTATCTGGGCAGTTGGTAGAATGAGATTAAAATACAGAAGGGCAACCCCCAGATACATATGAAAAAATTGTGATAGGAGCTTTCTGGCGTAGGCTCACAGGGATCAAGGCATGTGGGACCATCTTACTCTACTATCAGTTAAAAAAGTATTATCTGGCATGCATTTCATTATTTTTCCTACTTTGCTTTTTCTGACATGGAAGATTGCATACTTTTCAACTTTTAAACCTTACCCATCACAAAAATACCAAAAAGTTATTTGGTACTTACTGTCTTCTATTTGTTTGATGAATCCATGGGCTTTTAGGAAACCTTTTGGTCGAGTGATTTGATATTCCCTCATTCAACTTTCTAAACAGGTCTCAAGAAAACCATATGAAAGACTCTGGCAGCCAAGTAGAGCTTAAAAGCTCTTACTCTCGTAAAAAAGATTGCTAAAGCTTCAACAGTGAGGTGATAGCAACAGGTTAGAAGATATGGCAAAAATGGAGTTCCTTAATCACCATCCTCCATCAGCATCAATCTGTACTAGAGTGTTTGAGTTGCGTCAAATTGATGATGCTTACTGCGCTTGTAAACAAACTATAGCAAATGTGAAACTCAAGGAGTCAAAACAGGCACGTTTGATGGAAAATAAAGTCCAAAACTGTCAATCCTATTTATGTTGTCAATTGTGTGTTGTCTGATACTAGGGGAGCTCCCTTCCAGCCTCAGAGTGTCTTACTCTGCAAATGAGTTTTAAATATATACGTATGCAGGAAAGTACTATACAAACTCATTATTTTGACTATTTTTAAACTTATTGTGGTGTCATGCGGCAGTTATACTTTGATGTTTGGGATGGGCCTTACTTGAATGAAAGGATAGGGACAATTTTAGTTCGCATAGCATTACTTATGTGTGTAATATTGGGTTGGTATGAAAGTATGACGCAGATAAGGTACTTTAAGAAGAGTCCAATTTTACCATCTCCCATGAATGCAACCTATAAGTGACTTCAATTCTTGTAGTTTTTGTTTCTTTGGATTGGTCCAAGATCCAACCATATAATTAGTCTCCACTTCATATGCCTGATTGCTAGCGTTTTACTCAGGATGATAACAAATTTAGCACTGTTTTTAACTGTCTTAACAAATGTAGCATGTTTAGATGAATGTTATGGTTAAACCAATTTGACTTCTACCAAATCGTTCACCACATTCAATGCTCAGATATCGCACTATTTTTCTGTAAACCTGTTTATTCATCTTTTCAAATTTTCGAATTAATTAATTCATTTGGTAAACTAGGCTCTAAGAGACTTCTTTGGGATAAAATTAGAAATGTCATATATAATTGATCATATAATCATGGTTACATACATGCTTTTTTCTACAACATCGTCAACGGAAGCACATTTAACTATCCATGTGGCTGAGAGCCCTCACAGCCCCGGCACAACAAGGCAAACCGCTGTATAAAAATCAAAGTTGTCTTTTCTTTAGGGGTAGGTGGATTAGTGGTTACCGGCGAAAAGCACTTTATAATAGGTTAGAAACAAGTGATACCAAATACTGTGCATTTTATTTTTGTGTTTGCTCACGTGCATCAAACCTTCATTAAGCAAGGTCCAATTATCCGTCAGTAGTGCTACACACACATCGTAACCCACATAACACACACTTATTGGGCCCCACACACCATATAAACCACACCAAATATTTCATACCAGAGATTGATTCATTGTTGTTTTCATTCTTAGTCAAAACCAGTATGATGTTCCAATGGCATATATGCCAACGATAGTTTACTACAAAGACTTGCATACTCATTGGAAGGTCTTTAGATACCAGACCAGACAAGTGTGCATGTTTCCTTGCCTTATTTCAGAACTGCTTGGGAATGGAATAGAGCATGGATAAGCACAAGAGAGATTGAAAGGGACGCAAACTAGAAATCTGAGAGCTACTGTACTATTGTTTATCCTTCCAAAGGCAGTTGGCAAAGAATAATTTAAGAATGAGTGGAACAGTCAATATGCAGCTGGTATCTAGCAGTACTCTTACTCTTATATGCATTTATTTCCCATCATATGCTATAACCATCCTGACCAGTGGCCCATTCATTGTTACAAGCATTCAAGCCCCTTAGGGCTCTTATTTTTCTGATTTGGCTTCTTAAGAATTCTGTGAGAAAGGCAGATGTTGTTTTCAACAAGCTTTCTGATTATTATGCCAACTCATCCTCTTCCATTGTTTGCCAGGCTGGACTTGTGCTTAGCCTCTAGCCATGTTATTAACTTGGAGATTCAAATGCAACAGGGTTTGGCCTTACAGGAGGTCTCACAACCAAGATATCTGAGCTTCTTGGCATTGGCCTATTATTATCGACATCAGAAAGTAAAATGAAGCAGTCTCGGAGAAAAATAAGCTAATAAGCTATTGTAGTTCAACTGGTGATTTTTCCAATGAGAAATGGAGAGCCTATTTCTGGACATGTTTAACGGTGGGTTGGGCATTTTCATAACATTGTCTGTACTATTAGTTGTGCAATGTCTTACTCTTGGACTTGGGGAACTAAGTTGCGTATTTGAACATCAGATTTTTGGTTGGTTTATGAATACCTCTACATTGAGTGTCCATTTGTTGATTTTTTAGGGAACATTCTGTTCTTTCAGGAAGGTCAACATTGTTCTGCTTAAACATTGACCATTGATTCATTGCACCCGGAACTCTTCCTAAGAGTTTTAGCTTGGTAGGTACTGAGCACGTTTGTAATATATTCTCAATTAAAAATATCAAATTTATGCTGCCAGTTTGCCAATACAGTGTGCCAATATTCTTGTTAGGGCTCTTAACTATGCATGGCATTATCATAACAAAATCTACTGTCATTCTGGCCATGAATCTGCGTGTTGCTCATACAAAGAGCTATAAGTTGGTCATCACTCTTTCATAAACATGTGGTCAGTGCATCCACGGATTTCGTCCCATATTTGCATTGGAATATCTGGTTCAGTTGTATTCATATTAGATGTGCTCTGGTTGAATACGAAGGGTGAAGAAATTTTTGTATTAAAAGCAGCTAAATCTGTGGAAATTAAAAGGGAAAGAATATCATTAAGTGAAATGCTCTGACATAAATATTGGGTTGAGTTCAGAAGGTCATTTGTTTACATCCTTGGTACACTTCCCTAAAGGAAATTTTATGTCCTGATAAGTAGGTATTGTTTTACCTAATCTTTCTTTAATTGCTGTGGTGTGCATCCACATGTAGTAAACAAGTATAAAACAGGGTTGCAGAATGATGCGTTCACCTTCAGGCTCAACTAAGCACAACATTTGGCCCAATATAATATACAATCAACCCATGTTGCTTTCAACAACTTTTAATTTTTTTTTATTACCTTGGCTTTTGAATGCTTTATTCAATGGGTTTGCAATTATTAATTTTTCCCCCCTCCAGTACTCCTCTAGAAAAGTCTTAAACCGTGCATATTTGCGTTTGTAAAAAAATTATGTTAACAGTGCATTTGCCAGCCATGCATCTTGAGTTGATTGTTATGAGTAATTTATAGCGTCACGTCAACAACACTTGACAGGCCGTGTAAGTCCAGTGAGAAACTTCCTACTGAGCTTCCATTCTTGTCATGTACTGTTTTTCTGCAACTGCTCTTGCACGTTCATTATTGTATTCTATGTGGGTTTCATGTAGCATCACCAAGGACAGAACTTGATCTCCTCAGAAAGGTGGAGCAAAAGGGCTAAAGGAGAGTTTCGCCAAACATGAAACAGATATGGAAACAAAGATACCTGCAAATCTGAGGCTGGACAAAACAGCACTACCCAAAATGTTGGAGATGTGATTATCTGATTCCTCTCTGGGGAAATGCACGCTGATAACTGAAGATTGTGGTGTATTGACATCAGGAGTACACCCTGTCTCAGTGATTGTAGGTTTGATGTTATGCTTTTCCTTTTGTTGTAGTAGTTGATTACATGACCTTCTTATAATTTCCTAATGACGGCTATTGGTTTTTGTTTATTGGACTTTTGGATGTTTATGACTCTGCATCTATCTTACCTTTCCTTTTGTTTTTTCTGTGTGTAAGCAATTGGAGCAAAAGATAAAGTTCCTGCTCTTTGTCCATATCCATCGAGTCTATTTAAACATAAGTGCCTTGGTTGTGCTCCATCTTGTTCTTTTGCTTCCCATCTTATATTTCCATCTCCAATCATATTTCAGTCCAAAACAGCACAATGGCAGCAAATGACGTGCCATGTTGTGAGACCATGTTCTGGGTGTACCTAATGATCTCTGCGGGCTTGGTTCTCTTTGCTGGTATCATGTCTGGCCTCACTCTAGGACTCATGTCCCTTAGTCTTGTTGATCTTGAGGTTCTCACCAAGGCCGGTCAGCCTGAGGATAGAAAAAATGCAGGTTTGGTCTTTGTTCTCTTCAATTCATTCATCTCATGTATTTGCTTGAAGTATCATCTGCTGCTATATGTTTTGTATTCTTGATGGCAGCAAAAATCCTACCCATTGTTAAGAACCAACACTTGCTCCTGTGTACCCTCCTCATATGCAATGCCATGGCAATGGAGGTACTTTAGTTTCATTGAATCTATGGCAATTGGTTATTTCAAAATTCGATTAATCTACTCTCTCTCTCTCTCTCTCTCTCTCTCTCTCTCTCTCTCTCTCTCTCTTTGCATTCAGGCTTTGCCCATTTTCCTTGATTCACTACTACCAGCTTGGGGTGCTATATTGATATCCGTTACCCTTATACTTGCATTCGGTGAGGTAATTTCTTGGATGAACATTCTGTGTTTTGGAATTTGTTTGATTGCTGATAGCTTAATAAACAGTAGTTTCTGTTTTTGTTTTTGCTCTTGTTTGCCCTTTTTCTTCACAGATTATCCCTCAAGCAGTGTGCTCTCGGTATGGACTGAGTGTAGGGGCAAAACTGTCGGGTGTAGTTCGGGTGCTTGTCATAATCTTCTTCCCTATATCTTACCCTATCAGTAAGGTAACATGCTTCTGTGTATGGTAAATGAAAATCGTCCTTCTGAGTATTTTTCAAACTATTTGATGGGCGTTCTGTTCGTATTGTGACAGCTGTTGGATTTTCTCCTCGGAAAGGGGCATTCTGCACTTCTAAGACGTGCAGAACTGAAGACATTGGTGGACCTTCATGGCAATGAGGTTAGCATCTAATTCTCATACCTGGAAGTTATGTTGCCAGTTTTTTGGGTTTCTTCTGCTAGTAAAATATCTATCTTCGTGCTAAAAATCAGGCAGGGAAAGGTGGAGAGCTGACACACGATGAAACTACCATAATCTCTGGAGCGTTGGATTTAACTCAAAAGATGGCCAAAGACGCTATGACACCCATATCTAAAATATTTTCCCTCGATCTAAATTCTAAACTGAATGAGTATGCTGCAAACTTGCTTTGCTACTCATGCTATTTAAACATGTTCTGCTTCCTATAAATTCATGTTATTCTTTTTTGTCCACAGGGAAACAATGAGCTTGCTAATGAGTAAAGGGCACAGCCGTGTACCTGTCTATTCTGGAAGCCCCACGAATATTATAGGCCTTATTTTGGTAAGAACAGTGGAACCTGCAAATGTTGTTTCAGGTTTATGGTGTGAAGTTTTGGAAAACTGAATAGAATATGAAACATGAAAATTAGGATGCTTGCGATAGGATCTTGATTTTCTTACTGATTGGGCAACATTTCAGCAATCTTTTTTGTTTATTACCTGACCAACCCCTCTAATAGATACAGTACTTCTTAAAGAAGTAGATGTAAAAGGGGAGGATGTGAATGTCTGATGCATAACTTTCTTTACTTTGTGTAAACTTGCCTAATACTGTAGAAAGCTTTTGTATACACTGTGTTCATCTTCTCTGTTAAATATCTATCCTTGGCCAAGTTGATGTCATCTAACCACTACAAATTCTCTGGGAATTCAGGTAAAAAACCTAATCAAATGCCATCCTGAAGATGAGACACCAATCAGAAATCTTACCATCAGGAGAATTCCAAGGTAAGAAAATTCAGGAAAATTTGCTTCCTTGTGTTCATATTTTTTCTTGGTAATAGAAGCTTTTGACTTTTATTCTGAGTACAATGGTTTATCTATAGGTCTGCTTCATATTCTCTAGCATGTAATTTTGCTTTTAAATGATAATCGGACAGTCGGACTACACCAGCCTATTTAACTGTAACAGCAGAAAAATGGAGAACATCAGTCTCTTCTCTCGTCTTGCCAATCTACTATGCAACCAATATTTGTTTCATAAATATGACTCCTTATTTCTTGTGTAATTTTATGTATCAAAGGGTTCGTGATAGTTTACCACTCTATGAGATTCTGAATCAATTTCAAAAGGGGCACAGCCACATGGCTGTAGTTGTGAAGAGTAAACACAATATTAAGGGCTCCGCCGAAAATGCAACAGCCGAAAATGGAATGTTTCAGATCAACATCAAAGCAAGTTCAGAAAAAGGTAATTTATATACAAGTTCTTTGCATTAGCTGTTATTGATCCTTTGATAAAGTTAAGTCTGGTGGAACACAAGGAACCGTGTTTATATTTTGGTCTTTGGTATTATGTAGGGATGCAACGATATGCATCATCTGTGACTTCTAGTGAGACTGAAACTCAGAGTCCAGCATTACATAACGTATTGGAACGATGCGACGAATGGGGAGATGACACTTTGAGAAAGGAGGTTTTGGAATCTCTTCCCGATCAAGAGGAAGAAGTCATTGGTATCATTACGATGGAAGATGTACTAGAGGAACTATTACAGGTAGCAATTTCAGTAGAAAAATATACATTGCATAATAGTTAATGTAGCTCCTGTTGGGATAGTTTGAGAGTTCAGAATTAAAATTGATGTTTTCTGAACAATGGATGTTATACACACCATCACCTATCAAATACTGGCACTTCTTGTTGAAATTAAGTCACTGCCACTTGAGTACGTGACATGATTTAGTATGTAGTTCCTTCTTTTCTCTTGAAATTTCTGGTATGATAACTTACTACTTGCTTTTGTACTTTATGTGCCTATTCTCCTCTTTGGTGGCATGCCTTACGAATCGAACCTAACATCTGTGCATTGTTTTGAAGGAAGAAATACTGGATGAAACTGATGAGTACGTAGACGTTCACAACAAGTGAGTTAGAAAATTCCCCTTTAATTATATGCCACCTCCCTGAGTTATAGTTAAGATCAACATGTAATGCATTACCTTCAAGAATTTGTGCGTCAAAAACTACTTCATTTGTGTGTCCTCTCAGGATCAAAATCAACATGGCTCCTTCAATACGTTCGTTATCATCAAGATCTCCTGGAGCACCATCTCATATGACCTGGCGAACTCCCGGTGCATCTCCACTTTCTTCTAGTCATCCGACGCCAGCTTCTTATCATCAGACTGCTATACTGCATTCACCGATTGCCCCATATGTGCCGTCACCACTTATAAGACCAACTCTCTGTCCATCCCCTGGGCAATCCGTATCAACTTCTCCAGCAGCTGGATTTTCAGGTCTAGTTCGCAGTTCTCCGTCTTCACATCGGGTATGCCTAAATTCACAAAGCAAACTAGTATTTACGTTGAATATGATGAAATCACCTTTTAATACCCTTTATTGATGATGTTTTAATGATTATTTCTGCAGGTGTCAAGGAAACCGTATGAGAAACTGAAACAGCCCAAGTAACTCTTGGAGCCACCTCACCCCAAGCGTAAACGTGTGAAATGGCTGTGGGAGGGGCCGTAGGATTAGTCTGAGGTTCGCGCAAGCTGGCCCGGAACACCCTGTATTATCAAGAAGAAAAAAAAAAGTTCCCACTTTTTGTCATGATGGTCTTTGCAGATTTTAGTATGCTTTACTCGTACAATATTGGAATTTGTATTTCACTTCGGCCAAGGATTATCATTTTGAACGAAGAAAAAAAAACATGATATTGTTGTCAGAAGTAGCTCTGATCGTGAGGTTTGGTTGTATGATCTGCTTCAAGTGCTTCTGTTTTGGTGGAAAAAGCTACTGTATTATTTGTAGCCAAAATAAGCCATTTCATATCGACAACAATATGCAGGGAGAATACTTCATTTGTAACTTCCATCTGCATTACCTTCAAGAATTTGTGCGTCAAAAACTACTTCATTTGTGTGTCAAAATATGTAATGCAGCTGAGCTGAACACTCAAACACCTCAGACAAGGTTATGTGATCTCTAACCGACCTAAATAATTTGAGGTTCGTGTTATCGTAAACCATACAAGGAACCCCTCCGTTACCCATGACAAACCCGAATGTATATTCTAAATGATTTTTATCGCATAGAATAGGGAAAATGTGCTAAGAAATATGAATGGCAAGTTCTTGGGTACTTAAAATTGTAGTAATAAGGGAATTTCAATGGCAACCTACACCAGTAGATAATAGTATTAGAGAGAGGCCGACATTTGTATCTGCTTGCATTTACACCTGACTTGAAGCATATCGTTAGAGATTAATTTAACTAAAAATGATCGCACAAAGAGGTGGGATTCGTCTCCAAAGATTAGTTGAGGTGCGTGTCCGGACACTTGAGTTTTCGTGTGACGTGGACTGCAACCATAGGCATGCTGACAAATTCAACTCGATGACCATGAAACTGTGACCTCGCACTGATATCGACGTCCCGATGAACGACCTAACTTAATTAGGACAAAGCAACATGATTTCACGCAAACAATCATATTTTATACCATATCTTAAACAAAATCTTTTCTTGGGGTAAACAAAAAAATAATTCCTACTTATTTAGACCTGCTTATGAGTTTGTCGATGCACTTAATAAAAGAAAACGCAATCGATTTTCTCCTAAACGACACTGACACTACTCTTTTTTGGGTAGAGATAACAACGTTTTGAACCATTCTAACCTAGGTTGAATAAGTAATACTTTGTGGAATCATCAACTTGGCCCTGACCACGGTTTGAATGAAAGTTGGAGGGTAAACTTTAATTCCATTATTTTAAGCGAAAACGTACGTGGGTAAACGTCAATGACATCGTCCCATTGGTGTAGGCAGAGGCGGCGGAGTAAGAATCTTTATTTTGGAGGGCCATATATGAACACGTTTCTTAATAAATTTCACTAATCAAGTTTACCCATTCTTGATTATCTTATATATGATACACTAGATGCAATTATCTTGTTTATTTGTTTAGTAATTAGAAAATATGTATAGTCGTATTTGATTGCGTGTGATAGATAAATTTTAAGATTTTTTTTTTCCAAAAAGTAAGGTAAAATTATTAGTGTTGAAGACCGGCCTAAATTTGGTCACTAATTGTATATTATAAATATTCGAGAAAAGTATAAAATTACTGTATGCTTTCAAGCACGTCACTGCCACTACTATGGAAATTGTACGAAAATTGGCTCTTAGCCATCTGGTTGTACTTGTCCCCTTTTGGCTTCTAAAAGGATGTCTAGAATTCGAGTCTATAAAGAGATGTCGAACCCTCTTCGGTTGAGGAGGTCGAGGGTTCAAGTCTATAGAGAGATGTTAGAACCATCTTCGATTGTTAACCACTAATTTCTTTCTAACGTTCCGCTGATGTATACAACCTTCGCCAAAAAGGGACCAAATTCCTAGCATACATATAGCACAAGAATTGGTATCCTCTTTCTGCACTTCTATAGTAGTGGTGTGTCTGAAAGGGAGGGGGGTTGAAAAATAACTTGTGCTTCATAGTCTCAGCCCATTGAGCCCAATCATCATTCGGATCCATCTTGTCATCTGCCGTGTTGGGCTTATCCTTAACTCTACTTGTAGGTATAACCAAATGGGCTAAGTGTCACGTCTCTTTGGGAAAATGACAGTCTATGACGTATTTTTATAATTAATACCCATCAAAGACAAGACATGCCGAGAACATTTGTTAATGCTGAAAATGTCTTTGACGGGTATTAATTATCAAAACACATCCTTGGCTGTCATTTTCCCATCTCTTTTAGTGGCAACCCAATATCAAACATGTTAACTCCGCCATCCCTTCCTTCATTTCCCAGACTAACGCCCTTCCGAAGGCTATCACGAACCGTTTAGATAAACTCAACCATGATTATTTGTGGGGCTCTTCTGACGAGGCCCGTAAGGTTCATCTTATCAGTTGGAAAAGAACTGTGACTAAGCCCAAGGCCTTGGGTGGGCTTGGCATTCGTAGTGCTCACTCTGCTAATCAAGTTGCTCTTGCTAAACTCAATTGGAGATTTCACAATGAGCCTAACTCTCTTTGGGCGAAAGTCCTAAAAGGGAAGTATGGTAGCGTTGACAAAGTCGCTTGCAAGCCCTCTCCCCTTTGGAGAAGTGTGTGCAAGGGGTAATGCTTTGTTCAAGAAGGGTACGAGATCTGTGATCCATAATGGTCATACGGTCGCGCTACAAGTTTTTGGTTTGATAATTGGTAAGGTATAGGGCCCCTCCGTGACCTTATTGAAGGTCCTTTATCTTTGCATGACGCTGCTTTAATTACTTGTGCGTGATTTATAAATTGGTAATGCCTGGGATCTCGAGTGGACTTCTTTTATCTTTCCCCCCCTTCGGTAGTGAAACTCATTCTTAGCCAGGCAATCCATTGGTTTGATGACGAACCAGATGGTATTTGTTGGAACTCCCCTCGGGCCGTTTCATTAGTAAGGATGCCTATGCTCTTCGCATTGACGGTTCCAGCTCCTCTCCTTATTGTGGACTGGACTTGGCTTTGGAAAATCCCCGCTAACCCACGCATCATTCATTTCATTTGGTTAGTGGCTCGTGGTTGTCTCGCTACCAAAGATAATCTTTTCACTAGGCACATCACCCCGAATCCCTTTTGAGCCCATTGTTCCGATCTGATTGAGGATAATATCCATGTCATTCGGGACTGTTCTTTTGCTCGCGTTCTGTGGTCTGCTCTCCTTCCCCCAAGTTATTATAGTTGTCAGTTCTACTCCACTTCCACCCCCTTTCATGTCTGGCTCAAATTCAATGGCAAGCTTCGTTTAACCTCTCACTGGGGTATCCCTTGGTCCATTCTTCTTCTCATTGCATGTTGGTGTGTTTGGGTGAATCGGAACAAGTCTCACTTTAGGTCCATCTCTCCTTCAATCCTCTGGATATCAAACCTATCTCCCCCCCAAAGATGTTTTGGCCCCGGCATTGGAATGGTATTTTACAGACGTCCATCATTCTTCGGTGGATAAAGGTTACATTGAAAAGTATCAACGACATATTGGTACTTGCTCAAGTTTGGCAGCCAAGTCGTGGGGCCTGAGCGTTGGTCTCAGATTCAATGTGTCCAAATAAGTCTCGATTCAGTCTCTGTTATTAACCTCATCCGAAACCGTCAGAGTGCAGATATCCACCCTTTGTATAATCTCATTTCTGACTGCAAGTCCTTATTGGAAAGCTTTAGATCGGTGTTGATCAACCATGACTTTCGGGAGGCTGTTATCTGAATTTCTGTTTTCTCTCCAATCGATAGGGAATCGATGGAAAAATCGTATCGTAAGCTTGCTGGAATGTGGGTGTGAAAAGTGGAATTTGGTTCCTTACCGTGTTTCAGGACTTCTTTGGAAACAAACAATAAAGTGGATGAAGTATGGAAGAAGATTAACAAAATGGACTTTATTAACCCTCAAAGTAGAAGAACAATCAATCAATATGATTGAGTGAACAATTACAAGTTAATTCTACTCCTAGAAAACAAAAGATAAAGGCCTGGTTGGCGTTGTTTGTGTCCTTATAATGATGCCTAAAAAGGCTATTTATAGGAAAACAAAGATGTGCAGGAAATAACTTCCTAACTTCTTCAATACTCTTCATTCTCTTTTGCTTCCACTTGTCCAAATAATTTCCCACTAACA
This sequence comes from Rhododendron mucronatum var. ripense, assembly GCA_019656295.1. Taxonomy (NCBI): domain Eukaryota; kingdom Viridiplantae; phylum Streptophyta; class Magnoliopsida; order Ericales; family Ericaceae; genus Rhododendron; species Rhododendron mucronatum. The sequence goes on from BPLT01000011.1 coordinate 1,703,006, forward strand.
TCAAAGTGTGTAGGAGTATGTCAAGTGTTCTTTTCAACCTCCAATTGTGTAGGACAATGCCATGTGTTCTTTTAACTTTCAATTAAATAGAGATACGCCAAATGTCCTGCACATGTTATCAAAATACAAATACCAAAAATAATAATAAAATAGGTTGCATTCCCATAATCGCCACTTATCGGCCGATCATCGACGGGCGGTGAATATATGGTCCAAATAGAGGCCAACGAGTGTGCCGACGTTTTGGCCAAGGCAACTTTGGATCATACATTCGGCTTTATTTCCTTTACTATTGTTCCTTTTATTTTGTTATTTCAATTTCATGAAGTCTTTGTAGGGGTAAAATACCCCAGAATTATTATTTGCTCTTAATCTAAGTTTCCGCGTTGTTGACCAAAAAAAAAAAATATAGGACACAAGGGATCACATGGAATATACCCACCCGGCACTCCAGCCTGTTCGTTTGATTGTTACTCAGAGGCCGGAAGATTGATATTTTGTACTAATTAAAGCCCTTGTTTGCTTTACGTACTTCGGATTTGTGCTAGATATTTACTCTTTTGAATTCATTAGTCTCAACCAAATACTATCTGCATTGATTTTGGGATTTGGCTAGCTAAGTGAACGTAGAATTCATGAGGGAAACTGTTTACACTCGTTTTTGACACTCAGTCCTGGGCAAGCGTTGGAGGGCCATTTAATTATTTTTTAATTAAATTGGGCCAAAAAATAGAGATGTATTGGATCAAAATTATTGGGCCAAACCCATGTTAACTGGGCCCAATTAATTTTAGTTGGATTCGGACTCAAGTTTGAGAAGTTTTGGGCCTATATGCAAAAGATTTCAGTCGGCCCACGATTTGTTCGAACTCGGTAAGTGTTGTTATGGGTTAAAAATATTAAAGGGCCATTTAATTTAATTAGATGGCCCATTACCTAGGTGGCCCATGAAAAGTGGAAGAAAAGAAAGACATGGATGCCGGGCAAGGAGCCATTTGACCAAGTCAAATGGCTGGTGATTTTTTGCAAACCCACGGAAATAGGGGTGATGTGGCCAACTATCCATGGAAATAGGAAATGGAGAGAGAAATACATGGCCCATGATTCTCTCAACCACCCATGATTAAAACCAACATGTGGGTAATTGTTTGTTCATCTTCAGTAAGTTCCCCACGATTGGAAAAAACACATGGGCAATTCACATCAACTACCCATTGTCCCATGTAACGCACAAATGGAGGAGCTACATGGGACACGTGTCGTCACGGGAAGAAGGACAACAAAGCCTTTACATGCAAAAGTCACGGATGCTCTAAGGGGAATCGATTTAGCAGTCCATTCTAGGCTCCCGATAGATTTAGGAGTGACCGGCAGTGAATACCCGGTAGCAAAGGAAGAAAAAGACTCGGCTTAACTTCACTTGGGTTAGGTTTCCCTTGTGACTATGGTTTGTGGTTCACGTTTCATGCTTGTTTGAGTAATAGCAATGAGATTTCCCAATATCATGCTAAGAATAGCTAAGATTTCTAGAAGAACATGCCATTTGTTTGATGAGAAATAAAAGGGAATATCAAAAAACCAAGTGGCTAAAGCTGAAGTAACTAATTTCAAAGTAACAGAAAGAAAGGCAACGACTGGAGTGGGAGAGTCAGAGTCGAAGAGAGGATTCCTCACTTCTTTACTCTCATGCAAAACCGTGCATGAGACTTTTATCTCAAGTGATAAAGAAAGAAGAATTCATCTTCTTTCGTTTTTTATTTGATTACCTAGCTTCCTTGCGTATGTATAAGACTGAATCCATTTGGAGCTCGGATGAGGTTGGTCTGCCCGCCTCTTGCTCACTCCGGTAATAACCGTTGGTGGGTGCCAAGGGAGACCCTGCTTTGTACTCCTCTGCCATAGGACTTGTTTTGGGAAATTGGTTTAGGAATGAGAGAGTGGTGAAGGGAATTAGGATTTTTTTTTTTTTGTGAATTGAAGGAAATGTTGGTTGTGGTAGTGACAAGGGTTTGGGAGCTGTGGTGTATATACAGGGAAATTTTCAGATGGAAATTAAACATCTTGTTTGAATTGGAAGTGGGGTTTAATCTGGGGAAATGGCTTGGGGGAAATATTTTATGGTTGTCAAAAGCTTGATTTTTGAGACTAGTTTTGTTTAGGGACCGATGGACTGGTATCAATATCTATATTCAACAAAAGCATATTTATATCTTTAGTCCAACTAGCCTTACTGCTCTATTTTTTCGTTCTGTTTCACCGCTCATTCAATCTCACCGTCTTTCTAGGCAATCCATGGTTGAAATATGTTTTTAAACTTTGACTGGTAATAAATAACTCTATCCGGTAATAGTTTGTTTTCAATCTGGACCGTCCAAAAAACGTTTGGACGGTGAGATTGAGAGCGGTAGGGGAAACGGTAAATGAGAGCGGTAGGGGTAGACTTTTGGCTATATCTTGAGCTCGGCTCAAGCCTTAACGAGCCGAGCTTAGTCATTAATTAAGCGAGCCTCTTTAATTGAGTTGAGCCAACCTTAACGAGTAGAGCTTTCGTCGAACAAGGAGCTCATCTCATTTAGTAAAAAAGCCGAAAACTTGAGCTCATGCTCAGCTTGTTTAGTAAACGAGCTGAACCAAGCTGAGTTTGCGAGCTGCTAGGTTCATTTACAGCCCTACCTACATGCATGTGAACTAGGGTGAGCAAATAACCTGCGGGTTTGTGGGTCCGACCCGACCCGGAGGGGTTCGGACGGCTTCAACCGAGTAGATCGGAAGGTTGCAGTTTGTAATCCGTGAAAAAATCGGATTTCAAGTCGGCGTCCGGTGTACCCGGCAAACCCAGTGCTTGCCACCACCTCTGGAACGTATGGTGTCAAAGAAATCAGATTCGATTGTGTTTCGTGAGGCAACTAGCTAGCACTGAAGGATTTCCTACTCTGAAACCTTGGCTAAAAAACTCTCCAGTTTAATTAGGAAGTCCAACAAATGGCTTTTGAGCCAGGTCCCGTGGTTGATGATTGTGGTAGCTAGAGATCAACACATTGCGGAAGATTCAGTTGATGGGCAAATGGATAGTAGCCCAGAGCTAGCGGATTGATTTTTGTAATACGAAAGAGTGTTTTGTGTAGGTGATGATGAACATCATTCATTGGTTCCTTTGTTCTACGTATTTTGTTATTCTTCTCCTTTATTAGTCAAAATTATGGTTTGGTTGCTGAGATGACTAGTACAACAGATGGATTATAACTCGTGGAGAACGGTGTAGACTGGACCTTTCTATATCTTGATCAAGCCATTCATCACATCCAAATATTAGTAACTTGATTTCAAACATACGATCTAATTGATTTTGCACATCAACCGTGTGATCTTTAAACTCCAAGAGGTTGGTCTGATAGTCAATGCTTAAGAGCTTCGTTCTGAGGGTCGACATCTCTAAGGTGCTAGCAATTCTATTGGGACCAGTCCATATAGAGCTTTAATTTGGCTTTAATTGGGGCCCGCTAGTGGATAGTGTGATTGGCCCCTAAGTAGTTGAGGTGCACATAAGTTTGACCCGAACACCTAAGTTATCAAAAACCATGTGATCGTTGATGATTGAGATTGATAATAAAAAGATCAATCACCAATGATCTTGATCCAATGCCACACCTGCAAATGCCAAGGTGCGCCACACTATCTCGCTCTTGGTCTGTTACGCATCAACATCCACTCAAACATAGTGCCTACCACATTTGTAATCTGACTAATCTTAAATTCTTTATAGGAAATTGATCATAACAAGTTAAGATAACACTTATACTATTAGAGATGCGTGTAAACTGACGAGGACACGTGAGTTATCAAAACAAGAGAATACTCATACGAGAATATTGTTCTAACCAACATAACAAAGTACACTGATCTATATATAGTCATTTTAATTGCCTGAACGATCAAACTTGGGGAAAATTTGTAAACTTGTCTTGGGGAAATGACAAAACACATTGACAAGCAAGAGTCTTTCTCAACTAATTTCAGATTGTACGTTACTAAAAGATAATCAGTCATATTCCTTCCACATATGGTGGGCAAAAAATAAGGCATACCATGGCCAAAACATTACCATCTCTCACTGCCAACAGTGTCACTGTAATGTCAAGACTCAAGTGTATTGTCATTACACTTGCCGTTGAAACCCAAGCTCTCCAACCCAGAAAAACTTAGCTCTACCCTTTAGCAAAAACATCCCATCAATGGAATAGGTCCAGAATTCCATATTACATAAAGAATAACCCCACAACTTTACTAAACCATCTCATCAATGTTTCCAATTGAGCTAACTACGGTCAAATTTTTTGGAGAAAGGAAAAAAATTCCAGCTGAGGCAATCGTAAAAGAGGACATATTTACTGAAACTTGGTGCTGAAGAAACCAGTAGAACCGGGGACTGAAATTTGCCGAATCACAGGGAAGGGAGGCTGCAGAACGGGAATGTGGCTTTGCACTGCATATTGTTGCTACACACCTAGCCTGTATGTAATGAGGCAGGACAGACAGCTGAAATGCTTGAGCGGCTGCAACTCATGTTGAATTTCTACAATAAGGCATGGTAACCAACTGAAAAACAAGTTCCCCCCTAAACAAAAATTACAGTTGATAATCATCACATCAAATGTGAAATGCAAAAGTATCCACAAAATACAGGGGGAAATCAACCATTGTAAATAAACAACATTCTTCTATTGATCAATTAATGACGAAGCTTCAACAAGCAATCATAATTCCTATACTAAATTTGTATTTTGTCTTTTTCCAATTGGTTTTCTTTCTTCGTTGATTCCGAGAAAAATAACCAATTCTTCCGTCTCCATTGTTTGTTCTTTTTTGACTGCCGGTCCCTTTAACCGGTAAACAACATATGTAATTCACAAAAGAGATTCAAAACTTCTCCACCAATCAAAATATATAGCAGATGATTGTTCGCAATATCCAAATTAACAAATGGGGATGGATGGTGTATTTATGAATTTTGGTTAAGAAACAGTTCTTTCAAATAACTCAAGGGCTTACATCTGATTCATAGTATAGTCTCATTCCAAGAACAAAGCTCTTTTCAAGGGCAAACCAAAACTCAAGAGCAATTGTTTTTTATTGCTTTTGAATATATACTCCTCAACTTCATCTTGATAACAAGGCAATTGATAACCAGGCAAAAGTCTTTTTAAACACGAATGAGTATTTCCACGCAAACTAGATATGTTGTACATGCAGTAGCACATCAGCCATAACCCTTTAAGATACTCCTTTAGGGAACATGTACATGCAGCCATGTCCCTTGAAGGAGGAAAACCCTCTCTCCCATTTGAATAGGATAGGTACCCCTTGTTTCTGTAATCCTATTGACTTCCCCATAAGATAATCCTTTTTCAGGTTAACAAAAATAATCACATCCAAATCCCTAAACTTAATGCCACTTTTTTTTTTGATAATCAACTTAATGCCTGCTAGTGCCTGCCTTATTTGGAATTTACCTTATTGGCGCTAGCCATTGACACTGTTATTAAATTGTGGTAACTTTATAGTCCCTGTTTGATGACCAGTCTAGAAGGAAGGTGGCCATGTTACCCAACGGCTGTATGTTTTGAAGGCTGTGCAGTAATAGTCTAGGACTGTGAATTCCACAAAATGGGGGGACTGGCAAACTCAGGAGGGGGAGTCTTTCATACTCCAGTCCGGAGTATTACCTCCCAGTTGATACATTGTCACATTAATCCCCTCACTCCTCAACCAAAACAGACATGGTTATGACAGTCCTACACAATCCCTACCTCCAACCAAACTAGCAACTTCACTGCTAATCCCTCCTCACTACCAATCCCAATTCGAATCCCTTCCTCACTACCAAACCCAATTCAAATCCCTTCCTTACTACCAATCCGCTTCAATCTATAAGACGTATCAAGCGAGGCAAGTGCTCACGATTTTTTTTAGCCCATTTCGCAGGCTAACATACCATACTAACACTAGAATGGCGGTACTTAACCGAGTTTAGACTATCCTTCAACCGTATTTGAAAAAATGAACATACCAATATTCAGAATCTCTTTGTGGACAGTAGCTCAAGACAATTAGGGAACTTCACAGCAATATCTGTTACTGGTTCTTTGCTAGGAACTCCCTGGCTGGCCTTTGCCAACATTTGCCCCAAAGCAATAGATACCGGAAATGCAACAGCATTTCCAACCTGTATGTACCTGCCATATTCATGAAGACAACAAATATCAGAGACCAACAAGGAAAAGAGTTACAATTGCTAAATAAATAGGTTCCTATTCAATACCATCTCCAATTTTTTGCCTCATCCGAGGCCTTTTCATTCCCTTGCAATTTCTTAATCAATTCAAGCAATAACTACAAAAAGAAGGAAGGGCTGCAAAGGATACCTTTCTTTGACGCCCCCACATAATTTATACCAGTCAGGGAATCCTTGTAACCGGGCGTTTTCACGAACGGATAACACTCGGTCTTGCCCTGGATGAAGGATACACCATCCAAAGAATTTGTATATTTAACCAAGTTAGTATTTTCGTCAAAATTTCAAAAGACTTTTTGAAAGATAGGATTTGAAGGGCTAAAAACTGGTTGTGAGGTTCTGCTCTTGTCACTACAGTATGCACGAATTCATCCCACCACAAGCGACCAAACGGCCTGCATTATTTAGCTGGTATGTTACAAAACATGAAAAACCAAGCAACATAATATCTCAGAATATGTGAACACAAATACACATACTTAGTTGATGTCCCACGGACAAATGACAAAGCATAATCTGGCACCTGTTTTCATTCATTCAAGATTAGTCTTAAAAGAATTATGAAAAATGTAAAGAACGAATAAAGAGATTTTTGCAGTGAAAAATGCAAAGAAATACCAGAGGTTTTCCGGAACTGACTGTCAGTCTTTCAATTGATGGGTCCAATTCTGCCTTGTTGTTAGGGCCCACCCGAACACCAGGCAAGTCCCTATAGTTAGCTCCCTATGAAAACACATTAAGAACAATAAAATCAAATTTTACATAACCAAAGGAATCTTTAGGAAGCTTCTGAATTAGCACAACAAAGGATGAAAGAGCTAACCTTTCTTTTTGGTATACGGCAAACTCTTTCATAGTCGTCTTTATTCAGTAGATAAGGTATATGATCATACAACATATCTTTTTGCAATGCACTATTTTCACCATTCAAAGACAGAAATACTGCATAGCACAAAATGAACCTATATCAGAGACTCCAATTTTAGAGGATATTATAACCCCTCAAGTGCAGCAAGTTCTTATGAAAACAAGTGTAGAAACGGGTGTATAAGTAGACACCCCATAAGATGTGATTAATACTACCCCCTTGCTTGTCTAAATGAATTCATAAATATGGCATGGGTAATTTCACCATTTTCAACTTGGTAGCATACATGTTCATGAATGCACAAGTAGTAACATTCAATTGATGTTGGCGGTAGTACTCAAACTTCATCAATCTTGGCTTTATAGAGATAGATAAAAGGATCATGCATTTTATTTGTCATAAGTATAGATGATTTCTATCTAGGTTGAGTTTATTTGTCGTAAGTATAAAAGGATCACTGCATCTCTTGATGATAAGTGTTTTAAGTGGTCCTTCTTTAGGTGGAGTCCGAGATAAGACAAAAGGTGGCCATGAATGAATGTAAAATGTAATTGCTTGAGAACTGCAGATACTGTTACCAAATATATCAATAATCGACTAAAAGAGCAATTAATAGAATGCGGCAGATTTAAGGTCTTAATCTGTGATTTTTATTTTATACTCCTGTGACGAGGTTTGGTTTCCTGTATGTCAATACCTTCAAGACGTGGACATGTGAGCTTTGAAAGAACATACACTCACAGTATAAAGAGTAGAGAGAGACAGAGAGAGAGAGAGAGAGAGAGAGAACAAATAGTTGAGAAGATTGAACATGAAAAGAGGTTTCAAACAAAGCTAATAACAGTATGAGAAAAAAAAGAATGTTGATCCAAAGCTAACACAATTTCCAAATTGCGAGTTCAATTTTTTGCTACAATTTTCATGCATACATTCGTAGTCACTAATAATACTTTTTATTCACTTTCTTGCTTTCTTGGACCAAAGAGTGCCACACTGCCACTAATACCAATATGCAACACTCCACTCCATATAGTTTGGAATGCGTTATATGGTCATAATTCATTCAGCCTTCCATTTATTTTTATTACAATAATAGCAAATGACCTGGGAAAGAAAGGAAGAGAGATACAAGGAGACAAGCCATAATATGGTAAGGCTAGTTAATCGACGACGTATTTTGTGTCCAATATTGACAACTTTTCATTCAGTTACCTGGCTATCTTGAAAAAGCATCAGGGAAAAGAAACTAAACTCACCTGGCCTTCTAGTTCTGATGTACTCCTGGAATTCAGTTGTAGGAGCAGAGTCATAAGGCCTTTCATCTCGTTTTTCAAAATTTGTGACCTAAACAAGACAATAATAGGTGATTGTCAGGAGAATCTAGATTTATCACAATGTAAAACCGCAGCTTAACCATAACTAAGTAGAAAATAACTAAGTGAGTTATTTTATCACAATGAAAATAACTCACTTACCTCCGGCAATTCAGATAGTGCATCACTAAGTAGAATGCTCTTTTCCAAGTTATGTGACTGATCTTTTTCAAACCCAAGGAGAATTTCCTGCAATATGAGGCCAGAAATATTAAATGACAACTCTACACTACTCCTATAAACATTACATAAAGGAAAACCATTCATACTTTGTATTCGACCGTAACCACCCCCTTTCCAACAAATTCATGCTTGGACAAAGGATATTGAGGCAACACCTGACACATGGGGGGGAAAATATCTTCTTAGCAACATATATCTCATGAACAGTAGCATTTTCATAGTAAAAAGGGACTCACCTCTGTCCTACGTGCTCCCCAAAGGAAGACTCCCATCCGACACTGGGGGACTCCATAAGAACCTACAGCAAGTATGCCCACTCGAGATTGGTAGTCCATGGAAACTAACCGAGCAATCGCATAACACCCCAATACTCCTCCGGCCAACTTAAATATATCGACAACATTCTCCATCAACACAAACCTCGGCTTCAAAAATTCAACTATATCCATAAAAACTTCAAGTTGATGGTTTTTTGGATCGCTCAATGGCTCAGTTACATTTCTGAACCGATTAAAGCCACTCATCCCTTGACAAGGAGGGCCTCCACATATAAAGTCAACTTTACCCTAAGAAACGTTGAGCACAAATTAAGATCAATCACAACAAACTTCAATCAGAAAAGGAATAAAAGAAAAGAGATGGCATTAAAGGTAGAAGCGTACGTCAAAAACAAGTGCCCAGACAATACAATTAAATCTCCCTTGATTACAGAGATTGCCAAGCATAATTGAGTCATGCATAAAGATGATAAATACAAGCTATAAAAAACAAAAGTAAAGCTTTTGGATAACAAATACTTACTGGAAGAGGCAAAACCTTCGATTTAAACCCACTTGTGACAAAATCTTTTATTTTGTCCATGCAATTACTGATAAGAAAATTGAAAATAATAAATGGAAAATAATAAATGGAAACGCATAGTTCACAGATACAAGAAAGAATGGCAAGCTAAAATAGTAAGAAAGCAACAAATTGGTAATTGTAGATACCTTAAACCATCAATTGGCTCCCATGTGTCATCACCAGGCCCATAGCCCTTCCAACGAACCTATAAAGTATTGATGGGAACAAAATGAAAACGACCATGAAGAAGAACGGGAATTGAAGAACATGCTACACAAGTCCTATGAGCGTATTTCACATGCATAGTTTAAAGTTGCCCAATTAGTTTTTTAAACTATTGCTACAATATAAATACCATAAAGAACCTTTATATCCACCAACACAAAGTTACTTCCAGTGTACAAAATAAACAAATAGCTTTCCAAAGTACATATAAAGACAGCTACAACAGTGAAAGGAGAGAGATAACAAGTATTTGGCATGACAAAGCTCAAATATTGTGATATTAAGAGGACTGAAACTGTACCCCTATGAAACTCTTGATGTATTTTTTTACAAATTAAGTAAAATAAGTACTATAGCCAACACCCAACAATACTTAGCATACATTTAAACGGAAGATTAACGTACAACCATAAAACTGCTGTTCCGTTTGCACACAAAATATGTACAAAGCCCTTGCAAAATATGAATGTGTACATTATTCTAGACAATGCAATGAATCCAGCAATAAAAGCTTTTTTCTCATGATGACCTGCCATTTATTTGTACGAATGTTGGTGATGTGTTCAGAAGAGTGTTCGACACGGTATGAAGCTTCTAGCAAAGTGTTGAAATGGCATAAGGCTTTGTCCATCGATTTTAGACACAGCCACTTAGGTCTATGGCTGATAAACTAGATGTTGCTTAGAAGGATGATAAATTGATAATACACATTGGTGAAATTTACAGCTTAAACTACGTTCATATACCATGGTTTGGAAAAGACAATTTCTTCTTTCTCACAAAAATCTAATATGAAAATCAAGCAGGTAAGGCAGCAAAATCTGTGAAAGCAAACAATCACAGAGGTTGAGATTCAAAGGCTATTCCACAATTCTTGTTGATAAAAATACCTCAAAATACAATCCAATCTTCTTGATTTCATTCGGGTCACCAAAACAAATAGAGAGTAGCTACAAATAGAGAGTAGCTTTTCTACTTCATATTCTCCCGGAGAAACTGAAAATTCATCATCATTATCTTTATCTTCATCACAACCCAAGCTGTTTTCTTCAAAATCTGAATCTTCTACATCAGAATCCACTAATCGAAATTCTTTACACAGTTTTTCCCACTCCCTCAGCAAAGATAGAAAATCTTCAGCTTTTTCATTCCGCACCTAAAATCATTTTGGACCACTTGTATGATTGACATAGGAAAAAAAGCAACAATACAGAAATCAAAGAATATGGACCAATATGCTACCTCAGTTTCCGGATGGTTCAACTTAAGACTTTTGCAGGCATCGGAATTTAAGTCAACGGCCCACCTCTAATAAGCCCAAGTACAATAAAACACATTTAGTCTGCAAGTTTGAATGAAAGAGTAAGGACTACAAAAACAATATATTCAAACATACAGTGACTAATTTAACATCAGAAATGGCAGCCCCAAGAGAAAGTCCAGTTGACATTGCTCCGCTTCCTGAGTATAAATCAAGCAAAATCATTTCAAACTTTTCATCTACATCAGCATCTTCTAGTGCACTATTTGAACAAGCATCGCTTATTGAGGATGCATCAGAATCTGCCTTCGAGCTTTCAAGAGCTACAAATGCAAACACAATAAGTTAGAACAATTTATCTAATACAAGATTACCGATCATAAAGCTGCTACACAATTGGTTAACATGGATAAATGCCGCACTTTTTTCACATAGTTATCTCCCAAAACAAAAACACAAGAACCAAGTTATATTCAATGATAATCAAAGAACTACATACTCTGACCGGTTGGAGAAACATACTAACCATTGGTTGCATTCAAAGTGGTGAATGAGAAGTGTGGCACTGAATATGCCATGTCACAATAGAAATCTGAAGATGAGATGAGTTTTTGTTTTTCAGCCAAATCCACCTGTCGCGCAAAAAAGTTAGTGATGAACATTGGAATAAATAGGAACAACATTACAAAAGAAGTAGATACTTGTAGGTGTGCGTGAAGATCATACATTGGCTGGAAGCTGAACAATTTTAATTTTTGAAACAATAGAGCCCAATGGATTATCGTCTCTAACGCCCGAGTAAAACACCCGTTTTTCGTCGATAAACTTGGATTGTTCCTTAATTACCTGGAAACAACCAAATATATGATGAGTAATGAATGACACATTTTTCAGCATCAGCAATACTAGTGAACAACAAATTATCTCACTGTATCTGCAGACTGCAGCTCTATAGAACCATTGCGCTGAAAAATACGACTCCCCATTGATGGTTTCAAAGAGCTCCACAATTTTGGCAATGTAATCAGGTTTTCCTTCTTCGGCCTAGTAAAACCACCCAAACAAAAGAATAAGAAGTTTGCATTTAATAACTACTGTAAAATCACATACAGCCTGTAGTTATTTCCTATGAAACCACAGCCCATTATAATAGACAGAACAAAGCATAATACACAAAAGTATATAGAATAATGATAGCCTATTGAAGTCTTAAACTGGATAAGCCATAAGGTTCAATCAATGTCCTTGCAGATGCCAACCTATTCTTTACAATTCATCAAACTTTAAAGACTATGTTAAACTTAATATAGCTGGAGAATTAAAAACCTTTAAAATGTGAAAAATAGCCCTGCTTGGTGTGTACTAACTGCTAGAAAATCATCTTAAGACTAAACTACAAAAAAATATTTTCCATTGACACAAGGAAGATTCTAAGGTATCACCCTCCTTGTTTGGGGATAACTTATCAAGGTTGACTTTCACAATAAGAAAGTATTACTTTAATCATATGAAGAAGTTACAAAAATATCCCAAATGGCTTAACAAAAATCACAAAATAACACCACAAAAGGGCATAACATTTTCAACACATATTTTCCATGCCGCCCATCATAACATTCACCACAAAATGATAATTCAATCACCATGAAAAGCATAACATTTTATGGTTTGGTCAAACAATAAAGGATACTACAGAAGTTCCCTTAAGAATAAGAAAGGATTAGCAAAGCAAAAACAACATGCCATGAAAACTCCTATCCAAAATGATATCTAAGTTTTGCTACAAAGTGACTTGCAATTGCAACATTTACTTTACAATCCATTTAGCTATAAACCCAAGTATAACCAAGATACATGATATCTTCTAACCAGGTTACTGATTGCATATAGAAGGAAACAATAAGTGATAGTTGTACTTAAACTTGCAACAGTTGTAACATGCTTACCTTTACACTATCACCACCATACCAATGTGTATCATGTTAAAATTGGCCATTACTTTGTTGTCAGAATAAAATTTAAAAAAAACTTATGGTGACATAATCATGACAACAGATTCATACATCAAAATACACTCTACCACCACACGTCTAGATATCATGAGAGATGTTTATGAGTGAGTATGCATATCCCAGTAATAGTTAGTAGAAAGTCTAAAAAGTTACACAAGCACTTAGAAAATTTTCAAAGAAATAAAAAAACAATCACTTAGCTCACCTTTACGTGCGCATAATCATAAAGGTTGAACATACATCCATCAACAACAGCTTGAGTATAGTGAGACTTTGCTTGTAAAACTTGATTTTCGCTTGAATCAGCACTACAATCAGATTAAGAAACCTCATAGACAGTCACATCTTTTCCTTTAACATGCCTGAGGTTTTAAACATCAGTCGTTGGGTATTGTATCGGTGGTGGTTACGTAACGGTTCTCAAGCCATCTCACCGCTGCATCTCAACATCTCAATATATCGATGAGATGGAAAAACTCGTGCATATTGGCCGATTCCCTTTACGCATCGGTCCATCACTCATTCTTTGGGGTAAAAAAACGATTTTTAAAAATTCATGGTTGCGACAATCGATTCCCGTTACTTTTTTCCCGATACCTTGACACTGGGGGCCATAGGATTATTTAAAACCTGGATTACATGTCAAATCCTTAGGTTATGTACATTGTACAAATCTTTAAACAAAAAAAAAAAGAATAACTTACCTATATCGAGTGGGCCATCTGGCCCTTGATTCGTCGGCCGGAACTGGTTTTCCGGCGAAGCTGTCGTCGGGTTCCTGCTGCGGCGGGGGCGGGGGCAACTTCGCCTTCTTCGGTGAAGACGGGTTCGGGGGAAAGGTTTCCTTCACTCGCTTGGATCTTCCCATTGTCCCACAGAGAGAGATGCGGGGAAGATGAAGAGATGAGAGAGAGAGAGAGAGAGAGAGGCCTCGGAGTGTTCAGCTACTTGCTTTTACTCCTGAAAGTTTTGAAAAAATTCGACTTTTGACAGAAGCGGGAACTGGTGAGGTAAACTAGGGTATAGGGTGGGCTTCAAAGGGCCAATAAGAATCATATATGATAAAACGGGGTGGGCTTGGGCTTCTGAGGAAGTCCAGTAAAATTTTGAAATAACTACAAGTCAAAGAACATCAATATTGGATTTAAATGGGCCTGGGTCTATTTCTCAAAAGGGAAAATGACGGTCCATGACGTGTTTTGATAATTAATACCAATTAAAGATGAGCTAAGAACATTTGTTAATACTAAAAATATCCTTAACGAGTATTAATTATCAAAACACGTCTTTGTCCGTCATTTTCCCTTCTCAAAACCCCAGTTTTGAACTTTTTTTCGACATAAAATGGGGTAGGCTACTAGGCCAGGATCAATCAAGCCCAAGGCCCAACTTAATAGCACAACTTCAGACTCAAAAATCTATCATTGCTGCCACACGATCATACTTGCGGCTACGAGGTCATTTTTTGCGGCCGTGAGGCAGAGTAATGCTTTGCAGCCACAAGGTAATAAGCTTGCGGCTAGTCACGAAGATGGATCTCGTTGCTTTCAAGAAAATTCACTGCATCAAGTATTGCCCACAATTTGACTGAAAGAAAACAACACCAATTTCAACTAGTTGGCATCCATAATTACCGACAATCATATACCGCTAGAAGCCAAACAAACCAAATAAGTTGGCAAGGAACCAACCGTAGTTTACAAAATACATAAATTTTTTTTTTGCTGTGAATATATGATCCTAGTGCTCATAAAATTCTAGGTCCGCCCCTGGCCTATATGCTCCTACTTGCGGCTACTAGGGTTTTTTTTGCGGCCATGAGGTAGAGTTATAATTTGCGGCCACAGTGTAATAAGCTTGCGGTCAATCCCAAAGACGGATCTCGTTTCTTTCAAGAAACGTCACCGTATCAAGGAATAGCCCACAATTTGACAAGAAAATGACACCCAACAGTTGACACGTCCTCATTTTTTTTTTTAAATTGACAACCGGTCTGTTTGATATGAGAAATCTACAAAGTGAAAGTTGTTATGCATCCGCATCAAAACCTCTTTAAATTTTAAACCAAATTACACCTTAAAATCTTATTTCATTATTTTAGTTACTCACTTTTAAAATGTCTACTACATCAAGACTCTTTACTCTCACTCTCTACTCAATTAAATATCATCCTGTTGTGTTTCTTTTATTTATTCTCACATTTCTCTCAAAATTATGTATTTGCTCGTACATGAGAGCCCTATAGCAAATTTTTAATCCGTTTAAATCGATGCGAATATCTTATTTTTTTTTATCATATTATTCTAAAGGGTCATAATTAATTTTAGTCCCTATGGCTCTCATAATTTGGTATCTGTTTTTTATTTGGGACTCTGTAAAACAAATATTTGATTATGAGAGCTCTAGAAACAAAACTTAATTATGAATCTTTAAAATAAAATAATCAAAAAAATAAGATTTTCGCATCGATTCAAACGAACTGAAAATTAAAATACTTAATTTTTTAACAATACCATGGAATTGGCAGAGTGGACATGAGAAAGTAATAAGTGCTTAACAAATAAGATCGCATGTTTGAATCTCACGGGGCACTGAAGTTATGTTCGGTCGTTACCTTTAGAATCTTAGTATGCGTACAAACTGTTCCGGATATCTGATTATAAAAAAAAATAGATTAACAACTGAATTTTTTTCGAGATGCAAGGACTCATAACATAAGGCTCATAAGGGGTGTAAATTAAATAGTAAAATAATAAGTAAAGGAATGAATAGCGACTCGTGGGAAATAAAGATGGACTGTAGCAAAGCTACTTCAATTGCAAAATTAGAGAGGGCGGTAGTGAGGCTGAAGCGTGAGATTTCTGTCTGTTTGACAAATGTGGATGCTCTATGGCGGGCGGATCGCTTAGGAAGAAGAGAGCCAACAAGCGATCGACGAGCCCCAAGGCGGCTCAAGCCCCGATGGCTTTTGAATCTTCTTTTCCTTCATCTCGTTCCAATTACAGAAAGATCTCTTTTTTTTTTTGGTCAAGCGGAAAATACAGAAAGATCTCTTTACTCGCCATGGTTTCTCTAGTCGTCTGCGTTGTTGTTGTCCTGAGCATTTCTTCGAGCACGTGGGGCGGGTTCGGATTCGACGTTCCTTTGGACCAAGTTCACTCCATTGAAGTAGTAAACGAGTTTCCACACGACCCCAGAGCATTCACTCAGGTCTGTCGATCCTGCTTGTTCTGGGTTTTAGTTTATATGATTGGGTTGTAATGCATGACTTTAGTTTTGTGCGATTAGATCCAATCATCAGAGATGTGTTGATTTTGTTTTATTCTGTTGTCAATCATCTTGATGCTGTGATGGAATTTGGTTGAGATTATCTGCTAAGATCGACCTTCGGTTGAAAACGAGCGGGGCCAAAATTTGAAGTGTTCAAGCTCGGCTCTTTCAAAACTAGCCTAACTTGAGCTCGAAGCCGAATAGTTTAGCTTGAGCTCGGATTGTATACTAATGAGGTGTTCGAGCTCGGTTCGTTTACTAAAGAAGCTGAGCCTCTACAAACGAGTGTCGAGCCGAGCTTTTATAAACGAGCCGAGCTACAGCTAACTAGATCTCCGTACACTTAATAAACAAGCTTAAACTCAAGTTCGAGCTTGACTCGCTTACTAACGAGCTGGGTTCAAAGCTGCTATCGGCTAAGTTTGTTTCCAGCCCTACCTTCATGGCTTGGCTTTTGTTTCCCTTTCTTTTGTTTTTTAGGGGTTAATGAAGTCTAGAAATCAATGTGAATCTCAGTATTGGAGCTTACCACGAAGTACATAAGAGACGGTTATCATTTTACTAGAATGTTTGGTTTTCAGAGGAAAAAGCATTATTTATGAGGGTAGGCAGCAAATCAAGAGAGTTTTTGGCTGAGTGTGATATTCCCTTCTTGTTTGATTCATGACATGTTTGTACTGGTGGCCAATTCCCATTCTTACTTGCTTCCAGGGGCTTCTGTACGGAGGAAATGATACCTTATTTGAGTCAACTGGCCTACGGGGTCAGGTGAGTTTGAATTCATGCTCCCTGTCTCTTCCCCCCTTCTTGCTTAAGGACAATGTTTTTACTGATGAATGCATACTGCTGAATTCAGTTCTTCTCAATTTAAAAGTTTTTTCTAGGATTATTTCTGTGGAAATTCCAATTTTACAAGCAATAATTGGATGATAATGGGCCTTTTGCATGTTTTACTATGTTTTTTTTTCCGTGAAATAAATTATTTCAAGGTTACATGGAGTTGATACAGTTACCATTGATTAACTTTCGATATCCATGTAATCCAAGAGTTGACATTTCCTGCATTTATCATTTCAGTCATCGATTCGGAAAGTGGCTCTCCAGACTGGGAAGGTACAGATCTTCAGCAAAGACTATGTTCTTGATGTTTCTCAAATTCCTAATTAATTCTCTTTTGCAATCCACATAGTACAATATAGTGACATTATGTTTGAGTATAAAGATGTAGTTCAAAAAGAGAGGCGGTGTCACCATCTTTGACATTATTGTATAATGGTACATGTCAGAGTAATAGAGTATAAAGATGCAGTTCAGAAAGAGAGGTGGTGTCACCATCTTTGACATTATTGTATAACGGTATAGCTCTTAGAATACAAAATTGGATTTTTCTGAATCTGACATTTGCTGCAGACAAGCTTCATTATAAGAATTTTTAGCATACATTGGCAAAGTATAGAGAAAGACTGTGAGACGTGATGGATAAATTGGCTCAGCTATTAAGTGTTTTGATGATTTATTGTGTTTTTTACAGGTTCAGGCTCTGCACAAGATGGATGATTCATATTTTGGAGAGGGTTTAACACTTCTTGGGGACAGGTTTGTAAGGAAAGGTGTATCTCATTCACTGGAGTCTGGATATCAATTTAACTCTTCTACTGATAAGTTGAAGATATGAGACCTAATATTTAGAAAAGCTCAAGTTTCCTTGTTGCTTTTGTGATATGTTTCAGTTATCGTTATTGATAAGTTTATGGTGATTGGTGAATAAATGTGTTTAATGACATTATAATTCTTGGTAAGGTTCGGTTTGGTTTGGTTTGGTTTGGTATTGCGTGAATCATTCCTTAATGAAGTACACTGTTATTTGAAAGAAAAAAAAAAGAAAAGGGAAAGGGAAATTTGAAAAAAAAAAAAGAAGGTTCCCTGAGTGAACGAAAAACGATGGAACTTTTGACAAAAACTTGATTCAAATAGCACAAAAGTGCTGACAATACGTACACATGGACAAATATAGTTTTCATTGTCCATTAAACTGGATTTCCTTATTTTCCTGTGTTACAAGTCCTCTTGGAAGTACAAACAATGAAATTTGGCAGACTATATTTTGTCCTGGTTATGTGATGGATTTAGGGGTTGTTTGATAAAACTGAAACTGAAAGCTGAAAAATTAAGTACTGAAAACTGAATGCTGAAATTTTTAAGCTGAAAAGCTGTTTGATATATATATTAAGTACTGAATTAAAAAAATGATGAATTAATTTTGTTCCAATTCTCTCTAAATTTACTAACAGTCACAATATACTTTTGGTAATGGTGATGGAGTGGTGGATGTGGTAGGAGTGGTGGTGTAGTGCTGGTAGTGGTGGTGGTGGAGTGGTGGTGGTGGTGGTGGAGTGGCGGTGGTGGTGATGATTGTGATGATGGTGGTGGAGTGGTGGAGGTGGTGGTAGGAGCGGTGGTGGTGGTGGTGGTGGAGTAGTGGAGCTGGTGGTGGTGATGGTAGTGATGGAGCGGTGGTGGTGGTGGTAGTGAAGGAAATGGTGGTGGTGGTGGAGCTGGTGGTGGTGATGTGGTGGTAGTGGAGCTGGTGGTGGTGGTGGTGGAATGGTAGTGGTGGTGGTGGTGGAGTGGTGGAGGAGGAGTGGTGGTAGTGGAGGTGGTGGTGGAGTGGTGGTGGTGGTGGTGGTAGTGGAGGAAGTGGTGGTGGTGGTGGTGATGTGGTGGTGGTGATGTGGTGGTGGTGGTGAAGCTAGTAAAGGTGATGTTGTGGTGGAGGTGGTGGTGGTGGTGGTGGTGGAGTGGTGGTGGAGTGGAGTGGTGGAGGAGGAGTGGTGGTAGTGGAGGTGGTGGTGGTGGTGGTGGTGGTGGAGTGGTGGTGGTGATGGTGGTGGAGTGGTGGAGGTGGTGGTGGTGGTGGTGGTGGAGTAGTGGCGGTGTGGGTGGGAGTGGTTGTGGTGGTGGTATGATGCTTGAATGTAAGTATACAAAAATTCAGCAACAATTAAGAGCTCAAAACTACTTAATTTTTTTCAACTTTTTGGCCTATATTTTAAGTGGTACTTAATTTGTTAAGCAATGTAAAATATGGTTATCAAACCTACTGAATCACGTATTACTTAATTGATTCAGTATTAAGTGCTGAATTTAGGTTATCAAACAAGCCCTTAGTGTGGTAAAGAAGTATAATTGTGTTTTACAATGTGGTGTGCTGTTTTTCATAGACTATCTCTTGCTAGCGCTGGTTGATGTTGCTTTTCTCTTTCCACCTCCTCAAGTTGTTCTATACTTCATAGTTTTGCTTTCTGAAGTTTCTGGATGAACTTCTACAAAAATACTTCCTTTTTTCCAGAATTTTTTGTCTGATATTTATTGATTATTGCACACGTAATAACTCATTTCTTTCTCGTCCAGTATATTTTTGTGCATTTTATTTGCGTAAATTTTCTATATTTCTAATGTGATTGCATCCATATTCAAAAGGGTCTCTAATTCTGATGTAGTTATCCATACATTTTTGTAGGTTGTTCCAAGTAACTTGGATGGAGAACATTGGTTTCATATATGACAGAAATAATTTTAGCAAAGTTTGTGCTTCACCTTTCCCTTATGCAATTTGTGCTTCTCCATTATGATCCTCATGCAGTTTTCTCTTAGCCTTACTGTGGGCAAACATTGAAAATTGCTGCTTGAATTCTGTTATGTTTTATTTCTGTCATCTTGAAGTTTTGTGTTCTGTACTACTCCTAATTAGAATAGATTTTCCTTCTGTTTGAGTTGAACCAGTTGAACTTAGTTCTTATTAGTTGTTCTATTCAGGCTTACTTTGGCCTTTCAGTAATTCCCCTGTTGCAGTGCCTGAAGTCCAATCTTGCTATAAATCTAACAACTAGCCAAGTTAGAAACCATAGTATACGTCTGTTATGGACAAAAAGTGGCAGAAATTTGAGTCCAATTATTTGGGGAAATCAACCCGTATTCTTGGTAAACAAGTGTTCTTGCACACAGTGGTCACATGGACCAATGATGAACTCCCTTGTCCACAGAACAAAATGTCTGCATCTTTTCTGAGAACTGCTAAGTAAGAAATAGAAGGAATACTTGACTGAAGTAGTATATGTGTGTTTTGCTCCCTTTAATCGATGTAGATATGACTTGCACTTACAATTCCAACATGTTACCTAAGTGGCTAATTCTCAGGATGCATTATCAAATGTGGATGTGATTAGTCTTTGAAAACATGGAATCATCAATTACTGATACATGGTTCTCCCAAGGAAAAGAAGGGTTTGGAACTGAAAGAATTGAAAAAGTGGGCATGTTAGGATATGATGCCTTCCCGAAACACAAGGTTCTTAACACTAAGGGGTGATGTAGACTAAGACCAGAATCGAACCAAATTACTCAATTCAAGTTTCAAATCACAGGTCTAACTTATAACATGTATTTTGAGCAAGGAGTCAGAGACTATAAATTCTGTTTCTATCTGTTCGAGCACTGAATGGAAAGAGTTTCTAGTGTTTATATATGAACGTGTTTGTGGAATTCAAACTATTTGAACAGAAACTTTGTGCAGCATTTTTTCCCCAGAAGAATGTTACCTCTTGTAGTTCATTCATTTCAAACCAAAACACCTACCATTGTAACTCATAGAATCAGAGTTATTGTGAATTCTGTATGCATACTATTCTCCTTTTAATATTCTGAACCTGTCGTTCACAAAGGTCACTTCTTTTGTTTTGGCCATCTTTGGCATATTTCCTCATAATTCATGTTAACTTCTAAGCACCCCCTTCACTGTGGGGATTATATCTTGTAGAACTGCCTAGCTTTGCCGGATTAAACAACCCTCTAATTTCCAACCTAGTTTTAAGGCTTTCCATGAGATTAAAACCATCATAATTAAATAAGACCGTCTTGATGCACAGTTTTCTTTTACCATAGATCACCTTCTGAATAAACCCTACAATGTACTGTTTACATTTTGCTGCTCCTTAGATATTCTTCTTAGAATAAGTTGCATTTAGTTTGGGATTCATATCTGAATCTTATCTGTGCTGATTTTCATGCTTTAACGCTTTGTGCAGTTTGAGAAATTTACTCATCAGATGCAAGATGGTTGGGGCCTGGCAACTGACGGGAAAGTTCTTTTCGGAAGTGATGGAACGTCAACATTATACCAGATTGACCCTCAAACATTGAAAGGTTTCTGTGATACAAAAGTTGATCTCATTCGCGTATCATTTTTTTTTCGTGTGTGTCCCTTTTCACTCCAAGTGGGTGGCTCCCCCCCTTTCTGGAAGAATAGGTTCCTTTAGGTTTACTCGTGGGCACATTCCTCCCTTATCTTGATGTCTCTCTATTTTCATGATGCAGTCGTTCGAAAACATATTGTCAAGTATAAAGATCATGAAGTACCCAACCTCAATGAACTGGAATATATAAATGGTGAAATTTGGGCCAATGTTTGGCAGGTATGGCCCGCTTTCTTTGCTCTCTTTTGCATAATGTTTTTGGATTTTTGGTTGGCATGTGAGCGTGTGACATACTTCATCTTGGTGAACATATATCAGTAATATTGCTTGGTGATTTTACCCTCGTGGACCTTGTGAATATACTTGTTTGACGATACACTTCCCTTCCTCAATGATTTATGCCTTGTTCTTTTTGGAACTTAAAAAGAATTTTTTTAAAAATTCCCCCTAGATTCCTCTTACTTTCAACATTTCTCTCTCTATCTCTCTCCACTCATTACCCCTACTATTTTTCAAAAAAAATTTCAAATTCCAATCCAAACAAAGCATTAGTATAGCTCCATATGTCGCATAATGAAATGGAGGACCTGCCTCTATCTTTCTCCAAGAAGATGCTGGGAAATTCTGGTTACTGCTCGTTAGTTTTTGATACACTATTCAAACTCTTCCATATAAAAAGCCTCTGATTTGGTTATCCCCTAGGTTTGAGGATTTGGTGCTTTGCCTTACCATTATTAGCCATGTGATCATGTGCTCTGTAAAAGGGCTCTCAAATTAGGAAAAATTATTACTTGCTCCTTGATTGCCGCCATGTGGTGCTCTAGGGGCTATATCCACCACACATTGGTGTGGACACCACCACCAAGTGTGTGGCCCCCACACCAATTTGTGATGGAGAAAGGCCCCTAGAGCACCATGTGGCGGTACTCGAGGAGCACTGAATAATCACTCCTTGAATTAGGTATTATTGTTTATTTTGGAAGTTTTTTTTCCAGTCCATTGAGCAACGAACTTTTCGGATTGCTTGACCTATAACCATTTGAGTGCCATTAATTTATCTTAATTTCTGCAATTTGTCTCTAACTGGGGTTGCCTTGTAATGTTGGTGCTTTTGTCTTTCAGACTGACTGCATTGCTAGAATCTCATATGAAGATGGTATCGTGCTTGGGTGGATTCTACTTCCCAATCTAAGGTTATGCATTTTGGTTGTTATTTCTTTGTGATGCAATTCGTGTCTAAAGTTCAGTTCGTATTAATCTAGAGTGAAAATTTCAAAAAAAACCTCTAAACTTTCACTGCAATGTCCCATAGGCCTCCAAACTTCAGTTAATATCAATTAAACCTCCAAAGTTCACAATATTTCATCAATTATGCCTTTGCTTCAGAGGTTTTTTTGAAAGTTCAGAGGGTTTTGTTGAAATTTGCTTGATATTAACTGAAGGTTGCTTGAGAGTTGAATTTTCTAAATGATTCCTTTGTTATTTGTAGGCAAGGATTGCTAGCAGCGGGAAGTAGAGTAAGCTTTCTTGTTTTTATTCCTCCTCTGTTTTTGGACAGAAAATGTCCCTTTATAGTCTATTTTGCACTTCGTAATGTGTATCTTCAAATCTGGTTTACTTTCATTCATTTTTACCACCTTCCAGAACATCGATGTTTTGAACGGCATAGCGTGGGATAGAGATCAAAACCGTATTTTTGGTAAGCTCTAACCCTTATCGGCTAAAACGAAAACCAATAATATTGGAAGACCATTTGGGTCCTTGGATGAAACCCTTGAGCACAATATCATGTAAAGTACTTTGTTGCTGGAATGAACTACTGGTGTTTTTTGCTGTTGATTGTTTCAAATGTAAACATCATTCCTCTCTTGGGGAAAAATGGTCTAATCCATATCAATCTGGGAGAATTTTCTCGCCTTATTTTTGAAGTTTTGAACCGAAGATAAACGAGTTCATAAAAAACTGAATTTACCCGTCTTTTAATTGCACAGTGACAGGAAAACTATGGCCAAAGCTTTACGAGATCAAGTTGCAACCGGTGTTGCAACCGTTGGGGAGGAAGCTGTCCAATGGTGCCATCGAGCAAATGTGCATTCGAATGCCGGTTCAGTTCGTGAATCCGTAGGCTGTTACGCCCGTCATAATTGTGTAGCCCGGTCAGACAAATTTTGACGGTAGATTTGGGGGGATTGTCCTTTCATTGTAAATCTCAATTGGTACACTGGAAACAGCTCAGTTTGAGGGCTGCAAGCCTGCAACCTTCATTTATTTCTCCCCAAGTCTTAATCAGTGTCTTGAAGATATATATGGAAATGAACAATCCAAGCTTTCAGAAAGAACATATCCTGATGTTAAAAAGGGGAAAAAACCGAAATGGTCCCTGTAATTAAGTGTTTGTGTCAACTTGGTTTCTGTAGTTGTAATTGGCTCGATTTATACTCTGTACTTTCCATTTTGTTCCAATTTGGTCCAATTGCTAACTGCCGTTAGTCGTTTTAAATAAAGACAAAAATAAACCAATAAAGACAAAAATAATCCAATAAACTAATTTTTTCTTCTTGATTAAAAAAATGGATTTCGATAGTAATTTTTTACTTTTTAGGTTTCTCTTGTCATGACGAAGCAATAATCTCCGAAAAATTGACAAAAAACTAACAAATGAAAAATAAAAATTGAATGAGGCCAAAAAAATAAGCCACTTGGCTTATTTGGCCGAACAATCCTTGAGTTTATGTAATATTCTAACTTTTGAACATGGTTCATGTTGTGACTTTTGGATATGGTTCTATATGCATTTTCAGAGGTATATTAGGTAAGCCTATACAAAAAATCCGTCCACCTACGGACCCGATCCGGAGGGTCTCGGGCGGGGTTAAACATGTGGTTTGGACGGATACGGATTCATTTTCTATTAAAATCAGATTTCAGTTCGAGGTCCTAATTGGTGTGTTTCTTATCCGACCTGACCAATTTATAAAGATTAATTCAGTTTTTGGTCGGACCCGATCCGACGTAAAGAATCAGACTCGCGGACGGTTCTTACCTCTTTTCGGTTCGGTTTGCGGGCCTAAAATATTTGTTACCCGACATGTCAGGTTCGGGTTCGGGGGTCAAACCCGACCCGTGTACACCCCTAATATTAGGGCAGGATGAGATTGAGAGAATTACTGTTTTAACCCCAAAAAGGGGGACCATTTGATTTTGCTGTTAAAAGGACTAACGGTGGACTAACGGCGGTTAGTAATTGGACTAAGTTGGAACAAAATGGAAAGTACAGAGTGTAAATCGAGCCAATTACAACTACAGAGACCAAGTTGACACAAACACTTAATTATAGGGACCGTTTTAGTTTTTTTCCCTGTTAAAAATGTTACAACTGGAAACTACAAAATGCTTACACAGTGTACGCATTAAGTCATTGTCAACTACGAGTATGAAATAAATGAGTCTCACCGATTATTATACCTCATCCTCCAACCGAATGTGCCCACATGTTGTAACAAGTATAATATGGGATCCATCTAACAAAATCTTGGTGAAATTTTTACCGGATCTTGTCTTTTTGACCTTGTTGAATTGAGTATCCTAATGGATGAGAGTATGGACGACATCAATAAAAGATCGGATGAAATCTGAGTCGTCTGTTGCAAATGTGCAGTTGTGCACTACAAGAAACCTCAATCCAAGAGTATGCGGGATGTTAGTTTTTTCGATGGTCAAGGGGTGTCCGGGTCAACTTATGGGACCTTGACTATTTCCCTCTCCGGTCTAGTCAAAGGTAGACCTTTCACCTCGGGATTAGGTGATTCACAAGAGATTGTTGACTAGTAATCCAATGTATTCACCAATGAGCTAAAGGATAATGCTTAATTTAAGTTGCAATTTGATGTGCCCATAGAATACTCACCCGTATCCCATTAGATACAGGTGTAGTCAACCGGCCCGACGTGGATTCGAGTCACGCAGCACGAGCACATGACTCATAAGCCGTCCATTGGTTTTGATTTAGACACGTGTCCCAAGTATTCATCAAATTATTAATGTATAGAGCTACCACTACACATACTTACAAAAAACTTACACACGTGCAGTCACAATTAGTGTGTAGTGTGTGGAGCCCACTCTAAATAATTGGTATAGAGTTTTGGGGGGAAGTATGCATTTAGATAGTTAGATATCAATGAATAGAGTTTTGGAAAGAAAAAAAAAAAAGTTTCTTTCTCGTTCTGTGTTGTTCACATGGACCTTGTATCGGATTAGAAAATGCAATTCAAACCGTTCAGTCTATTCAACTTGTCAAATAAATAAGGCTAGAAAAAATTAAATTGATGAGATATGTATCAACATAAAAAAAAAGTATAATTTTGAAAAAAAATATCAAAAAAGCTTATCTCGTTCATTCTGATATCGCTGCCCGATCAACTTAAGTCTTATAAGCATTATCAACTCGACCAAATGAACGATTAGATTTAGTAGTATCTTTTATCGCTTGAGATAGAGTCTATGCGATTGGTTGTTGACATATCCTGCCTTCTTAAAATGTGGAATTCCAAAATCTACTCTTCTACTTCATTTTGTTTGATAGAAGAAGCTAAAATTATCCCTTTCCCTTTCTCTTCCCCTTGTCAGTTCCTTTTTCCCACAATTGGCAAGAGTAAGCGCAAAATTACCCTTCCCTTTTCCTCCCCTTCCTTCCAATACAAGCACAGGTAGTGAAATTAAATAGACTTAAATATTCATACACACTTTTCTTCATTTTTGCCTCACTTTTTTTTTAAACCGAGAAACAACTCTACAGTCATGTCACTAAATAGATCCGACTGCGCAATTCAAACCTCGAGAAGAGCTAGCTACATCACTTCAGCCGCAACCCCCCATTTAAATACCAAGGTACTCACCCGGTAGAAAATCAAATTCCAGACCAAGGGTATTACTCCCTAAGTCTGACACTCGCCCTTACCACTAAAGTAACCCTTGGGTGTGTTTGCCTCTCACTTTTGAAGTTTCTTCTTTTCAACTTGAAGTAGTAAGACACACATGCAAATGAAGTCATTGACCATGCAACACCAATGATATGCTACATCTTTTTTGTTTTTCATTTGTTTTAAAGCCATCAAAATACAAAGAATCGCGTAAAGCAAGCCATCAAACGTTACGTGTGGTACACCCAACAAGTCCTCCATCTTCAGTCTCTCCTTTCATGGTCCAAAAAAGTAACTCGAAACCTTTTGATTTATCGAAATCGAAGATCTAACACCGTATATTGGATAGTTTAATCCTCCTATTAATCTCCTTTTCCAACTCTTCATTCCCTCCCACTTCCTCAAGTTCCTGCACCGCACCATGAAAATATTCACTCTCTTCCCCATAAAAATTGGCGATATATATATATATATATATATGTATATGTGTGTGTGTGTGTGAAGATTTAAGTACAAACTTATTTACCAAATAAAATAAAAAAAAAAAGGAAAATAGAGGGACCACCCACCTTAGGTCCCAAGAACAGCCCATATGGTACTCCTTTGAACTTGTCTGTGTGGTGGAGCTATAATAACCACACATCAAAGCCACATATTAGTAAAGAAATTTTACTACAAAGATCACAAGATTGAAGCCTGTACTCTCTGTCTCTCTCTGTAGTCTGAGAAAATCTTCAGTGCCGGGTGGGCACGGACACGTGGTGCCCGTGCTTACATCTCAACCGTCCAAACGCATTTTGGACGGTTCAAATTTGTTTGGATAATTTTTTAGTACAAAATTACCAAAACACCTCCGTAGACCCAAACAAATCTGCATTTGAATTATACCTGGTGAGCTGCAGCAACTCTTCTGAGGTAAGGGACGTCTGCAATGGGACCCACCTGGAATCTTTTATGGACAAGACCATCGTGGACGAACATGTAGGCTATCCCAAACAACGTAATTCCAAGACCCTGCTTCAAATTTTCTAGGATTAATACAGTATATCATGACTCGTGAGTTTGTGCAAGGGTCCAACTCTAGCAGTTTATCATGCTCTGACGACAGTCTTTTACCATTACCAAGTACTCGGGTCAGCTTTTGCATACCTCGGTTAATTCAATCCTAAGGGACCAATCCTCCTAACGACAGTCTTAATTTGCAAATCCAGTTAGTATTCTTGGAGCCTAGTGAATTTTTTAAAACTTTTTCGCCAAATTCTTTAAACATAAATCATTCGTCTTAAGGAGCAAATAAAATAATCATTGGTCCCAGAAAAAATTAAAAAGTAACCATACAACTAACTACTAAAGGACCCAAAAGTTGACAAATTTAGGAAAGAATAAGTTTTTTAAACCTTTCGTTCATCATCTTTTACTTGTTAGTCATGAAAGAAAAAACTAACTTTAAAAAATGAAAACGAGTCTACCAAAGACTTCAAAAAATACTACTAACCTCAAAGTTTATAAAGAAAGTTATTGTATCAACAATTGACTGAACAATTAGAGAGAGAGAGAGAGAGAGAGAGAGAGAGAGAGACTTACAGCTCCGAAACAGAGACCGGGAAAAAAGCCTTTGTGGAATAAACCGTAGGAGAGGAGAGCGATGGCTGGAGCGGCGTTTATTACCGCAAAAACGTCGTTTAGCTCAAACGGGCCTTCTCTGGCCTTATGATGAGACTGGATGGAAATTAACCAAATAAAAAATTAAAATGAAAAGATGAATTAAGGAATGATATGGAGGTTGTAGAACCGTAGAATAGAAGTAATCTTGTTTGACGAATCAACTAGTCTTTTTCTATTCTGCTTTATCTCAATCAAAAGCAAACCTCGTGCATGTGCCATAAGGAAGCGTGCCACAGCGCTCTGTGAGCCCATCTCGCCCAAAACTCCATTCCCACCTGCAAATTCAACCTGTTCCCACTTCAATCAAACTGTCAAATTGTACAAAAATATTTGTTCTAATAATCAAGTGTCCGGATAAACTTACGTATACATCCGTTGTTGAATTCCATGAGAGAAGAATAATTAGAGACTACGACTTTCATCATGATAAAAAGAATCCATTTCCTTCATTCAACAATTTTCTCTCCAAATCAATGAACCAAATAGAGATTTAGGCTTCGTTCCGGAACTCATTTTAAGTACTTATTTTTTAAGAAGGCAATTTCAAGCTCAAAAATAATGTGTTTATGCAAATTATTTTCCTAGCAATATAGATATTATTTGGTAGATCTTATCGAGGTCGTTTATACGGTACAAAAAAATAAAAAAATAATTTTTTATTTATATTATTTTTGAGTTTAAAATTATAAAATAAGTACTTATTTTTTAAGAAGTTGTTCTGGAACGAGACCTTACACTAGTAATATCGAAAATTGGAGGGAAATAGAACTCACCGCTGCACCAACGGAGAGAGCAAATGTGCCAAACATCTCCAAAGGGGGGATTTCTCCACCCTAACCAAAACAACCCAAATTTAGATTTTAGAGGAGAGCTAGCCATACAGCCCGTTTGGATTGAGAGATTCATTAAAAAAAGAAGAAGAAGAAGTTATGATTGCTAGCAAAATCACTCCGTTGCATCGAGTATTTTGATGAGAAATGAAGGGAAAAGTACCGAAGAAATTGATTGGCTCTTCTCGTTTCTCACCAAATCTCACAAAAATACTAGTAATAAAATTAGACGAGAAAGGATTCCCTTTTTTTATCTCACCAGTTTTTCCCACCCAAAAGAGGCTTGAAAAAAAAAAAAAAAAAAGAATTTACAAACAGATAGAGATAGAGAACAGAGAGGGAAATCATACCGCCATTTGCCAAGAAAACCGATAATAAACAGCCATGACAGCCATGGACGTAATACCAAGACTAGACATGACCGCCGCTACAAGATAAGTGAACCGCTCCGATTTCTTCCTGTCCTGCCTCGCCGCCACGCGTGCGGCCGTGATTCTCTTCTCGATTTCCTCCTCCTGCTCGTCATCTTTCGGAGTTTCAATTTGGCTATCCCCGTTATTCAATTCCTCATCCCTAACGACGACGAAACAGACAGTCGTTTTCGACCTCCGTCTCGACCGGAGCGTTGCGTAGTGTGGGCGAATTGGCAGAGAGAACAAGTACGTGGGAGTGGTAATGGAATTGGGTTTGGGCCGGACGAATGGGTCCCGGCCGAAGAAGGAACGGAAGGTGGTGGTGGTGGAAATTCCGGCCAACATGGGACGGCGGTGGTGTTATAGTTAGAGGGAGAGGGTGGGGGAGAATTTAGAAAGTGAGGAGGAGATTCTGATTCGTATGAGCACTTTCGAAGTGCACTCATGTGGACTCTTTTTTGAATTAAATTGCGTGACGTGGGAGCGAATCTAACCATAATGAACGAAGGAACCTAGTTGTCCACACTGCTATCACACAAGAGATTGTGACTTATTCATGCAGGACCGTGATTCCTTTATTCACGGAGCCGCATAATCTCAGCAGTCTATTTCGGTTTTAGAGGGTCTAAATTTTAATGAAACTTTTCCGAGATTTTCTAAAAAAGTTTTATTTAAATTCAGACCATCTAAATCCAAATCAGACGCGCGCAATTCATCTTCGTAAATAACTATTCACAGAATGGATTAAAAAAAAAAACATTCACGGAAAGCTTCGTTAAAAGTTTTTCTGATCACACAAATGATGATACCCCTCATGACGTGATTCAACGGCGGCAACCCCAACTATTGCAGGAGCTAGGTACCTACAGTCCTGGATGGACTGTGCCAAGTAGGTGATGAGAGTCGTTTTTGGCGTCCTAAATGAATGAGTTTGATCACACTGTTTGCATCTCTTTCAATCACGACATTGGTAATATTAGTTTGGAGAGGGAGTTTAAATCCATCTCAGAGTGCCCAAATTTCCGCAGCGAGCATTGGACATTATGCCTGTTTTCCTGCAAAATCCTATTACCCATGCACCCTGTCCATCTCGGATAATGCCTCCACCTATTGTTTTCTTTTACCTATCTTTCACGAATCGGAAATGTTCGGTTCAGTTCACGTCAATTAGTATTGAGACCCCTAAGTTAACGGTCAAACTCTTATCTAGTAGTCCGACAAAAATTTTCGATGACAACTATATGTGACCAAGTGAACAATAATGGAGTAGTTATTAGAGTTGAGAAAAAACACCAATCAAAGTAAGAAACCCCTTATTTACTATGCTTTGTTTGGAACATGGGGAAAGGAAGGGAAAAGAAGAGAAAGTTAGTGCCACTTACCATTAGTTTCAAGGCTAATTTGTGTAGTTCAATACTGTATCTTCTCATGACAAAACACTGGTAATTTTGTGGAATTTGGCATCCAATAAGCACCGTTGGAAAGTTTATTGGTTCTGAGATATTTCTACAAGTAACACCTAGTGGGTCCCATTCAAGCTGTCCCTCCACGGCTCTTAATTCTGCCATTTGGTTTGCTTCCTTTTTTTTTGGCAACCAAGAAAACAAATGCTGAAAAGTTTGATGAGATTATTACAAGAGAAGAAAGGGTCAATTACGGACAGGCTGGGAGCTTGATGTGTGTACGATGAAACTAGTCAGGGTCCCGCCAGAGACAAGTGTTAGGCGGATGAGCAGCCGCGAGGACTGCTAATCGCGAATGGGAGGTTTTTCCACTACTAACTAATGGTTGGTGAGCTATTGTTTTGTATTCGTCCCATTCCCACTGTACGTGGCCTATATCACCGATGCCCTGATGTCAATTCTGGTTTTATTCGCTATGAGTCACGCTGAGTGTAATTTCTTTCATGGCACTTGTACTTTCTTCACAGAATTTTACGAAAAAAAGATCGTTTTTCTACTTGCAGTGTAAGAGTTGACCACATTTAACAAAGCTCGCCCATCCTGAGCCTTAAGTCGGGAACAGATTTCCCCAAGTCGAGGTTGGTTTGGAGTCCTTTAGGCTGCGCTTACACATCATAATGCAAGCGATGAGCATCAAAACGTCCTTACAAAACATCTCTTTTAAAATTTGTTAGAACGAGAATTAAAAACAGAAACGTAAACCAAGGTTGACAGCAAAAACAAAGAGTCTTACTGAAAGATTGCGTGAATTATGTCCCAAGTCGAGATCATGTTGCACTCTTTAAGCAGCATCAAGGTCTCTTAGCAGGCCCGAATAAGACTGGTTTCCGTTCCCATCAGTTGCTATCTCATTGGACACGTCTACCTTTCCCTAGCTCTCATTCACTATCCACTATTCTTCCTATGGGACAGGGAATCATGACTCGTAAACAAACTACACTGTCATAAAATTGATCGGAAATCGATAGTTTTATGACCAATGTGGGAGTCTGTGACCCCTGTTTCTAACATCTTTCTCAGAATTTGCCTTTCAGAACCAATTAAGGGATAAAAATGTCATCCCAGGATTGAAACATGAATGTATCATGTATCAGCTCAAGGGTTTCACAGATTCACATGTCATGAATTTAAATGGTAAATAAAGCCCCAGTTACCAAACTAACTAATGCTGTATATATGCATGATAGACAAATAAATTCATGCAAGAGTTTAAAAAAAAAAAAACCTGAAATAGTTTGAACTTGAGATAAAGCCGAAAACACATGACCGCATCGCTACAAAACACATAAATAAGTTCGATGACAATCAATCTAGAACCTTTTTGTCGAAGTATCACAACCCCAAGAAAAGCAACTAAAACTGAGTTGAAATCATTGCTCTCGGGCTGTGTTTGGATCAAGGCGCTGTACCTGGATTTGACAAATGAAAGTTGAAGAAAATATCAAGTTTGATACATTTAGCTTCCTCACTTCATCATGTACTTATCAATTTGTTTCCCTTTCCCTCCATAAACCTCTCTACAAATCGATGATCCAAACACAACTGTGTTGAATCTATCTCCTACACTTCAACAGAAGCAGAATACAACAGTGCGAGAGTTTATCAACTAAATGAGATTGACTAGACTAAAATCAGCAAATATTAAGAACAAGATGCAGAATAGACACACTACACTAGAAGGCTTTCCTAAACCCTAAAGATCATGGTTAAGCAAGTTAGGAAAATTAGTATGTAGACAAATAACATCTCGTGGCCTATTTGTAAACGGGCGGCATTCCCTTAATGCCTTCTTCTATATAATTATTTACTTATCAAAAAAAGTATATAGACAAATAACACGAAGGTGTGGAACAAAAAGTGGCTGTATCAAGCTTTTCCTATGCCAAGATTTTTCTGTACAAATATAGATCAACATCCTGCTATGGTGGAATGTGGCAATCGTTATTACTCACACATGCACCAAATGTGTCAAGAGTCTACTGAACCGCTACGCATACAGACACACACACAAAGACAATTAAGTAGTAAACTCCGACACTGAAAAATCATCAAAAAGAAATAAACACGAGTGGAGATTGAAAATTCATCTTTCATTAATCAAAAGATTCAAAACTGCTATCAAATCACAGAGAACAATTGTGCGGATACAAACCACAAGCTACAAAACGACACATCTAATTAAAACACCAGAACTTCACTAGTCAAAGGAAAACAATAGAATAAAACCTTACCTTCCCACTGTACATTGCTGTCCATCTCCCCCTTTCTCCCCAAAAGCAGCTCCTACCGAAACATAAACCAAACAATTGTATTCCAGAATCACAGCCACCCAAAGAATCGTAATACTAACAACACAAAAACTCAGTATGGGCTCAATTACTACCCTCCAAAGAACGAAAAGAACCCACGCTTTTTCGGTTCCTCCTCCACCATCACCGCCTGCATACTATCCTGCTCAACTAGTCTCCAGGCTGCCTGCTCAAATGCCATTCCAGCTAATGTAGGCGGCTTATTCAACACAAGTGGGAACCCTCGATTCGTGCTCCTAATGACCTCAGAATCCTCTGGAATCACCCCCAACAATGCCAAACCCAACATCTCTTGAACATCAAGCACTGACATCATATCCTCCCCTTTGATCATATCAGTCCGAACCCGGTTCACAATCATCTTTATATCCTTAATTCCATCACATTCGAGCAAACCTGTTACCCTATCCGCGTCACGTAAGGCTGTAATGTCTGGTGTGGTGACTAAAACAGCCTCATTGGCCGGTGTAATCGCCGTGATGAAGCCGGCATCAATGCCAGCTGGACAGTCAATCAGTATGAAATCAGGGCAGCCCTCTTGACGGTCTTTAAGGGCATCAACAAGCCAAACTAGGGCTTTCCCGCCAAATCCCATCGGCAGTTTCGACCTGGCATTTATATTTTAGGTGAGCAAGCGTACATTAACCACACCAAAGATATGACCTGATTTCTTCAACTTTTGGAGCTTATTCCCGAACTAAGTACATAAGAATTTCCATCTTCAAAGACTATAAAGAAAAGATCTCACTTCGAAAATTTTCTCTACCTTAAAGGCGGATCACAATCTTTATTCAAAGAACATTAATTGTTAAAGCCCGAAGATATTTCTCAGCCACAACTGAGAAAGTTCTTAGTTGTACATACTTTTTTTACACGAGAAAAAGCTCCAAAAACATGAATGGGAAGTAATTTTTCCCTTTTCGTGGGTAGAGCAACTGAATTGGTTCAAGTCACTTGTCTGACTAGCTATAAACTTAATCACGTCAGGATAGCAAAAAATCGCAATGTTGTTTGGTGCAAAGCTGTTTTGGTTCAGCTTACCACTTTCCTAAGCTTTACATATCAATTGCGCATTGATGGTGATGTGGCATTGGCAAGTTTGGCAACTTGATAGAAAATTTGGCACAAGAAATGGAAATTTGGCAAAGCTTTTGACTCACCAATTGAGCTACAATCACATGCCAAATTTCACATTTGGGAATAAACATACCAATGTGTATTCTCAATATGAATCACGATAGGAAAGGAAACATTATGGGCATAACGGAAATGCCATAAAGGTGGCAACTTTCACAAGAAAATAAATTGTGTGTTTTTAGCAAGAAAGTAAAAGCAATGTAACCATGCTTAAATGGGTTGTACAAGAATATTCACTTTTACTATTCTTATGCTGATCAAACACCATAAAAGTACCAATTTTTCTTCTCTTCCTTGCATTTTGTAATTCTATCATTTCCACTCGATTCAAGCGGAATAATAATTAACAAAAAAAGAAACAAAAAACCTACGGACCTGGGTTTGGATATACAGAGCAATTCGAAGTTGGACCATCGTTTGTCACGAACTAGGGCTTGGTCGAGCCTGCAATCCCCATTCAGGACCTCCACCACAGTATAATTAACCCGGTTCTCGAGGCCCAGAAGGAGATCAAGGTTGCGGAGGCCCACGTCGGCGTCGATGGCCACGACGGAGAAGCCGAGGCGGGCGAGGGAGAGGCCGACGTTGGCGGTGGTGGTGGTCTTGCCGACACCGCCCTTGCCGGAGGTGATGACGACGACGCGCGGGGTCTCGCCGGATAACTGGGGCTTGCGGTTGTACTGGAGGAGCGAACGGATGGAGGTGGAGTGTCTGGATTTGGGAAGGTGGGGTTTTGGAGGGGTTAGGGTTTTGGGAAAGGAGGGTGAGGGCGTGGTGGAGGAGTAGAAGAGGGAGGTGGGGTTAGGGTTTGCGAATGGTTGGAATGTTATCATTGCTGGATGTTGGTTAGTGAGAGAGAGGAGAGAGAGAGTACTAGTAGGGGTGGATGATGAAGAACATGGCGTGGAGTGGTGGAGTGTGGAAAGAGAGCTGATCTTAGAATTGGAACTTGGCAGTGTGAAAATTGTCGAGATTTTGGCTTGTTTTGGCAATAAGGCCGTGTTTCCACCAAGGGAGAAGGGAAAAAACAGCGGGGTTTTTTTAGGCGGTTCGCATTGGTGTTCCAAATAAACAGTAAAAAGAACTTTTAGAAAAAGAAGGTTTTTCAAACTCAAATATAATGAAAATGAAAAATAATTTTTTAATTTTTTTTGCACCGTTTAAAAGATCTCAATGAGATCTATCAAACAAGACCCATATTGGTAGGAAAATTATTTGTGTAAACACATCATTTTTGAGCTTGAAAAACCTTCTTTTTTTAAAAGTTCTTTTTACTATTCATTTGGAACACCACCTAATCAATAAATTTTAGCATTTTATCACTTCGTTTATATTAACAAAAGAGTTGTTAGCAACAAATTATTTTCATATACCATCAATAACTTATTCACTAGTGGAAACACGACCTCCAGTTGTTGAAAATAGATAGATCTGCGATACTACTCTGTTAGGTAGTCCGACATGCTAAGCCCAGAGAGAAAGCCCAGTCCATCTGCAGACAAGCTAAGCCCAAAAGTATCCCCAACTCCCGGCCCGGGCAAGGCATCATCACATTTACTGTACTACAACATGTTGTCGAGATCTCACATCACAACCATTTATAGTAAAATAATAGCCGAATCAAACGGTTTTCCTTTCCTTGGTTTCCTTCCTTTTGTTATCAACGGTTTCCCTTGATTATAAATAGTGCCGTGAGCGAGTCCAATCGAGTCAAATATTGTTATTTTTATTTTCGGCTCATTTTGTGAAACAAGCCTAAGATTGAGGCTCACGTTCGGTTCATTTAGCTGACATACTAAACTCAAACGAGCATTTATAGAGTCGACCTCCGAACAATTCACGAACGGCTCGATTTTTTTTTATTATCAAAAAACGATTCGATTCATTTACCCTCTGTTTTTACACGGTGACAAGAATGGGGCCCAGTGAAAACGATCTGATGCTTCGATAAGTCGCCAAGTTTCATAAAAACAAACGGCGGAGATTTGAGTACCCCGCGTCGCTGTTTACTTCCTTGGAAGAAAAGTCACACATGAGATTCTAGTAGATCCACTCCCACACCCACACGGAACTAATCTCCCGCCACGTGTCCCAATCACCACTCCCCAAAATTCCAACTTTGCCCCTCCCTTCCACCCTCTCCCCGTCACTTTACCAGCCTATTTCTATTCTCATCTCATGTGTGAAAGACTCTCTCTCTCTCTCGCTCTTGAATTTGGGGAATTCTGCAGATCCAAACACCACCAGCACGAATCACTGACTCTCTCTCTCTCTCTCTCTCTCTCTCTCTCTCTCTCTCTTCTCCTGAGGCATCTATACAAGGTTCGATACGTTCGCATCTTACGCCTTTTGTTTTCATTATTTTCTAATTAGGGATCAGTTCTACTTTGTTGTTTTGTGTAATTAAGCTTAATGGGTGTTGCGATCTGCTATTAGTTTATGTTGACCGCTTAGATATTGGGTTTGTATTAGTAATTGTGTGTTTGGGTGCACTGGATCACTTGTTCAGGCACTGAATTCTCGCTTTAGCAGCATGAGTTGAATTAGGGCTTCTGGCAGTGTTTGGGTACAAGAGATCTGGTTTCGAGATTTCTGGCCGGCTTCATTTAGTGGATTGGTTTTGATTTTTAAGAATTCGTGCTTATATTACCTAATTAGGGTTTCTTATGGTCTTCTGTTTTTCCCTATTGCTAAAATTGGCAAAATTCACTGAATTCTGGTAAATTTAGGTTTAATATATTGGTGCATTGCGTTTTTCTAGCAGCAAATCTTTCTCTTATTTTTCTTGTCAGTGTGAACAGAACACTATATATAATTGTCGGGTTTAATCTTCTGTAATGAATCGTGAGTTGGGAACAATTTGGTTGATGGAATAAGAGAAGGGTCTGGGTTACAGATTAATTGGAGTATGGAGATCATTTTCAGCATTTGGATCTAGCCATTAGTGGAGGGATTAGTATTTGTTGGATAACCAATCCTGCAAATCATGAGACTTAATA
The DNA here is from genome assembly GCA_019656295.1 of Rhododendron mucronatum var. ripense. Taxonomy (NCBI): domain Eukaryota; kingdom Viridiplantae; phylum Streptophyta; class Magnoliopsida; order Ericales; family Ericaceae; genus Rhododendron; species Rhododendron mucronatum. Next base: position 1,740,323 of record BPLT01000011.1, read on the forward strand.
ACTTTGGAATGTGGTGTTGCGTATACCTATCTCATAGTTGGTGGAAGTTGTATCCAATAGAATTATATGTCCCCTCACTCTTAAGAGTCTTAATCTGATAGCTCTATGTACTTTTACCCTTCATGTATACTATATCATGTCGCATGTGCTTCTTTGAGCCTCCAAGAGTGACTGAAAGATGTCAACTTTTTGAGAGAAAAGTGTTGGGTTTTGTTGTCTTTCTATTTTTCGATCTCATCTTTAACTACGATGAGGATAAGTTGTAGAACCTAATACAAGTATAGTGAATGAATGCATCAGGATTCCATTCTTGTAGTAATTGGATGCGGGATTAAGTTGTAAATTATGATGTCTTTTGTCGTCATTTTATTTGTTTTTTCTTCCAGTCTTTCAGATGTCCATGTCTAAGATATTTCGTTTTCACTGCAGGGCAAAGGCCATGTAATTTGTTTGAACTGGACTGGGAGTGTTACCTTTTCAATTTCAGTTTGGCTTCTTTGTTCTATATTGGGGTACAGAACATGAGTAAATGCAAGGGTCGTGGGAAATCAGTAAGAATGGTGCCGAGGGATGGGTATGCCAGCGTGTACCATTGTTCTCTTCTTCTATCTCCTGTTGTATCTGTTTGGGACTGTGTTGTTCGTAAGATGAGGTATTCCTGCAGGCCTGAGTGGGTGTAGGTGCACGTCTTGATTCAAACTAGTTTCGAAGTTGCGGATTAATTAGTATTCATTAGTATAGGAACCAAGTAAAGGGACAAGAAATAAAAGAAACTGTTATAGATTCCTCTTAGATAAGTTTGTATAAATTGGATTGACTTGGTAGTGGTGTTATTCGAACCATGGAGTCCATTGAAGTACCATCTGGCGTTAGAAAAGGAAAGAAAAAGCCTGTAAAGGACGAGTTGGATCGCCTCAAACAAGCTGAGAAGAAAAAGAGGCGGTTGGAGAAAGCCCTAGCTACTTCGGCAGCCATCCGATCTGAGTTAGAAAAGAAGAAACAGAAAAAGAAAGAAGAACAGCAAAGGCTTGATGACGAGGGTGCTGCAATTGCTGAGGCAGTTGCTCTGAATGTTTTACTTGGTGAGGACTCAGAGGATTCGTGCAAGATTATGATGAACAATAATGAGGAGTTCATCCCTTGGGAATGTACTACCAGTATTGATCTATTTATGGGTGCCAGGAGAGTGGTTTTTCCTCATCAGGACCTCGCAAAACATACATTGGAAGGAATCAAGTGGAACCCGTGGGAAAACGGTCAATTTTCAGTTTCACCTGGGCCTTTTGCGGGGGATCTTTACACGCCATATCCTGATGAGAGAGGTTGGGAGACTAGAGAAGTCTCTGCGGATCATATTGCAGCGCAAGCTGTCGCCTCACTCCAAATTGCGGACGATGCACACGTTGACTCGTACTTTTTCAATGGAATGCTACGAGGGTGATGAACAGTCGGATATATGGTCCGTTCACCTCTTGTTTCTTCATTTTGGTTGTGGTTGTCAATAAATGGTCTGTATTTATCTCATCGTGCCCTTTTTATGCATTTGATGCGATGCTTGTATCGTTTGATGTCGTTTTAAGAGGCATAATTTTGCACTATAAGCCTGCAATGGTTATTCGTAAAGCTTACTATCTCCTTGTGGAGTGTTCTCGCAATCCAGAGACATGGATGAGCTGCATGTTTGTTTTCTTTGCGTAGAGTGATTTCCCTGTGAAATGGATACAAAAGTTCATATTCATGCGGTGGATGTTTCCCCTGATTTTTGTATTTTCTTTCATTTCTACTGTGTCCATGGTGTTGGGTGCTTCGGCATGGGGATGTCTCTTGAACCTCCAACCACTCTTTGGCCATTTTGTAGCAGAAAACGAGAATGGTGACTCGATCCCTTCGTATTTTGAGAGTTGCGACTTGCAAGAGAGGGCCCGATATATTTCATAATGACGCCATTTGAATGATTCGAGTCGTCTATTTTGTGGTTGTCAATTTGCAAATTTGTTATAAAACTAATTAGGTTGATTATTCATCTTGTACTACAAAATTAGGTTTAATCTTGGACCATAATTGTCCGAAATTTCATGTTGTTCCTTCCCCTTTTCAGCAAATAGAGGTGGTTACTCGATTGAATCAATTTGCTCAATTGAATCATATTAAATGATGGCTATTATATATATTCACAATCTCAATCTCGCCCCTAGTTTCTCGGACCTCATAATCAATAATATATACTTATGAAATATTTTTTTGTTATCAAAATGGAAATACAAATGACCTGTGTCCCGCAGAAATCTTGCATCCCAACTGTTTGATAGCAGCTGAAATGTTATTTTCACCTATGAACCTCTCAGACTATCCCTTCCCCCCCCCCCCCCCCCCCCCAAAAAAAAAAAAAAAAAATTTATAAAATTAAAAAAAAAATTGAAGAAATAAATTTGTCCCTTTAGAAAATCCATGAACTAAAATGGAAGAAAAAGATTCCTTAGGACACAGAAAAACATGCCTTTCTGATAACGATTTCTCTAATTAATGGAAAAGATTCCCATATGTGGAATTCGATGATCTCAAGGAAGGGAAATAATTTACATGCTTAATATGCCTCAGTTGATAATGACGAGGTTTATTTGTCGTCATTCGGAATTCTGTCCAAACTAGAACAAGGATATATCCTGGTCCATAAGGATCACGATTACGCCACCCAGGATACACCCTATTTAAAAGACAAATCAGTTGAACAAATGCATACAAGAATAGTATCAGCTGATGCAGCTTTTAATAATTGCTATTTGAATGTATTTAAAATAAAATAAGTTTACACTTTCTCCCTCAAAATGATTTCCTGCAACACTGGTGGATAAGTATGATAATTCTCAACGTCAACGGGTTTGGCCAAGAAGGCCTGAGAAAGCAAACAAGAGTTTGTCCTCCATTCGGTCACGTGTTTAAATCCCACGGAGGCCAAACATTCCAAACTTTGGGCCATTGAAGGTTTTATCCCGGTCGTTAACTTCAGTGCCCCAGAACAAGTCGAGGTGCGCGTAAGCTGACCCGAACATGCGTTTATTAAAAAATATATATGATAAATATTAAAGGCAGCCGTATGGGTCCCTTGCAGTAGTACCAGCTTCATGGAACTCTGAATGTGCACTTAACGACTAAATCAACGAAAGAGTTTCTTAAGACCCCATTCATAGTTTTGGAAAAACAAAGACTATAGCAAGAATATGCATACATATGCAATTTTACTTCACCGTATCAAACAACTTGTATTTTGACCTTGTGCAGAATAAACATTACATTGGACGTACAAATTACATAGACAATTACAATATTAGTGAATTGTATGCATACTACTTACATTTATCTAAGACCAGTCCACCATTAACATGTATTCTATGACTGTCATATGAACCAGAAAGGAGACGAACTTTCCGAATAAGAATGAACGAAACAATAACATAACCTACAAACAGTACCTCCGAATGAATGCTCAGCAGATATCCAGGTAACACAGTTGATGTTGTGTTTGAGCAGGAATTGCTCCATTTACTGTATGAACCCATTAACTTATCTACCATCTTTGTGCATCAATTGCGAAAAAACTTGGCTCGTCGATATGTCTGAATTCCCATCACCACTATTACGTCTATCAATTCCAACATGGCGCGAGGGAACTCGAGGAACAGTTCTGAATGTTGGTAGCTCTGGAGCACTGATACAACTATGTTCTTGATGTTCCCTTTGGCTCCCAGTTTCCTGAAGCTGAAGTGCATGCTCTAAGTTCCACAACACATCCCCCATTGTCGGCCTGTCAACCCCGTATTCAGCCACACATTTCTCCGCCGTTTCACCAAATTTCTGCAGAGAGCTAGGTTTTATCTTCCCCATGAGATATGGATCAATGACCTGGTCAAGTAAACCCTTCTTCTGCCATTCTATTGCCCATTCAGCAAGATTCACTTGATCCCTCTCAAGCAATGGGTCCACAGCAGGTCTAGCACAAACAACTTCAAAAAGCACAACCCCGAATGAATAAACATCTGATTTATCCGTAAGTTGCTGCCTCCTGAAATATTCTGGATCAAGATACCCAAAACTACCCTTGACACCTGTGCTTACATGGGTCTCATCGAGGCATGGACCAGATCTTGAGAGACCAAAATCAGCAACTTTAGAAACGTAATTTTCGTCGAGTAAAATATTGGTAGATTTGATGTCACGGTGGATAATTCCCTGAGCCGAACCTGTATGAAGGTAGTGGAGCCCTCTGGCGGCGCCAATGCATATTTCAAGCCTTTGTTTCCAAGACAAAGGTGGTAATCCAGAAGAACCATATAGATGTTTTTTCAATGGCCCCTTTTCCATATACTCGTAAACAAGTATCATTTCAGACTGTTCTTCACAATACCCAACAAGCGAAACAAGGTGGTGATGACGGATTTTGGACAAAACTGTAATTTCAGACTGGAATTCAGGGAGGCCTTGCCTTGATCCTGGAACCCCTCGCTTCACGGCGACCTTTACATTTTCTTTAAGGACCCCTTTGTAAACCATACCAAATCCACCCGATCCGATTATCAGTTTTCTATCGAAACTGTTTGTTGCCATTTGTATTTCCTCAAAAGGAATCCTCAATGCAAGAGATGTCCCTTCAGATAGCCTACTGTTAGAACTCCCTCCATATACTCTCAAAGGCGTCCACCCCATACTTTCCACAGGTTTTGGTCTCCGTTTCTGCTTCCTTCGTCTCAATATCAATAAAAACGGGATTGCTAACAAACACAAAAGAGCAAAGGCTCCAACAATTGAACCAGCCAAAACCCAAGTACTTGTTTTCTTGGACCCAGTTTTCGAACCCTCCACAAAATTCACCATTTTCATGATCTCTACCCCATTCAAAATAGCATTCATTCTCCATGGACTGCTAAGCTCAGAAGGACCCACGCTAATCCGCACAACCCCTGAACCATCCGAATCCACCACACTATCAATGTAATACGGAGATGCAAACAAATGGAAAGTAAGAGTCGACAGATCAACATCTTTGTATCCAACAAACCCGTTTATATATACATCGAAGTAAAGCTGGTTAAGCGACTGACTAACGATATCACAAAAATGCAAACGAACAAAGTATCGAGCAACCCCTGAATCCACTGGAAAATTCCAAGTTATATTAAACATAGAAGCTGTATTTAGGTTATCCCTATTCATCTGTTGTGCAGTCATGTAAACATTATCAGGAGCAATCTCTCTGCTCGCACCGCCCTTCTGATAATTCGGTGTATCTGTGGTTGTTGCGATTTTCGCAGCGGATTTCAAAACTAGAAAATCCTCATCAGGAATCCAAGTCCTCCAAAGGGTATCATTGAAAGGCGTCAATTTTGGACCCCCAACATTTATCCTATGAACAGTTTCTAAAATATAACTAGACATATTACCAAACACTCCAACATCTCCATCAGAACCAATCAATTTAGCTTCATACTCCAAAATTACATCACTAGGAACCGAAAACACTTCAACTGCATTGACAAATGCAAACCCTGAATTAGGGTTTGTAGGTACAAACGACACCTCAAAAGCTGAAACATTAACCATCATAGCAAACTCCTTAATCACATTATTTCTAGTACTAAAATGGGTCAAAATCGAGAACCCATTAGCTAAAACACTGAAATTTGCATTGTTGAGGTTATATTGCTGAGAAATAAATGGGGAAAAATGAAGACGCACCAAGTGCTTTCCAGTTTGCTTGATATTGAACTTATAGCTCGAAGCAGTGGTGAAAACCCTAGCTGTTTGGTAAAGTTGGGTAGAATTTGGAGATGGGTTTGGGTTAGTGAGGGGAACTGATTCACCTGAAGAGAGAGAAACAGAAATGGGTTTTGTCAAATCGCCTAAGAAGAGGCGGTTATCGACAGTTATGTTGGCGCTTGACCCACAGCTGATGAGGTAGTTATCTCTAGGAGTGAAAGCTGTGGAGAGAGAAGGAAGTGAAGAGTAGATGAGAGAGAAAGCTAGACAGAGGAACGGAATGATTTTAGTCTCCATTCATGCAACTAAGAAATTTTTTTGGCCCAGCATAAAAAGAAGAAGAAAAAAGAGATGGGATTGATGGAAATTTTTGTGGGTTTGTGGAGAGTGACTGGTGACAGGAAATCTAGCAGATGGGATTCATGGAAAGCTGGTGGGAAGTGGAGGAAAGAGAGAGGAAGTTGGAGAGAGAGAAAGAGAGAGAAGCCAAGAAGGATTGTGTGTTCTATTAATGGGAAGTTATGGGTTCTTGAGTGGATTCAGGAGATGGGTTGGATTCAGGTGGTACAATATATGCCAATTAAGGGACAGCTTTCTAGTGAAACTTTTGTAGGGGAATGAAGAAAAGGAGTTTTATGGATTCTTGAGTGAATTCAGGGTATGGGTTTGATTCAGATGGTACAATATATGCCCAATAAGGACAGATTTTCCAGTGAAATTTTTGAAGGTGAAAGAAAATGGGATGAGTTCTATGGCTTCTTGAGTGAATTCAGGATATGGGTTTGATCCAAGATGGTACACTAAATGCCAAAAGGGACAGCTGTTTGTAGGAGGAGAGAAAAGGAAGAGTGTTTTTGACTTTGAGGAGTAGCAATGGAGTGATAGTAGTGAAGGTGAGGAAGTGGATTACAGGCTTACGGCAATATGAAGGGACCCGGACACGGGAAGGCAGTAAGCATGGGAAGTTAATGGATTTATTAATGGTGATTTTTCACAACCGTTCACGTGAGCCATGTCTATTTGCAAAATGTGGGGAAAGGGGCATGATGATAGTCAACAAATGGGACCATGCGTCCACAGCGGTCTCGGAGGCCTTTACTTTTGTTGTCTTTAGCTCTGCCTCTTTTTTTTTTTCTTCTCGGGTCTTGAAAATGTTGGGATTTTTAAACGAAGAAGGAATAATATTTTTTGCTCGTTTAATAAACAAGCCGAGCTTGAGGTCTACAAAACTTGACTCGGCTCGTTTATAGCCTTGTTGGAACTGCTAGTACCAAATTCTAACCAAACAAAGCGAAAAGTGGACAATATGATGCTAGACAGAATGGAAACCACTCGATCGAAATGAAATTAGGCAATGGACAAATGTGTTTAGTAAAATATAAAGTGCAACTACACTTTGATGAGTTTAATGTTGTGTTTGGATGAGTTTATGATAATATTTTGAGAAATTTTTTAGGGTTCTGAGTAGAAAGAAAAATAGAGTGATGATTAAAAGTATGGGTAATGACTATTGAGTGGAGAGAGATAGAGAGAGAGAAAAATGAAAATAATAATTGGAGATAGAGGTAATGAGGGAGAAGTAATGGTTGGAAGTAGAGATAATGAGTATTTTTTTGAGTTGGAATTTTTTTTCCAAAAACCAAACCGAACAAGACATAGATCTCACTGCAAATCTAACAAGAAAGGTAGTTCATTGCACGAGGCTATATTAATGGACATATTCTGAATGCACACAACCTTATTCCCATGTGCAAAGACATGGTTTCTGCGCTGCAACACATGAAAGTGTGAAACAACATTACGAGGTAAAGAAAAGAAAAGCTGATGATCATACTACCCCTTCCATAGTTTGAGCTAGTTTGGAATTCAAACATCAATGTTACTGTCTTGACCTTAATGAGTTGGTTTCTGGTTGACAATCTGCAAAGAGAACCTCACGCCGTTGTAGTAACGACCAACACTCCTCTTCTGATGCCTAAGTCGAAATATTTGTGGAGAAAAGTGTATAGAGCTCAAGCAAATAAGGGTGCAAGAGTCGTGTCCCTATCCCATGCATGGGTAATGATTTTATAGGTTTTTGGATAGTGGGATGTTGATAAAGATGATACCAATTAGCTCCAACAGCCTTAACTTTCCTAGATCTCCTAGGATTAGAAACCCCGGGGGAATAGGAGTGTTTGGAGTTATCCCCGTAGGAATTGGGGCAGTGTAGGAGAGTCCTGACACACCTAAGAATCCCGTTTGGGATTTATACCTTGATAGTTGTAATGATCCTAGTTGAGTGCTCTTGGTCCGAGCAGACCAGTTATCCAAGCAGGCATTAGGCCGAACAGGCTCCTGTCGGTGGTCGGTGTATGCCTATCATGATCTATTCTTTCCCCAAGGGCCAGGGCCATGTGAGTTGGCACCAACTAACTTAAAGTGGGATGCAGTAGCATTCCACCTCACGTATAGGTATTAGGTAATGGTGTGAATTTGACATAAACAATCTAGATGATGTGTGCCTACGGCCTAGGTGCTCCGAATCTTGAAGGTCCAAGGATTTTGGAACAAATGCTTACACTTAAATTCAGCATTTTATATAGAAGAGTGTAGAAAGTAAGAGTGAAATAGTTCCAACGCTGCACAAAGTGACAGCACCAATCTTGCAGGTCTTCAAACATCATTCCAAACTTATTCCATTTCCCCAGGAAAAAAAAAATTTGATAAATACATTTCCTACAAAAATCATGACTTGTAATGTGCTATCAGATAAACACTATAAAATAATTCTTAAAAATACACAGCTCAGTACTACCTAAGTTTTATAAATTAGGAGCAAGGAATCCCCAACAATACGGTTTGATGAATAGATACCAGAAAATGAATATAAGTGCATGCCTGCCCGGAACTTTAATACGATTTGGCGAAAATCGCAACTTCCTCTGCTGGATTGCCAGTCATCAAACATGTCTTGTTTCTGCCTTCAGGCTGTTCAAAAGGAAAGCACCGGATGGTTGCCCCTGTTTCCTCCTTCACCCTTAACTCATCTTTGTCGCTGTACCACCGAATTAAGATGAATTCAGAAATATGAAGTCACATACACAAAATAAGTGTATGCATAGAAAATAACAGGCAAATAAATTTACCTAGCTGACCAGGGACCCCTCGCCCATTTCCCCTCACCAATTGCCGCTTTCAACTCATTATACGAATTTACGTCGACAATGTTGCTGAGGAGGAATAAAATGCCAGTTACTAAACAAAAATAGTAGTCAAATGCAACAGAGACACAAGCATTTTATCTGCAAAATGAACTCATAATACGATTTTACTACAAACTACCCAAAAAAATGTAGAAATCTTTCCGGATAATTAAATGAGCATTGTACTGACTACATTGACCCATTAGGCACTTACATGACCCAGTACAATTAGATCTAGAGGTAGCAACAACTTTTAACCTTAGAGTTGAGCAAAAGGATCCTTATATAACCGTTGGTGCCTTGAAGATTGTATCAAAATTTCATTTGTAGGTTTTTCCACAGTTTCTCCACTTGAGCAAAAATTTAGGATAGTTAATATTCAACCCAAAATTTTCGTCTGACATATCAGAATCATTTTCCTGTTTTTGTGTTACCCATGGCAATGAACAAATCTAACTTCCCCACATATGGAGCACAACAGATAATATTTATTTCCCGGGTAAAACATGATAGGGTTGGAGAATGCACCTATCGCGAAAAGAAGTCGCTCTCCCCAGAAGTGATGCCTGGATTTCATCCAACTTCTCTGTTACATAAGCAACCAAACTTGAAGCTTCCATGGATATCCCAAAAACTTTTCCTTGTTTTCCAGGAACATCTCTCCTAGATATGACCACACTCCCACTTGAAACATCACGGGGACCAATTTCAATCCTCAGAGGAACTCCCTAAAAAGAGCAAGATAAACATCATTGGTCGCATAATACTTCATTTATTCATGTTCAACTTCGTCCAGTTTTCACTTTATTGTGGTGCTATTATTACTTTTGGACATCTCAAAACTTGCACAGGACTTCTTTAGAACTAAAGGAAGACCCACTATTTTGGAAAAAAAGCAGAATCAAATGAACTCCAAATAGTTGATTGCATGATACTTCCACCTCTCTTCTGTTTAAGAGATTGTACGACGTGGGTTATGGAAATAGCTTTGAATGTCCAAATAAACCTACAATCCCATCAAATTCGCACAAAGATTTGAAGTTATAGATTGCTGAGAGGTCTTAAGGTTAATGGTTATATGGTTAAAAATAGGTGAGGAGTTTACTTGGGGGAGAGATATTGCTTCAGCGGATACTAAGTACAATTGTTCTGAGAAAGAGAACAAACCTTCATCTCCCAGAAATTGAATTTCCATCCAGGAGTTCTCTGGTCTGTATCGTCAATTTTTACTTTGATCCCTGCAGTCTTCAAAACTTCTCTGACAGATGATGCAGCATTAAGAACTCCTGTTTTCTCATCATCCTTCTTCCAAATCGGGACAATTACCACCTGACAAGTGCAATGCAATTGAAGAGACAAGAATCACACCAACAAGAACGAAAATTAAAAAGGTTAGAAATGTTGAATATATCACATACACGTCACGTGACCCCAAACATAACACAAGATAGGCATATGGACACTTTAAAATCTGAAACGTATGGGCTATGGCTTGGAAAGACTGAATCTAACCCCTAACTCTCAGTATCTCGCATACACAAACGAACCTAACTAATCCCCAAGTTTTCCTGCTTAATCATCATGCAGTCAACTTTACACCCAAAACCAATCATGTGCTACCGCTCTATATGCATGAAATGTTTTCATTCAACCTGGGGCACTGTGCACCTGGACTGGGTAAAAACCAACATTAAAGTTTCTGCAGAAAGTGGATGTGAAAATTGAATGACAGTAACATTACAACAGCAAATCTAAGCACAGCCTTGACTTGATATTAGCATGACGTTGATCAGCTAAAAGTATAAAACAGATTGTAAGTACCCAATAACAGAAATCCAAATACCTGTATTGGGGCAATCTTTGGAGGAAGCATTAAACCGGCATCATCTCCATGAGTCATGATAATACCACCAACAAAACGGGTACTGACAGCCCATGATGTCTGCCATACATGTTGCCTTTGTCCATTTTCATCCGTGAACTGGGACATGAATGAAATTTGAAAAATCACTTAAGTCGGCAAAAGGAAAATTCAATGTAAAGCTGGTACAGAGAAGTGCTTCACCATAAGGATGATAAGGATTCAACAGGCAGTTGCTCAAACATTGAGGAAATAACACATGACTTGCACACTGTTTGGTTATTTATCCAAGAAAAATACAAGGGAATATATAGAGGAGAATGGAAGAAAGGCTCCCACCAGGTTAGTTGTAAAAGGAAGGCTCCATACTCTGTACTTGTACATTGAGCCTGAATGATATGCGATTTGAATTTCCTCCCAAGCACCTTACCAATAATGTTATTTGTGCTCAGATGACTCCACCATTCTCGCTATATCATGAAACGGGAACTTTAAACGACATTCTTTCTCCCCTCCCCATAATGGAAGAATTCACAACAGCTGGTGTCGTTTAAGCCTATGTGTAGGTACAATAACATATAGCATTGGTATACACTTAAGACTCCTATTGTTACAGGCACAGAACTGTGCATCGGTGACATGTGAGAATGTGGGCAGATAACTAAAACAAAATTTCACCTACCTGCGTTCCAAAAGCACGAGAAAAATTCTGTCCAAGGTTGTGGCTGGTCCCCGCCTGAAGAGCCTTCCTATCACCCATCATAGCCTCGATCGTGTAGGTCTTAGAAGCACCAGCAAAAGTCTCCGATTTTGATTTTCGACCTGCAATAACAGGTATTGCAGTTTCCTCATAAGCAAATTTTGTATAGACATCAATCATCTGTAATGCCTGCAGTCAGCAGCATCAATCTGTTAAAACGAAAATGATAATAGAATTGTTTCATCAAAATCTAAAATAAATAATACAGGCAAATAAGATGCCAACCTCCTTCTCTGCCTCTTCTGGAGTGGCATGGGCAGTGTGGCCCTCCTGCCAAAGAAATTCAAGAGTTCTCACAAAGGGTTTGGTGCGCATCTCCCATCTTGTGACATTTGCCCACTGAGAAAAAGATTTTTTGTGAATACTAATCAAGTATCAAGAATTGATAAGCCTGGACAAGAAACAGAAAAAGGTGGAGTAAAACACTTCACCTGATTGACCATAAGAGGAAGGTCACGGTAACTATGAATCCACTGAGTAAACATGTGATTCACAATGGTTTCACTGGTGGGTCGAACCTGCCAGAACCTCAAGAAGTGCAACAATCAAAGCCAAAACTCAGGTCAAAGTTTTTCATGAACTTGAACCAGCTTGACAATTAAGTTACTATATTAAATAACAGAAGCCAAAATATTAGTACAATAAAACGTAAAAAGTTTTTAAGTTTTTTGAGTAATGTATGTACCACAAGTTTTTCTTCGAGTTCCTTTCCTCCTCCAATGGTCACAAGAGCCAATTCTGGACTGAAACCCTCAACATGGCTAGCTTCTTTCTCTATGAATGAATATGGTATAAACTGCATCGAAGATTATAGTGCACATTAAACAACACGGAAAAGAAGGAATTAACTTAAGCAAAGGCTTGCTTGTAGTACATTTACTTCTTTCCAAGCACTACGACCACGCTACACCCAAATCCAGAGGATCGAAAATTCAAATCAAAAACTTGTAAATCACGCAAAATATTCAGCAAAATTTAGGGGGAAACGAATATTCGGGTAGATGAAAGCATGAAACTATACAAAATTCTGAACATGTCAACCACAACCACCTTTACGAATACTTTCACAATTGTCATGCATCATTGGACCACATTCGAGATAAGTAACTTGTACTTCTGATACATATGGAAGAATTAGGAAAACTTCTGAAAATGTCAAGAACCCTCATGGATCCTGTCATAAGTAACGGCCAACACTGTTCAATTCAAGACACTTAACTAACTCATTTTTAACGTCATAGGAATAGCTTATCAAGTTAGTAACTTTCCGTCAGATTTTGCAATATAACTTAGAGAAGCTGTCCGAATATCGAAAGGAGCCAAAAATCATATGTTGGCCAGGATTCCCAAATTAATCATCACCGTCTAGCTATGCTCCTTAAAGCTTGCAGCTTTTTTTCATCACGCTTTCCCAAATCAGAAATTCCCATCACATGTCGACCAACAAGTCAAACAACAGGAAACAAACACACACAGAGTAACCATACCTGTGGGAAATACATGTTACTGTGACCAGTCTCCTTGAACTTAACATTCAAATAATCCTGCAATAATCAAATCAAAACAATTATCCACAATTTCAATGCATGCTACCACAAATTGAAAAACTGCACCGACTCAAACAAACCCAACCTGAATTGCCTCCCAAATGGCATAACCGTAGGGTCGAATGACCATAGTACCCCTTACAGGACCGTAATCGGCCAGCTCAGCGTTGGCAATGACGTCGAGGTACCAAGCATTGAAGTCCTGTGACCTCGGCGTGATGACTCGGTCTTGAACTCGGGACTTTGGGTCTTCGGTCTGTTTAGGAGCATCTTTCTCGGCGGTGCTCTGGGCGGAGAAGCTGGCGGTGGTCAGCCGCCGCGGAGGGAGGCGGAGACGGTGGTGGCGGCGGAAAATTGACGGTGCGCGCACTGAGCGGTATGAGATGGCGGCGGAAGAAGAGGAGGCGGCGAAGATTGAGGTGAGAGAGTGCAGTCTCAGAGCCCCCATGAGAGAGAGAGAGAGAGAGAGAGAGAGAGACGAGGATTTTTCTTTTCTTTTTTAAAAAAAAAGGGAGACGAGGATTAGATGAGAGAGAGAGAGGGGGGGGGGGGTTAAAATCGCGCCTGAGCTGGACTGTTTTCCAGTATTTGACCCAGAACCAGCCCAACCCAAACTCGACCTTTGAAGGTTGAGAACCCTCTATGTTCTGTTTGGAAGTTACGGAAAAGAAAATAAATGCAGAGAAAATAATTATAGATTTCATGGAGGGTTTGGCAATGAGTGAAATAACCTCTAGATTTATTAACCAATTTTGGGTGGTTTAAGCGAGCGATATGAGATAAAGTCTAATACTCCTGAATCCTCAGTGTAACGCTTTGACTCGGATGACGGAGACTTGGGAACATGTGGTGAAGCCACCCAAGGCCTAGAGTTAATATCATGTTAGATTTTTTGGATGGTTCTAACCTAACACAAATTAGTAATAGGTGGAATAACCTCTGGATTTTATTAACCAAACTTTGTTGGTATTAGTGAGAGATGTGAGATAAAATCTAATAATTAAAAAGAAAAATGTAATAAATATGTGGAAGAGAATTTATTGTTTTTAGTACTTTATTTTGTTATGCATAGGATAATGGGTAGGAAGTAAATCGATATTCGAAAAAAAATGTATTGATATATGTGCAATGTGTTTTAATATCCGAACTTGTTTTTCATTATATACTTATTATCCTCCGCCTAGCAGGCGGAAGTTAGCAAGACCGGTTTATTATTTCTCTCCATTTTCTTTCCATACCAAACAAGAGAAGGAAAACTTTTTTAAACTGTCCCTTCCCTCCTCTGAGTTTCCTCAGGTTCCAAACAGACCATTAGGAAATCTAGATCGTAGGTCATATACAGGATGTTGTGACTAACATAAACCAATCTCCTTGGTTGTACAACATCTAGTAAGGTGCATTGTAGTATGGAAAATGTGACTGTCACACTACAACCTATTGTGTGCATCTAAAACAAGAAAAACGAACGACCTGAAGCATACAAGAGAGCAAAATCAAAATACATTGACATACATCCATAATATCATAACCACATCTACTTTGCCAATCAAAAAAAAAAAAAACCACATCTACTTGCACAACTTTTACTCAAATTTCCCAGACACAAGTGGTGAGTCTCTTGTTGAAGTGGTAAGGTAACACCAGGACCGCACACCAAAAGTATAAAGAGCAATTGGACTTTTCACTTGGAGCAACTGCCAAAAATATATCCAAGCAAAAAACAACATTTCATGACAATGAACATGATACTAAGTTACTAACAGCCAATTACCAAGTCAGATTATTTGAACAGTGGGGTTTCTATCACACTACAACCTATTGTGTGCATCTAAAACAAGAAAAACGAACGACCTAAAACATACAAGAGAGCAAAATCAAAATACATTGACATACATCCACAATATCATAACCACATTTACTTTGCCAATCAAAAAAAAAAAAAAAAAACACATCTACTTGCACAACTTTTTTGCAAGACTCAAATTTCCCAGACACAAGTGGTGAGTCTCTTGTTGAAGTGGTAAGGTAACACCAGAACCGTACACCAAAAGTATAGAGAGCAATTGGACTTTTCACTTGGAGCAACTGCCAAAAATATATCCAAGCAAAAAACAACATTTCATGACAATGAACATGATACTAAGTTACTAACAGCCAATTACCAAGTCAGATTATTTTGACAGTGGGGGTTCTATCACTTGATAGCTGAAATGCACTTAGAATACCTGTTGTAGACTCAATTACCCATCAATGCCTTGTCAGTTGTCAAAGCACATTTCAAACATGAACTTTATAAAACAAACATCCGATTAGGACATCTAAGCTAGAATCAGTTCTGATGTTACTTGGTCAAACACAAAAACCATTGAGGATCCTAAGAACCCAGTTCGAAAAAGGAAAAAAAGGAAAATAGAGGATCCTAAGAATAAAGTTCAAAAAAAGACAAAAAACAGTCAACTAATTGACTAAACCAGAAAGGGTTTCTCTCCTCTTCTACTACCCAGAACAGCAGAAAGGAATTATCATCCGATAATCCCAGCAAAATACTGACAATGTCAAGTGTTCATATGGGGTTATGAATGTTCGACAATTTCGGGGACTTCATCAATGTGAGACTGTGAAAGTTGTAATCCTCCCACATCACGCAAGGCTTGGGTGATTTCGGACTTCCACAAGGTGATGCTTGTACACTTGGCAGCCTGGTATTCTTCTGTTGATATCGATCCAAATACAGAAGCTCGGACATCTCTTTTATTTCCAAATACCTGGAGGGACTCTCCGCCTGAAACAACAATGGTAGTATCGTTTTATGCCATCCCTAGTGTCGCATAATCAAAGAACGAAAACCCCAAAAGAAAAAGCTAAGAAATGAAACATTCACAAAGTGAGATGAAAATCTGTAAACCTGTCCCAAAGGACCTAAACTGACCTTCAATTTTGATGACAGGGGAGACACCTGTGGAGAGGCTGACCGCATGGAATTATCTACAAGAAGGCAAATAAATAAATCAGTAGGCTTTTAAAAACCATAAGCAAACCAAACAAAGATCGGTGAGACAAGGGATCGATCGGCTTTGGAGTACCAGTTTCTAGTCCAATAGACTGCAGAAAATAATCCATGTCAATGCCCTTCTGCTGTGCCTTGATGCATTCCTGATGATTATGCAGAAGCTGTTCTTCTGTAACATTATGGGAAAGAAATTGTTCTTCCATAACAGCACCCAACTTATTACAGCAACTATCTTTAGATGATTGTTGGACATATGGTTTGCCTGAGTTTGTAAGGTCACTGAGTGCTTTCCTGCCACCAGCTTGCACTTTTTCTGGAGCCTTGGAGGCATTTCTTTTACCTCCAAATGAAAATTTCATTTTAGAGGAACCAATTTCTTCTCCACTAGAGATCACATTCTTTGAGTTGTGCGTCTTTGATGAATGAAGTGCGGAAGGCCTACCCGAATTAGATATATCATTAAGCGCTTTCCTTCCTCCAAGCCCTCCACCATTTTTCTGTGACTTCGAGACATTGGTTTTTGCCCCTAAAGGAGCCACTATAGTGGACAGAATAAAGTTAACCATGCCAACATGTGAGACATGATGATTCTGATAAAAAGTATAGGACTAGAGAAAACAAGGGCAAATGAATTGTGAAGTACCATCAAAGTGAACACTTAGATTCTGGTCACGGATCAGGCCTCTAGCTTGAGTTGCCATTGATGCTTTCCACAAGCAAAAACCAGTTTAATGTTCTGTAATGGAAGAAATATGAGATAGATAAGCAAGGTACAAGTAAACTTAAAGAACAAACTATGGACCAAGGAACAATTCAGTATGAGTTCACTTCAAACTGTTTAAAGCTACTATGAATAGCAGCTAAGAAAACCCATTTGCCACTATTTTCCATAACCTCTGAAGAAACTTTGAGGTTCGCTACTACATCAAACCAGTTCTCAGCTAATATAAAATGTTATGTTACTAATATTTTCCCTTTGTCTACTTACGACATTTGCACCTTACAACTACAAGTGACCTTAACTGCCTTACACAACCAGTCTAAGAATAATCTTTTCCTTTCCTTTCCTTTGTTTGAGGACTAAGGAGGAGGACATCCAACCTACTCCTGAACTGCAGGCTGTAACAGTAATCAGATTTCACCACTGCCTTGAAGTCTTTTTCTTTCAGTATGACTTAATTCACCACATGGAATCGCTTTTTCACCAATTCCTTCACCTAGTTTAGACCATTCAAGAATTATTTTCCAAGTCATGCACGTGATGATGAGTTAACCAGACAAAACCAAACACCCCATTCCCAGATTAGCTTCCAACACATAAAAGCCCCTTCAAGGTCTATATTCTACTCATCAGAAGAAACAACAAAATCCTCCCTATCGCTCCCTCAATGACCAATTTCTCACCAACCAAGGAAAATATACTTTCTACTCTTGCCCATTGCCATCAAATAAAAGCATGTAATCCTAAATCCCACACATCAGGTGAGAGAAAAACAATCGAAACCTCATGCTAAACCTCACATCTATTATTCAAACACATATACCCTTCAGATGTCTACAAAACCTCATGCTTCAGCAAATACAATAGAAACCTTAGTCTCAAAATCTTTTCTTGTCCACTACAATGTTTTGTGCTCAAATACTGTTTTAATTGTCTAGTAATCCGTGACCTGTTCCATGGCTGATGCAATACTTCAAGCAATGATAAGAAAAACATAAAGATCGAAAGAGAAAAATCAAGAAACAGAAAACAAAAACGCCCATTGTGGGGGTATTGAGAAAAGAAAGAAGAACGGTTTGGCAGTTCACAAAAACCCAATCTCGGGTACTAAAAACGAACCCCTAGGGTTCTTGAAATAGCCTAATCAACAGATATATGAGGATTTGACATAGCAAAACCAAAAGAAAAGAACTTAGCGATTCAATGTACGTTTAATCGCTAAGCAAGTATAGAGAAAATTCGCAATTTC
Organism: Rhododendron mucronatum var. ripense; assembly: GCA_019656295.1. NCBI lineage: Eukaryota > Viridiplantae > Streptophyta > Magnoliopsida > Ericales > Ericaceae > Rhododendron > Rhododendron mucronatum. The sequence continues at coordinate 1,758,407 of BPLT01000011.1, forward strand.
TCGGCCTCCTACGTTAGGGTTTCAGAGAGAGAGAGAGAGAGACTCACTGGAGAGCAGTGTCGCAATTCAATCTTCTCGCTCGATCAATTTAGCTTTCTTTGTACTTATTCCGGTCGATTCTCTTTCCGTTTTTCTTGATTTGCTTTCGTATGTGTGTAGCAATTTTTTTGGGAGGCCTTGGAATTGGGCGTCTGCAGTATATAGTAGCCGTTGGAGTTGCAACGGTCAAATTTTGTGCCCTTCGGTATCCCATTATGATTTTTTTCTTTTTTTTCTTTCTTTTTTTTTTTTCCTTTTTTTTTACTTCTCTTCTCATCGTTAATTTAGATGGGGAACCATATTGCCTTTGTATATGGAAATTGATTTTTGCACTCCTCTTTTATCTAAGTACACTTCATTTTTTTGTCTTTATTTATGTAGAACTACAAAATTACCCTTTATACATTTTTTGTTTATTTTTATATAAATCATGCATCTCAGATAATCCTAAAAAATCAATTCAACTTCTACTAGCAGAAAACTAAATCAAAACCGGAAACAGGTCATGTAAGGACTGACCCAAGATAATTGATATCATTTAGGAGGTTTCGAAGTTGAGATTTTAGGAGAGAACAAATTTTTAAATACCAAAAGAATAGAGAGAGAAAGAAGGGAATGACTTCGGTGTCCCCGGTCATTTTGGGGACACCGTAACTTTTGGCATAACAAAACCATTATAAGCATAACCAAATTCATTACAAACATAACCAAAACCATTATAAGCATAACCAAAACCATAACAAGGCATAACTTGGTTGGTTATGCCTTGGTTGATTTTTGGTTATGCCTTGATTGGTTTTTGGTTATGCCTTGGTTATGCCATGTTATGGTTCTATTATACTTGTAATGATTTTTGTTATGCTTGTAAGGGTTCTGTTATGCCAAAAATTACGGTGTCCCTAAAATGACCGGGGACACCATAGCATCATCCGAGAAAGAATGGGGAGAGAGAAGGCCTTGCATTTTGCAACTTATCAGGCTAGCTACTATGACTACAATGAGACCCACTTGAGAATAGTTTCTTGGGTTCTTTCAGCCCAAAACGATATTTGACACCAAAACCCAATAACCACCCGGGTGGCCAATTTATCTAGTTCGACATTTAATGAGTTTGCTTCATTGCCAAGGCCCGCCCATACCTTCCAAAAGAAGAATTTTTTCATACGAGACTTTGTTCTGACTTTAATCACTCTTCATTCATGAATTATGGAAATGGGTCCTAAAGAATATTAGTTGAGGTGCGCGAGGCTGGCCCAGACACCTTGACTTATGAAGAAAAAAAATGCTAAATCTAGAGGAACAAAAGATGTATGTGAGTCGGACTTTTTGATGTGTTGAACTTGAACTTGAACTCGAACATTATGTGTCTTTAATACCAAAATTTCTTGCATTTACAGAAAAAAATACGTAAAAATGCATGTTCGTTTTGGATAACTTCACTTATTCAATAGTCGTACGAAGTGTTGAATCCCCGGCCTTGAGAAGTGATTTTGAATATGGAACTAGGGAAGAGATTTTCGAAACATTTTTGTTGGAAACATGATCGTTTTGCAGTTCTGATTTTTACATACAAATTCCTTTCCCCCATAAGTTCCGTTCGGTTTGAATTTTGAGAGAGATTTTTAAGAATAATGAGTGGAGAGGAATAGATAGGCAAAGTTTATTAGAAATCGTGCGCAAGAATATGGAGACTGCGAAACGAACAAGCCCTAAGTTGCGGGCAAATGAGAAGGGAATATCGTTTAGGAGGACTAAAATATATCTTCCTTCGTATTTTTAAAAATGTTTTATTCAAACTCTTTAATCTTTGGCGCATTTTCACATGACTCACATTTCCTTTGCTTTTTTTGTGGGTTACGACGAGAAAATGGAAAGGTGCAAATATAAACATGCTGTTGTGCGCCATTTCAGGATCTCAAACCAAACACACACGCACAAGAGAATTCAGAGAAAATTTCACTCTATAGAAATCACAAATACAAAGTTAAAAAAACTCCCCGAGAACCAAAACCGGTTCACCACCGGGAGCCACACCGCCCCCTCCCGACCTCACCGCTCAGATCTCACAGAGTCACATTGCTACACCACCTCTATTCTACTACTCCCTCCATCCCTTTTTTTATAGTCTGGTATTCCATTTTAGGCTGTCCCTTAATAAGTGTCTATTTTGTAAAATTAATGGGTAAAAATTTGTGTATTGTCTATTTTGTCTCTAAAAGTATATTCCATTTTGAAAAGTTAGTGAGTAAAAGTGTAATGATTATGGGTAAATAGGAAAAGTGGAGAAAAAAGTTGATATGAAATGTATAATGATTATATTTTTTTGATAAGTTAGAATTACGAAGCAGAATACTTAAAAAGGGACGGGGGAGGACAATAAACCAGTACAAATATGTAGGCCAAAGGAGAGCCTCTCCAACCAACAAAAAGGCAACTCAATCAATGCACTGAATTCCTCTTCCATGCCAGAGCTGTAGCTTCAAGAAGACCTAATGTTCCACGAGGCAAGCCAATGTGTCCACCGACAACCGGGAATTATCCCCTACACTCGCAACTCATTCCACCTGGGTGGAATTCAACACATGCTCATGTCTCCAGAGATACGAATAAAAATCTAATCGTAAGAAAAAAATTCATTTTCCTTGTTGATGTTGGGCCTTCGAGACTTTCACTCTTGTGACATGTGAGAATAGGCGCGCACACACACCACATGGATTTCGGTTGTCCATTGCCAAGATGAAACCTGAGCTATCGGATGCACAATACACCTCGCATTTTGCAACTTACTTTGCTAAGTCATGCAAGTAATTCTTTAAAAACCTCTCACTGCCCCTCTCAATTTTCACTCTGTGTTTGCGCTCTCCATACCTGTTTTCACGAGTTTTAATAGTTGGAAATGTTTTTGAAATAATCACATTATGTAACTTAGGCCATGAGTTCGGCTTGCAAATAGTTTCTCGGGCCTCCTTAAGCCCAGAAAATAATCAACGACACCCAATAATCACCGAGTTCGGCCCCATGTCTTGCTTGACAGCTCCATGAGCATGCCTCGGACTCGGCTCTGGTCCAGCTTCTTGCCGTCCAGTCCGGTCCAATTTTGATAATTTGTGAGCCCTTCTTGGAATCACAAGAATGATCAAAATTATTCACTTTTTTAGAGTTCGTCGAAAACATTGGCCATGTAAAAAATCACATAGATCGGATACTGTTTAATACGACATCAAAATGCATTAATCATATAATAAAAAAGATGTGCAACCCATATAACAGAAGCTTAACACATATGAAAATCCTATCAAATGGGATCAGATCAACGTGAATTTCAGCCTAGACCTATGTTCTCGACGAGCTTTAAAAAGTAAACGGTTTCGATTATTGTTATGAACTCAAAAAGGATCCACAAATGGGCTTCTTCCTGGCCGGTCCAGTGTGAATGTACTACACCCCAATAAGTCCTGGCCAAATTAATTTAAGGGAAAAAAACTGAAATGGTCCCTGTAGTTAAATGTTTGTGTCAACTTGGTCCCTGTAGTTGTAAATGTCTCGATTTATACTCTGTACTTTCCATTTTGTTCCAATTGCTAACTGCCGTTAGTCCTTTTAAATAAAGACAAAAATAAGCTAATAAAGACAAAACTAAACCAATAAGCCAATTTTTTGTCTTTATTCAAAAAAATTGGATTTTGATGGTAATTTTTACTTTTTAGGCTTCTCTCGTCATGACGAAATAATAATTCCGAAAAAATTGACAAAAAAACTAACAAATGTGAAATTTTTTGAATAAGGACGAAAATAAGTCACTTGGCTTATTTAGTCTAATAACCCCTGAGTTTATGTAATAGTCTGACTTTTGGACATGGTTCTTTATCATGTTGTGATTTTTGGATCTATATTATGTTGTGATTTTTGAACATGGTTCTATATGCATTTTCAGTACTGTGCAGAAAAATAAAGCATCTTAGACAATACCAGTGGTTATGTTGTCTCATGACTGATCATGAAAATGCTGAATTAGAGGGAAACTTTTTCAGAAAACTATAGATAAATTTCTTCTCAGGTGCCTCTATATCAATAGAGAATGGAAGAATGAAATGTGTTTTGGTTCAGAGGTATATTAGGTAAACCTGTGCAAAAAATTCGTCCGCTTGCGGACCCGACCCGAAGGGTCCCGGGTGGGGTCAAATATGTGCTTCGGATGGGTACGGGTTCATTTTCTGTTAAAAATTAGATTTGGGTTTGGGTCCGGATTCGTGCGTTTCTTACTCGACTCGACCAATTCATAAAAATTAATTCGATTTTTAGTTGGACCCGACCAGACCCAACGTAAAGAATCGGGATCGCGGATGTTTCTTACCCCTTTTCGGTTCAGTTTGCGGGTCTAAAACATTTATTATCCGCCATGTCGGGTCGGGGGGTCAAACCTGACCGCCCAACCCGTGCACACCCCTAATATTAGGGCAATAGGGAATGAGAGAATTATTGTTTTAACCCCCAAAAAAGGAGCCATTTGATTTTGCTGTTAAAATGACTAACGGCGGAATAACGGCGGTTAGTAATTGGACCAAGTTGGAACAACATAGAAAGTATAGAGTGTAAATTGAGCCAATTACAGCTACATGGACCAAGTTGACACAAACACTTAACTATATGGACCATTTCAATTTTTTCCCGTTAATTTAACAAACCCGTTGCCCCACAAGGTCCTGTACATAATTTTTGTCACAAAAATACTCTCTCTCTCTCTCTCTCTCTCTCTCTCCCCGGTGCGTGTATGCGTGTCACTCTTCCGTGCGTGTTCCCACTTTCTCTTCCTTCCAGTAAAGATATAAGTACCGACTGGGCCGGGAGGGAAATCGTACCGATCGGCCAAGCCGGGCAGTCTCCGGCCACTGGATGGCCGACCGAGCCGTCCAAAAATTCTAAAAAAAAAAATCAAGGGGCCCAGCGTGGAAATTAAAGGCATCCGAGGTGCGTAGGATACTTGATCCGAGCACCCCTTTTTCGTATATATATGTATATACGTGTATATACATGAAAAGGGTGTTCAGATTAAGTACCTTACACACTTCGGATGCTGTTTATTCCTGCTCTACACCCCTCGGTTTTGTTTTTTAGAATATTTGGACGGCTCGGATCGGCCATCTGGTGGCCGGAGACGGCCCGATGGCCGGTCAATACGATTTCCCTCCCCGGTGGTCGGTACAAAATGAAGCACTCCCTTTCTCTTCCCAGCATGTATGCGTGTCTTGTCTTTCTCAACAAAACCCCTGCTCATGAAATGACAAACTAAAAAGGCCCTGCTCTCTTTTCTTTTACTCCGTATTCTGCACGTTCTGCACATTCTAGTGGCTGAGCCAGACTACGACCACCGCACCACATCTGCTTTTTGAATCTATAGAGGCGAAAATTACGAAATTGAACAATTTTGTTTTTACAAATTCAAAAAATATAAAATATACCTACTGATATTCGTTAGAACTGATTTTTTACCGGACTCCATAAAATATTATTTTAAAATTTATGAACATTTTTCTGTATTTTTATAAGGCTCGAAATAGATCCCAATAACCTTCCGGTGGACCGATAATGCAGTGTACCTGGCCTTTCTGTGATTTTTTTGACCTTTTCAAACTAGTTTGGCCGTTCAAATCAAAAGGTAAAGAAGAACCTGTTCTATTGGAAATTTCCCTGTGCCTGTGCAGCGTCCCTGTCTCTTCTTTTTTATTACTGTACTAGTGTTAACACGTGCCTACGGCACTACGCATCCTTGTTGGAAGGGGATGACAGTAGTGTGATTTAGGTGAAAATCATGGGCACTTAGTCTGGATGTGGGAGGATGCACTACAGCCTTTGGATCAAATGAATCTAAGCCGTTCTAACAATTTGTCCCCACAACCTTCTGTTTTATAATAAAGATTTCTTATCTATCTTTTGGTGTCTAAAATTTGTATTCTTCTAGATTTCTACTGAAAAAATATTAATTTAATAATTAAAAGTATGAATTTTTTTAATTAACACTATTAATTTAACAATTAACAGTATTTTTCACAATTAACAGTGTTAATTAACGGTATTAAAATTATCAATTGTTATTCATAATTAATAGTATAAATTTACAATTAATATTGTTAAACTAACAATTAGCAATTCATATAACACATGCCCCATACACAATTCACACATCATAAAATATTACTACTTATAGCGTAATTTTTTCCTTTTTAAATTGAATAATGCAAAAAAATAAAAAAATAATAACGTACTCCTCAAAAATTAATTTTTTCTACACAATTTTATATTCTTTTTTTAAAGGCACAATTTTATATTCAATATTGGTGTTTTTGGATAGATCTCATCAAGTAGATTTTCAAAAATATAAATTTTATAAAAAAAAACAGACATATATAATAAGAGTTATAGCATTTTAAAGTTACAGTGCAAAAGTAAAAAATAGGAGGCTACATCAAAAACTAATAATTTTCTCCATAAATAATATCACCTTCAATATTGTACTTGTTTGGTAAACCTCGTTAAGTAGATTTTAGGAACCCCTTTTTTTTTTTTTTTCAAATTTTGATATATAAAATAAAAATTATTTCATTTATAAAATTTAAAATAAAAAGTGAAAAGAGAGTGACAAAAAAAGAGAGAGAGGAGAGAGAGACACGAAACTGATGAGAGAAAGTGGTTGTGTTTCTCTTATATGCAAAAATCTATTTTGAGACGATCATCTGGATGAATGCCTAACTGTAACATGTGCTGTCTTTATTTTTTATTGGAGAATTAGTGTATGCATCTTTTTGCGCAAGCATGTATTGGCAGAAGAGAGACGCGCACATGTGCTTTAATTAGGCTAAATTTGTTAAATTACACACGAAAGAGCTATAAGGCAGTACACTTACGCAGCGCATAGGGCTTAGTTGGCTATATAAACTTCAAATTTAGGACCGACCTGTCATCTTCTCTGCATAAAAGTTGTTGAAATTGGACAGCGAACTAGACTAGAGCGGAGTCCATTTGCCTCATGGCGGGGGGCCCACTTATGCCAACTCTATTAAAAAGCAATTATTCTATGATCACACCCATATTCACACTCAAATACACACAAGTGTATTAGCCCCACTCATACTGCAGACTCTAATGTGTATATATGGGTGTGGTCCTGTGGAGGTAGAATTACTCATTAAAAAGAAGCTTCTAATCCAAAATGGGTTTGCAACTTTCGTCCTGCGTACGAAAGTGTGATCTTTTTTTTGTCGAACAACTTGTGGGGACGATGATAAGCACCAAACAGGGGTCGTGACAGAAGAGAAGATCTTAGCGCTGGCTTTGTTCGGTTCCTTTTTTAGTTTTAGTTTTAGTTTTAGTTTTGTTTCCAATCATTACTTTACTTCTTTCTCCAATCATTACCCTATTTTTTCAATTATTACTTTCTCATCTCTCTCTATCTCTCTCCAATCATTACCCCTATTTTCAATAATTATTCTATTTCTCTCTCCACCCACTACCAAAACTAAACTAAACTAAACTCTCAACCAAACACAACCGCTAGCATCTTTTTGAGAACTTCACCCGCTCACTTCTGACCATCCATCATCACCCACCTTTTAGCGATCAAATCTAATAACCGCTGTGGGTTCCCGAGCATCATGTATTGAATATTGATGGTGCGGAGATCGGTTTTATGGACACTTTTCGTGGCCCTGCACAAAGGTTTGAACCGTTCTGTATTTTTGAAATCTATTTCTTGTACCTTTCAAAACTGAACAATCTGCCCATCAACAGAAATTCACTTCTTAATGCTTTGTTCTTTTTGAAACTTTTTCAAAAAATTCCCTCTAGATTCTTTGTACTTTCAACATTTCTCTCTCTATCTCTCTCCACTCATTATTCCTGAAAATCCCTTTTTCGCTATCTAAATACTTAATCAAGCAAAATAAAAGGAATATAAAAGCGATAAACAATGAACAATATCGAACACAAGGATATACGTGGAAAAACCCCTTAAATGGGTAAAAAACCACGGGAAGGAAATCATGCACTATAACTCATTGTACGGTTACAAACAAACCTATACTTACAACCTAGAATCGCTCTCGGTTGACCAAGGTTGATTGCCGAATCACTCGTTCACCGCACCCAGTGCTTGACCGCCGCTGCCTTGAATCACTCAAGCCTTCCGAGATACTTCCAGAATCCACCGGAAGAACAAATCACTCAATAAAATCAGAGTTTGAAAAGAGCTCTTGGAGTTATTTTGAAAGGTTCATGATCACCGAATCATGTGTAACTCCAAGAGGTCAAAACCAGTCACCATTAGATGTTTCTCGATATTTAGTGACAAAAGCAAAACAGCTCTGATATCTCCAGCCCTTTGAAAAGCCAGCCAAGCCGCAAATAAATAGAGACCGCTGACGAAAAACGAAGATTGCTCGAGCACGGCAAATAACTGTCTTTAAATTGCTTGAGCACTGTGACTGAAAACATTTCCATATAACTACCCACGTGTTTTTCTTCTTTCCTGCACGAAATTATCTTGCCAAAAAGGAATCCTACCAATCTAGTTTCCTTTGCCATCCTTACTCAATCAATTACAAATTGCAATTGGTAGCCTTTCCTAAAACAAAAACTCTAAAAACAATAAGCTACCGCATAATTAATGGGATACAAATCAAGAGAGATTTTGTCATGGGATTTGCCAAAATATGGACCTTACAATCTCCCCCTTTGGCACTTCCATGACAAAACAAGCATAGCATGATTAACCTATTTCTTAATAGATGGAGCACAATTGAGAAAAGCTGCAGGCACAAATCTGGAAAAAATAATTGGATCGGTTAATCAATAAATTACTCCCCCTTTTTGTCACGGAATGACAAAGGTAGAGCACATAGAAAGAAACACTTAATTAAACCACGGAAGTGATAGATAATAATAGCCATGGAAAAGATGAAACCAAGTTAGTCAGACTAAAGAGGTCGAGAAAGCAACACCATAAAAACATAAGTCCAGAGAACATTCGCAAAAGGCCACATCGAGCAATTAGTATAACATAAGTTATCTGAGCTGCAAATAGGGAACTATTGAGGAGAACGGGTGGAAGTGAGGAGACTCCTCATCTCGGCCAAGAATGTGGCAAACCAATGGCCTCTAGCTAAGTTTTCCCACTCCTATTTTTTAAGCCAATCGACAACTTCGTGATTACCTCAGAAGAAGGATAGCCCACTACCTTAGAGCCCAAAACAAAACGGAAGATTTTTTTATATGACTAAAAACACTCGGTTTATTTTCTAAAAAATCCCGGGAAGACAAACACATGGATCCAGAGATGAATATTCAACCATGAGAAGCAATAAATGTCACGACAAGTTTTTGAAATGCATGAGAAAACTTGTATGTATCCCAAGCATGAAAAAATCTGGAATTAAGTACAACATGCAATATGAGACCATGACAATAGTGGGTGTGTGACACGTCAGAAATACTAAGACCACCATATCTGGATACAAGATTTCTCGTGTTCCATGAGAATGGGAACACCATTCCTGCCACGAAGTCAAACCAGGCATGATGACACAAATGACATCTCGAAGGCTTAGAAATAACTTCCCCTCAAACGGTTAAATACTCCCCCTCAACCAATGAGTATTTTTGTCGAATCAATGTTTATTGAATCTTCCAAACAAATACACGTGTTTTTATATTTTTACCCCACTGCCTTTTGACACGAATATTGGAAATAAGAGTACCTCACACCCAATCCCCGGTTACTAAGCGAGTGGTCCAACACGGATGCCTTCTCAAAGTTTATCCATTTTGTGACACGAACGCTCAGAGGGAGAGTACCTCACCCCAATCGTCCGGTACTCGATGAACGCCCGGATAAGCATTAAGATCTCACAAATAGACTTTTGTCTTTCTTATATGTTTTTGTCCCTTTTTTTTTTTTTAAAACGAAACTTAGAGAACACTGTATCCAACCAAGATGCCAAAAGGTCAATCGCCGAGGAACAAAGTGAGACATTCCAATGGACAGGAGAACCAACTATCCAATATGAATAATCTCTCTAATCCTGACGTGTAAATGTGGTGATCATGGAATCATAAGACATGATGCAATGAAAATCCGAATATAGCGCATGAGTGGATACCAACAAGTAAGACGCATGCATTTAAAAAAATTGCATTTATGTGAAACCCATGGATTATCACTCACAACTGAAACACATGCTATGTCCAACGTGGAATTGTAGGTTTTTGTTTTTGTTTTTTTTTTAAAATGGTAAATCAAAGAAACGAGCATCAAAATTAAAAAATAAAAAAAAACACACACACTAGACTACTTGACTGAAAGAAAAGCTAATAGCAATAATAGAAACGGAAAAAACCAACTCAATCAAGGAGACATAGCCCGACCGAATGTATCGCTAGACATATGACGTGAATAACCACCATTGAGATTCCACATGTTAATCTTTCTAGCCTTAGAAACCGTATTAGTAGCAAGACAATGCAAATCACATCTCCTTACCCATATGGGTTTGGTCTTCACCTGCGAGCTCTCGCTCTGACCGATAGATATATGTCTAGGATTCATGTTTATAGTGTGGTCATCATTATATCTAACAGGTCTAGGCATTTGTCCATTGTTCCACCTAGGGGCAAAGTTATCACAAGACCTTTTTTTGTTAGTGGCATAAAAATGTTTAGCGGCGGGATAGCCATGCAATTTAAAGCAGTTTGGTCTAATATGACCCTTAACTTGACAATAGTGACATGTTGGAATAAATTTAGCAAAATTGTCATGTCTAATACTATATACCTTTCCAATCACATTTTTAGCCGTTTCAATACTATGGGGTTTCAGCATTACCTTCTTTGATTCCAACTCATATGGTTTACCTCCGACTATTTTTGAGGACGAAGCTTCATAAAATCCAAGCCCTGTTTTGTCACTCATTGGCCTTTGAACATCAAGAATTTCGTCTAACTTCTTGGAACCTGTATTCAAACGCTCAAATAGAATATTAGCATTATCAATTTTAATATTTAATGACTCTATTTTATCTTCCAACGCAGCGTTTAAATCAATCAAGACTTTGTTCTTTTCTCGAAGACTCTCAACCTCCTTACTCAAATTTTCTTTCTCGCTAGTGACATTGCTCAAAAAACCTTGCAACTCTTCCACTTGTTTTTTAGCTATCACTAACTCCTTGTTAGAATTATTATAATTCTTAGCCATTTTCAAATTTGACTCATTAATCTTAATACTCTCCTTAAACAGCATATTGTAGGACTGTTTTAGCTCATCAAAACTAAACTCCTCATCACTTCCCTCATTCTCACTATTGGCTAAGGATTCATGATCACTAAGGTTTGACTGTAAAGAAGCCCCAAACGCCATAAAGTTCGTGTGATCAACTTGTTCTTCTTCAGAGTTATTAGACTCACTATCATCATCCCAAGTTATATTGGCCTTAAAATTAGTCTTCTTCTTCAATTTGTTAATACATTCATGAGCTAAGTGACCATATCCTTGACACTCATAACACCTTGGCCCTACCGGAGGTCCTTTATTCCCCTTCTTTTCTTTAGCACTAGAAGACTCACTTTTTTTTTTGTTTTCAAATTTCTTATTCCCATCACCTTTAGTCATTTTCTTTTTAAAAAATTGTTTGAAGTTTTTGGTAAATATATCCAGAGCTTCAAGGTCATACTCATCATCACAGTCTGATTCCCTAGACTCGCTTTGAGAGCTTGCAAAAGCAATCGATGGTTTAACTTTAGATTTTAGAGACTCGGGTTGTAACATATCAGCTTCATAAGTTTGGAGAATACCTACCACTTCTTCAACAGATTTTTCATTGAGTTTACGTTTGCCCTCAAGCATAGTGACCTTTGTCTTAAACCGTTCAGGCAAGGATCTCAATATTTTTTTAATCACCCTAAAAGGAGGAATAGGCTCACCGAGGGTTTCACAACTATTGACGATAGCGATCAATTTAGAGTAGAATTCATTAAAATTTTCATCCTCTTGCATCCTAATTATCTCAAATTCAGTAGTGAGCCTCTGTAACTTAGATTGTTTAACAACATCCGTTCCCTCATGACAAGTTACTAAAATATCCCACGCTTCTTTTGCAATCTCGCAATTTGCAATCTTACGATGCTCATTAACATCAACAGCACTAAATAAAATATCCAAGGCACGATTATTAGCCTGTAAAGCAGCCTTTTCCTCGCGAGACAATTCAGCAGTAAGTTTAGGAACCTGTTTTTCTTCTACTTTTTTCGTGGGATGGCTATACCCTCCGATGCAAGAATTCCAAATTTCCTCATCCACAGATCTCATGATAGCTTTTATTCTAGATTTCCAATAGTCAAAATTTTCACTATCCAAAATAGGTGTTCGACTCGACGGATGATTCATGTTATTGTTCATGTTCATTATTGCTATAGATCCGCTCTAGGAAGAAATCCAACAATTAATGAGCGACCCGCTCTGATACCAATTGAAAATCCCTTTTTCGCTATCTAAATACTTAATCAAGCAAAATAAAAGGAATATAAAAGCGATAAACAATGAACAATATCGAACACAAGGATATACGTGGAAAAACCCCTTAAATGGGTAAAAAACCACGGGAAGGAAATCATGCACTATAACTCATTGTACGGTTACAAACAAACCTATACTTACAACCTAGAATCGCTCTCGGTTGACCAAGGTTGATTGCCGAATCACTCGTTCACCGCACCCAGTGCTTGACCGCCGCTGCCTTGAATCACTCAAGCCTTCCGAGATACTTCCAGAATCCACCGGAAGAACAAATCACTCAATAAAATCAGAGTTTGAAAAGAGCTCTTGGAGTTATTTTGAAAGGTTCATGATCACCGAATCATGTGTAACTCCAAGAGGTCAAAACCAGTCACCATTAGATGTTTCTCGATATTTAGTGACAAAAGCAAAACAGCTCTGATATCTCCAGCCCTTTGAAAAGCCAGCCAAGCCGCAAATAAATAGAGACCGCTGACGAAAAACGAAGATTGCTCGAGCACGGCAAATAACTGTCTTTAAATTGCTTGAGCACTGTGACTGAAAACATTTCCATATAACTACCCACGTGTTTTTCTTCTTTCCTGCACGAAATTATCTTGCCAAAAAGGAATCCTACCAATCTAGTTTCCTTTGCCATCCTTACTCAATCAATTACAAATTGCAATTGGTAGCCTTTCCTAAAACAAAAACTCTAAAAACAATAAGCTACCGCATAATTAATGGGATACAAATCAAGAGAGATTTTGTCATGGGATTTGCCAAAATATGGACCTTACAATTCCTACCATTTTTCAAAAAGAATTTCAAATTTCAATCCAAACAAAGCAAATTTTTTTAAAACTAGTTGAGTTTGACTTGATTATATTCTACTGATGTTAATTATTCAAACTTGACATGCTGACAATAGCCCCACTCTTCTCAAACTTAGCTCAAGCAGTCAAGCTTAAAGGCAAATTTAAATTGAGAAGTCCGTAAATCATTAACAAAAGTCAAATTACTGAAAAACACGATTGAAGTTTAAACCAATCAAAGGGAAAGTTCCAAATTTGGACAAGCAAACAAAGAATATACATATTAATAAACAAAGATGTACAACGTGCCCGGAAAGACCATATAATTTTTTATTTTTTCTTGGGAACACAAACATATCATATTATATATCAAAAATTCTACGGAGTGTGTGGGACTCTTGTGTTTTGTGAGAGGATGTGTATTTAGGTGTGGTTGTAGCATCTCTCATCATATATTATATAAGAAAGCAAAGTATAAAAGAATACTATCTGTTCGAAAATTAAAAAAAAAAACAAAATACTAGGAGTAGAAAAATACAAAAAAAAAAAATCGTTTGAAACCAAAACAAATTGGGGATGGTGCTATGCAGTGGTATGCTCAGCATGGTGCTGCGCACCTCTGAGCCATTAGATCATGCATCCAACAGCTCAGATCTCATCTTGACAATAAACGGTTTTCAATTATTAGTTGCTGAAATAAGATTCAAGCCGTCGAACACACGATCCGATAGCTCAGAAATACATAGCACGGTACTATGTATCTCACTACACAACACTAACATGAAGCCGGAGCGAAGCAGAGAGGCAAGGCAGGGAAAGATCATAATTGTGTGGGAAAATTAGGTGGCGCTGTTGGTTGCAAGGGGATGTAACGTGGTCACTCCCTCCTTCACTCATCCTACCTACTAGTCATGCGCATATATAACGCTACTAATGTTCATTTCGGATGGCAGATTTTTATTTTTACTAAATTCGGATTCCTCGGTTGGGTTTAATAAAAGAAATTCTGACAATATACTAGTATAATTATTTATTCCACACATCAATAATAGTGATAAATTTTCTTTAATTGTCACTTATCTGAAACAACTTTCGCATCTCAATTAATTTAGAACTCTAAATTTCCGTTTGACCAAAAATAAAATAAAATTTAGAACTCTCAAGTTTACGATTAAACAAATTTTTAAGAGCAACTCTAACCAAGTTTTGTAGTTCCAATTCTCTATATTGAGAAGAAATTTTGTAATTTATCCTTTATTTTTTTCTTAATTTATTTTTTTTGTATTTTCTAGGAACTTATCGTTCATTTTAGAGACTGGTCTCCAAATATACTTGCAAGTCTCCATTTTGAAGACCAAATCTCTAAAATAAAAAATTAGGAGTACAAAAGAATCCTCCAAAAAAATTCGTAAAATACAAAAAAAAAAATTAAAAAAAGAAGGTAAATTACAAATCTCCATTAATATATAGATTTGGAACATTATATTTTGGATATGACTCAGGTAGCGAAGATGGCAGTTAACAACCATTCCAGATGCAGAAAGAAAGACTGACTCAGGCTCCTCCCATTACACGCAAAAGCAACCGAGACAGAAAGAGCAAAAAAGTAAGCATCAACGTGAACTCGGAGTTACTCTAATGAACATATAAGGCTCATTCTCGAAAGAGAAATAATTATTTATCTTTTAATAAGGTAATTTTAAAGTAAAAAATTATGTGCTTATGTAAATAATTTTTTTAAATATGGATATTATGAAATAGATCTCATTGAGATATTTTATACGACATAAAAAAAATTAAAAATTTATATTATTTAGAAATATAAAATAAATACATATTTTTAAAGAAAATGTTCTTAAACGAGACCAAAGTCTCCGTGGAGTCCCTATAAAATTTGAGGAGTGCTAGGTACAAAGAAAATTGACAAAGAAAAGACTCTTACAGTATACATGAATGGCCTAGATTCATTGTACAGTGCATCTGAGCCGTTCATGTACACTTTAAGGGTCTTTTCTTTGTCTATTTTCTTTGTACGTAGCATTTCTCATAAAATTTTCAACACTAGAAATGTACGCCTCAGTCCTAACCACGTTTGACTTTTCGAGGGAAGAGCGCGAAGCATATTTCTCCAAACGTCGGTTTCGGACCCGGCGACGCAGTCCTACGCGCCATTCGCCTGAGAATGGACGCGCCGCTGCTCACTAGCACCTCCGGCGAGGTCGAGCTGATCGACGGCAACGGAGACTACCGGTCAGTGAAGAGCTTCAGAGAGCTGAAATCAATGTGTTGGATAGAGACGGTGAAGCTATGGAAAATCACGGTTCCGATAGCGGTGACGATTCTCTCTATGTACGGAATTAACTCCGTTACTAGCATCTTCGCCGGCCACATCAGTGATGTTGCGCTTTCCGCCGTTTCAATATCTCTCTCCGTCATTGGTACCTTCTCTTTCGGTTTCATGGTTAGCCTCTCTCTCTCTCTCTCCCTCTCTCTCTCTCTCTCTATATATATATATATATCCTTGTATGTAAGTACGCATGTGTGTATAGAGCACGGTAGCTGTACTATGTATGGAAGTACGTAAACAGATTGATAAAGTCTATGCTGCAGGAAAAATTTCCCTGAAAATGTCCGTATAAATGAAATTAATTGTCGAGGTTGTAAATACCAGTATACAGCAGCAACAGTAGCAGCAGCGAGGAGAAGTTTGCAGAAAGTATATTCAATAATCTCAGCCACCAAATAACATCAAACTTATATCTAGGGTACAAGAGTTCTATATTTACATAAGAGCCCCTAAACTATTACAAGAAATACAATAAGAGTACACTAGTTTCCACACTCCCCTTCAAACTGAGGCTGTTTCACTAGCATCAGTTTGTCAACAAGATATTCATGTCGAGCCAGAGTCATTGCCTTGGTAAAAATATCAGCATGTTGGTGTTCGGCGGCAACATGGGGTAGTGTAATCTCACCATCCAAATATTTGTCACGAATCAAATGGTAATCTACTTCAATGTGCTTCGTATGCTCATGAAATACCGGATTGGACACGATACGGATAGCACTGATATTATCTCCAAAGAGTGGTGTCGGAGATTGAATAGGGACACCTAATTCTCGCAGAAGACCCCGAAGCCAGGTGATCTCACTACATGATGAGGACATTGCTCTATACTCTGCTTCAGCGGAAGACTTAGAAATGGTGTGTTGTTTCTTACATTTCCATGAGACAAGCGAATCGCCAAGAAATACACACCAACCGGTAGTGGAGCAACGAATAGTAGGGCACCCGGCCCAATCAACATCAACATAGGCCCGCAATTCCATAGAAGATTGAGAGGCAAAGAATAATCCTCTTGAAACAATGTTTCGAAGATATCGAACAATTCGATGAACAACATTAAGATGAACATGACACGGATGAGCAACAAATTGACTGACAATATGTACTGCATAAGAGATATCCGGTCGAGTCATAGTAAGGTAGATAAGGCGACCAACAAGCTGACGATAATAAGTCGGATCTGGAAGCTTATTACCATCATCTGGTTTATACTTAACATTCATCTCCATAGGAGTATCCACAAATTTTTCATATGTTAAAGCATCCAACTCCAAACCAATTGGCAAAGAGTGGAGAGGCCGCCCAGGTTCATATACTAGTTTTTGGAGGAGATAATTAACCGATGTGGGACAAATCCCAACACTCCTCCGCACGTGCGAACCCTTATTCGCACGTAGAGAGGTCAACAAAGGATCCGGAACACACGGATCACAATGAAACAAAGTGCAACTGTGGCACAAACAAAGGAAAAAAACCTTCGAAAATCTAGCTCTGATACCATGTAAATACCAGTATATAGCAGCAGCGAGAAGAAGTTTGCAGAAAGTATATTCAATAATCTCAGCCACCAAATAACGGCAAACTTATATCTCGGCTACAAGAGTTCTATATTTACATAAGAGCCTTTAAACTATTACAAGAAATACAATAAGAGTACACTAGTTTCCATAGATGTGTATTTTAATGTGTAGGGACTCAAGATCCAAGTGAATCTCAACCATTAGTTTCACTTTCGATGACATATTCGGGAAAACATTTCACGGATTCTAGCATTGCTGAGACAGTTTAGATCATCCCTGACCCATTTTTTTAAACCCAAATTTGGGTCAAAAGCTGTATTTGGGCATGTATTCTTCAATGGTTGTCTTGGGTAAATCTGTATTGTTCAATGCTATATCCGTTTTTTTACTCAAAACCTAATGGCTAATGTTTTTTAGACTTTCCCTGCAAAATATATTTCAAAAATGCACACTCGTAAACAAGAAAGTGAAGATAGATTGTGAGGCAAAAAGGTATCGATACGGGTCTCCTCTCATTTTAGGTAAGAAAAAGGGTAGAACACAAAATGGGTAGTCAAAAGTATATGTCATTAGAGATGAGTTTTTAAGTGGTTATACTCAAGTTTTGGGTAAGAAAAAGGGGTAAGGATTGTAGATGCTTAAAATAAGGGTAAGGATGTACCATTTAACGTAAAAAATCGTACCGGAAGACAAAATATGAATGTGACAAGAATAGTGAGATGAAGTTTCGAAGTGTTTTTTGTTTAATGAAAAACAGAGAGAGAGAGAGAGAGAGAGAGAGAGAGTATTAGTGGCCGAGGCCGAGGTGAATTTCGGTGAGATTTTTCTAAAAATTTTCCAAAGAAAAAAAGAGAAATAATCTGTTGTGTGTCGTGCGCACGCTTGTATATTGTGTACATAGAATAAAGCAGAATGTGGATCTGGTGTTCGATTTGTTTAGCAGTTTATCATTAGACAAAGGAAAATAATTTTGTTCACCCTCCTTTTAAAGAGGATGGACATTACCCTGTGATTGGTGGCATTGTGTTAGTTTGTAGGGGCTTAGATATTGTTTAGAATTGCCTCTACTTTTAGATTATGGGCTAAAAGAAGTGAGAAAACTCAGAATTTTTTTGATGGACATAATTACAATTTTTTCTTTTAATGATTTTTAGGTTATAGAACTGTCAATAATCGGCTATGTAGGCACTTTAACTCATCTTCGAGCAAATTATTAGGTGTTTTTCCTGATGTAATCACAGTTACTTGACCAAATATTTGATGTCCATGAGGTTGGCGATCCGTTCGTCTCTCCTCTAGTTGGATCCAAACTTACTCTCCATCAGTCCATTGTCTTCCTGGGATCTGCCTGTAATCGCCGTTGGCTGTGTTATGCCAGAGGGCAGTCCGATGCTTTACCTAGACTCTGGGAAAGAAGGGCAAGTGCAATACTAAACTAGGAACGGCTTAGTTTCTATAGAGAGTTTGTACTAGCTCCCAGGCACGAGTCCCGTGATGTCACCCATAACCGCTTCCCGTTGGCAACGTCATGCATGACGCTCGGAGTTCATGTGGCCGTACGTACGTGTTCATGCCTTGCCACCTAGAAGCCATGTAGATACTTTTTGGCAGTTGAGTCACTGTTTGGGCGGGCATACTCTTGTCCGGCCCAGCCCTACGGTACCCACTCAAACTGGATTCGTATGTCATGGGCTCCTTCGCACGGATGGCCATCCAACCCGGCCCACATGCTATTCGGCTACAGTGAGCCCAGGGAGTGGGCAACCCTTATTGTCAAGCATGATTCTTACTCGAATTGCAGTTCTTTATTTAGATTTTAGGAATCCTACCCCTCTTCTCTATACAGGTCTCACATATGCTCAAATTCTAGAGACTGTAGATTCATAACATCTTACTAAGATGTCTAGATTCCTAAAATGTTTCACAATTATTTGTTGAGATATTCGTAAAATCTGTCGAGGGTAAAGTGAGAATGCTATTTGTTCACGTAGTAGTTAAGATATCGTTTGATTGGAAGGTTTCTGAGGACTGTCTAGTATTTTCTGTTGCACGAGCCAGCTCAAATTTTCTTCTAGAACTCCTAAATGCTCTTTGGATTTTGGAGGGAAGGGAAAATGTAAAAGAAACTATAAGAAGTTGTGAGCTAAATTCATTTACTTTGGTTTCCTATTGTTTTCTCCATAAATGCATAATCAAAACACCATCAAATTTTATCAAATCAGAGCACTAATCGATACCAAACCCATATGGTGTGTTCAATAAATAAGGATTATATTCTGTTCGATGTGCTAGGTTTAGTTTCATCTTTTACCTTTAGCAATAGAGAAAAACACATACTGGCAAATACAGTACTTTTGGAACACTGCAACATTGCATTTAAGAGCATTTTTTCTCTTCTAACATCATTGGTAACTTGCATTCTGATGAATAATCACGAATTTCTGATAAATTTTCTGATATTGTAGCTTGGTATGGGGAGTGCATTAGAGACACTGTGCGGCCAAGCTTTTGGTGCAGGACAAGTGCATATGTTAGGCGTATACATGCAGCGCTCATGGATAATCCTATCAATCACTTGTATAATTCTCTTGCCGATTTACATATTTGCCACCCCAGTTTTAAAGCTCCTCGGTCAAGAAGACGAGATTGCAAATCTTGCTGGTGAATTCACTCTCCTAGTCATCCCCCAGTTGTTTTCGCTTGCTATCAGTTTCCCCACCCAAAAGTTCCTTCAGGCCCAAAGCAAGAATAAAGTGCTTGCGTGTATTGGGCTCGTGAGCATAGTAGTGCACATTGGACTGCTTTGGCTATTGATTATTGGGCTTGGGTTGGGAACCACTGGTGCAGCCATAGCGTTTGATGTCTCAAATTGGGCAGCTACGGTGGCTCAAGTAGTTTATGTTGTGGGGTGGTGTAAGGAGGGTTGGCATGGGTTGTCGTGGGCTGCATTCAATGATATTTGGGCCTTTGTTAGGCTATCTCTTGCCTCTGCTGTGATGCTATGCTTAGAGATTTGGTATTTTATGAGTATTATTATCCTCACCGGTCATCTTGATAATGCAGTGCTTGCGGTTGGGTCCCTTTCTATTTGGTGAGATGAGTTTACTTTTGAATATTCTTTTTTTGTTCAACTTGCTTTGGGATTCTAACAGTTACTACCTATCTATTTCTTGCACTTTTTAAGATTGTACTCACTTTGTAAAGGGGTGTCTAAATTCTAAGACAAATTAACAAAGTTGAGAAGAAATGCTCAAATCAATAACATGTTCTGAGAAAATCGGCTTATAGTTCGAGAGTACTTTCTAGGGGTCTACACAATTATCGTGAAGTGTAGATTGCTGAGATTGGCCAGGCTTTGATGTAATTGCTTTCTGCCTGTTTCCCTGATTCACATTGTTAATATCTTCTAATACTCTTGGTTTCATCTTTCAGCTTGAATATTAATGGATACGAAGCTATGATATTCATCGGGATAAATGCTGCTATAAGGTAAGAAAATAAGACATTCATCCATATCTCATGATGCCCTGGGACTATTACTCCTAGGCAGATGCATATATACAGCGAAGGAGAGAGGGTCAGTTTCAAGAGACAAAATTGGAATTTTAATACTTACATTAAGTAGTTATTCGTAGAATTTGTCAAAGTGGCACGAACTTTCTTCTATTCCAGTGGCTATACTTTTGCCTAAAAAGTGAGATTGTGGAGCTTTTTATATCTCTTGTTAATAGTTGTTATTGTTGTTTTTGTGGTTGTTCTGGGATTTAGAGGTGCACGAGCTTATCCGCAAGATTAATGTTGCACTAGAAATTTGCAAGTGTAGAGAGACTTTAGCATAGTGTTCGGGTAATGGGTTTTTTGGAAGTTCAGTCTTTATTTTCACTTCATTCCTTTTTGCTTCTTCAGTGTTCGCGTATCTAATGAGCTTGGTATGGGACATCCAAGAGCAGCCAAGTACTCCGTCTACGTTACAGTTTCTCAGTCCTTGGTCATTGGAATTTTCTTTATGGTTCTCATATTGGCAACTCGAGACTATTTTGCTATCATTTTTACAAGCAGCAAAGATATGCAAGAAGCCGTTGCTGACTTAGCATACCTTCTCGGTTTTACCATGGTTCTTAACAGTGTCCAGCCTGTGATATCAGGTATTGGTTTCCAGCAATCCATATCAGATGATAACATCTTCATTACACATTTTTAGATATGTCTACATTTACAAGAATACAAAAACAAATGTTTGCTGATTTTCAGGTGTTGCGGTTGGGGGTGGATGGCAAGCTCTGGTAGCTTACATCAACTTGGGATGCTATTACATATTTGGCCTCCCATTTGGATACTTTCTTGGTTATGCATTAGATATGGGAGTGAAGGTAGAGATTTTATCTCTTATTTCCACTACCAAGTCTACCTACACGATATAAATCCAGCACTTCCACTCTATGTTTGATTGTTTCTATAATGGGTTTTTGGAGAGAGAGTTTTAATAAATTTTTATTTTGTTTCCAAATACACGTCATCTTTTTTCACTCTTCATTCCTCCTTGCACAAATACATGATCAAACCACAGCCTTCGTAGAATGTTTTCAGGATCATTGATATTTTAGCAAGAGGCTTGATTTGAGTTTCTGGTTTTGAACTATGTCTTCAGCTCTCATCTGTTGCTTTGAAATTGCTGGATATTTCCGGTTTACTTTCAGCCCCACGGTTTATTTACCTCGCCACTTCTTGTGAAATCCTATGCTTGTATGTTCTTGATTATAGGGACTTTGGTCGGGAATGATAGCGGGAACAGCACTGCAGACACTGATCCTACTTTTTGTGCTTTACAGAACCAACTGGAACAAGGAGGTAACATTTCAAAAGAGCCTCCACGTGGGATTTGTGTTTCAAATTTTCAAATTGAAGTTTAGTTCTTATTTGAAGAGACTGGGAACAAATAAAAGTGGAAATGGAAGAACCAAATAAAATTGGACGAATATGGTGATTTGGTTGATTTTACGATGTACGATCTTTGAACCCGAGGGAACTAACATTCTCACATTCTGTTTGTGGAACTCCAATGCAGGTGAGCCTGTCATCAGAACGCATGAGAAAGTGGGGAGGACAAGACAATAATATTGTTGACAATTTAGACAACAATATATAACTAGCGGATGTGAGCCTGACATCAGACCGCATGATTTTTGAGTTTCCATTTTGCTAGTATTATTTCTTGTAGGCCAACGACTTCCTCTGTATTAGTAGAGTCTTTGACGACTCTTTGTAGCGTTCATTGTCGTTATAAGTTTTAGTTGGACAATGGACTTCGAACTTTCATTTCTAGCAGTTGATATTTAAGGACGGGTAATTCATTTTGACCCCAACGCATAATATCAGCTGTGAATTGCGATTGATAAAGGAATTCGGTGACTAATTAGAGAGATGTATCGAGATCCATCATTGTTGTGATTGATAAAGGATAGAGTGTTGCCCTGCTGAATAAAAGGGAAGTGACGGAATTCATTTATCTTGCTATATATGTCTACCATAGTAATGTACAGGAAAGAAGTGAGGTGGTTAATGGCCAATGGGAATGGATTCCAAGGAGAATGGACTAAAGGATCCGATTCTGCCTTCTTGTGTTGCCGGGCCTCTTCTCTTTGATGAATGGAATGATGCCCATTAATCAACCAATGCAGATCATCTAGTGAGATTATGCGCGGAGCTAGAAGAGGAGCTGGTTGTACGAGAGGAATCACCATCTTCAGTGCGGTATTTTGTGCTTGAGGATGGGTTCGGATTCATTTGGTCACCTACGGATTTTGGGCCTTCTGCCTACACATTCGGTGCTTATGACTCTTGGAATGAAATGTTTGTTCTTCGTTCACCGAAACCCAAAAATAATAAATCAACCAATGCCAAAATCATGTTAATATTAGAATATCAATTACTAATACATAATTCAAATACATTTTCCCGTCTTATGATAAATAAATTTGTTCCAATCTGTCAATCTATTCAAGTTTTCCTCATGACAACGCGTTCCCATCATCAAAATCAAAAGAAATAGATAAAACTTTTTGTAATAACATCGTTCAATATCTAATGAACTCGATGATGTTAACTCTTTAAAGAAGGGTAAAATAACAGGAGAACGAAAGAGGGTACGACGAACAAGACTCCCTTGAAGAGAATCTGTTCCCTCGTTTAATCTCAAATCTCAGACACGATCATGATTGAAGTATAGATCGTCGAAGGGTACTGTCTGTGTTAGGAGAGCCTATTAGCCGGAAATCAGATCTCTTTGACAAAAGCAATGGAGGCCGACAAGTACACCATAGACTGATTATCCACTGGCACAAAGTCAAAGAAAACTGCATCTCCAATTTCATATAAAATTGCATCAATGTACTTGAGTCCGAACAAAATGTAAAAACCACCACCCAAGCCGAATAACAAAATAGACTAACAAAGAAAGAACGAATGCAATTGCAGTACTGATATTTTCATACGATTTACTTTCTGCACCATCAGTTCATGTAAGTTGGGAGAAGGGAAAAGGAAACATTGTTTAGGAGGCGGCAGCAGCAACTTTATGTTTACTAGCCACACGGTAAGCACCGATGACACAAGCATGGTCCCGCTCAAATGGTACAAGAGTGACCTGCTCGATTGGCTTGAAGTGGTCAGCTTGCAGCTTCTTTACTTCCTGGGCAAATACTGCCGATGCAGGTTCGGTTGAATCGATGCAGTTTGCCTGATAAGTTGTAGGAAACAATGTAAACATATAAAATCACGTAAAGAATACCAGCACGTTGAACATCACACATCTTTCACTATTTCTTTGCAATAAATGCCACCTATCAGAAAAACAAGCGTATGGTTTTAAGTTGAATTCGGGTGTGGGGTGGGCTCCACTCTAAATGAATATACTCAATTTTAACGCTACTTTATGCAAATATTTCATTTGTGCAAAATTTTTGCCTTGTATTAAAGGCGGTAACCCGAATATACGTAGAGAAGTCCACTTAAATCCATGTGAAAGCCAAACCTTTATTGATATGACAAAATGGCCTCCGGTTTTCAGGAAATAAGATGCATTCAAGGCTAAGATCCTCGCCTGCAAAGCAAACAACACTTAGAATACACTGAAAGTACACGAGTCCGGAACTTCCATACATGGAAATGTACATATTTTGCTTCCATTGCAGCCATAAGCTACATCCCTTGACAAGGATTCCCTAAGACTTTTTTGCTTGGATGAACAAGTTAGTAAAAAGGAGTTATTTAGAAGCATGAAAAAATGTAAACATGTCTCAACTACAAGGTTTGAGGCCTGCATTCCAAGCCACGGCTCTACTCAACCATACGTTTGGACAATGCAACATCCACAATTCTCTCGAGCCTGTGGTGTATCATCAACAAAGTAGAGAAAATACCACAAACCAAGCCACAGATTACTGAATAGTTCAAAACAAGAGTTCTACTATCTGTAAATCTGCCGAGCAAACGTAAAGCAGTTTACAATAATCAATACAAAATGTCCAGTAAACCACCTGTTCGTAACATGGATAAATCAAAGATAGAACCATGGGCAATAAATCTACATCTTGTTTTTTGTAAGTACAAGTAGTAGACTAAGTGACTTACATATAGCAAGATTTGATGAGAAGGAGTAAAAAAGAGAGCAAAAAACACGAAATGGTGAAAAACGAAAAACAAAGAGACTAATGACTTCAAAAACTTTAGAAATGCATCAGAAACTCGGTTTTGCATCATCCAAGATGTCGTGAAGGGGAATCCGAGTAACTCATCATATGCTTGATGAAAGTATAAAATTCTTCAGCGGCAGCATGGTAAGAGCAAAACAAAACAAAACAAAATAGAACGAGATGTAAAGCCTAGGGATGGCAAGTTGAACCGAACCGATGGGTACCCAAATCGTAACCGAAGTTTTTCCCCAAACCATAACCGAAATTTTCCCCGTGGGTACGGGTATGGTTGAGGCATTGGATAACCGAACGGAACCGATACCCGAACCAAAAACGTGTAATTACAAAAATACCCCTATATATATATATGAGTGTACCATGCCCTAGGGTTCAGACTTCAATCTCCTCTCCTGAGAGAGCGCCTCCTCAACTGTGAGGTGATTCTCTCTCTCTCTCTCTCAAAAACGCAGAACCCTGCAATTGCCTTTCATCAAAGAGCACACGCATCTCAATCTTCTCTCCTGAGAGAGAAGACACATCTTCTCCACTTAATCGCCTCCTCCCGCTGGATTCTCATCGAACCCTGTAATCAATTCGAAGACCCTATAAACTTAGAAGTCTGGTCTTGTGGTTACCCAGAAGCCCAAACATAATTCCAAGGCGGAGAAGGAGAAATGGATGATGTCCGGATGATAGATCTTCAGGCTTCAGCCCTAGGAGGCATATCAGTTTCTTTCACATGTATGCTTTTTGTGTTTGATTTTTATTTTGATCCGCAAGGATTTATAACAATAGTCTTTTGGTTTGTTCTAGATCATGGTATAATTTTGTGTGTTGATTTGCTTTGTGCTTCTGTTTCTATTGATTTTTTTTGGAGCCCAAATTTGATCGAGCTATAGATCTGTACTCTCTCTCTCTCTCGGTTACCCAATCGGTTCAAGGATTACCCGAACCCAGTTTGGTTTGGTTATGGTTTACCACTCCTCTACCCATTCGGGTTTTTGGGCGGATTTGGGTAGCCATTCGGTTTCAGGATTGGGAACGAATTTGCCAATATTCACCCTGAATGGATCCCTAGTAAAGCCTTATCACAAGGATTCCATGGAGGCAGAAATGCCAAAGAATTAGAAAGTAAAAATCAAAACCATGCAGGAAAAGGGACCAATATGTAGAACACGAGGAAAACTGAATCAAAATCAAACTAACTGGATAGCAGGTGTAACAAACGAAAGACTTCAAAGAAAATTCATACCAACCATAAGGATTTAGAGAAAAAAAAAAATTACCTTATTAACGAGGGAGAAAACTAGTAAGGAAAGCTATATACCATACCGATTGAAGTTTGAGAACCCTTAAAGAGGAGGCCATGCCAAAATGACAAAATAGAAGGCAAACCTGATCGGGCTGAGCAACATCTGAAAATATTACATCCACCATGCCAACAAGCATACGGTACTTGGCTGGATGTCTAGCATCTTCAATGATAGGTATAACATTTGTTCGCTTCTTTGCCATGTTAACCAAATCCCTACCACTTCTATGAGAAAATTCCACTGCATAAACAACTCCATTCTACCACAAGAGAGAGAGAGAGGGAGAGGCATCAAATTAAATGCCAATTCTTAGCATGTATTAGGAAATAGATCCTTAGTTTTTTATGACTAATTACCAGGCCGACAAGGTCTGACACATGAGAGACAGTGGTTCCTGAAGCAGCCCCAAGATATAGTACCCGAGAACCAGGTGCCTTGATTCATTCAATCAATTGTGCAAATACACATAATAACGCATCTCCTTCGAGCATCGCAATACATGCTTATAAAAAATATTTTTTATTATTGATATGAAAAACACGTGATTCGGGGCGCACAAATTCTGCGTCCACCGATGGGTGAACAAAATTGCACTCGCATGACAAGGAATATCAAACATTCTAAAGTAAAATGACCTGAACAGAAACCCTCTTCTCGTTATAGACGGCCTCTCCAGGGACCAGGTTCTTGGTGCAAAGAGCATCCTCTTTCCCCCAAGCAATAAAAACCCCTTTATGTCTGTGCTTCCCAGCCACCTCCTTACTCCCTCCTTTCATTCCTCTTCGTCCACCCCTGCCACGGCCTCTTCCCCTTCCTCCGGGCCCACCCCGCCCACGTCCTCCTCTACCTCTTCCTCTGCCTCCATCACATCGGCCTCCGCCTCCATCGCTTAGGCCTCTTCCTCCTCCACCAAAACCACCACGGCCTGCAAAAAGTAAAAAGACTCCACACTATCACTCGAATTATTCGAAAGTTCTAACTTTTTTCGATAATAAACAAAAGAGAACATTTTTTTCGACCAACAATAGACCTTTTTTTTTTTAAATCAAAACAACAGACTGCGAAAGTAAGGAAATCGTACCGATGTTAATATGTTATGGAGAAGAGAGGTGGTGAAATAGGATGTGAAGAATCAATACCCGTTGGAGGTCTCACCTCTGCTAAGTGTACGTGAGAGTGAAAGAAGAGAGTGGAGAGAGAGAGTGAGATGGTGGAGTCGATGGGCAGAGGAGTCCGGCTCCTCTCCGATTCGCAGGAAATTGGAGAATCCTCCGTTCTAATTCAATAGTCAGGATTATTCTAGTAACTTCAGTCCCAAAGTTTATATATTATTCTACGAACACTCAATTACTTCTCATATATTCTCCATTACACAAGTATTTTCTCTCTCCGTTAAACTAGCCTACGAACGGATTTTTTTTATATATTTGATAGGATTTTTTCACCACTAATAATATACAGGCTATAGCTCACGAGGATTGTTTTACTAATGCTATATTAATATTTTTTTTTTACTAATGTTATATTACTTTTTTTTCTTTCTAAAATAAAAATCTTAGCAAAAAGCCTTAGGGTTTTGGAACAAAGCGAACCGAAAAACAAATCCAAAGGGCTACAAATAAGCCGAGTCAACTGTCAACTATCAAGACTCGACTCAGTAAATGCTCGTTTGAGTTCGATTAGAGTACTAAAGGAATCAAACCCAAGCCTTAATTTTAGGCTCGTTTAATAAATAAGTCGAACCTTAATATTACAGTATTCGGTTTGATTAGACTCTCGAACTTGGAGTATGTAATATAATTTTATTTCACATATAAACTTCAATATGTTTAAATTTTTACACGTACATGAAAATTTCACAACTTGTACATGTCTAAACTTTTTAAAAAGTATTAGTATAAACTTAAAATTCCAGACGTATGTTTCTTATAATTTTATAAATGTGTGAACTTATTTATGTATAAAATAAAAAAATTATTCGCAATTCTAAGGCATAAATAATTTTTGACTCGTTATGGCTCATGAACAAATTTACGTTCATCTCAAATCAAGGCAAGTTCGGCTGGAACTATGCTCGTCAAATTTTCACTGAAATCGTCAAGCTTGGCCAAAGTTCGTTTAAAAACTTAACAAACGAACTGGACATTATAAAACTCGGCTTGGTTCGAATTGTTTGCGGTCATAGTCGAAGGGAAGACTGAAAACAGGCTTATGATGATTGACCAATTTGTGAACGCCCATGAGATTTTATTCTAAGGTATACAAGGGGATAGTACCGGGATACCACAGCTTACAAGATCACTTTGGGCTGTGAATTTCAGCCCGCACAATTGTTGGACCAAAGCCAGCTTGAAGTGAAAAGCCCATAGTTTTCTCTGAATGGTATATGGACGGCAACTCTGCATCAGAAAGTTGGGCCCAATTGAACATCGTACTCCTTTTTCAAATTTGATATTGGCCCAACATCCTACATGCTAGCAACTCTTATCGGATAATATGAACGTCTATCCTGATTGTAAGGACTCCTTGCCAGTGGATGGTTAAATTAGTTACCGGAGATCAGCTGAGGTGCATCTAAATTGGCTCAGATACTATGAGATAACAGATATTCAAAACAAAAAATAACAAACGCATTCCTAATATTTAGGTAACAAGATCTACGTCTATTTAGTTGATCTCCTAGAATTACGCGAAGCTCCTGGTTTCCGAGACGGTTGCTTGTTTCGGGGATGGTCAGCCCCTCCTATTGGTTCATATAGCGAAATGCTGGCGTTGAGCGGTTGCTCCTACTATCGATGGATTAACTCAATCCCTAAGAGCATCCACAGTGGAATAAACAAAATAAAAAGTTGTTAAAGTTAGTAATATTTGTTCAAAAAAGTGCTCACATTGGACTAACCAAACGTAATAACCTTTTAGCAACTCATCAAATTTTGACTTTTGAATAATCAAAACTAGCAACTTTTAGCCAATAATCAAATTTAGTGATCCCTATATTTTCTCAATCAAGTACACCCATCATTACACAAAAATCTTTTCTCTCTCTCTCAACAATGTTTTCAAAAAATAATTATAAAAAACTATTCTTACTATTCTTTTCAGAAACTTTTTTCTAAAAAAAAAAAACCGTCTTTATATGAACTCTTTTTTTTAATAAAAACTGTTCAAATTTTTTTAAACTATTTTTTAAAAAAAATTGTATTTACACAAAGCTGTTTTTTTACACATTTTTTTTTTATAATATGAAGAGTATAGAAAGGGGAAAAAATTATTCAATGCCCATGGAACACCACAGCGTGGTGTACTAGGTTCCGTTTCAACTATAAAGTGTGGTGGGATCCAAAATATAATGTGTAGATTCCACCACGATGTGTGGTGAAGAAAGAGCCCAAGGCGAGCACCGAATAATTACTCGACAGCGGTGTGACTCTGTTGGTGGAAAGTAAACATGGAGTTTGGAATACTCCATTCTAGTAGTACGGGTATCTTTCAACGCAAACTTGCGAATTAAGCGAGAGGCCAAACTCGATTCCGTGTCCACACCGCGTCAAGAAATTGGAGCCCCCGGCCCACACCCCAATGCAATAATATTCTTTTAAATGCCACACAACCTTATAATTACGTCCCACCGCCAATTAAAATTGCCCGCGTGTAAAAACCCAAAGACCATATCCTCCCCAAGTAAACCAAAGCACTACATACCAAAGGACCAGATCCTCCCCAAATAAACCAGAGCACGCCGAGAAACCTTTCACAGTGAAGTTGGTTGTCTCATCTTTCATCTACGGTGGAGGCTCGAGGTTCAAGCCACACGGAAGGCGAATTTAGAGTTTAGAGTTATGAACAGCTTCTAAATCCCTGATTTAACATGCTAACATCTTGTTGATGAATATAACATTAAATAAAATAAAATAAAATAAAACGAAGCATGCCTGGGATACTTGCCACCATCTTTTGTTAAATTAATCTTTCCTCGGGAAATAATATCCTCCCCCAAACCAAACCTTGTCCTTGCAGCTCTTTATCCAAAGAGAAAGTAAAATTGTTTGGGGGAGATGTTTTCTTCTTTGCTTTGCCTCGTACTTAGAAGTGGCGTGACTCGTAATTCTGCAAATATTTTTTGGTTTTTTTTAATCTGTACATGTATGATGTAGAATTAATTAAGGGGAGTGAAATTCATTACGCTAAATGTGCCCATTAGATTGTCAAAATACGAAATGTAAAAGTAGGTAGTCATTTAATGCATGATTTTTCGCTTGATCAAAAAAAAAAAAAAAGATAGTCATTAGTATAAAATTACTCTTTAGTCTAAAAATATCTTAACGACTTCACTAAAACACACGTCAGGTACACGCATAATCAAATCGGGATTTTTGCTTATTGGTGGTATAGTCCGATTCTTCTAAAAAGTAACTCACTTAAGAAACTTTAAATAAAGAGAAAACATATTCCTTTGAAAAAAAAAAGTATATTACCTTATTGCAAAAGTAATCACATCCAAACATCGTACTCCTTTTCAAATTTCATATTGGCCCATGACGTCCTAATCTACCTATAATAACAAAATCATTCAATGCTCAAACCATAATGGTACACATACCAACCAATTAAACCGCTCACATATGCGTGGATTCCACGCTTACAATTACGGGGTCCTTTTCTACGTGGACCACATAGAAAAGGATCCCATGCATATGTATAATTGTTGGGTTCACATAGTACGGCGACTGCGAAAATATGAAATGAGAGTGATTGGTGGGTGTGTATCTTTCATTTTCTACTTTATCGTTCATTAAATGGCGACTTCGTAATATTTCAAGAATCCAAGGTCTTTAATACCCATGCTCATCCATTTGAACCTATATAAATACCCAATTAACCAGTTTCAGCGTCTCAAATCATTTCCCAAATCCAAATCCCCTGTTTCTCAATTCTCTCAGTTCAGCCGTCGTGAAATGGCTAGCCGCTACGAAGTCGAGCTAACCATAACCTCGGCCAAGGACCTGAAGAACGTCAACTGGCGCCACGGCCGCGTCAAGCCGTACGCCGTCGTCTGGGTCGACCCCAAGTCCAAGTGCACCACCCGCGTCGACGACGAGGGCGACACGTGCCCCTACTGGGACCAGACCCTCGTCGTCCCCCTCAACGCTCCGATCGAGGACTCCACCCTCTACGTCGACGTCGTCCACGCCGGCAGCCGCGACGAGGACACCAAGCCGCTCATCGGCTCGGCCCGGCTCCCGCTGCGGGACGTCGTCGACGACGTCGGCCTCGGCGAGACCGCCAGCCGCAAGCTGGAGCTGAAGCGCCCCTCCGGCCGCCCCCACGGCAAGATCGAGGTCAAGGTTAACGTGCGCGATCCCCGCTATCGTGCGCCGGACCCGTACCACGCCCCGCCGTACGGTGTGCAACAGAGTTCCAGGGATATCTACGATGCTCCGGCACCGTACGGTACTCCCTACGCCGCACCTTACCAGGCTGGCCCACCGTCTGGATACCCGTACGGCCAGCCGGCGTACGGTCAGACCCAGCCGTCTTACGGTCAGCCGGCGTACGGACAGGGGAGTTACGGGCAGCCTGCTTACGGGCAGGAGGGGTATGGTTACGGCCAGCAGAAGGAAGAGAAGAAGAGCAAGTTTGGTGGGATGGGGATGGGGACGGGATTGGCTGTGGGTGCGGTGGGAGGGGTCTTGGGTGGACTGGCGATAGCGGAGGGGGTTGATTACGTGGAGGACAAGATTGCGGATGACGTGGAGGAGAGGGTCGAGGACGATCGGGACTATGGGGGGAACGACGATGGGGGTTACGACGGTGATGACTTCTAGAGCGCGCAATGTTCAGACACAATCACGTTCGAAACCGTTCGTTGCACATAAAATCATATGCATCGATCAATTTGGGATGAAGTTGCATTCAGAATTGTGTTTCCAAATTGCGGTGGTAGCATTGTTTCTTTTTTCTAATCGTGCTGCTTTCTTTTTGTTTACTTTTGTTTTGGATGTGAATGGTTTCTGTTGTCATCTGCAAAAATAAGGATCAGACTTTGTTGGTAGATGGTGATATAGTCCTACCAAAATGCTACTTTCACAGCCGTTAGGTTGGTTGCGCAAATAATTCTGATCGTTCAGATGTATTTGGACGGTCTAAATTTTAAAAAAACTCTTTTAAGGATAAGTTTAACTTTTATGGGGAAATGTTTGAGCGAATCCTGACCATTTATTATAGCAATGGATGGTTAGAGATTGATTATGTGTTGTATTTTACACAACCATTACGTGCGTAGCACTTTTGGTATTCCTAAGCTACTGGGGCCCGACAGGCTGGAAATTATGCTGAAAACTTGTGAAGCAAAAATCGCGTGGAAATTGGTATGGTGGACCATACCACCATGAAAGTACTTTAATGGAATGGCTTCTCCAAATCGTGTAGTGTAGCATTTGATACGATTAAGGTGGCGTTTTGCTTTTTTTTTTTTTGAATCTTCTGTTTTAAAAAGAATGTAATTTCAAGTTTAAATATAATAAAAACAAAAAATAAATTTTTTTTTACACCGTTTAAAAGATCTCAATGAAATTTATCAAACAAGATTCATATTTATAGAAAAATTATTTGCGTAAATACATGATTTTTAGCTTGACTTGAAATTACCTTCATTTTTTTAAAATTTCTTTTTTTACAAAACTGGAACAACATCTAATTTGATTGTCATATTGATATTATGCCTTCGAATCAAAGCATATGATTCTAATTTTGCAATATGGATCACTATTCCATACTATTGTATCTGTAACTTCTTATTAAAGTTATTCAAGGTGTATAAACAGAACATTTTTTATTATTCTGACGATTATGCAATTACCAAGCAGATTTACAAGTGTAGTCATGATGCACGAGACAATGAAAAAAAATTTGCATTGATATTTTTTCAATTTCTTGTACATTGAAAGGGCACAACGCGAATAGAGGAAAAAAAAAAGATACAAAAACCACAAGAGAAATTGGACCGTGAACTCGTGAAGGATTGTGGGAAGTATTTGATAGCGGGAGGTTATTTTTCTGTTTTTAGATTGAAATTAGTAACAGGAAAATAGTAGAAAAGAAAGTGAGTTGGGCCGGGGAGGATTGCCACATAGGTAGACAAAACCAAAATATTGAACTTTAACCAATTGGGGTTACACTTACCTCACTTGGCCATTCAATTCATCTCACCAAGAGATCGGGAGTTAGAATCTCCTTACACGTGTGTATAAGTGTTCTTCTTTTAGAGGTACTTTTATTACTTTTCTACGATGAGCTTATTTCTTGTATTACGGAGTAATTTAGTCGTTGAACTTGATTGTGTCGTGAACACTCTCCATTGATATATTATTTTGGATTTGCACTTTGTAATTTATACATAATGCAAATGATCTTTTCTATTGATCGGGGAAAAAAAAAAAAAAAAAACCTATTGAGACTTTGGAAGCTTTATAGAGCTATTACATTTTCTTATGGTAAAGATAGGCACACAGCGAAACGTCAACACTATGATTTTGTTGTCTCTTTGAACCAGTTCGTTTTTAGGTTTTGGATTTTAGATTCTAATCATTATTCTATTTCTTTCCAATTATTACTCTTATTTTTCTCTCTATCTCTTTTAAATTATTATCCTTATTTTCAATTATTATTCTATTTCTCTCTACACTCATTACCTATAAATTCAAATCCAAAATTCCTAAACGAACGGGGCCTTTGTTTTTTATTTTTCCAAATGACCAGATTCAGCACCTCTGAGCATTTGTTCACACACAAGAAAAAGAAAAAGAAAAAGAAAAAGAAAAAGAAAAAGAAAATAATACTCCTACATGCTAAAAGATTGCAGTTTCAGATACCAAACCCATTTCCATTGTACAAAAAAATTCTTTGCTTCCAGAGGCAACTCTAGTGGAATCAGAAAAAAAAAATCTTTGCTTTTGAAGGCAACTCTAGTGGAATCAGAATGCGCCATAATCCTTTCGGCATTCCCCATCCATTTTCCGTTTGGCTAAATAAGCCAAGTTGCTTATTTTTTTTGTTCTTATTCAATTTTTTTTCCGTATTTGTTAGTTTATCACTAATTTTTGAGGGATTATTGTATCGTCATGACGAGATAAATCTAAAAAGTAAAAAATTGGCATCGAAATCAATTTTTTTTTGAATAAAGACGAAAAAATTGACTTATTGGCTCATTTTCGTCTTTATTCAAAAAAAATTTGATTTCAATTATAATTTTTTACTTTTTAGATTCCTCTCATCATGACGATGCAATAATTCCTAAAAAATTAACGACAAACTAACAAATACAAAAAAAAATTGAATTAGGACAAAAAAATAAGCCACTTTGACTTATTTAGCCGAATGGGATTAGTGGGGGGACCTCTACAAATTTGGTCTTTTACACGAATACTTAACACTCCGTTTGGGTTAGGGGCTTGGTAGGGAGATGGATGAAAGAGTCCCCAGATTACCCTATCCCCAGTACGGGAGGATAGACTAAGAACAACTTGCCTGAACCATCCATTAGTTGAGTATTCTATTTTACCAGATGCCACTGGGTGCTGGAAACTACTCTAAAACCCACATTTGAACTTAACGTCGACTTATTATTGGTGTCAGTAACAGTCATTTCATCAAGCAAAAAGCTGTCCAGGTTGGTATTGAGATGGAATGCTATGTAATAGTAATTGGACACACATTTACACAGAATCAGGCTCGAGTTTTAGAGGGGTTCCCAAGTATTTTCACATAAAAGTTTACAAGGAAAATATTACAGGAATATGAAAAAAAAACTGGGCATGTTTTTTGGTATGTAAAATCTGCGCATGTTACTTTTTATTTGTGGGGAATTCTTGTCCCCACTGATGAAGACAACATTTTATTTGAAAAGGAAGGAGAATGGATTGGAAATAAATGAAAAAATAAGATAGTAACCTGAGAGAGAGAGAGAGAGAGAGAGAGAGAGAGAGAGAGAGAGACCCAAGACCCCATCTATTTAAGAAGCATTTGTCAAGCCAGAACAAAACTTTATATTTAATGTATCCTGCAATTTCCACACTTCTGCCATTTCTTTCTTTCCTTCTCCCAATTTTTGTAAATAGAAACAGAGGCAGTTAACAAGAACCTGAATGAAACAGCACGTACAGGCATTTGCTAAGTAAATTTTAGGTCTAGGAATTTGCAGTTTGTTGGGAAGTCTCTAATAAGCTGATGTATAGTTTCTTCCTTCAAGGCCAAGAAGAATAAATATCGGTTGAACGCTAACCTGTAGTCTATGAAGCATGGGCGCATTGGTTAATCAATCTCAAGCTGAAATCCCACAGCTTCTTTGCCAGTTCAGTATCATTTGCTTGCGGGCTTGCTTCGGCTAATTTACAATCTGCAAAATATTTGCCACTCATCCCTTTAACCTGTGGATGCAATGCCACATAGCATGTAGTTGCTGCCCCCTACAAGCAACTCCATTATACATGAGACATATATCCAGAGAAACCGACTGTGCTCAATGAGGAAAGTATGCCATACAACATTGGGTGATAGTAATTAGGTACCTGCTGAACATTTTTAATCACATATTTACCAAGCACATCAACAAGACCTGCGTCAAAAATATCCCAATAAAAATGCATAAAACTTACAGAATTTCATCGCATGCATGGAGCAGAAGCAACTCCACTAGTTATTGAATCTACCCTTGTATGCTACACACCTAGTAAGATAACTCCTAAAACATTAGCTAAAACAAAAAATAAAACCCTTCACAAATGCTAATCGGCCCAGTCCCATAAATACAGGATTTTACGAGTGTAATGACTAGGTGTGAACTACATCTTCAGCACAACTTGTACCATGGTTGCCCCCAAACTTGGACCACATTCTGAAACTTGGCAATAGCCAAGCTTCTAGCACTGTACAAGCAATATGATTACCTAAGCATAAGGCAAAAGAGACAACTTGAATTACTTAACACTAACAAGCACCTCCATTTGATACTATAGCATATTTTAAGGTCAAACTCTATGTAGTTAACAACAATTTTGAAGGTTCTTTTTCCCGGTAAATTACACTTTTACACCAAAAACCAAAGCAATACAGCACATTTCAGGGAACCATCCCCAAGAAGCCAGACAACAACACAAGCCAAAGCAATACAAGAGAGAAAAACCAGTTTGGATATAACACACCTCTTTTTAACCGACGCATACTTAACACATAAAATTGGGTTCCATTTTTGTCACTTTGTCATATAACACACCCAATTTTGAAGAGTCAAATGGAGATCCTCTAAGCTGAACAGTCTGAAATTGGACTGACATTTTACTTTCCTATTCTTTCTTCTTCTTCTTTTTTGACTTTTTGTTTTACCATTCATCATCACAATTTACGAACATGTTATTTGTAGTCACTTTACAGAAAAACATTAAAAGGTTCACAATATCCTCAAGGGAAAGATACTTCTTTCCAATTAACTTCTCTTTTGGAGAATATGGAAGTCTTAGTCTGATTGGCAAGAAGAGAATAATAAATGTGCAAAAATTGGCTATCATGAGAAGTACGGTCACAGAATATTGAGCATAAACATTACATTTTCTTCTTCCATAGGGTCACAACTCACAAGTAGGCACCGTGAAGAGGGAGAAAAAGATTACCACTAACAAGCCTGTGATGACGGAATAGATTAGTGGCAATTACTCCTGGATGAAGTGAATTTGCAGTTATTTCCACACCATTGTCCTGTGCAGGGACACTATGATTAATATTCTACACTTGAGCACCAATTACCTCTAAATTACAGCGCCAGAAAAACCATAGAAGTGCATCACATATCTATCTTTAGAGCCAGTGAGGATGAGAGCACATTATGAATTCATGTTAAGCAGGAAGAGAATAAAAGTGGAAAATTTAAAAGAATAATTAAGCAGATATTCCACCATAGTAAGGCACAGACCTTCAAATCCCTCGCAAGTTGATTGGCATGAAGAACGTTAGCAAGCTTTGACTGACCGTATGCAGATAGACTGCTATACCTGCAAATAGCAACTTAAAAGAAAGCCAAGACAAATGCAAATAGCATTGTTTACACATATAAGTTGGAAAAATCAAACCTTGTACAGGAGACTATCAAGTATTTCCTTGCATTCAAAGCTTAAAAAGTTGCAAGGGGCAGTCGAGTATTATTAAGAGAGAGAGAGGCAGAGTAGCTTATAGCTGCTTTTGCAATGTATTTTCCCCTTGGTTGCTCAAGCAGAAGTCACTCATAGCTAGAAACATTTGTTGCTAAAATATCGGTATTAAGCTACTTCTAAGTACAACGGAAAATGTGATGAGAACCAAGAACTGTTGATTGCAAGATTTATGTCAATCTGTTGTATATGACTCCAAAGTAGTCTTACCCTGATTGATCATTCATTTTGTCAAATCTGATCCCTTCCGGATATGTAAATTGGTGCCGTCTTGACGATACATTTACAATCCTACCTTCTTTGCTAGTTCTATGCGCTGTTTTCTTCATTGTTTCCAACAACAGATCAGTCAAAAGAAAATGGCCTGCAAGAAGATGACAGAACATCTTAAATCACGTACCCTACTGACACCAATTAGTGAAGTTCTTAAATCACATACCCATCTTAAATTGCTTAACCAAGATTTAACCATCAACGATTCAACAGTGAAATGGAAAATGTTTGAAATACAAAAACTAGCTGAAAACTTCCATCAAACCTTGTATTTCTGACTTAAGCAGAAGAAACAAGATTCTGAAAACGGCAATGCCATAAGTGACCAAACTCAAAAAGATGTAGCATTCAAGGTATTTAAATAAATGTACCACTTCCTACGAAAATGTGCACCTAAAAGTAGTTTATCTTACCTAAGTGGTTTGTTGCAAACTGTAGCTCTATCTTGTCTTTGGAAAGCATGAATGGAGTTGCCATGATTCCTGCATTATTACTTGCAACGAGAACAAGAATTCTTTGTGTTCATATTCAAGCTAAAAAACGACCAAGCAGGCCTGTGAAGATGAGAAAGCTAAGATGGATATGTTATTAAACAAGAGATATAGATGGCTCATTCAAACAAATTTGGAAACAGAGGCTACCAGAGACAGGATAGTGCTATATGACCTCAGAAAAGAACAGCCAAATACCAACCTAAGAAAGGTACTGTTCGACTTTAAGATTTATAAGGAACTTGAGGAGGTGAAAACATTCTCAAAGTTGTCACAACAGTCTGGAAGATAAGTGCCTAGCATTCAACACACTATCGCCAAATGAGATGTGGAATGGAATTGGAGGAAAGTTGATAGGAGCACATAGTTTTCTTTCTATGTCGCATGCCAACTACCTCAAATGAAAACCATAAGTCTAGGGTTTTATATATGATGACAACAAGGGTTATCCAACAAGTACATAAGGAAAGGGTACATCTAATGAGCTTATTAAAACATGGTGGCCATCAAATAAGTTTTTCAACATTGCAATGATTATGTAGAAGATATATGCCTAACATTCAACACACTACCAACGAAGATAATAAATCGCACTGGTGGACACAAATAGGCCCATATGGATATCTTAAAATTTGAAGCCACATAAAGGTCTCTTTTCAGAGTTTTCTCTTGCTGATTGTTTCTTTGAAATGATAGGAAGGCATTTTAGGCTCATGAGCAAGCATAAACCCATCTAACTTACGAAAATCAAGCTTCAAGAACGAAGGTAAACTGAGAGAGAGAGAGAGAGGGAGAGAAGAAAATTAAATTTTTATCCTTGACATGTCTTACATGAGGAGATTCAAAGGAAGTCCCAATGAATTGAATTCCGATGCAAACTTCCTCACTGATGCCAATGAACTAAGGTCCAATTCCATTGCTTCAATTTTTGCAGTTGGGATTTCCTTAACTATAGCTTCTTTAGCCTCTTTTCCAGAAGCCATATTTCTGACACCCATTACTACCTGGACACCACGCAACGCAAGAACACGTGCAGTTTCGGTGCCAATACCATTTGATGCTCCTGAATAAAACCAACACGAGAAGTATTCGCCAAAAATCAAGTGCCAAATGCAAATGAGCAAAAGAAAGAAGAAGGATTAAGAACAATATATTACTTCAGCCAACATAGTTCATGTAGTAGTCCTTTTGTGCAGTGCAGAATATGAACAGATTCAACAGGGAAAACTCAAATAATCCAACTTCAGCGACATTCAGCAACATGCCTTGTTCTCAATTACAAATGGTATTTCCAGAAGTTAGAGATATTTGTTGTCTGGTGGCTCCCACTGCTTATAAAAGTGGTATGTGAAGTGTATAAGCAAAATGGTGCAATGAAGTTAAACTTACTACTTCATGAAAGCTGTCTTTCTCAACAGACCACGATGCCATCGTAAATTCGTAATACATACTTTTGGCAAATTGAGAGAACAAGAAATTTTCTCAAGTCCGCGCAGGCGAGCACGGACAAATACTTTAAGAAAATTTTTGGACAAAACTCAGGATATTCTCCTCCTTTTTTGGTAAGTAAAAATGAGGATATAGTTCTACACTGGATATTTTTTGTAATGATCTACATGAAGGCTTTACTCGCCCTTTTTCTTATGTGAAGTCTATTGTTTATATCACTTATACAGAAGGAAAACTAGAACTTCACCCAAAAAAGAGTTTCCAAGTGATGGAATTCAATGTGAACGCAATCACTTCCATTCCAAGATCCTGAAAATAATCATTTCAATTCTGAGATCCTGATATCTGCAATCAATGATTTTCGTTCTAAGAGCATCTCCAACCCCATACTCTATCTTTACCTCCAATTGTTCGTTTAAGAGGGTCAAAACACTAAATTTTAGAGAAAAAGTGATTCTAAAAGAATCATACGATTCATGTCAACTCCCACCCAAACACTCCAATTAGCTAAAACTCAATCCAAAACCTCAAACATTCTACACTTTTCTTCCATATTTTAACTGTTTTATTTAGAAATTTAACTTAAATAATCAATATTGAGCTTACAGAAACATCATCGTGTCAATCATTAAGCCTCACCACTGCAAAACTGTTGTTGTTACAGATTAATAGGTGTAAAAACACCATCTACGGATTAAGACAAATTCAAGACCATGAAAGAAACCTCATATGAACCCAATTGTTATCAAACTAGGAATGGAGTAGTGAGCAGTTTCGTTCGTGTTTTGGTTTCCTAATTGCGATATTGCCAAAGAACAATGAAAGCCATACGAAATCGAAATTAGCGGAGTGGTTATCAGTATAGGGTTGAATGAAGGAGAAGGAAGATTAGAAGAGACCAGTTACTATGGCAGTGAGACCAGTCCCATCGATTCCTTCAGTTACTTCCTCAGCTGTAGAGCGTGATGAAAATCCAGACGGTCCTTTTCTGCTGAACACCCACATTCTCTCTCTCTCTCTCTCTCTCTCTCTCTCTCAGCCAAATCGAACTAAAGAAGTCGTGTTTGCGTAATAATGGGTTTGATCCAGTGTAGACAAATATACTTTAACACAAATAAAATCATCAAAATTATCTTCGTTTAGGTATTAATCGGTATTTGATTTACATGGTTTTTTACAGGATTTATCTTCTTGACAATCTCTACAACTTGAACATTTCTGATCGAGATGGAATGAGTGTGCAATCGACCAAATTCCACGTTGAAGTCCGGAGCTTCGAATGGGAATGGCGTTTAAAAGACTTCACAGGTTGAGGCTGCGAAGTATTTACTAATCCGAGACGCCGTCGTTTCGTGAAACCTCAAATACGCAGGCTGACCCGCCCCCGCCCAAAGTGTGGAGAAGATGATGATGTTTTGCTGTGGTTAGATTCTGAGCTTTGGGAGGTATGGTTTTTCTTATCAAGGACAGGGAGGAAAACCACTTGCCAAATTGCCAGCCATGGTTTCCAAATCGACGACGAATGAATTGTGAGAGAGAATTTTATCACCGGACCACATGCCGTTAATGAGTGTACAACATTAATTGTTATAGACTTGCACTCTTAGTAAAGATAAGATTCGATGTTTGATTGAATTCTTTGTTGCTAATTGCTCTTCGTGAATCCTTCATGGTATTTGCTTCCACTCCCGACCTCATGAATTGGTGATTGTTTGGATGTCCTATTCTTTTTTGAAAGATTGAAAGTATGAAACTTTCAGCATTTTCAAAAGTGAATGAAGTATGAAATGTTGGAATTTTGTCTTCCAGTGTGATTATAAATGCCAAAAATTGAACTCTCAGAAGACTATGATAATTAGATAAGAGACAAGTTGTTTTTGTTGAATCTCACATCTACACCATCAGTTATAAGCACTAAATTGATTCCGCTTTTTTTTTTTTTTTGAAAGGTCAGTCAATTCATTCATATCCGAAGGCAATGATCACATCGCAATATATAATAATGCACCAAACTACCTAAGTTGAGACACGAGGTACTGCACAAAACACTACTGGTTACAGACTCAAGGACACATTGTAAAAGCAGCCGACACAAGTGTCGACATAAGAATCCCCTTCGGGATTAGGCAGAGAGAAACCAAAATGGAATCCCAACACAAATCATTAGACAATAAGCATAGATGTAATCACAACAACAACAAAATACAAGCAAAATGAAAAAATCTACTCCCAAGGACAGGCCTCAAGGGCCGCCGGCCGGAACTGGATTGGGTGACCCAATCCAGAGCTGTGGAGTCCTCCGGGCTTTGAGGCAAGCCTTCGTTGCCACACAAGGCTTTGGGTGCTAAGGCCGAGGCAACACCGGGATTCGATAGGCCAAACGTGACCACGGTGGCTGAAGAACAAACACACCAACCCGTCAAAACTGATGTTGACAACCAACCAAAACAGGGAGAAACGAAGCCGACACACACCATTAGTACTGCTCTCGGAAAACCCCAACACAGTCAACAACCAGCCACCGTTGCTGTTGCCGGAAAGACCCCAAGAACACCACCACTACTGTTGTCGAACCTCTTAATCTCACTACTTCAGCCAGACCACCAAAACCCTAACTAAAATTATTCACCAACCACCCAACATCCACCGGATCTAGGGAACTAGACAGGTACAGACCAGACTAGGAAGATCAGCCGGTAGAAACCAAACCAAAAATGGCCAGAAAAACAAAAACGGAAACCACCCCCAACCGCACACCTCATTACCTCGACGCCGGCCCCGAGCAGCAGATCTGGAATCGTTGTGCGAGACAATGGACTGAGAGACACGACCTGCAAGGGGGAACCACGCTGGACAACACCACGAACGCCCCAAACTAGGAGCACGGGAAGCCAGAAAAACAACGAGAGACTACGAGGCAAGGAGGGGGAGGGGAGACGGGAGACGGGGGAGGCCTCCTCCCCCGAGCGGCGACGGCTAGGGCTAGGGCTAGGGTTCTCTGGTTTATGAAAGAACAGAAGGCGCTCAAGTTAGAGACAACATCCCCGTTTTTCATTGGAGTCAAAAGCATTGCATTGTTTCTCGAAAGCGAAATTTGAATTGTTCATCCCCTCCTCTTGCCCATTGATTATGATAATGTGACGATAGACGGGTATCAAACAGTGAATAACATGAGAGAGACAACCTGGAGGCTTGTGTTTCTCCCTGGCTCTGCTAAACCATTCTCATAAACTGTCGTCCAGTTATAATCCATCTGTTTCATTGAACATCTCAGCAGCCATAATTTTGACTAACAGATATGGAAAACAAGATACAAGGAATCAAATGGATGATGTTCATCGCCTACTCAATGCTCTTATACATCAATCCTCCTATTACAAATATCAATCCCGTCTAGGCGATACATTCAGCACCATATACCAGATTCTTCCCCGTCAAAAAGGCGCTCAATCAGTTCATCCTAGCTTTCGCACTTCTCTTTGACGATTCGGCTGAACTTGGTTTGCCGAATTGTTCTTCATCATGTTCTTCGAAAGTTCCGTATGGAGAAGGCAAGTATGCATGGGGCACGGACAGAGTTAACAACCCTCTGCAGTGCCGCCTTGTACTCTTTGGTGTGTTCTTTGACTAAACTCTACTGCTGCTCCATCTTTTGTTTCACCGGAATCTCCATAATAGGATCATTCTCTAGCATTAAACTGCAAGCATCACTTATTAATGCAAGCATCACTTACTTTTATGAATTTGGGATTGGCTTCTCCAAATCGTTGTTTAGCATTTGATTCGATTAATTTGATTGTCATACAGATATCATGCCTTCGAATCAAAGGATATGTTTCTAATTTTGCAACATGCATCACTGTTCCATACTATTGTATCTGTAACTTCTCGTTAAAGTTATTCAAAGGTGAATAAACAGAACTTTGTTTTGATTGTTCAGATGAATCTGCAATTACCTGATGGATTTACTAGCGTAGTGCACGTTTGATGCTTGAGACCATGAAAGAAAATTTGCATTGATATTTTTTTGAATTTTCTGTGTGTTGAAAGGGCACAACGCGAGTAGATAAAATGGTAGCGATAATGCCAAAATTTCAGTGCATAAAAGTCTTATACACTATACATGGTACAAGCCTTTTGTGCACTAGAATTTTGGGACAAACAAAAATAGAAAGAAAGATACAAAAACTGCAAGAGAAACTGGGACATGAACTCGTGACGGATAGTGGGAAGTTATTTTTCTCTTTTTAGATTGAAATCAGGAACAAGAAAAATAGGAGAAAAGAAAGTGAGTTGAGCCGCAGAGGATTGCCACAGAGGTAGAGAAACCAAAATTATGAGAAGGTTAAACTATTGAGACTTTAACAAATTGGGGTTACCTCACTTGGTCAGGATTTATGCATCTCACTAGGAGATCAAGAGTTAAAATCTTCTTACCCGTGCGTAGAGGAACTTTACATTTATTTCTTTCCTGTGATGGACTTATTTCTTGTATTAGTTTAATTGTGGAACTTGATTACCTAGTGAACTCTCGCTATTGATGTTGATGTATTGTCCCGGGTTTGTACTTTTATAAATGATCTCTTCTATCGATCCGAAAAAAAAACAACTATTGAGACTTTAGAGGCTTTATGGAGCTATTACATTTGCTTATGGTATAGAAAGGCTTGAAGCTCCAAAAGCCATGATTTTGTTGTCTCTTTGTTTTCTATTTTCCAACTGGCCTAATTCGACATCTCAGAGCATTCGTTCACACACAAGAAAAAGAAAAAAAATACTCCCACCCGCTAAAAAAAATTGGAGTTTCAGATACCAAACCCATTTCCAATGTACATAAAAATTCTTGCCTTCCGGAGGCAACTCTAAAATGGAATGAGAATGTGCCATAATCCTTTCGGCGTTCACCTTGGTACCGTACTAATGTGTAGGACTAGTTGACCAGGTTAGGACGAAGGTCACCTAGACAAATTAGAAAATGCTTAAGAGTGGCAAAGAGACCTAACTGAGTACGAAGACAATTCACTTTG
This sequence comes from Rhododendron mucronatum var. ripense, assembly GCA_019656295.1. Classification (NCBI taxonomy): domain Eukaryota; kingdom Viridiplantae; phylum Streptophyta; class Magnoliopsida; order Ericales; family Ericaceae; genus Rhododendron; species Rhododendron mucronatum. The sequence continues at coordinate 1,803,105 of BPLT01000011.1, forward strand.
GAAAAAGCCATCTTGATTAGCATTACAAGGTATCTAGATAAGAGCGAAGCTCCAAATATATAGGAACCAAAGTATATTCCGGATAAGTTATCTTAGAATAAAAGTTTATTGGAGAGGTATTCCGGCCAAACTCCAACCGGATGCCTTGATGGTATTTGAGTCTAGTAGGAGCACTCACCGAATCCTTCCCAATAGAATTTTGGGAAAACTTGTTTTCCTAAGCGCAACTCCATCGTTTATCCTTCTTGAGTCAGATTTTACTGGACTTCCTCAGAAGCCCAAGCCCACCCTGTTATATCATAAATGATTCGTATTGGGCCTTGAAAGCCCACCCTATACCCTAGTTTACCTCACCAGTTCCCGCTTCTGTCAAAAATCGAATTTATTCAAAACTCTCCCAAGCCCTTTTGGTCAGTCGTAGAAGCAAGCAGCAGAAATTCAACTCTCTCTCTCTCTCTCTCTCTCTCTCTCTCTCTCTCTCTCTGTCTGTCATCTTATCTTCCCCGCATCTCTCTCTGTGGGAGAATGGGAGGATCGAAGCGAGTGAAGAAAACCTTTCCCCAAAACCCGTCTTCACCGAAGAAGGCGAAGTTGCCCCCGCCACCGCCGCAGGATCCCGACTCCAGGTTCACCGGAACACCAGTGCCGGCCAACGAATCAAGGGCTAGATGGCCTGCTCGATATGGGTAAGTTATTCTTTTTTATGTAATCCAGGTTTTAAATAGTCCTACGGTCCCAGTGTACAGGTATCGGTGGTATTGGAAAAAATTAACTGGAATCGATTGTCGCAACCATGAATTTTTTCAAAAATCGTTTTTTTACCCCAAAGAATGAGTAATGGACCGATGCGTAAAGGGAATCGGCCAATATGCACGAGATTTTCCATCCCATCTATATATTGAGATGCAGCAGTGAGATGGCTCAAAAACCGTTACGTAACCACCATCGATACAATGCCCAAAGACTGATATTTAAAATCTCAGGCATGTTAAAGGAAAAGATGTGACTGTCTTTGTGGTTTCTTAATCTGATTGTAGTGCTGATTCAAGCGTAAATCAAGTTTTACAAGCAGAGTCTCACTTTACTCAAGCTGTTGTTGATGGATGCATATTCAACCTTTATGATTATGCGCACGTAAAGGTGAGCTAAGTGATTGCTTTTTTTAATTTATGTGAAAATTATCTAAGTGCTTGTGTAACTTTGTGGACATTCTACTAACTATTACCGGGATATGCATACTCACTTATAGACATCTCTCATGATATCTAGATGTGTGGTGGTAGTATGTATTTTGATGTATGAATCTGTTGTCATGATTATGTCACCATAGGCTTTTTTTTTTATTCTGACATCAAATTAATGGCCAAGTTTTACCACGATACACATTTTTTCTTAGCCAAGTTCTATAACAAATTACAATTTCAAAATTGCATAGTTACATCTTTATATTTTTGTTTGCATTTTGAATGTATGGTTTTTTTTTTTTTTCAAATTTAATTTGGATTTGGATTTGTGTTGTGTGTTACATTGTCAAGAGTAAATGTAAGATGGGGAACTGGTATTCGAAGAGAAATTACAAAACCATCTGAAAGAATAAGCCTTGGCAATATAAAATTTCAAGTTCTCTTATGTAACCAAGTACAACTATCACTGTTTCCTTCTATTATGAGAATGAATGTGGGAAATATGGATTCTAAAATGGTATGGTGGTGATAGTGTAATGGTAAGCATGTTACAACTGTTGCAACTTGCAACAAGCCCTTGACTAGCTTAATTTCCATTGCAAGTACCCCTTGTTGTTTAAGTACAACTATCACTTATTGTTTCCTTTTATATGGAATTAGTAACAGGTTAGAAGATATCATGTATCTTGCTTATACTTTGGTTTATAGCTAAATGGATTGTAAAGTAAATGTTGCAATTGCCAGTCACTTTGTAGCAAAACTTAGATATCATTTTTCGATAGGAGTTTTCATGGCATGTTGTTTCTGCTTTGCTAATCCTTTCTTATTCTTAAGGGAACTTCTGTAGTATCATTTTGTGGTGAATGTTATGATGGGCGGCACGGTAAGTTTAGTGATGTTGAAAATGTTATGCCCTTTTATGGTGTTATTTTGTGATTTTTGTTAAGCCATTTGGGATATTTTTGTAACGCCTTCATATGGTTAAAGTAATACTTTCTTATTGTGAAAGTCAACCTTGATAAGGTATCCCCAAACAAGGAGGGTGATACCTTAGAATCTTCCTTGTGTCAATGGAAAATATTTTTTTGTGGTCTAGTGAGAGCTCCTTGCAGAATGTCTAGTCTTGGGATGATTTGTTAGTTAATTTTGTTACCAGTTAATACACACCAAGCAAGGTTATTTTCCACATGTTAAAGATCTTTAATTCTCCAGCTATATTAAGTTTAACATAGTCTTTAAAGTTTAATGAATTGTAAAGAAGAGGTTGACATGCTGCAAGGACATTGATGGAACCTTATCTGGTTTAAGACATAGGCTATCATTATTCCGTATACTTTTGTGTATTATGCTTTGTTCTGTCTATTATAATGGGCCGTGGTTTCATAGGAAATAAATACAAACTATATGTGATTTTACAATAGTTATTAAATGCAAACTTCTTATTATTTTGTTTGGGTGTTTTTACTAGGCTGAAGAAGGAAAACTTGATTACATTGCCAAAATTGTGGAGCTCTTTGAAACCACCAATGGGGAGTTGTATTTTTCAGCACAATGGTTCTATAGAGCTGAAGATACAGTGAGATAATTTGTTGTTCACTCACTAATTTTGGAATTGCTGATGTTGAAATCATTCATTATTCATCATATATTTGGTTGTTTCTAGGTAATTAAGGAACAATCCAAGTTCATCGACGAAAAACGGGTGTTTTACTCGGGCATTAGAGACGATAATCCATTGGGCTCTATTGTTTCAAAAATAAAAATTGTTCAGCTTCCAGCCAATGTATGATCTTCACTCACACCTACAAGTATCTACTTATTTTGTAATGATGTTCTTATTTATTCCAATATTCATCACTAGCTTTTCCGCGCGACAGGTGGATTTGGCTGAAAAACAGAAACTAATCTCATCTTCGGATTTCTATTGTGACATGGCATATTCAGTGCCACACTTCTCATTCACTACTTTGAATGCAACCAATGGTTAGTATGTTTCTCCAACAGGTCGGAGTATGTAGTTCTTTGATCATCATTGAATATAACTAATTGAAAAAAGTGATAGGCATTTATCCATGTTAATCGATTGTGTAGTAGCTTTGTGATCGGTAGTCTTGTATTAGATAAAGTGTTCTAACTTATTTTGTTTGCATTTGTAGCTCCTGAAAGCACGAAGGCAGATAGTGATGCATCCTCAATAAGCGATGCTAGTTCAAATAGTGTACTAGAGGATGTTGATGGAGATGAGAAGTATGAAATGACTTTGCTTGATTTATACTCCGGATGCGGAGCAATGTCAACTGGTCTTTCTCTTGGGGCTGCCATTTCTGATGTTAAATTAGTCACTGTATGTCATAAAATGATTGAATATATTGTTTTTGTAGTCCTTATTCATTCAAACTTGCAGATTAAATGTGTTTTACTGTACTTGGACTTATTAGAGGTGGGCCGTTGACTTAAATTCTAATGCCTGCAAAAGTCTTAAGTTGAACCATCCGGAAACTGAGGTAGCTTATTGGTCCATAATCTTTGATTTTTGTATTGTTGCTTTCTTTTCTATGTCAATCATACAAGCGGTCCAAAATAATTTCAGGTGAGGAACGAAAAAGCAGAAGATTTCCTATCTTTGTTGAGGGAGTGGGAAAAATTGTGTAAAGAATTTCGATTAGTGGATTCTGCTATGGAAGATTCAGATTTTGAAGAAAATAGCTTGGATTGTGATAAAGATGAAGATAATGGTGATGAATCTTCAGTTTCTCCGGGAGAATATGAAGTAGAAAAGCTTCTCTCTATTTGTTACGGGGACCCAAATGAAATCAAGAAGACCGGATTGTATTTTGAGGTATTTTCACCAACAACAATTGTGGAATGCCTTTTAATCTCAACCTTTGTGATTGTTTGCTTTCACCGATTTTGCTGCCTTACCTGCTTGATTTTCATATTAGATTTTTTATGAGAGAAGAAATTGTCTTTTCCAAGCCATGATATATGAATGTAGTTTAAGCTTTAAATTTCACCAATGTGTATTATCAATTTATCATACTTCTAAGCAACAACTAGTTTATCAGCCATAGACCTGTATCTAAAATCGGTGGACGTAGCCCTACGCCATTTCAACATTTTATGATACACTTATCATATTGAGGTTTTATTAATTCTGATTTTACTGAAATCTTTTCTAATCTTGACTCTTGAGAGAGTTTGGATTAGATAGACCTTTTTTGTAGTGGCGTAGTGACACAATCACAACTTTGCCAAGAGCTTCATACCGGTGTCGTACACTCTTCTGAACACATCACCAACATTTGTAAGTAAATAAATGGCAGGTCATCATGAGAAACAAACTTTTATTGCTGCATTCATTACATTGTCTGGAATTATGTACACATTCATATTTTGCAAGAGGTTTGTACAGATTTTGTGTGCAAACAGAATAGCAATCTTATGGTTTTATGTTAATATTCTGTTCATATGTACGCTAAGCATTGTTGGGTGTTGGCTATAGTACTTATTTTACTCAATTTGTAAAAAAAATACATCAAGAGTTTCCTAGGGGCACAGTTTCAGTCCTTTTAATATCACAGTATTTGATCTTTGATGTGCCAAATGCTTGTTATCTCTCTCCTTACACTGCTGTAGCTGTCTTTATATGTACTTTGGAAAGCTATTTGTTTATTTTGTACACTGAAAGTAACTTTGTGTTGGTGGATATAAAGGTTCTCTATGGAATTTATATTGTAGCAATCGTTTAAAAAACTAATTGGGCAACTTTAAACTATGCATATGAAATACTCTCGTAGGACTGGTGTAGCATGTTCATTTATTCCTGTTCTTCTTCATGGTCGTTTCATTTTGTTCCCATCAATACTTTATAGGTTCGTTGGAAGGGCTATGGGCCTGGTGATGACACATGGGAGCCAATTGATGGTTTAAGGTATCTACGGTTACCATTTTATTTCTTTCCTACTATTTTAGCTTGCCATTCTTTCTTATATCTGTGAACTATCCATTTCCATTTATTATTTTTAATTTTCTTATCAGTAATTGCATGGACAAAGTTAAAGATTTCGTGACAAGAGGGTTTAAATCGAAAGTTTTGCCTCTTCCGGTAAATATTTGTTATCCAAATGCTTTACTTTTGTTTTTTATAGCTAGTATTTATCATCTTTATACATGACTCAATTATGCTTGGCAATCTCTGTAATCAAGGGAGATTTACTTGTATTGCCTGGGCACTTGTTTTTGACGTACCCTTCTACCTTTAATGCCATCTCTTTTCTTTTATTCCTTTTCTGATTGAAGTTTGTTGTGATTGATCTTAATTTGTGCTCAACGTTTCTTAGGGTAAAGTTGACTTCATATGCGGAGGCCCACCTTGTCAAGGGATGAGTGGCTTTAATCGGTTCAGAAATGTAACTGAGCCTTTGAGCGATCCGAAAAACCATCAACTTGAAGTTTTTATGGATATAGTTGAATTTTTGAAGCCGAGGTTTGTGTTGATGGAGAATGTTGTCGATATATTTAAGTTGGCCGGAGGAGTATTGGGGTGTTATGCGGTTGCTCGGTTAGTTTCCATGGACTACCAATCTCGAGTGGGCATACTTGCAGCAGGTTCTTATGGAGTCCCCCAGTGTCGGATGCGAGTCTTCCTTTGGGGAGCACGTAGGACAGAGGTGAGTCCCTTTTTACTATGAAAATGCTACTGCTCATGAGATATATGTCGCTAAGAAGATATTTTCTCCCCCATGTTTCAGGTGTTGCCTCAATATCCTTTGCCTACACATGAATTTGTTGGAAAGGGGGTGGTTACGGTCGAATACAAAGTATGAATGGTTTTCCTTTATGTAATGTTTATAGGAGTAGTGTAGAGTTGTCATTTAATATTTTTGGCCTCAAATTGCAGGAAATTCTCCTCGGGTTTGAAAAAGATCAGTCATGTAACTTGCAAAAGAGCATGCTACTTAGTGATGCACTATCTGAATTGCCGGAGGTAAGTGAGTTATTTGATATGGTTAAGTTGCAGATTAAACATTGTGATAAATCTGGATTCTCCTGACAATCACATATTATTGTCTTGTTTAGGTCACAAATTTTGAAAAACGAGATGAAAGGCCTTATGACTCTGCTCCTAGAACTGAATTCCAGGAGTACATCAGAAGTAGAAGGCCAGGTAAGTTTAGTTTCTTTTCCCTGATGTTTTTTTCAAGATAGCAAGGTAACTAAATGAAAAGTTGTCAATATTGGACAGAAAATACAATGTCGATTAAGTAGCCTTACCATATTACGTCTCGTCTCCTTGTATCTCTCTTCCTTTCTTTCCCAGGTCATTTGGTATTATTGTAATAAAAATAAATGGAAGGCTGAATAAATTATGACCATATAACTCATTCCAAACTATATGGAGTCGAGTGTTGCATATTGGTATTAGTGGCAGTGTGGCACTCTTTGGTCCAAGAAAGTGAATAAAAAGTATTGACTACGAATGTATGCATGAAAATGGTATCAAAAAATTGAACTCACAATTTGGATATTGTGTTAGTGTTGGATCAACATTCTTTTCCTTCTCATGCTGTTGTGAGCTTTGTTTGAAACCTCTTTTCATGTTCAATCTTTTCAACTATTTGTTCTCTCTCTTCTCTTTATACTGTGAGTCTATATTCTTTCAAAGCTCACTTGTCCACGTCTTGAAGGTATTGACATTCAAGAAACCAAACCTCGTCACAAGGAGTATAAAATAAAAATCACAGATTAAGACCATAAATCTGCCGCATTCTGTTAATTGCTCTTGTAGTAGATTGTTGATAGATTTGGTAACAGTCTCTGCAGTTCTCAAGCAATTACATTTTACATTCATTCATGGCCACCTTTTGTCTTATCTCGGACTCCACCTAAAGAAGGACCACTTAACATGCTTATCATCAAGCGATGCAGTGATACTTTTATACTTACGACAAAAAAACTCAACCTAGATAGAAATCATCTATACTTACGACAAATATAATGCATGATCCTTTTATCTATCTCTTTAAAGCCAAGATTGATGAAGCTTTAGAACTATCGCCAACATCAATTGAATGTTACTACTTTTGCATTCATGATCATGTATGCTACCAAGTTGAAAATGGTGAAATTACCCATGCCATATTTATGAAATTCATTTAGACAAGCAAGGGGGCACTATCAATCACATCTTATGGGGTGTCTGCTTATACACCCGTTTCTATACTTGTTTTCGTATGAACTTGCTGCACTTGAGGGGTTATAATATCCTCTAAAATTGGAGTCTCTAATATAGGTTCATTTTGTGCTATGCAGTATTTCTGTCTTTGAAAGGTGAAAATAGTGCATTTCAAAAAGATATGTTGTATGATCATATACCTTATCTGCTGAATAAAGACGACTATGAAAGAGTTTGCCGTATACCAAAAAGAAAGGTTAGCTCTTTCATCCTTTATTGTGCTAATGCAGAAGCTTCCTAAAGATTACAATGGTTATGTAAAATTTGTGTTTATTTTTCACAGGGAGCTAACTATAGGGACTTGCCTGGTGTTCGGGTGGGCCCTAACAACAAGGCAGAATTGGACCCATCAATTGAAAGACTGACAGTCAGTTCTGGAAAACCTTTGGTATTGCTTTGGATTTTTCACTGCAAAAATCTCTTTATTCATTCTTTACATTTCTTATAATTCGTGTAAGACTAATCTTGAATGAGTGAAAACAGGTGCCAGATTATGCTTTGTCATTTGTCCGTGGGACATCAACTAAGTATGTGTATTTGTGTTCACATATTCTGAGATATTATGTTTCTTGGTTTTCATGTTTTGTAACATACCAGCTAAATGCAGGCCGTTTGGTCGCTTATGGTGGGATGAATTCGTGCATACCGTAGTGACAAGAGCAGAACCTCACAACCAGGTTTTAGCCCTTCACATCCTATCTTTCAAAAAGTCTTGAAATTTTGACGAAAATACTAACTTGGTTAAATATACAAATTCTTTGGATAGTGTATCCTTCATCCAGGGCAAGACCGGGTGTTATCCGTTCGTGAAAACGCCCGGTTACAAGGATTCCCCGACTGGTATAAATTATGTGGGGGCGTCAAAGAAAGGTATCCTTTGCATCCCTTCCTTCTTTTTGTAGTTATTGCTTGAATTGATTAAGAAATTGCAAGGGAATGAAAAGGTCTCGAATGAGGCAAAATATTGAAGATGGTATTGAATAGGAACCTATTTTAGCAATTGTAACTCTTTTCCTTGTTTGTTGCAGTTTTTCCTTGTTGGTCTTTGATATTGGTTGTCTTCATGAATATGGCAGGTACATACAGGTTGGAAATGCTGTTGCATTTCCGGTATCTATTGCTTTGGGGCAAATGTTGGCAAAGGCCAGCCAGGGAGTTCCTAGCAAAGAACCAGTAACAGAGATTGCTGTGAAGTTCCCTTATTGTCTTGAGCTACTGTCCACGAAGAGGTTCTGAATATTGGTATGTTCATTTTATCAAATGCGGTTGAAGGATAGTCTAAACTCGGTTAAGTACCGCCATTCTAGTGTTAGTATGTTAGCCTGCGAAATGGGCAAACAAAAATCGTGAGCACTTGCCTCGCTTGATACGTGTTATAGATTGAAGTGGATTGGTAGTGACGAAGGGATTTGAATTGGGATTCGTAGTGAGGAGGGATTAGCAGTGAAGTTGGTAGTTTGGTTGGAGGTAGGGATTGTGTAGGACCGTCATAACCATGTCTGTTTTGGTTGAGGAATGAGGGGATTAATGTGACAAGGTATCAATTGGGAGGTAATACTTCGGACTGGAATATGAAAGACACCCCCTCCTGAGTTTGCCATTCCCCCCATTTTGGGGAATTCACAGTCCTAGACTATTACTGCACAATCTTCAAAACATGCAGCCGTTTAGTAACAGCGCCACCTTCTAGACTGGTCATCAAACAGGGACTATAAAGTTACCACAATTTAGTAACAGTGTCAATGGCTAGCGCAAATAAGCTAAATACCAAATAAGGCAGGCACTAGCAGGCATTAAGTTGATTATCAAAAAAAAAAAAAAAACTGGAATTAAGTTTAGGGATTTGGATGTGATTATTTTTATTGACCTGAAAAAGGATTATCTTATGGGGGAAGTCAATAGGATTATAGAAACAATGTATTTGTCTGTGGTTTTGACTCCAGTAATGTTTCATTCATTTTCCTCGCTGACTGTGATTGTCGATTACGTATCCTAGTCAAATGGGAGATAGGGTTTTCCTCCTAGGGACATGGCTGCATGTACATGTTCCTTAAAGGGATATGGCTGATGTGCTACTGCATGTACAACATATCTAGTTTGCGTGGGCATACTCATTCGCGTTTAAAACGACTTTTACCAGGTTATCAAGATGAAGTTGAGGAGTATATCATCAAAAAAAATTGCTCTTGAGTTTAGGTTTGCCCATGAAAAGAGCTTTGTACTTGGAATGAGACTATACTATGAAGCCCTTGAGTTATTTGAAATAACCGTCTCTTAACCAAAATTCATAAATACACCATCCATCCCCATTTGTTTGTACATGTTACTAATTTGGATATCGCGAACAATCATCTGCTATATATTTTGATTGGTGAAGTTTTGAATCTTTTTTGTGAATATACATATGTTGTTTACCGATTAAAGGGATTGGCCGTCAGAAAAAGAACCAAACAATGGAGATGGAAGAATTGGTTATCTTTCTCGGAATCAACAAAGAAAGAATTTTAAACCCTTATTCTTCTATTGGTCATTAATTGACCAATAGAAGAATGTTGTTTATTTACAATGGTTGATTTCCCCCTATATTTTGTGGATACTGGTGCATTCACATTAGATGTGATGATTATTGACTGTAATTTTTGTTTAGGGAGGAACTTGTTTTTCAGTTGGTTACCATGCCTTATCATAGAAATTCAACATGAGTTGCAGCCACTCAAGCATTTCAGCTGTCTGTCCCGCCTTCTTATATAACAGGTGTGCAGCAACAACATGCAGTGCAAAGCCACATTTCCATTCTGCAGACTCCCTTCCCTGTGATTCGGCAAATTTCAGTCTCCGGTTCTACTGGTTTCTTCAGCACCAAGTTTCAGTAAATATGTCCCCTTTTATGATCGCCTCCGCTGGAATTTCTTTTCCTTTCTCCAAAAAATTTGACTGTAGTTAGCTCAATTGGAAACATTGATGAGATGGTTTAGTCTTTGCAAGTTGTGGGGTTATTCTTTATGTTATGGAATTCTGGACCTATTCCTGTTTATGCCAAGGGGTGGAGCTATTCTTGATTTGCCTGCATTAGTAATATGCCACAAAAATTTAAACCACCATCCCAGCGAGAAGAAAATTTTCTAATCAGATATGATGGTACAAAACTTAACAGCCACATATGTAGCCCACACTACATAGATGCATTCGACCATGTTACTCAACATTTCTTGCATGATTGCGAGTGAGAGAGAGGTTAAAACTCAAGTTCATAGTTGAACGTGCTGCAGTATATGCATGGTTTTTAAACCCTTATCCACTTTGTAGCATTCATTAGCTTGATGCACTAGTGCCAAAATGAGACACTTGTCCATCTCTTCAGTCGAAAGACTCCAAACTATGTTCTTCCCCTTTTTCTTCCTGTCCCTTAATGGATATTGAGAGTCACCAGGCTAAAGCATTGTTTTAGCAATATTGTAAGTTATTTTTTTTTTGCTCGAAAAAATAAAAGCATTCGAAAAAGATTGAACCATACCATAAAAGTTATATCCTAGACAATCAAGTACAAGAGTTCAACATAAAACAAAAAGACTACCAATCAGATGTATCTAGAACGGAGAATTCAGCATTTTCAAACATTAAGTTGACGTCCTACAGAAAGTGCTAACAAAAAGTTGACGACGTCCAACAGAAAAATCAGCCCACATTGCGTTCATTTTTTCGGTTTGAATTCTCTTCCCTTCCCTTCCCTTCCATCTTCAGCCCTTGTCAAGTGTGTCGAAACTGCATCATGAATGGGAGGAGCTTGATTTGCAAGATCTCGGTCAACAATATGTAGAAGGGGATCATCTGGCATTATTCCTCGAATGTGATTGCAGCAATTACTAGCTTTCTTAGCTAAACATCGGTTCTTCCACCAAGATTAATAGTCATCTTTCTCAGCTAAACATTGGTTCTTCCACCAAGATTAATAGTCAAAAGCAGGGGTGGACCCATGTGGGTCACGTGCCCCCACGCATTTTTAAAAAAAAAAATTTTAAATTTTTTTTGATATAAATTTGTAAAAGTTTCCTACATGGGTACTAATTAGTAGTGTGGTTGAGTGGTTATGTGTGTTGACTAATTAGTAGTGTGGTTGAGTGGTTATGTGTGTTGAGAAAAGATCTAGGTAACCTGGGTTCGATTTCCCAGTATGCCAATGTTTGTGTTTTTTTTGTTTTTTCCTATTTTTGTTCTCTCTTTTCTTTATTTTTTCATTTTTGTTTTACCTCTTTCCTTTATTTCTCCATTTTTATTCTACTTCTCTTTTTTATTTCTCTATTTTTATCCTATCTCGTATTTTCCTCCCAATCCAAAATATTATGAAAATCAAATTACTAAATTCTTTGGTTTACTTTCTATTAATTTTACGGTTGCCACCGCGACAGTTGAAAGAGTATTTTCAAACATGAAGATTATCAAAAATCGGTTGCGGAATAGAATGAGTGATCAATATTCAATTATTTAGCGATAATTTAGTGGTATATATACAGAGGAATATTTTTCAAAATTGTAAATAATAGGTGCCCCCAGTATATGGAATTCCTGGGTCTGCCACTGGTCATAAGAAAATATCAACGGATTGTGGTAAATTCGTGACCATGAAAATCCCACATAAACAGTTGTCAAAAAATGATCACATTCACGCGAACATTTGTTGTCAAATACTAATGATAAATTCAGGTGAGAAGTTTCATTTTTTCTTTAGTTTCCATCTGGAAAATCAAAAAGAACGATGAAAGCTATATAAAAAACGACATCAGGGGACTGGTTTTGAGTTAGAGCTAATAAAACCAATGAGATAAAAAAAGGTGTGGAAACCCAGGACTAAAGCCATCGCCTCCTGTGTAGGGGTTGAAGCTCTTCGATTTCGAACCCATGATCTCACCAGCTCTCACACGAACAAAGGATCTAGGGTTTGTTTGTGATTTGGTTGGAATATCGACGGGAGACGGAGAGGGGTTGGAAGAAAATGATTTCAGCTAAAAGCGTAGTTACTACTTACGCTTTTTATTTGTCGCGGCCAGAGCTACGACCCTTTATGGCCGCTAACTTTTGTGTATTGGCCGCAAATTTTAACAGTTAAACTTAAAAGCGTGAACCTCTAATAACGCTTTTAGTTTCTTGCGGTTAGAGCAAGTAAGCTGTGTCTTGGCCGCGAGCAATTGTGGGGGAGACGTCGTTTTGTGTAACCTCGTCTCATAAACACGAGCTTGCGCTGGTGCCAGTCGGCCCCAAATACGCAGCCCGACCCGCCCAAATTGGGGATGATCACCTCCAACGAATTCAACCGTCGCCACGTGCGGGCAGCTAACCCTAACATCAGTTGTCCTCCCCATTTCCCCCAAGATTTATCTAATCTCTCTTCTCTCTCTCTCTCTCTCTCTCTCTCTCTCCCTCCCTCCCTCCCTCCCTCTCTCTCTCTCTCTCTCTCTCTCTCTGCATCCGTAATTAATTTCGCTGAAATCTTCTTCCAAAACGGGCCTCAATTCTCTCGAAACTACTTCTAGCCTTGCATTTCAGGTATGTAGAAGCTCAATTTTTTTTCAAATTGTATCCGATTCAAATTAGCCCACGGATTTCGTCAATTTCATGTTTAGTAATTCAATTCAGGTCGATGTTCTTTGTCGGTGTTTGGATATTTTTTCCGACAGTTCTTGCTATTATCGCTTCTTCTCAAGGGCGGAACCAAGAATTAATTTTACCCCGGGTAACCCAAAATCAGTGTTTTCAATTATATAGATCGTATTGGGATACGTATCGCATATCTTAAAGATACTGGAAGAGTAGAAATTTCTATTGTTCAGTTAAACAAGATTTTTGGAAAAGAGAAAATACTAAAAGAGTGGGGAATTAGACACTTGAACTCAACCTTTTTTTTTGGTTGATACAAAATAGGTAGAACTCATTCATATTTATTCTACTCCATGGAAGACTCTGGTACAAGGATATTTTCATACAAGATAAACTTTGAGATAATTCTAGAATTACACATGACTAATTCTCACAAAAAAATCTAGATATTTCACAAGTATATTCTAGAGTTTTTAAAGCTAAATATTTTAGAATTCCTAAAAACTAGATAACATTTATATTTTCTTCAATAATATCTTCTATCTTTGGGTTTTGTCGATTGGACTTGTTTGGACATAACTTTCTTGTATCAAATACTAAATTTCGTGTATAATTTAACAATGTTAATCATAATTAATAGACAATTAAAAAGTAGATACACCTAATACCACCTACAAATTATGGTTACATTTTAAAAAAAAATTAAGATGCAAAATTTCAAGTCTCTCAATTAGAACCTATTACATTAAGGTTTTCTATACCCTTTGTTAGGGGAAAAAAAAAAGAGTCAAGCAAAATACAATCAAAGTATGGTTCTTTCTTCTATATAAGCCATACGTTGAGGCTGGATGTCTATCAAATGGTTTGAAAGATTCCATAATTAGATCAAACGGCTTAGATTATGCATTCGGGTTCCACTTCTTGAAATAAAGTCCAAATTTTTCTCAAAAAAAATCAGATGATACGTACCGAATTAGAATACGTGTATAAATCGTAGGATACACGGTCGTATAGTGTAATTTCTATACAAAAGGGATAAAGCGCATGTATTGTAGGTTTTTAGCAATTATTGACAAAATGGTGTATATAGTATGCATACGGATACGGGCAATCTCTAATAAATAAAGTTTATAATCCAATTCATACACCGCACGTATGGCTAGTATCATCATACCATTGACCTTACATATTGTGAACTAGTGCTTGCCCATGCCTGAAGGTATAGCTCGAACGCTCAATCAAAGTTCTACCGTATATGAGTTTTACTTCCATAAAATCAATATGGATTGTATCGATTACCATATATATCAACTAAAGTTCTGCTTTCATAACAAATAAAATCAATCCAAAATCAATCGTTTTAGATAAGTAAGTGTTTGAAAACTTGATCTTAGCTGTTGGTATTGGATGATCTAGATTTATAGATACTCTTAACACTTGCTAACCATAGGATTTAGAAATGAAGGTCTAGGTTTATAACTACGTATATAAGATTCAAAAACTGAGCTCTGTTATTATATAGATGTTCAGATTGTAACGAGTGTGAACATTGGATATCTATTTCTTAGGAGTTAATACAGTGGTGTCTTTAAATACATAATATGAAAAAGTCGCTCCCAAAAAAATTCTTGGACATCAACAAATCTCAAAAAATCCTTCAGATTTTTTATTGTTATTACATTATAATTTAAACCTAAAAAAATAAGATTGTAAGAACAAAAAATTTAAGCACACAAAGCCCAATTTTTTGGTTTAGCATAAATTCTAAATGTCAGTCCTTCGCCCGATTTGAAAGATGGTAGCTTAATGAACCAATTTTAATCGACATCTTGACCAATGGATAGTTTGAAGTCGCTTTTTAGGGTTTTTCCTGTGGCATCCGAATCAAAAGATTGAGCACCATGAGATTTCATGAAATTCCTTGAGTCAATTTAACTGAGTTTTCAGCTCTAAACAATCAACAACAACCCCTGCCCTTGACGGTAGTAGAAAGGGAGAGTATAGGAGGGAAAGTAGGAAAGAGGGAGAGAAAATAGGTGGGTGGAATGGATTGGGCTTAAAAAAAAAAAGAAGAGTAAATTACAGTAAACCCCCCTCAACTAACCTAAATTTTCACTTAACCCCCTCCGACTACAAAACCTAACAGTGTGCACCCTCTAACTATCCAGAATTGACACTTAACCCCCTTTTGTTAGGTCTCCGTAGGAAAAATGCATCGACGGCCGTCTCCGGCCACCGGGCGGCCGATCCGAGCCGTCCAAATTTTTTTTTTAAAAAAACCGAGTGGGCTAACGCGGGAATCAACGGCATCCGACGTGCGTAGGTGCTCGATCCAAACATCCCAAGAATTTAAATGGGGTGTTTAGATCGAGCACCTACGTACGTCAGATGCCGTTGATTCCCGCACAAGCCCACTCGGTTTTTTTTTTATAAAATTTTTGGACGGCTCGGATCGGCCGCCCGGTAGCCGGAGAAGGCCGTCGGTGCATTTTTCCTACGGAGACCTAACAAAAGAGGGTTAAGTGTCAATTCTGGATAGTTAGAGGGTGCACACTGTTGGGTTTTGTAGTTGGAGGGGGTTAAGTAAAAATTTAGATTAGTTGAGGGGGGTTTACTGTAATTTACTCAAAAATGAATTAAGCAAAACTTGTACATATATATACAATCCGGATCCCCCGAGGGATCCCGGATTTGGGTGTGGTGCGGGACTTTCATGTGGTTCGTTGGATTGAAATCAAACGGCCAGGATAAGAGATGGCATAAAAACCCCAAGTAATTACACTTTGCCCCCTAAAGCCCTCACACTTCCCCCCTTTGAGCCATTCACGCAGAACAGAGAGAAAGAGAGAGAGAGGCGACGCAAGAGAAACGAAGAACGAAGCTGCAGTCGACGATTGAAGCCCGAAGAACGAACGAATATTCACCCAATCGTTCGTTCGAAGATCCACCGAGGTTTGTCTGTCATCTTTTTCTCTCGGGAAAAAAAAAAATTCTGGATCGTAAGAAATTTTTTCTCAAAATGACCTAGGCTATAGCCTACCTTAGCCTTCAAGTACTTCCGCCCTTGCTTCTTCTCATCATAAAAAGCTATCGATTCCCCTTTATTTAGATGTACTCCTATGGAGTGTTTGGATAGGTTCCTGTATATCCGAATTTGGAAGTGTAAAATCCCTGTGTTTATTAGCTCGTGGATCTCTGTCCCTGGTCAATTCACTCAGAACAGAGCTCGATGAGGTAAGCGCTTTGGTTTTTCTTATCGGGTGAAAAACCACTGCTTGCCAATTTGAGCCATGTGAATTGAGCTGGTTTTAGTTAGTTATAACATTTTTTTTTTTGGGTAAGTTAAGATTTTATTACCAAACAGAGGAGCTACCCCTGAAACACAGCATACAAACAAGGAAAGAGAAAAAAGGGTAAGGAACAGGCTCCCACCCTAACAACTACAAAACAGAAGCAACTCGAGCCTAGAAAACAGCTAGAAGTAGTAGCAGCTCCTCATAACTGGATAAATCTCTCTAAGAAGTTGGACTAGCAGCTCCTCATAACTGGACTGTGTGTAGATCGTTTTCCGTGGCTTTGTAGTGTATTTTGTCAGCTCTCTCTCTCTGTTTCTTTGTCTCCTTTCTCTCTGTCTCGCTCACAACTACAGACTCTCGCCCTCTTTATCTCAATTTTCTTGAAGCAGTCATAACCTACGCATTTGTACGTATTATGAAGTTAAATAAGAAATTGAATTCACGTATCATAGTGAAGAGAGAACCTTCCTTATCTTGGTCGTCGTCCTCTGGGACTACATTGTCCTAGTTATTGCTGGTATTCATGCACACACACGATGACCGTGTTTTATGTGATACGTAGTTCTGGTTATGCAATCTTTGTAGTTATTGCAAGTAAGCTGAGCTATGTGCAAGCCAACCCTTGATCAATTCCTTAACATGGTAGATATTTTTGGCGTTTAGAGAGGTGTATAGGTTCTATTTATTGTTTGGTCACTTTTCGGACTTGTCAGCTTGTTGGCCTTTTTTTCTACCCTCAATTATGTACATGGGTGGTATTCCCATGATGCCTATTCAATAAACTTATTACTTATCAAAATAATAAAAGTAAACTTGAGTGGCTATTGTTCAATTTAGAATTTTTTTTCCAGTTCTTCACCAAATACGTTCCTGGGAATGATTAATGCCTCTACATGAACATGTTAACAAATTCGCATTGACAGGTTGTTCTGCAACTATACCGATAGCGCGAAATGAGGATCTTTGTATGTTTTTCTTTTTCATCTTCGAAATAGCAAATACAGGAAGTTGCGTGATGGGCTAAAGGATATCACCTCTTTGTTGGCCGCAAGGGAGAATACATTGTAGTAGTCGTAGAGAGAGGAAATGGAAGTGAGATTTGAAGTGAAGAAAGGATCGGGCTTTGTTGTTGCTTGACAGAATTTAAATTGATAATCTCTGTAATTTTTGTTCGGAAAAAGAGCTAATTTCTCATCCCAAATCTCAATTGTATTGAGCAGGTCAATTCGGATGTGTACTCTAGCTAGTGCACTTCAATTGAAGAACACGTCAATAAGAGTGAGCACGAGATTTTAGTGTAGTCTACTGTCTCATCTCAAAGTTTATAGTCATCTGAAGTTTCTTATGTTCTTTCATAATTTCAAACCAATTTTTGATGATAAAATTCCTACTTGTTCTTCACCTTATGACATTTGAATACTTCAGCGACCATTACCTCCATGGAAGCTGCATTCCATTTCTTTTTTTCCTTTTAAAGGGCTTTTGTTAGCGAATGTCTTCCACTACCATGTGTACAATTGGCGGTCCAAAATATTGTGTGATGCAGATTATTGTGTCTAGAAAATGTAAATTTGGGTTAAGGACTCAAAAATCAAATTCTTTCTAATATTCTTTCTTGATATGGATTATGCAACATCTCATCACTATTTTGGGCTCCCTCTCCTTTTACTCATTGAATTCAATAGTTTTCCTCTTCCCTTTTAGTAGGTACTTGTCAACGTGGTTGGCACAAGCAACACACGCTAAGCAATTTCTGTAAATGGACAAATAAAGTAAAGGCTCGGGATTTGCATCATAAGAATGACTTGTTGTAGGTGTGACAAAATGTGGTTGGAACGTTTATATCCTTAAGGCTGAAAAAAAGGTGACGAGCCTTTGATCTCAAATATAATGTGAAACCTTTATCAAGTAGATGAGAATTTAATGAGGAGTGCTCTCATGAACAAAATGGCAAACTAGGAATGCGAAAAAGTAACAAGGCTAATGGTTGCCATTCAGCCATGTCATGCCAAATCCTCTAGTTACCTGAAGAAAAGAGGCAAAAGAAGAAAAAGTAAATAAAGGCAAATTAAAAGCCTCATCATTGAGTTATACAACGAGTGGATTGGCATATGGCATTTTATATTTCGGCATACTCCTTTTGATTTTGGTAAAAAAAAGATAACTTTCTTGTTTCAAAATTGGAGAATATCCAATTATTTTTCCCTTTGGGCTTCATTTGCTTTTGAAACTGCACTCTTGTATATATTGCATACCTTGCACACTTCTGTTTTTGTGATGAATGGTTTCAACATTCGAGTTGGTCATAAATCTCAATCAAGGGCACTTACATGCAGGTTCCTTTTTGCTAGTGAAATAAATGTCCATATTAAAGTGTCAATTATTCCGATCCCTTTGTATCCCTCTTGCAGTTTTACGTCTCCAAAGAAAGAAATTGTGATTATTGCATCTCCAGCCATAGCACCGTATCATTTCCTAGTTATTGAGTTTTTCTCTTTTCAGTGCCCATAAGCCAAGTGACAGGGATTGAAGAAGGTTTCTTCCTAAGAAACTGTTTGCTGGAATTCGGAACGCACCAACTAAAATGCACGGGTAAAGAGTCTACACTCACTTCACAGCGTTAATCTTTCAAAGGAGGAAAACTTCCTCTTCCATTGTTTCTTCCAAACCCTTGAAGTCAAGGGTACAAGGTGGTCCCGTTTGGAGAAATTCCAACAGAAATTCTTCACGCTCGGATGTCGGAAGGTACAATGGCAGTTGTCAAACCAGAGGTATGATTACTATTCTACGCAGACCTTGTAGGTAAAGAATATCATTTTGTTCTACTATAATTGCCGAATTGGTTATTGGGAACTTTTTTCACTTGTTTAACAATAGTATGCATTACACTAATATGTGCACCGTTTGTGTACAATACTGATTTTTTATCGGACGTCTGTTGCTCTCTTTGTTAAGAGTTCCATACAATAGCAATGATACTTGTTTAGAAACCGTAAATTACCATGAAGGGAATTGGCTTTACGCAAATTGTGCTGGTATCGGACTTTTAGGCATGAGGTTTATATATGCTTTGAAAGACTATGAGTTAGGTCATTACTGTAATTCTATCTCCATTGGTTTAATATATGTTTTGTCTTGCTTGATGTGTAATTTAACTTGTTCCTTTGGTGTATCAAGATGAAGTCTTACATCTGGGTCCAAACTGCTGATGGATCTATCCAGCAAGTGGAGGAAGAGGTTGCCATGTTTTGCCCCATGATATGTCGAGAAGTACTTCAAACAGCCATGGGATCTTCCAAAAACTATGCCATATCTCTTCCTCAACGAGTCAATCCTGCCACCTTGGGCTTAATACTTGATTACTGTCGGTTTCATCAATTACAAGGCCGCTCTAATAAGGTTTGATATGTTTTGAACTCTTTTATTTGCTTAAGTAATTGTTGTAGCATGGATAACAATTTTGTTGCTCATTGTTAAAACTATGACCTTCGATATTTCCAACATTTTTGGTTTCCTATTAGGCTCTGTTCCAATGAACTATCCCGGTGGCCTCTTATTTCCACCATGTTAAGAGCTGATTATTGTGTTCCTTTATTAGGAAAATGATATCCAGGATTAAAAGCTGTCCATTCCCTTAGCATCTAATTTTTTGGAACTTGCATTTTATCCTTGATTCCTTTCCAAGAAGATATGCGGTAGATTGAAAATTGTGAAAAAATTCTCTAGTCTTGAGCTGAAACTTATACTCATTCTCATAAGGTAGCTTGGGATGCTATCTGCTTGCCTAAAAAGGAGGGTAGTAAAGGAATTAATATGCAAATGGACTGGAACAAAGCTTCAATGTCTGACAAGTGTTCTATTTGATTTTACTTTTCATCCTTATAGCAACAGGCACAATGGGACTGCAAATAAGTGAGAACTTTGCGAAATAGTTATCATTCATTCACGTCACTGGGATTAGTTTTACTACCTCCCTTTGGTTTGATAACATCCCCCTTGCTCTCTCGCCCTAATTACTTCACTTGGAACTCTTGGAGAATGTCTCCTGGTTCTGTTTATACACACTTTAGTTTTCCCCTAAGAATATTTCTTAACTTTATTCTTTGGATAGGTATCATGGGTAAGCTTTGATCTAGGGACGAGATTAGAGAATAGGGTGTCATAAGGGGTTCCTCCTCCTATCTTACTATGTAATCATCAGGTGAAAGGCTGCACATCTATACTTCTCTTGCCCTTACTCTGGAGCTCTGTGGTAATTCGTTTGTAAATGTTCTTAGTATCAAGAATTGCAATGGTTTATTATATCATCTGGAAGCTGGCCTGGACAGCATTGACATGTTATACTTGGCATAAAAGGAACTTCATAATCTTCCGAGGCTTCCATAGATCTAGTTAGCTTCTTCTGGATCAAATTAAGTTTGATATTAGGACTAAAGCATATCAACTTCAAGTCTTCAAACCTTCTAGCCTCAATTATACTCTCTGTAATACTTAGCATGTCCCACGTTCCATTTTTAATCATCATAACCACTCTGCCCCAAGGCTGGTAAAGGTGGGTATGCCCTCCTTGTAATCTGCTTCCTTGGTTTCTTACCTGAATTAAACATCTCTCTCCCTCAATTGATTGATTGATTGATTGATTGATAGATGGCGAAGGATGTGGGAGTGATTATTTTCGACAGTACTGACACTGTGATTTATTGTTTCTGCATCTAGGAGCGGAAAATTTTTGACGAGAAGTTCGTTCGTTTAGATACAGAAAAGTTATGCGAGTTGGCATCTGCTGCTGATAGTCTCCAGTTGCGGCCATTAGTTGACCTCACTAGCCGTGCACTTGCTCGAATGATTGAAGGGAGAACTCCAGAGGAAGTACGTGAGATATTTAATATACCCGATGATCTTACGGAGGTATTGTCTCGAGAGTAAAGTCCTTTTTTAGTTGTCTGTTTTCACTGTTTTCTGACATTGATCTTGTGTTTCAGGAGGAAAAGTTGGAGCCATTGAGAAACATAACTGACGATCCACACATTAGGCTTCTCAATCGTCTATATGCTAGAAAGAGGAAAGAATTAAAAGAGAGGGAGCAATTAAAGGTGCTTACATGTACTATGTCAGATCACTTTCTTTGTCTGGCTGTCTGTTAATGCTTACTACAGTGGACATAATTCGTTTCCCTCCCCTAGTGGCAAATATAGTGATGTTAAACATATAGAACTTGTAGATAGATGTTGGCACTCATTGCTAATGTACTGTCCTTATCTTTCAGAGTATTGAAAATGAAGAAGAGCGCGTTGATAAGCGCTCAGTTGATGATCTCTTGTCGTTTATTAATGGCGGAGATGGAGGTATGTGTGAACAATGGTTCTACTCCATTGTTTTGTGGTGATTGCTGGCTGCATCTTTTTGTTTTTGGGCAGAATTGCATACTGTATGGAAAAAAGGGAGAGCAAGATGAAAGAAAGAGAAATTTTGTTTAGTATAGGTTCCAAACAAAGAAAAAGATTTGGTTGGTTAAACAAAACAGCAGACTTGGTTGTTTTAGGGGAATAACTGCTAAGGGTGCCTCTCATGAACATATTGAAGTCTAGAACCGCGAGGAAAGGAGAAGATCTGAGTGTGGGGGTTCTTATCAGTCATGACTCATGCACTTTGGATTTTCATATTTACCCTTCATTGCTTGAACTTCTAGCGATGTGTAGTTCTTGCTTTTTCATGTATGGGTACTATTGACATACAAATCATGTGACACGGCTTCAAATTGAGGTTCATCCAAAAGCTGGTGTGCTTTATTGTAGCTGGACTAGAAGTAGTGGCATGCTGGATGGGTGTGCAATTCGCAAGTTAGAATGTTTTCGGAAAACAAACCTTAGGATGTTTTTCTTACTCTTTTCGCAAGTTAATTGGAGTTAATGCTTTGCAGATTCAAAAGGTGTTAGAGCTATTAAGAACAAAAAGAAGAATCGGAAGAGAAAAGATCAATTACCAAGGAATTCTTCTTCAAACAATGGAAATGGAGACCATAAGAAGGTTGCCACCACGTTTTCCACTTGTTATGCATGCATGTCGCTGCCCTTTTTTTTTTACTGCAATCTTATTCGTTCCCTCCCTTTTAGGGAAGACTATAATGCTTTTGGTCATAGTTGGTACGGCGTGTTTTGTTGACCTCGAACTTTAATGGTATCTTATGCTTGCCAGAATGATACAGTTGACAATGTGGCTTCTCCAAACAAATCCTCAAAATTTCAGGATTCTGAACCACCTAACCTTGAGTTTGTTGAAGATGATATGGATGATGAATTAGATCCTGCTATGAGGGAAGAAATTGACAGGTTTGATGGTTTTCTGAATATGACTTTTGAAAATCTTTTGTGAACGAATTTCTTTTTTTGCTTTCGTCTCTCTTTTCCTTCTCCGCTCAACTACTCATCTCTTTTCTGCTTAATTTCACTTATTACTTTTTTAAGAGCACATGTTTCTATTCGTATTTGGAAATTGATTTTAACCAGATTTAAAGGACTCTTCATATATTAACTTGTAAACTGCAGGGAAGTTGAGGATTTTGCAAGGAGATTGAACTCTGTTTGGCCAAAAAGAATTCAGGAGAGTGTATCTTTGGGCAATGAGAGACTTGTTCCAATGTCTGTGTACGGCAGTGGTTCGTTGAAGAGATTTAATGGTATGCTCTTAGCCCTTCGCTGAGTTGGATTCCTTAAGCCTGTTCTTTATATCACAAAAGGATAAAATCAAGCCTACATTGGAGGAGTAAATGCTCTAACCAAACAGTATGGGTGCTAGTGTCCATTTAGTCCATTGGGTGGAACACTCCCAACGGCTTAGGTTGCATATCGCCAGTGAAGTAACTGAATTTCAATTTCAGTTGTCCTGTCAAAAGAAAAAAAATAGAAAGTTCTTTGCTTTGACCTCCACCATGTTTCTCTCTCACTTGATAATTGATAGTAGAACAGTAGAAGTCAAAGAAGCAGAAAACACACAACACACACAAAAAATGTGGTCTTCTTATGTTTTAAGTAGTTTAATATTGAAACAGGTTTCGGCAAGCAGCAGTAATCCAGATGACAGATGACCCATTTCTCACAAGTTGCAGCTTCAGCAGTTTTGAGCAAAGCAATTGAAGAGAGGACCGTCCCAGAGATTAGTCCTCAAATTCGTGCATGTCAGAAAAGGCTTGAAAATGTGGGCAAATGGGGGTGTAACCTCCTGTTGTAACTTTTAGGCTTCAACACAAAATTTTCCTTGTACATCTTTGTTTTTCTGTCAGCCTTGGAACCGTTTTCAGTTTCTTTAATTTCTCATGTTGTGGGATTGTCTGTGTGTAGCAATCGTGAATGAGCAATAATGTTGTACGATACTCAATTTTTTCATTGATTTTGAATTTTCATCAATTGAGAAATCAACATGTTGTTGGGAACGTGCTTGTGCTTGAAATGTGAAATAAACGCTGCCCGCATTGAATTTCATGTTATGGGTTCAGGTTGCAGTTTTGCTTTCATTTGATTTTCTGTTTATGAGATGGTGTTGGATTCGGGTGAATTGGAAGTCATTTCATTCAAGATTCTCTAGCATTTTCTTTGAGAAAGGTACACGGGGAAATGAAAACAACGAGAGACAAGCAGTACAGCAAAAGAGGACTTAAGGCCTCTCATACATGATTCATCTCATACTATGTTCAATGGACCCATTGTCAATCGCGAGAACCAGGAAAAAAAAAATTAGACGCACAGACAAACTTATACTCCTACACAATTTATCTTGAATGACACGACGATGATATTTTGGAAATTATGCGCGTCTCACAGGTACGAGGACTTATATGTATCACAAAATGAATGAACCCACAAAATGAATGAACCACTCAAGAAGTGCAACGTGGGCTAAAATGCCCCGGCCAAAATTGATGATTTTAGGCAATTAATAAGGAGAGAAATTTAGAAAATAACTAGGGGAACGGTACATCTCAAAGCCATTTTTCATTTAGTGTTTGATTGACCTAAAATATTCCAACTCCAAAGCAACATCTTGGTTTGCCCCAATGGAAGCCAAATTATTGTACTAATTCCTTCTAAACCAACACTGAAAATCTTACAGTTTGCTTGCACCGAGGAAACAAACTTTTTCTTTTATAAAAAAGGGGAAAACATAAAAATAATAATAAAAAAATACATAAGATCACAACTTGGAGTTGTAATATGTTGTCACTCTTTACCCTTGTACCCTTCAGAGTAGTACTTCTTGAAGGCTTTAGGAAGATACACTGGCAACAAAAACCCAAACAGGTTGAAGGACCAAAAGGCCAAATTAGCAATGGCAAGCCCTCTTCCCACATACAATCTCCACTCTCCCCCGCTGTGTTGTTCATCCACCTTTGAAATCTCAGCCCTCAGCCACTCTGCAATTGTGAATAACCTCCGCGAGTTGTAGAAAACCGGGACAAATGCCCGGACCGGGATCGAAAACCGGCCCGAAAATGTCAGCCCTTCCATGAATACTTGACTTGCCAAGAGGAAAACGTGGGGTGCCGCTGCTTTGATGCCTGTTTGATCAAATTACGATGACGAAAACAGAAAGAGAAAAAATTAAAAAAATGACAGAATCTTGCTGTATAATTTGAATATGATGTTAGTCTCAATAACCTTTATTATGGAAACTTGATTATGTCAATGATTGGACACAAAATGAGCGGCCCCCCATATGTAGGAGTCTTTATTGAGTTTGTGAAGCCTAATTCGGTCTAATTTTACAATCGTTCTGAGCTCGTCAAGCCTTATAAGGCCTAAACAAGGTAGTGCCATAGACCGTAGTTGACCATGCAGCATTGCAGCCAATGTAACTTGTATTGAAAACTGGTGTGAGCCGTACTAATCTACACTGAAATCACGTTTAAATCTCCATGTCTTGTTAGTTTGACCAACACATGCACTGGCGGAGATACATAGGGCTCGGGACGGCCCGGCCCTTTCCGACATTTAAAATATTTAACTAATATTACATGTAATATGGTTATTATTTATATAATTAGTATAACAATCTCTGAAATTATGAATAATTTTGATTTGATCTAGTCAAAAATTAAAGTTATTTTATATTATCAAGTAAAATTTTATCGAATGTATACTTTCATAGTCGAAAATAAAATCACATGTGCATTGCAAATTTGCAATGGTCAACAATAATGCGAAAGATATTATATCCGATATATTAATATATCCAAGAAAGCTACACCATATACTGAATACATTTTTGTATGAAAATACTTCTTTCATGTCGCACACCCGGCACTAGCTCTATCGCTACTGCTGGCTCGACCCACCTCCGGTCAAAATTCTGGCTCCGCCACTGAACGCATGCAACATGACTTGAATGATTCATTTTATCGTTTTCCACATTGAATTCAAACCTTGAAAGGAGTATAAATATCCAAAGGCGATAATTCAATAATATTAAAATTTCAGTGCAGTACCTTCTTTGTCCCCTTCGAAAATGCCTTCCAAGATGTAAACAATCGGAAGAAAAAGCCCGACCAGTGCTCCGACCGATACATAGATGCCAAGAATTTTATTATTCGAGGCAAAAACAGGGGATTCGGCATTAGGAGAGAGAATCGGGAACGCGATCCTAGAAATCAGGTGGATGTAGACGAGAGAGAAGAGTACAAAGGCGAAGTCCTCAACGCCGACCATGCCGCTGGCGGCAAGGACGACGGCGGGGGCGAGGGCGTTGAGCTGGCGGAAGGTGAAGTAACCACCGCCGCCGCGCACGGCGGCGTTGGCGGTGCTCTGTTTCTTGGAGAGGAGGGTTGTGAATTCTTCGTGTTGTTTGTGTTCCACTTCTTCTTCCTCTTCTTTTGGGAGACGGATGTCGCTGATTGGACCAACCCCACCTGACATTTTTGTTACTTCTTTTTGTTGGGAAATGATGAGTTTTTTTCTTGTGGGTGTGTAGAGGGGGAAAGGTTGGAGATTAGAGGTAAGTCTGGTTTAGTTTTGGGTTAGAGAAAGAAGTAAAAGTGTGGTTTGAACTGGGTTTTCTGAAGATGAGTGGTGGAGAGGAGTGAGAGAGGATTTTAAGAGAGAGAGAGAGAGAGAGGTGGGAGTGGGTGTACAAGCGGCAATTGGCGAGTAGTTTGTGGAAGAGGAGGGGATACGTGGCGTTTAAAGGGAGGTTGTGGTTTTTTGACACTAATCTGATCCTGCGCCTGTTTAAGCAAAGAGAATTGACTTTATCATGAATGAAAAAACTAAAGATTAATTTTGGGAATTGAATTCTATCCCCTTTTTTTCCTTTTAGGACTCAGGGGGCTGCTCTCCCCCTTGGGGGAGCAGCGTGCTGCTGCCCCCGTTTTTCGGGTCCGTTCCGATCTCGCTCCGATGATTCGAATCGTTCACTTTATAGAGCTCGTCTAGTAGAAAGACTATGAAAAAAATCAGCTTAATTGGATATCATTAAGTGCTTGATCAGAGCCTTTTTACTTTGAAAAGAATGGATCCGAAACACTGAATCAAATCCATTATTCCCAATGGACCAAGAGTTATATAGGCTCCGATCAGGTACTTAATGATATCCAATTAAGCTGATTTTTTGCATAGTCGTTTTACTCGACGAGCTCTACAAAGTGAACGATTCGGATCATCGGAGCGAGATCGGGACGGGCCCGAAAAACGGGGGCAGCAGCACGCTGCTCCCCCAAAGGGGAGAGCAGCCCCCTGAGTCCTTTTATAACCACACTTCTTTTTTTAGATTTAAGTGATAAATATATATATATATATATATATTAAAGATTGAAAAGTGATAAATATATATATTAAAGATTGAAAATTAAAAGGAAAAACTAACCTTATTATTAAAGAAGGCCTTCAGCCAACATTACAAAGAGGAGAGAGGAGATCAGAGTGCTTGGTTTGGAGACCTGCTACACACACAGCAATCTGTGCACATATTGTGCACAGATTTTGTTGTGGGGCCCACCACGGGTCCCACACAAATCATCCGAGCCGTTCATTAAATGTAAAACATTTTTTCAAGGGTCTCCGTAAAAAATAAGCTCAATCCAATACCTATATGTGCTTCATCCAACCATCTAACTTTTCATTTAGATTTGCGGATAATGAAAAGTTATATGATTGGATCAAGTACTTGTAAGTATCGGATTGAGATTATTTTTTACGGGAACCCTTGAAAAAATGTTTTACATTTAACAAACGGCTCGGATGATTTGTGTGAGACCCGTGGTGGGCCCCACATTGAAATCCGTGCACAATCTGTGCACAGATTGTATGTGTGTATAGAGTTTCTGCTTGGTTTTTAGGGAAAGAAAGAGGGCAAACAAAAAATCTGCTTTTACAAATACAGACGCGTCCTTGTATAGAGGACTTTACAGAAAAATGAAAATGAAATTATACCCAAATTAAAGTGAAATGGAGATTCGTCTGGTGCATATCTGGGCCTCATCGTCACGAGTTGCCATCTTTTTTCACCTAAAGTTGAGTGTCCTATGCTCCATAATTGGACACCACCGAAAGAAGATTTGGCGTGTCTTTAAATTTACTACAATGAAAGAAAAAAATACGACCTTGAACTTGAATTCCGAGAATAATCTGATTCAATCATTTTGGATTTTTTCATCCTGTTAACAATTTTTTTTGCTCGATAGGTTGAACAACAATATAAATGCTTATATTTCGACGAACAAAATAATTCCATATAAATATTGTACAGTTTGAAAGATTTTTATGAAGATGTGAAATCATTGCATTAAATTGAAAGGATTTGGGTTGTCCCTTGTTCGGGGATACAAAAGAATAAAAACCAAAAATGCACTTTAGTAAGCATTGGAGATTGATTCTTAATAAAATTTGGAACCCGTAGTACATCCTGTATTGTAGGGATGTGATGCAACATTACAGTTGTCCAACTTAACAATAAATTGTCCAAAATTTTTAAAAAAATGTGAAAATAAATTTTTGAAAAATCTAACAATTAAAAACACTTTTAGATGACTAAAATATTACATTACACATTTGTAGTGCACCTCGACACTACAGGGTCTCGGGTCATTCTTAAAAGGGAAAAAATTGAGATGGCCTTGCTCCCCTATATCTTTATTTCCTTCAAAGTTCCCTTCCTTTTCTTTTTTATTAATGGCTTCTTAGCAATTTTTTTATTGAACTGAAAAAAACAAAAAACGAATTAGTAGTATATACTTTCTTTTTCATAATTTGATTTCACAGGAAATACTTTTCTACAATTGGAGAAATTTTTGGCTGCTAGGCGGGTACCACATGTGGTATTTTATTAGCGATTCTAGTCGTTCAAACGTATTTTGAATAATTCAAATTTGGGAGAGAGAAAGAAGAGAGAGTAGTAGGGGAAGGGGAGAGAAAGTGGAGAAATCTTGACCGTCAAAAAATATGTAGTTGTTCAAACGTGTTTTGAGTAGTTCGAATTTGTGAGAGAGAAAGAAAAGAGAGTAGCCGGGGAGGGGGAGAGAAAGTGGAGAAATCTTGACCGTAAAAAATACGCTTGGACCGTCGAAAACCGGCCAATAGGACGGCCCAATTATTCCCGCTCCGCTTCCGTTATTAGGGTTGCCACAAAACTCTACTGGAGTAGTAGTTTGTTTCCCTCGAGTTTCTAGTTCAACTGTCGGTGGCTTTATCCACTTCGGCGACTTCGCTATTCTTCTTCTTCTTCTTCTTCTTCTTCTTCTTCGATTTCGACTTCTCCGTCTCCGAATTTGCTCTTTAAATCAGTTATCATCACCGCAATTCCCTGCACTTTCAAACATCTCTTCAAATTCAATCAACCATTTACCATTCTATAAAGGTACGTTCCTCCCCCGATTCGCATTCGGTATCTTTTTCAAAAACTAGATTCCCTCGGCCGTTTGCCTTCAATTGCTCGTGCTTTTACGTCCCGTGGGTAATGTTCGGAAAATTGACCGGAAAGCGGCATGCTATTTTAACCGGTCTAGCCAAGGCATGGCAAAGCCAATTTGCTTGTCAGCGGGCTACGCAAGCCATAATTCAATACCCTCATTTCATACCTCCGTAGAGTGTAATTTGCTCCTATCGCTGTATATATAAATGTGTGTAAACGTTTGGTATTCGCTAATGAATTTGCAAATGCCTATATCCTGCTTTTTAATTATTAGTTGTCCCATGAGGTGAATGTGTGTTTGTACTTTGTGTATATGCGGATAAGCACTAGTATCTAATTAGGGCTGTTAAATGAACAAATCATCTCGAAGAACCGGGGTTTGGTCTTGTGAAGCTTGATTCCGTCTGGTTTTGCGCTTGGCTGACTATTCAGGGTTCGACTTGCCCGTTTAGGTCGCGCTGTCTAGAGAGCATTGTCCTCGAAACCTTGACCGGGTATTCTATAATTGGTGACGTAAACCCTAGGTTATGAATACTTGTTATAAGCATCAACTAATGTAATTTGCACTCTATTAGTATTCATTTCATAGACACTGGACATTGTTCTAAGCCGGTATGCATGGTTGGTAAAAACCTACAATACAGGAACAGGATACGTTTCCCACCTCAAACCCTTTTTATATAGAAATCTTTCGATACTATGACATATCCTATGATATAATTGCTTATTCCGATACAGTATATATCCTACAATTATTTATTGACTAAAAATTGAAACCTTATTTTAGGAAGCAGAAGTGTAGAACCCCAAACACGTTCTAAATCGTTTGATCTAACTATGGCCGCGTTCAAACCATTTGAAGAAAACCCAACCTCAATCCTTTAGGGCTCAAATAGAAGAGAGAACATATGTCGACTCTTTGTTTCTTCCCTTAGCCAAGACACTAGAACACCTCAATGTGATAGACCTCACTTGGAAATCATCCTAAAAACTTGTTTTTTCATATATGAGTAGAATTTTAGTGTGTGAATTGGTATAAATATTTCTAATTGTATATAATTTTTTTTAGCGTATCTTATGATACGCGGTAAGTATCCCGATACGATTCATAAAGTGATACACGATACGTAGCCCGATTTGAAAACATTGCGTGTATGTACTCAATTACACAGTTGGAGAATCACAGAAAAATCTTTGTGTGTGTGTGTGGCGTTCTTTGTTTCTGTTCTTCAATGTTCTTCGGGCATTGTGTTTGTTGATTTGATCAATTTCTCAATAGAACAATATATTGCTCGACTCGATTCGATTTATTGGCAGTTCTAAATATATGGTGATTTATGTATTTGTTGGTTTGGGGTATTGATTTGGTGCAGGAATGGCAACAATTCAGCTTACTGCATCATCAATATTGGCTGGGAACTTGTTCTCATTCGAAGGGTTTAGGCCTTCAAAGGTTAGGATCTCATCAGTTGCTGTGAAACAAGTACGTCCCAGCCTCAGTTCCTTTCGTAGCCTTGTCGTGAAAGCATCCACCACTGTTGCGCCCAAGGTATAATGCTTCCTCTCCGGTTGATTGGTTAGGAGTGTGCTTGGATTTCTCATTTTTTAACTTACAAATTACTACTCTAAGGCTCTGTTTGGATAAGGGCTGACTCTAAATGAAGGTATTTGCCATTCTTATTCTGTGAGAATAGCACAAAGTTGGGTTTGATAGTTCTGATATTGATTCGGGCACTGAGTTTGGTTTGATAGATTAGATATTGATTTGGGCAATGAGTCCGAGATTTTCACCGTTATGACTTTGAAATAACTATTTAGGAGGAGTGATTTGAAATGCTTCATGTTACGGTTTAATTCATCCTCCACTAGTTTCGAAATCTATGTACACTTAAACCTCTCAGTCTTGAAATTTCGTTATTTAAAATCCATTCCTATCCAAAGGGAGCCTTAATAGTTTTCAAGTTTGGTAGACTATAGGCTATGAAATGTCACAGCTTTCGAGTTGCCTTCGCAAACTCAAGGCTGACAACAATGCTGTTCTAGAATTGGTTTTCTATATGTTGAAGGAGTGGAACTTTCACGAGTGTTGATTCTGCTCTCTTATTGTCATGTCACTATACTCCTGCTATCTGTTCCATTGAGAGTGCAAAGGCAAATACCTCGGATAATTCACCTATTCGTTTTCTGCACTCTAATGTTGGATTTCAGAAATAGGTGTACGGACTATGGCCCTTCTTTCTCTGTTATATTCCTTGCTAATCAATTCTCATGTGGATGGAGATCTTTAATACTCTTTGCTGTTCATCTGCCACTTAGCATTTTGATAGCTTCTTGTTTTTATCATCAAGAGTGTTCAATTATTTGGTCATTCACTGGCATGGAACTCCTATTTCCTTTCTCGAGGGATAGTTGAGATTTATTACCTACGAGTTATTTTCTTAAATTGAATTTTTCTTCCTGGCCAAAGATGCTTACACTAGTACAATTTCTCAATTCCGTGTCTTTTGTTCATTCGGGCTCGTGCTGTGATGGTTTTCCAATTTCTTAGCATACGTTGCTTAAGCCATTGGGTGATAGAGTGCTGGTGAAGGTTAAGCCTGCAAACAAGCAGACTGTAGGTGGTATCTTACTTCCATCGTCAGTGCAGTCAAAACCTCAAGGAGGTGAGGTTGTTGCTGTTGGAGATGATAACATAGTTAGACCGTACAAGATCGACCGAAGTGTGGTAATTGCTTTGTCTTTTTAGATCTTCAGTTATCATGTTTTTGTATTGCAGTTCACCGACTAATTTGATATGCGCAGACTGGTACCCAAGTTGTGTACTCAAAGTATTCAGGGACTGAAGTGGAGTTCAATGGATCAAACCATCTCATACTAAAGGAGGAGGATATTATTGGTATTTTGGAGACAGATGACATGAAGGATCTGAAGCCCTTGAATGATCAAGTTCTGCTTAAGGTTAATAAGCTTCTTATCAATTGATTTCTTGTCATTATCACCTGCCTTTTTTTCATAGAGAAACAAACAGTATAATTGTTTCGTGAAATTTTAAAGGAGCCTCTGTCTTGGTTGTGGTGAGTGGCATGTCCCAGTGTAATCTTTGATCCGCATTATCTTGAAAGTCTGAAGTTGATTGTTTTTTCGGTGGTGTTATTGATGACTGCAAACCCCAAAGAGAAGCATACCTCCGTTTCTTTCTGAAAATAGGGTTTCCAGATGTTTCTTTTCTCTTAGTAACTTGTATTTATGTAAAATTGCTCTTATATTTTGCTTTATGTTATGAACGTTGTGAAGGTATGACTGTCTTCTAAAATTGAAAACTAAGTCGCTAAGGCCGAGGAAAAAACTGCTGGAGGCTTGTATCTAACTTCGGCAGCCAAGGAGATGAAACCTTCTACTGCCACAGTAAGTAATATATTCATCTAAATAAAGCTGTTTACTTCTGCCTTTTCCGAATGTCCAATATCTTAGATGAAAGGGCTCTCTTGTGGTCTTGATTTCCCTACTTTCTCTGGAACTAGGTAGATTGCAGTCTCTTAATAAAACTTTGCATGTATTTAGAAGAATCTGAGATGTAAACAGGGAGGTGAATATTGTGGACCTAAATTACACTTAAGGTCCCGCAGAGGAGTGGAGTCACTCCATCGACTCAAAATTTAGTTTTTATTCTAGTCCCTCCTCAACCTCAACACGATCACTTGGTACCTTAGTAGCAGGAAGGACAACAATGGGTCGATCCTCCCTGATGCTATTTTTTACTTTTTAAATTTTGCGCATTCAGAAGCTTTTGTAATGGGTGAAACTTCTTCAATTTTGTAATTTCAAAAGCCTGTGTTGGGGTGAATTTTTATTTGAAAATCTTTGTGTCTCTCTTTGATAACAGGTGATTGCTGTAGGGCCTGGTTGTCTGGATGGTAAAGGTGATAGGCAGCCGTTACCAGTTTCTCTAGGCGACACAGTACTATATTCAAAATTTTCAGGGAATGACTTCAAAGGAATTGATGGTTCGCAGTATGTTGTTCTTAAAGCATCTGAACTGATGGCTGTGCTTTCGTAGTTTCTTGTCATGATGATACATGTTCTTTCCTTTACAAAAAAATTCGAGGAACAGAATTGTGCAAGAGAATTTTGTCACTGGACCACATGCGTAAATGGGTGTAGGTCAATTGCTACATTCTTAGTAGAGATAATAATATTTGGTGCTCCTTACAAGTTCTTTGTGGTAATCCAAAAAATGTTGGTCCATCTTTTCCTTTTTCGGATATCCCTTTCTTTTTTGAAAGATTATTCGTATGAACCATTTAGCTTTTTGAATGCTTTCTCACCTATGGCTGTATCCGAAAGTGAGAAAAAAAATGCAATGGTAAATTTTTGACTTCCAATTTGATTTTGAATGCAATTACTCATGTCTCCCTAAAAGTAGGAAGAAGGAACTAACATCATGAGACAAGAGAATCCAACTTCTACATCCCAAAATGTTTTTCCGGCACGCAAAATGTTCATCTTTCATCCCCTTCTTGCACATTGTTTTCAACAATGTGACAATAAAAGGGCATCAGACAAACAATAAGATAAGATACACGACCTAGAGGCCTGTGTTTCTTCCTGGCTCAA
The DNA here is from genome assembly GCA_019656295.1 of Rhododendron mucronatum var. ripense. NCBI lineage: Eukaryota > Viridiplantae > Streptophyta > Magnoliopsida > Ericales > Ericaceae > Rhododendron > Rhododendron mucronatum. Next base: position 1,836,920 of record BPLT01000011.1, read on the forward strand.
CTAAAATATTTCTGTACACCATAATTCTCAAAAAGTTTATTGACAATCTATAAAGCGATAATTCTGACTGAAGAAGAAGAAGAACAAAACTGCAAGGAATCAATGAATGTTGTTCATCACCTACTCAAAACTCTTGTACAGCAATCCTCAAATTACAAACATCAATCTGCTCTAGGCGATTTCTTCAGCACCATATGACCAGATTCATCCCTGTCAAAAAGACGCTCAATCAGTTCACCCCAGCTTTCCCCTTTCTTCGTGCTTCTCTTTGACGATCCTGTTGAACTTGATTTGTCGGATTGTTCTCCTTCCTCATGTTCGTCGAAAGTTCCATATGGAGAAGGCGAATACGCATGGGGCACAGACAATGTAACTGCCCTCTGCATTGCAGCCTTGTACTCTTCAGTGTGTTCTTTGACTAAACTCTCCTGCCGCTCCATCTTTTGCTTCACTGGAATCTCCATAATAGAATCATTCTCTAGCATTAACTGAAAACATCACTCATTAATTGCTGCCTGTCGTATTTGGACTTTCGTACGTGTGTTCATCTAGGGGTGGGACTAGTTGACTCTTTAATCGAAGGGTTGTAAAATGTGGTAAAAGATATTAGGAATATGGGAGTCGAAAGAGAAATTTATAGATTTAAAATAAAATGCGCAACAAAATATTCCTGCAGTGATTATGCTAAATCCAATCGCATAACAGAATGCATCTCACACATATCCCCCACCCTTGTGCGAGGGTCAAAGCTCGAATTGTTTTGAAGAGTCCATGTAACATAGATTACTATGTCAGATAAGGATGGGAAAATAGACAACTTACATTGAGTGCCCTTTGGGCTTCTCTCTCAATCCAAACGATGGCATGGTCGGAAGTGGCATTACAGGACAGAACTATGTGCTCAAATCTCCCATCCACGGGCACTGCTGTTCTCACAACTGGAGGAAACCTTCCACATCTGCATGAGGAAAGACACGTTCATAAAGGGTCTAATCGAAGATACTTCTCCGTCATGTCAGAAAACTACCACCATTATTTTAAACTCAAGAGTTTGGCTTAGTGTTCAAAATGCCAAAATCCAAGAAAGCATCAATCTGCGTACTTGGACATAGCTAGTGTTTCTACAGATTGACGCTTGTAGTGAAACCATGCATCCAGAAGTACCTGAAAGGCTTTCTCTCAACAATGTGGTAGAGGCGACCCGGTGCATAAAGCCTCCTTGGATCTCTGAGCATCTTTTGTTCTGGTATGCAAGTGTCCTTCATGCACCTTAGGCATAATATGCATGGCAAACTGCTCAAGAGAGGGGAAAGGGGGGCAACTCATCAACAAATTAAAATACACACAAAGAAAAGAAGCAACATATTTATCAACTCATAAGCAAATTAGTTCACGCTGGGAAGCCAAAACGGGCAGACACAAGCCACTTTGGCAGATATGCAGGCCTTCACTGAAACAATTGTAATCCCTCATTCAACAAACCTCCCTTGTTTAGAGGGCAAATACTAAGTGTTGTAGAGTTAAATGAGTATTCAATGTGCATCTTCTGTTTGGGAAGAAGGGCTTTCTCAATGATAGAAGGACGAGGAGGAGAAATACAGATTCAGGTTACAGTAACATGATGGGAAATCTCTTGCGCTGTGATGGATTCGTAGACTTTTAAGAATTTGATAACAGCAGACAGAGTCACTTTGGAAGGGATGAGTCCCAATATTTACCAGAAAAGTGACTTGAAAATGTCCTCCAAGGGGGTGGCTGTTCGGGGCAAGAAGTCATCCTGTATCAATAAAGGAACTCTGTTACTCCTTAACTAAACATTATACGCACGAACAGCGAAAAATGCAATAAATTTGTTCCAAGCCTAACAATACAGGGAATAGTAAAGCAAAATGTTTCTTCAACTTTGTATAATTGTATTGCAAGGCTGCTAAACAAGTAGGTCATACGTAGAAAGAAATTAAACTTAGCAACTTGAAGTGACCTACCAATTTGTTAGCCCAAGCATGAGTTCAGGAAAAAGGATAACACAGTACTCCACATTTTCCAAAGGCTATAAAAGTGTTTAATAGGGAAAATCAAATCGCAATAGAAGAGAAAGCAAGGTTACTATGCGAACTCCGAGAACAGTACGATTAAGCCTGACAAAAAAGCAAACTGAAGCACTAGTGTGTTCACTATAGACGTAACTTGGTGAGATTGTAAGCATATGTTTTCATGGAGCACTGGCAAACTGACTACTCGACTTGTTGTCCATCTGTCTCAAGCGACTAAACAAGAAAAATACATGAGAACCAAAGATCTGAACAACCATTGACAACCTTCCTACCAAAAGTTCAAAATTTGCCAACTAAAATTTGCCAACTAGAAGCAAGAAAAAAGGGCATGAGCATTAGACCAAATAATGGAGACTTTTTGGCTGTTGAGCTTTGAACTGGATAGTTTGCCAATTGGAGTGTTGGAACATGGACGAGATAAAAACTTTTCCAATGGTAAGAATGCAATTACCAAGAGAAGAAATACCTTGTTTTGGGGGACAAGGTATTAAACCCAGATCACCAAGAAACCAAAAAAAGACACAACAAGCCAAACCCAAAATGATCTCTACGAAACATCAAATAGAATGCATCTAAAACTTCATCAAAGTGCATCAATAATCAAGTTGTTTTCTTGCCTTAACGAAATGCTCTTCCATCATAGTCATTAGCTACGTTGATTAAACCAAACCAACAAAAGATATTAACAACTTGCCTGAAGCACAATTGAGTTGATAACATCAGCATATCTGACTGCCAAATTTAGCGACATACATCTGGCGGGGGCAATAGCAAAGCACCTGACCCTCTTCCTGTCAATATGCCCCAGTCTATCGCGATTCTGCACCACCACCATCGTCAACAATGCTGCCACACCTGACCCAAGTGAATGGCCAGCGAAAGTCAAAGTGTAATTTGGATATTTTTCCACTAATTCCTTCAAAGTGTCACATTCCTTATCCAAAACCCATGCGGCTGCTTTCAACAGCCCATTGTGTACATACCCCCCGTCGAACTTCCTTTGGCCCAACTTATTATCAAGTAAAACTGCATAATCACTCTCCTTTGCCATATTAAGGCCCCGAATAGCAAGTACTATATCGGCATGATCATGATCAAGATACAATAAATAAGGAGGGGCCTGTGCGTGGGTATCTTCATAAGTTCTTTTCAAAACTAAACAATCTGGGTTAATTCCATACCCACCTTCAGGTTCCCAGAGTGGATGCCTGAGATCATCTTCATAAACTGCCAGAATGTATCGGCAGATTCGTGGAACTGGTTCGAATTCTTGAGCAGTCGACAGGCCCCAGGTCTCACTGTCATGTCCAGCAGTGTGGAGACACCGTTTCCAAGCCCATCGGGCGCATGCCAAACAGTAAACACACTCAAGGAGTGGGAGACCGCAGACGATTGACATTGTTCAAGTAAGTGGCAGAGTTGAGTATTTGACTATTACAAAGATTGAGATGGGTACAAAAAAGTGATCTAAACTATGATGGGATAGCAACAAAATAGTTACCTAGAACTACAGAAGGTTGTTGATGATATGGGAAACTCCTTAGTATACTTGGACTAGAATTGGGAGAATGATATCGAAAGAAAATGTATAATCCAAGTAACCCAAGTGTCGAATCGATTCAGGTAAGAAGAATATCACAGCAATTTTAACAATTCAAATCTATATCAGAAAACACTACAGTGTGATTCACTGAGGAAGTATCAAATGAGAATACCCAGCATCGATAAACTGGGCTATGAATCAAACAACAACAGCAATATCATCAAGACTGATTTACATGGAAAAGACAAAGAGGTGATTGTATGAATTGTACTATAGCATTTGTAAAACAAATGGAGTGTCCATCATTAGGGGTTTAACTAATCCCAATGAAAAACCCTTTAATGATCTCAGCGAGTGATTGCTCAAATTGACAGCGAAAAAAATGAAAGAACGGAAACCCAAGTACCAGAATTCTCTTTTGATCAGAGAAACTGAGGAAACCCGAACACCAGAGGAAAAATGGATCTTCTATCTTCTGGGTTAGTTTTTGTGTGTGAACAGAACCGATCCAGATAGTGAATTCTGGGTCACTGTTTTCTGGATACAGAAAACGTATGAGGTAGTGCTGAGTTGGAAGTCAGGCAAGAAATTTAGAAAGAGATTAAATGGAGAGAGAGAGAGAGATGGAATCACGTTGAATTTGAGGGACTATCTGCTAGTCAAACTCAAACTCAACCAATGAGCAATTTGTCATTTCTTGAGATTTTGCCAACTCAGAATCCGAATATACTCTCTACATTTCTCTATGTTATGCAAAGCCATTGCTTCGTCTTCCAGTAAAAGGCAACAGTAAACAGACGTTAGAAACTCTTTTTTTTTAACGGTAAAAAGGGTAGGAGGGGACGACCGGCGTAGCAGCTCCCTTAAGCGTGACCATAGGGTCTCCTGACAGACGTTAGAAAATCATTGGGTTAGCAAAATTTGACTGTTATCCCCTCAACTAACCAATTTCCCTCTATTTCATCGTTAATCTATCAATTAAATCTACTAAGGTTGTGTTCCACTAAGAGTTTTTAAAAGTTATTAGTGAAATAATTTTTTGTACAATATGAATTTTATAAGCAAAGTATTTTAAAGTTTGAAAATTACAAATAAAAACTTATTTTTTAAAAACTCTTAGCTGAACAAGGCCTAAGTGTTTAAACTTTGCTAATTCACTTAGTTTAATCATGGATTCTGGATTTCCAGTCTATTTACTAGTATTTATTGACCAGCAACCACTATTTCCTACTGGGGTAGACATTGAGGCTCATTACGATCCATTGATTATCATCAATCGATTATTTGATCCAGTGATTAGTGGAAAAAATTTGCCACCAACTATGAGGTTCATATTTCATATAGAACGTGCATATATGGAGAGGATATTAGGTAAAAAATTACTCTTTTTATTTACATTACAGTTAATATAATATTAGTTTTGAAAAAACATGAATTTTTTTATCATGAAAAAATGTTAGCCACCTCCTTATATGTAAAAAGTGCATCAATATTCAAAAAGATTACCATATTAATATCTGTAAAGGTGCATCAAAACTGTGGTTAGCAAAATCGTTGGTACTTGTTTAAAATTGAACATTAGAAAAAAGCGAAAGAGAAAGACGAAGAAAAAGGAAGAAGTCAACATTGGAAATGGAGGAAGGGATTGACTAGCTAACGCATGAGTATGAGCTTGATAATGGACGCTTTAGAGAATGAAGTTTGTTATCTGATAATTGAGGTTGCAACTTGCATGTACAAAGATAGACAGAGATCTTGATTTGAAAAAAGTTGAACTTGCAACTTGAGTTCACAACTATTGATCGTAGAACAACTTGAGCAGATTAAAGACCAATCTCGTTAGTCGTCATGGCTCTAGTTTCAACCACGAACTGTAAAAACGACTTGAGCTTGAAAGCAGGACATCAAAGACCGCCCTCGTTAAGATTCTATCATGCCTTACCAACCATGTACGGTGCTTCCATCTACCAGGCCCCTAGATAAATGAATATCGATATGAAAAGTTTTAGGGACTTATAGTTGGTTTAATTGACAGATTAGGGATGAGTTAAAATAAAATTGAATAGTTGAGGGCATAAAAGGTGAAATTTAGCTTTGACCGGAGAATGGCTACCTAGTGAAATAGGTACAAATGTACAACGCATTTTTGCATTATGCAGTTACATTACATTTTATGTGAGTCTATTTTGAGTCTTATAAAAATTTTAAAAAATATCGATAAATTTTCAAATATTGTTTTATAGGGTTTGGTAAAAAATCAGTTTCAACGGATATCAGTAAATATTATTTCTAGATTCGTAGCAATGCCTCTACGAATTCAAAGTAATACTTACCGATATCCGTTGGATCTGTAAAAATAATACTCCGTACTTACCGATATCTGTTGAGCTGTAAAAGTAATACTTATCGATTGCTGTTAGAGCTGATTTGTTACAAGACCCCATAAAACAATATACTGTGCAGTTTCGTCACTACAAATCTATAAATAATACTTACCAATATCCGTTGGAGCTGATTTTTTACAGGACCACATAAAACAATATTTTAGATTTTATGGATATTTTTTTGAACTTTTGTGGGATCCGAAATGGACTCCACATAAAAAGTTGCATAATTATGTGTAGCATCTCTTCTTCAATTTTGAGCTGTAAATTTGTAAAAAAGAGAAACTTAAAAAGTCGCTACAAAGAGGCTCTTTACGGAGCTGAGCGATCTTAGTCATCTGTTTCGGTAATCAATAATCCGAATTTTAAAAAAATTAACCATTCACATGAATAATTTTTTTAAAATTCAGATCGTCCAAAACATTTTGAACGGGGATGATTGAGCGCCGGTTGCTCGGTAAGGAAGTTTTCTCCTTGTAAAAACAGTTGGCCGATAAATCCGAGTTCCGAAAGTACCCTCAATCTTTTGTAATTATCTCCATCGACTCCAACGATCGCGCCGTATAAAATGAAGCATACCCTGCAAAACCCTAGTTTTCTTTGCCACCCGCCTCGTATCGGAGCAGATTTCTGAGGGATCCCGGATTTGGGTGTGGTGCGGGATTTTCATGTGGTTCGTTGGATTGAAATCAAACGGCCAGGATAAGAGATGGCATAAAAACCCAAGTAATTACACTTTGCCCCCTAAAGCCCTCACACTTCCCCCTTTGAGCATTCACGCAGAACAGAGAGAGAAAGAGAGAGAGAGAGAGAGGCGACGCAAGAGAAACGAAGAACGAAGCTGCTGTCGACGATTGAAGCCCGACGAACGAACGAATATTCACCCAATCGTTCGTTCGAAGATCCACCGAGGTTTGTCTGTCATCTTTTTCTCTCGGAAATTTTTTTTTTTTTTCTGGATCGTAAGAAATTTTTTCTCAAAATGACCTAGGCTATAGCCTACCTTAGCCTTCAAGTACTTCCGCCCTTGGATCCTCTACTACCAAATCTTTGACTGGACCTATACCCAACATTGTGGTTTGTCTGCTGTAGAAGCATGCGTCGTAGAGCTTGCTAGTTCATATGCGTCTTGATTTTGCTAGTTTTGGTTTGTTACTGTATCTTGTGATGGAATCTTTGTAATGCCTAAACAAAAAAAAGAGAGAACAAACTAGCTCAGGAAAAGAGAACATCTGAGCATTTTCGTCTGACGTAAACGCAACACTTCACCTTGGGAATATACCCAGATGAATGCATGTAGATCCTGCAGCTGATTCCTTTTGCAGTTGTGTTTCTCTGTCCTTTACATGTTTAGTTGACATGAGTTTTTAATTAGAGAGTTTTGGTGTGTTATTGAAGCAGGGTATGGCTCCAAAACAGCCAAACACTGGTCTCTTTGTGGGGCTAAACAAAGGTCATGTTGTAACCAAGAAAGAATTGGCTCCGCGTCCATCTGATAGGAAAGGGGTTAGTTTATTTTCTTCTTTCTACTATTTTTTGTTCATCATGTGTGATTATATCTTCAAAGTTTTTAACTTTTTGATCAATTTAACGTTCTTAATTTCAATTGAAGGGGATTTTATGTTGAATGCATCTAGTCTCCATTCCTTAACCTTCCATTCGGTTCATTTATTTTTTATATCCATGGGCAAGCAATTACATGAACATGCTATTAGGTTGCTCTAAAAGAGTATGGTGTAGAATTTGAGGTGTTTCACAACAAGTGAAAACTGTGATTTTGTTCTGCAAGTGTGGTAAAAGTGGAGTTGATTTGTTTGACAAAACTGAAAAACTAGCAAAAGAGTACATTGAAAAGCTAACACCCCTCATTCTTATTACCTTTTCAATGTGAAAAAGGGAAGAAAAAAAAAAGGGAAAATGAAAAAGGTCATCTTATTCAAAACCTCAATAATGACATCCTTCTAAGAACATACTGTAGTATTCTAGGAGGTTCAACATGTCAGTTCTAGGAGTTTGTTTACACGTTTGAGATTGTAACTGACTGAGCGTTGGGTTGATTTGTTGATGTGTCTCAGAAAACTAGCAAAAGAGTTCACTTTGTGAGGAATGTCATCAGAGAAGTTGCTGGCTTTGCACCGTACGAGAAGAGAATTACTGAGCTTCTTAAGGTGGGGAAAGACAAGCGTGCATTGAAAGTGGCCAAGAGGAAGTTGGGCACTCACAAGAGGGCAAAGAAGAAGCGTGAGGAGATGTCTAATGTTCTTCGCAAGATGAGGTAGTTTTCGTACTTAACTGTAAATAGTTGTGTCCCGCCTTTTTTATCCCCACCTATACTGGATAATTTAACTTTGAATCATAGAAATGTTTTGCCTGGAGTGACAATCACGTTTGCAGGTTTTAGATTAACTCATGATTTCCCAATTGTTTTTTTGGCAATGTGAGCAGGTCTGCTGGAGGAGGGGAGAAGAAGAAGTGAATCATCCACTTTCATGATTTCGATTGTCTTCGAGTTGAAATGTGAAATTTCACTTCTTGATTTACTGCTTAGTAGCCGGATGCTTGTTTTATTTTTGCTAGACTTGAAAGACAACCTTAGAAAACTCTTTCGTTTCGAACCAAATGTGGAAACTATCCATGCCTTCTATTGGACCCTTTTATTTCTTGAGCCAGAATCTGAATGTAACTTTTCGGTTGAAACACAGTGGAATGATGGGTTTACCTCCTCTTTTTGAAATTTATGTGAAATGTTTGTGTAGGGAGCTGAAATGGATTTGTGTATTGCAATTGACCCTTCGGCTCAAAGCCTAGCAGCTTTTTAACCTTTGTCTCCCAAATAGGGGGGACTTTCAGGTTGTTTTCCAAGGCCAAGTAGCGCCTTGTAACGTTTGAAGATGGTCTGGTTCGGATCTTAATTTCAGTTGCACATGGAGAAGCCATGTGATTGCTTCTGTTGGAAGTGTTACATATTTAAGTCGTATGTACTTCAGTCCAACATGCTCTTGTGAACTAGCTGAGTTAGCTTAACGAATTATAAAATATATTCAAAATTTGAGCTTTTGTAGGATTAGTTTTGAGTAGGTTGGTCCTTTTTCATATATGTACGTGATTGCCGAGCCAAAATCAAGCTCGCCCATAGGCGTCTTTGCCAAATCAAACTAGCTCATAGGCATCGCATGAACAAATATAAATGCGCGAGATCATTGAGTTGAATTATTCGCAGAAGTGCCACGCCAGTGTTCATGCAACATGATACAATTTTCCGGAAGATGACTTTAGTTCCAATGTCTCCTCCCCCGCTCCCTCTCCCCTCAAATGGTATCATTATCAATGAAGTTCTTCCACGTAAAGCAACAAAAAATAAGCAGTGAATCAAGATCTTTATAAGACCAAATGGTTGGTCCAATATGTGGTTTCTTAGATCAACCCAATTCGGGACTTCAGGTGTTGAAGTCATAGCTCAAGGCAAACAATTGATGTGAACCGGATGTAGATACAAGGCAATGATCAGAAAGCAGAATTATATAGTTGAACCTTATTATCAAGATCGGAGGATTGGCAACCTTTTAAATTAGTATCTTCCCAGAAAAGTTCTTGCCATTTCAACTTTTAAGCAAATTAGTATCTTCCTAGCAAAGTTTGTAGGGGAAGATCACAACTATGAAAACTAAATTTACACGTTTAAATTGGCTCTGTGGGAACCGATGTGTAGGGAGACGAAGACTGCAACAAGCAGCTCAAACTTCAGTTAAATGAGCTTTATCGTTCATATCCGGAGTTTGTCCTTCCCACAACTCAAGTAGCTCCTTCCTCATCCAAGAGACGACGACTATTGGTCCCAAGGTAGATGGCACCTATATAAATCAGAAAGGATAGATGGGGATATCATTACTGGGAAAGTTATAGGAAAGCGCTAATTTACTACTCCTAACAGTAGCTTCTTGTTTCTGAAAAGCACTGGGATGAATTCCATCGTTTCACACTATAAATGATAAATGAGAACAAAATAGTTAGTAAAAGGACAGCAAAGAAACACTGATTCTTTAGGAGGTTTTTTTCTTGAGGGATTAGGGCAGGTAAAAGAACAGTTAAGAGATTCTTCATGGAATAGAAAACCATAATGAAGTATATTCATTACCTTCCACCCATCACAAATCCCTCCCTAAATCCATAATCTAAACAGAGCCTTCATGAAATTTCAAATTGCCACACAATGGCCCTAGTCCAAACACATAACCCACTCCTACCCCTCCCTTCTCTAGTCCAAGCATCACATTCTAGACGAGCTCCTGGTTTCCAACTCTTCGCTGCCCAAAAGTAGAATTTTTCCCCACAAGTTCACAAAGACATGGAATTTGGCCTTCTCATTCATACAAAACAGAGGTGCCAACATGACTCTGTTAGGTTGTGTTTAAAAGGCAAAGTCAGGACCCTGTCTCCCCCACATAGCAGGGCAAAACATGTTCGCTCAAGCAGTCCAGCTCAAGTAAATTTTCAGGAACCCTGAATTTAAAATTTTCCACTTGGTTCATAAAATAAAATTGCTCTTACATCAGTAATAACATACCAGATATAGAAGTGCTGGTTGGGGTGAGCGAGTCAAAATGCCAGCTGCTAAAGCAGTTACCAATCCGACCCCATATCCAGAAGTGGCATACCAAATGTATTTCTGCCCCTTGGACGAAGCTAAATCCAAAGGCTTCACTGAATCCCTGCTCTTTCTATGATCAAAGCACAGAACTAAGGCCAAAAGCATAGCAGGAATGGCCTGCAAAACCAACACAATCATATAACCTCAGAGAATAATCTAATCAGCATAAGAAAGCCGCAACTCCAATTCCCCACCCCCAACACCAGGAAAAAAAAGGAAGCAAGAAAGGAAAGAAAAAGAAGCAAGAAAGGAAAGAAAAAGAAAAACAAAGACGACGAAGACAATTTATTGCACATTTTATCAGGCATTGAGTGGCAAAATATAGTGGCACGTGAAACAAAGCATTTCACAAGAGAAAGATAGGACTTGGTTAGGATCACTTCAGTTGATTGCAGTCAGGGAAAAAATATTGCCAAAAAGTCGACATTCTTCAAGGTAGGTGCAAATAAGTAAGAAGTGTCCTCAAGCAATACCGACAAGGCGATAATTCAAAATAAGAAACAGAAGGTTGTGCACTTTTTGACTTTTGAGCCAACTGATACTGATTAGAAATCCCTTCCCAAGGGAGAGAAGAATAAAGGATGAATGACGAAACTATAAAGCAAGCCCAAGAGCATTACAAAACATACTTGTTATACAAACTTGGAAAACCTCCCATGCACCCACCACCCGCCATCATGCACATATAAAAGTTAGCATGACGTTCACAGAAGGTAACCCAAATTATTCCAGGAACACAAGAAGAACGCAGTAAATTTTATAGCTGCCATCTTTTGATTGTAAATACCCAAAGGAACAACACAGCTGAATCAAGTAAATGGATATGCTAGATCCTTAATTCATTAGTTTGAGCAAACAACATCTCCAGCTTCTATAATTGGAGATAATCACATAAGATTACGTATTAAGCACATAGAAAAGATGTTTTACCATGTCACCAAGACCAAGCATCATAAAATCAGCAGCACTACCTCCAGGAGTCACTCCACCAAATAAATTTCTAGGGAAGACAATTTTAACTGGCAACTCCAGTTTTTTGGTTATCAGTTGTAATCCAGGAAGACTCAAACTATTTGCCACAGTATGAACAGGATTGGATGCTTGTTGCGTTGCTACAGAGACCATAACATTTGCACCGAAAAACCTCTCTGAAAAGAATACCCAGAATATGTCGTACACAAACAAACAACCAAGAAGCATTGCACAAACTTTTATGTTGGGAAGTCGCACATGGCTCACAAATGCGATACAGAGAGATATTCCCAACAAGTTGTTTAATATCCAGTGTCCAGAAACAAGCCAAGCTGCAACAGTACCAGAGCATAGCAACAATAAAAGCCCCTGGATCCGGGTAAATGGCTTGGAACAACATCGCGACACAAAAGGGTCAGTCAAACCAAACTGTGATTTGATATGGGCAATGTAAGGTGACAAGCAGAAGTAAAGAGATGATGCAGCAGCAACAGCGGTGAAAGCAGTGAGGAGTTGTGAGACAGAAGAGAAGAGATAGAACATCATTAGCAGGCTGCAAGAGCTCATTACAGGGATCATCAGTGCTTGGGATCTATCCAAAGTAATAGAGGCTTCTGATAAATCACGGTTTCGCTCCATTTCTTTCCCATAATTTAGGGCTCGAAAAGCAGATCCAAATGTCACAGCTACTGCGGTGAGCATAAGAGTTAATGGAGCTGGCTCCAACAAATATGCAAGCTTCCATAGGGGCTCCATAAATAAGTAGATATTATACTTTTCTGGAATTTGTAGCTCAACTCAACTCTCGCAAATATGCCAGCGTGTGTTTGATCGCTTAAGACCCCTTAGAATTTTGATGAAGACTTAACCAAAGAGATACACGCAACCTGCAAAAATATTATCTAAACGGGATGAGAATGTGCTCAAGAATTTGAGATGATGATGTTCATATTAACTCAACTAACTGAAAGGAAGCTAGGCAAAGGAGTCAACCCATTTAAATATTTGATTATTTTGCTTCAACTTTCAACCACGAGTGTTGCTGCAAAGTTTTCCCCAGACAAGAAATTAAATAATTAGGTGTACAATACAACTTAACGAGATTCACGCAGTGTAACCATATTTTTCCAGAGGCTTCAAAACACAATACGTTTGAGAAAAGGGACCTCAGACTGAAAGAAAACGTGAAACAACGAGGACGACCTTCATTTGGATTGTCGCTCTTCATTTCAGAAATTGAGTGAAGAACAAGTTTCAGGTTACGCTGAAAATCGTACTTATTTTCAATTTCCTTCGGTAAGATGACCTAAAACAACATATTCCGGACAAAATTACATTTTCCATAAATGCTTTCTACGAATTAACTTCCAAAAATTAAGGCCAAACCCCTCATATATCTCCAGGGTACTTTCAACCAACCATCTTAATCACATGCCTTTCACCTAGCCCACGATACATGACCAAACCAAACCAAACCAAACCGAGCCCACCATACATATCTTCCCAATTTGTTCCCAGTTAAAAAATCCGTCCTTTCATGCAAGGGGAAAAAAAGAGCTTCTTTAGGCCTAAAATATCTTCACTCGATTCAAACAAAACCCAACAATATCATCCCAATCCAAGTCAATGGCAGAACAAAAGACTACATATTCAACTTAAGCCCCCCAGGGGTTCAAGATAAATCAACACGATAAGAAAGTAATCATTGTCAATAATGAGCTACAATAGTTTATTAACATCGAGATAACGATCTATCAATTCCACATTGGATAGGGATGCTAATGTGAAACATAAAGATCAAACTTTTCGGGGTCACCAGTGTCAGAAATTAGGGTTTTTCTGCAAGAAATACTTACTTTGGACTTGATTGAGCTCGTGACAGTAAAATCCGTCCTCGCTCTCTCTCTCTCTCTCTCTCTCTCCTATCTACGCGCAAAGGGGGCCTGTTTCCCGGTCCGGAGAGAGAGAGAGAGAGAGAGAGAGAGGTAAACCAGAAGGCGAAGCGACGTTATGCTTGATTTTTCACTTTGGCCCCAACAATTGTCATATTCTCAAATTTGGTACTGTTATCTTCCATGTTTTTCGAATCAACACCAAGGGATTAGTTTGCTGTATACTTAATGGGCCAGGCCTGAACATCCCATTTGGTTCCGAAATCGTTGAAAGCCCAAAACTCAGGAAAAAGGGAGCTTTGGACCACGAAAAATGTCACCGTCAATCAATTCTTTGCTTTCCTTGCTAAACGTTACTTTATCGAAGAGAAATTATTCAATACTTTTGGACCACTGCCACGTGGTGTCTTAGACCTCTTTTTCATCACACATTGTGGTGGAAGTCTTGGGTTCCACTGCAATGCGTGGTGGAGAAGTGGTTTGAAACTCTATGTGATTGTGCCTAGAGACATTGAATACTCACTCGTTATCGAAAGGGGTTCCAAAATACTTGCAAAAAATGGATCCTTGGGCTCTGCTGTGCTATGAGGCACAGTACCAAAGTTGTCAATACCGCACCGGCCAACGTACCGTTTTCACTACTGGAATGGTACGGTCCGGTACCGTTCCGGATTTACCGCAATTAATATTATATATATATATATTTAATATATATCTACCATTTTTTAAAATCTTAAGTGTAAACATAAACAAAATGTAAAAAAAAAAAAAAATTGTAATTTTGTACCGGAACGGAACACCGGAAAATGGCCGAAACAGACCGATATTGTCCGGTACACCCGGTATTGGCCGGAACAGGCCGGTATTTCAACCGGAACGGAACATCACTTTTTGCGTTTCGTTTAAGGACCGGTACGGTACGTATCGGCCGGTACCGGCTGGTACGAAACGGATTTGATAGCTATGACAGTACCCCAGTCCACACCCCTAAACTAAACTGTGCCGTTTTGCATAAATTTTTTTTTAAAGTTATCCATTTACAATCCTCTGAAGCAGAAATGTGATTTTGAAAGTTTTAGAGATAAAGTTTAATTATGTTTCTTTAGAATAATATAATCAGAATAATAAGATCTTCACACTGGTTCAACCTGATTGAAAATTGGTGCAGTTAATTTCTTAACCATATTTTTTAATATACAAACGTTCTAAAAAAATTAGGTGCTCCAATTGTTAATCCATTTGAAGAAGAGTGAAGATCTTATTATTCTGAACATATTATTTTAAAGGATCATAGTTAACTTTTATCTCTAGAACTCTCATAATTAAGTATGTTCTCTTTATTTATGATCTTGTAGAACAGAAACATGATTATTAAAATCTTAAAGAAAAAAGTTAATTATGCCTTTTTAGAATAATATGATCAGAATAATAAGATTTTCGCACTTGTTCAAACGGATTAAAAATTGGAGCTCTTAATTTTTTATAGAATGTTTATATATTAAAAAATAAGGTTAAAAAATTAACTGCTCCAATTTTTAATCAGTTTGAACCAGTGTGAAGATCTTATTATTTTGATCATATTATTCTAAAGAGACATAATTAAATCTTATCGCTAAAACTCTCATAATCACGTTTTTATTTCATAGGAATTGCAAATTGATAACTTAAATTTTTTTTTTTTTTTACTCAAAAAGGCACAGTTTAGGGGTGTAGGCAGGGGGTACTGAGCCACAGCAGAGCCCCCGGATCCTACAAAAATGGGCCAGGAGACGTGCCTTCTCTTTCACTTGGGAGACCTACTGATAAATCAGCCAAGCCTACTATCGCACAACGCGTGAAGGAACAATCGAGAAACGAAAGAAAAAATGCAAGACACGTTAATCATTACTCTCTCACACCATTTTCCCCTGCGTATCAAAGGAAGAATAGAGTACAAGTTACACCAGCAAGACATATCAAGTGCTTATAATCCAAAGTTTACAATACCAATGACTCCGTATGGTCAACAAAGCGCAACTCATACAAAATTCGGCGTCACAAACGTAATTTGATCACCCATACCAATTATGCCCGAGTGCCGAGAAAACAATGGATTATGGATACATAAAGAAACTAACACAAAAACTACTTTAATCGAAAAGCTAGTTCTAGGCTCCCCTAAATCCAAAACCCAAATAGCTTCTCTCTTCTTTTTTTCCTCAAACCATTTTTTTCTTTTGATAACTAAGTGTCCGGACAGCTTTCACGCACCTTGACTAATTTTAAGAGCCAGCCCCACACAGTGATTTATGCACAAAATTTGTGCTCAAAGTATGTGCAGTTAGACTTTCCGTTTAAAAAAAAAAAACACAAGCAGGGAGTTTGTGACCTGAAGCTTGTTGAGCTCTGTGTATCGTTTGATGCTTCCGCGGGGCAGGGTTCCTCTGCGGAGAAGACACTCGCGTACTTTCTGTACACATAAAAATTAAATAGTTTTACTATAATTATTATATTTTGGAATTATTTAGCCAATTGGGTCCATAGCTCAGTGGTAGAGCATTTGACTGCAGATCAAGAGGTCACCGGTTCGAACCCGGTTGGGCCCTTTTTATTTGTTTATTTATTTATTTATTTTTGTGTTCTTAGAATTACCAATACCTAGATGTAATTATGGAGCGTCTGAAAAAGGGAATTTTTTTAGTGCCGAGCGGGTACCACGTGGTGCCTGCTCGCACATCTGAGCCGTTCATTGCGTGTTTGAACGGCTCAGATTTACAGAGAGAAAAAGGAGAAAGAAAGTGTTGGGATGAGAGGAGATGTTTCAATCCGAGCCGTCCAAATGTGAATCGGACGACTCAGAAGCGCCGAGCAAATGCCACATCGCGAATACCCGCTCGCCACTGAAAAACTCCTCCCGAAAAACTACTAGTAATTGTAACCAAGTGGGGTAGGTCATAAAATAATTGTTATGTCAATTATAGTCCTCAATTGCGGTGGATAGAATCATGCATTATCCATAACAGATGGTCAATATTTTAAAATGCCTTTTCAATTTCATGAAAGAGTACCAAAAGCAACATGGGATTGCCTGCAGATTATTCATTTGTCTAATAATGCCAATAATCTTATAGTAAGGGGGCTCAAGGTTTGACTTCCATGTTAGTGGCAATTTTTTCTTTTTGAGATTGTTGAAAAGCTCACCGGAAATTGGTCGAGGTGATCTAGTAGAATCAAAATCCTTTCCCCTAATGACCTCTCACGTGGTCCTTTCATATGACCTAAAATGAAATGTATAGCGATTTTCCTGTAACATCAATTGTTCATTTTGAAGGTCTCGATGTATATTACTGTCCTTGCAAAAGCCTAGGTTGCGAAATATGTATTTTTAATGAAGCATACTTTCACAAGAGAAATAAACAATCAATTTTTGCTCGTTTACTTATCTTTGGACAAATATGATTGGACTAAGCTTTTGTGACGTTGGATTAATATAATTTAGACGATAACCATATTGACCGTAATTATTATTATAGATAAAATCGTGATGAGTCCTATAATGAATCACATATGAGAGAATCAGAGAATTCGTAAGTGATAATCGCTAATTAGAGAATCTTAATTTGTGCTCGTAAATTGGTTTGCACGCACAATTTTAAAAAATATCCCCGGACACACAATTATCACGTAAAAATCATATTATAGGCAATTGATTTTATCCTTAGTCACATAATCCTTTAAAATACGCTCGCGTTTTCAATTCTCTATGCACTTTACGCTCTCAATTCTCGCACTTTTAAACTATTTTAAAGGTTTTTGAGAGACGCTTTCACAGTTTCACGCTTGTGCGCCCTCGTTATGTGATAAGTTCCGGTCCACCACTTGTAACAAACATCACCGTGATCTTAGGTCCACCAGCAGCGGTCCTCACCCTATGTTAGGTAATGGGCCCCGCAAGACCCATTTTCTCCATTAGGTCCCGTCCCTTGGTTGCTTTTTCTGCTTGTTTCACTTCACACACTCTCTATTTTTCCTACTTCTTCAGCAGTACCTTTCGTTTTTGTTCGTAAATTTTGGTTTATGCTCGTGTTTTCAATTCTTATTCTCTTGTTATAGCTGATTGAAACATTTTTGGGAGAAACTTTCACGTTTGCACTTCCACTCGCTCACACTAGTCCGACGAAATTTTTGATTTATGCTCGTGTTTTCAATTATCATTCTCGCAAATTGTGGCCGATTGATACGTTTTTGGGAGAAACTTTCACGTTTGCACTTCCGCTCACTCGCACTAGCCCGCGTACAAGTGACTAAATAAGTTCCTTCCCCCACAAATCATCCTCAATTAACTCAAGGGGCTCGCCGCAGCTGCTAACTGGTGCATGCCAAGTGCCAACCACTCTGCCGAACTCACTCACTCTCTCTCTCTCTCTCTCTCTCTCTCTCCCTCATCTATCTAAGCACCTGGTTTTGAAATCTTCACAATATCGGTATTCTTTTGCAAATACACTGCATCTCTTCGTAAACGAATAATCTCCGCAAAGAGAATTGAACTATTCGTTCATTTTTTTGCAAGCACATTCATCGGACTTTTGCCTTTGTCCAATCTATTTGATTTCATTCATTTTTACATATAGAAGTAAAGTAGGCTATAAATCTCTGTTAGATAGAGAATTGAAACAGAATCTCTGTTTTGATTCGAAGTTTGTTGAGATTTTCAAAATCCTCCTGAAAATGAAAGTGCACAAGATAGTTTCTTTTAGCATGATATTGCTAACGTGCGCGCCGTGGTGCATTTTCTCGGAGGAGCGGCTTCTTGTGAACATGAATCTGGTTGGAAACGCTTCGGCTCTCGGAGCATGTAAGCCTTCGATATATGGAGATACGTATAATTTATTTTGTTTTCCATTTTTATTTTGTGAATTTGGAAATTTGAAAATCACAGTAATGTTTTGAATAACAAATTCGCAGATTGCTTGGATGGAAGTTTGCCGGCTTATCATCTCCACAGAGGATTCGGCGCCGGAGCACGCAACTGGCTTCTACAGTTCGAGGTAATAATTCTAGCACTTATTATGGTTTAGATAAGATAAGACAGTTTGCTGCTACTCGTTTCCTAATCATCCAATCACTGAATGCCACGTCAGAAATGCATAAAGGTGATGAACGGCTTTGGCATAATGGTCTAGGAACACACCCTCCGGTGTCCAGTATCTATATCCGGAGTCGTAATGTACGTAAACTCACATGCATTAAACGATTTTAAACATAGTTGTAATTGGAATTGTGTTACGTTATAGGAGACACCAGCCGGCTCATAATACGTCAGCATGTTTTGCTGATACATACGCTAGATCAGAAGAAATTATTCAATGCCCTTGGGCACCGTCAAAGTGCCCCAAAGGCAATAATTTTCCCTAGATCAGACACAAAGCAGGAAAAGTTTCGGTGGAGTGTGCCAGTGTGGGTCTGGTCGAAACAGGATTTGCCTCCTCTATAAAGAGTTTTCTGTCGCTTTCTGAACAACATTTTTGGGAAAATTTATCAGTGCCGAGTGGGTACCATATGGTGCCCGCTCGGCGCATTCGAACTATTTATTGCATTTTTGGATGGCTCAGATTTGGAAGAAAAAAAAAGAAAGAGAAAGTGTTAGCGTGAGAGGAGAGAGAGAGTTTCAATCCAAGCCATCTAAAAGTGTATTAGATGGCCCGAAAATGCCAAACGGATACCACGTGGAATGTACCCACCCATGACCGAAAAATTCCTCACATTTTTTACAGCCGTTTGAGTTTTGGATTAAGTTGTCTTTGATTAGGATTTAGGAGTCCCACGAGTAACAAATTACTCCTATCCAATTACGTGAAAGATCACATCGCGAGTTATTATGACAACAATAGAGAGCAATAGATACACTTCATGTCGTCGTCAATCAACACAATGCGGATAAGATCTACTTGGTGTTCCCAAAACAATCCAAACCCAAAATTCAAAAATAAGTGGTTGATACTTGATAACCCTCATAATGTATTATCCAATTATATTAATCGGTTCCGTCTTCGTATTGATTACTGAATTTGAGTTGGGGATCATGTAAACAGGGTGGTGGGTGGTGCAATGATATACAATCATGCTTGGTCAGAGCCAAAACTCGCCGCGGATCTACGCGTTACATGAACAAGTTGGAGGTCTTCTCTGGAATTTTAAGCAACAATGCCTCTCTCAATCCAGGTTTTTTAAAAAAAAATCTAATTCTCACTCCCATATTATTACTTCCGATCATAATCGTAAGTTCGTATTTAAAAGTAGGACTCTCCATTCCCGTTTTCAATTCTTGTACCCGCTCTTAATTCTCCCATGAATTTTAGTGGAGTAGTTTGCAATGTTACCGACTTTTTTTACCGTTAAAAAAGAAGAAGAAATGTTTTTGAAATAGTTTTAACGCTCCCGCTTCTATTTTCGTTTCCGTTCATGTGCATGCTTAACGTGGAGTAGCCAAGTAGGTTACTTCAAGAACGTGAGACGGATCATATTGGCAGTGTTTAGTTGGGAGTTTAATTTAGTTTCGAATTGAAGAAATATGGTAATGATTGGAGAAAGAAGTAGAATAATGATTGGAAACAAAATTAAAACTAAAACTAAATTCTAAACCGAACAAAGCCATTGTGATTTGTTGTACGAACTCATATGATTTGCGATGTGGATTGGTGTAATATTGTGATTATCTCACGTGTTGTTAGTGTCACGTAGGGGGTACCCGGGGACCTTATAGGGTGTTGGAGAACTTCGGAGCTACGTGGGTCCACAAAAAGTAACTAAATTGGACTATGGCATAGTGTCAAACCCACATGGGCCAAATCTGCAAATTTGGTGAAATAGCTGTATTTTGTACGATGGGATGGTACTATGCAGTGGTGTGCGCAGCACCGTGTTGCGCACTTTCAAGTCGGAGACGGCTTGGAACTCATCTCGACAATAAACGGCTTTCGATCGTTGGTTGGCAAGATGAGATTCGATCCGTAGGATGCATGATCCAATGACTCGGAGGTGCGCAGCACGGTACTGTCCACCTCATTGCACAACAACAACCCGAAGTCTTGTCCCTGTTCGTCACTTTATATGTTTTCTAGATCAACAACACGACAGCTATTGCTTTTGTTTCTTCTTCCAACCGTCCCTTCCAGCTTTGATCACATCTTTGCTAGCTATTAAACCTATTCTTTCCGTAATCAGATTCTTTTGAAAAGACAAAATCACCCTTGTATATATGTTCTTTTCGGTACGACAAATAACAACCCAGCTAGAGTCATAGGTCCAATCATTAAGCTGTTCATGAAATCCTTACTGTTTCGCCCACCTGCACCTTAAGCATATCAGTTGTCATTACGAACTTCTTATCCTAACGAGAAGAAAATGAACTTTATGTTTCGTGTCGTTAGATTGGCTTGCCAAACGCGCATTTAGATGATGCCCCAACACAAATGTAGTTGATTCATCTTGTGGGTCCTATCCAGTATGTTTGGGGCTTTAATTTATCAAAATAATGGTGTGAGAAGAGTAGGTGTTTGGCACGGCACTTGTGCATATCTTTGATGTTGTTTACACGATAGAATTCTGCGGCTTTAGTTTGGCCTCCTATAGAATCATAGTTCAATTTGTCCAACCTTTTCACAACCCTGAGGTTCTTGTTCCACTCTTTTGCAACTCCAATTCGGAAAGCCTTGATCAGTTAAAATTATCATGGTTTGTGGATAAATTTTTTTAAAAAAAAAGATCGCTGCAAGCCAATCTTTTGATTGATTGAGAAGTGACATGATCATTTGTTAGTTTTTCTATTTAGCTTTCTATAGGTTGGTCTCTCTACAGGAAATATTTGCCAATTCAGTAGGTAGCATGAATGTCAACATCTTCATATTTTAAGCGTTAAGGAATTTTTGTTATCTTACCTATCACTAACTTACTCCAAATGATTTTAATTGAGTAGATTTTTACAATTGGAACCGGGTGAAACTCAGATATTGTGACGGAGCATCTTTTGCCGGAGACACTAAGTTTGACAATGGGGTACAACTCTAAACATTTTTCTTCATTTGATGCATTATGGTTACATGCATGATTACCATTGGCCTTGATTTCAAGATAGTTGGAGCAGTTGGTCCACAATTGAATCATAACATACCCTTTTCCCCCTTGCTTGACTCTGCTCTTTTCCTTTTCTGTTCCATTAGCAGATTTGGTGTTGAAAGGTTGGCTTACCTTTTCCAATTTCTCCATGTCATTCCTGGAGTCACCAAAAGACAAGGGTTGTACACACCAAAAAATATCCTAAAGTTTTCTTTTTTATGTGAATGCTTATGACCGATAAAATAATTCCATGGCACGATGGAAAGCAGCTAGAGTGCTAGATCATACAGAATGAAAAGAAAAACTCAATATGTTACAGTTAATAGGTGGATACATCTAGACAATTGCATGCTATCTCTCAACCTAATGCTCATTTCATATAGCTGGTTTATTTGCTTGGATTCTGGACGGATAAGGTTAGGTAATTTAAAAATATGCAGAGGATTCAGAAAAGAATGGTAGCATTTCCTTAGGACTACAGCAGCTTTTGGTTTTTCATCAGAGAAAAATGTAGCAATTAACTAATCCACTGTGAAATGGCAGTACAGCGGTTTATTCAAAAAAAAAAAACTTATCACCTTCACCAAACTCCAAACTTCTCCGCATAGTTTTTTTAAGCCGGGACTTAAAAAAACTTTTATTTTTATTTTCCCTTCATAGTTGTGACTTGTGATGCTCAGTTTGACTTAGTTGGTGAAGAACATTTCCTAGGGGAGGATCAAAATTCAATGACATAATAACCATGGAAGGGTGAAGCAATTAAATCGTTAACTTCTGTGCTTTTTATTAGCTGAGCATCTTTATTGTGCATATGTAAAACAGACATCATTGCTTTACTTCAGAGGGCAAAGGATCTGGAAGGCAATCATTCATGATCTACTCCCCAAGGGCTTGGGGAATGCAAAAAAGGTATTTCAATCTCAGATTCCAGATTTCTGAATAGAAATACTCAAATAAACAGGACTTAAAAGAAGAACCATATTTGTATTTTGTAAAAATGGAAGGAAGCCTTTCTTGTAGCCTTGTATGATACGCTCTTCTTCTTTAATGAACCTCTCATTTTATCCACATAAAAAAAATAATAATAATTTACGAGTCGTGAGACATGCTGTAAGAAATTAAGAATGCTTTGATAGATTGGGCTTATAGGTCATGTTTGGTTGTTTCTAAGATGGATGAGCTCGATCCACACTCTAATTCTGTTTATTGATAATAACATGATCATACCGAAATTCGGGTGAAAAGCGGTCGAAATTAGAAAATTAACAAGAAGTGGAATTGTTCAATTTTTTACCTTGTAGGCATTGCTTTCGGGGTGTTCTGCTGGAGGGCTGGCATCTTTTTTGCACTGTGACAACTTCAGCAGTTATCTACCGAGGACTGCTAGTGTCAAATGCTTAAGTGATGCTGGATTTTTTTTGGACGAGTAAGCTCGATCTTCTTCCACACAAATCTAAGTTGTATTTTGCTGCCCCATTGAAATGCTAGCTTTTGCCCTTTCCTTGCAGAAGAGACATTAGTTTGAAACACACATTTAGATCCTTCTATGAAGACCTTGTTTCTTTACAGGTAAAATGTTTCATATAATCAAAGAAGTGCTGGAATGATTCTTGCCCAGATGATAGTTATATGCTCAGATAACCTGGATAACGAATACTTCTTGTTGAATATTAAAGATTCCAAAATGTTTTTGTTTATTAGAGGAGCTTTACCGATTCTTTTTGTAGTAATTATTCTTTCTTTAATGGGATTTGCGGGGATTTTGAAAATGAATAGTGAGAATTCACTTAACATGGTTGTAGAAGCTCCGAACCATTGATGATCATATTTCTGCTGCATTTGACGTTTAAGTATCATAGGCGTTCTATTCACGTGAGAGAATTACTGGACAGGGGGTGGAACAGAATCTGGACAAAAACTGCACAAGTTCGCTTTACAATCCAAATCAAGTATGATTTCTAAAAGCAATGCTTTTTTGTAGTTCACTGAAAACCTGGCTTTGTATGGCATGGTTCTGACAAGTATTCAACTTTTTTCTGCAGTGTTTCTTCCCGCAGTATGCGTTGCCATTCATTAGAACACCATTTTTCATCTTAAACTCTGCCTATGATGTGTTCCAAGTAAGAAAAAATTGAAGTCCCATGACTTGCTCATTTTAGTGCTTGGGATGAATTGGCGACTAAAACAGTTAAACTTCACTGTGAACAGTTCCACAACATATTGGTTCCCACTTCTGCTGATATACACGGACACTGGAACCGCTGCAAGCTTAATCCAGCAGCATGTACCACTATCCAGATAAATATCTTGCAAGGTTGTTTGGGTCATTTCTCATTCTTCCTTCGGATAAAGTTCGTTTTGAAGCTGCTTGATTGTATTCAACTTACAATGAGCATGTCTATTTAATTTTCCACATGCTCGTACGTTTCCTATATCCAAGATAGATTTGCTAACTGGTATTTCTAATTTTCAGAGTTCAGAAATGATATGCTCTCAGCTTTGAGGTTGTTCTACATGTACTCGAGGAGAGGCGGGATGTTCATAAACTCATGTTTCGCTCATTGCCAAAGTGAGTCACAAGATACATGGTTAGCAGCCAACTCCCCCAGAGTTCACAATAAGGTATATATACCAACCCTGTGTCCTATTAGGCACGTTTGCACTGTAGATATTCACCCAATTAAGCAAAGCTCAAGCCTCAAAAGACAAGTAAATAAAAAAGGGCACTCGAATTCAGATTCAAAGTTAATATCCAAAATCAGAGCGGAACTGCTGAACTGATTTGTCCGCACTAGAGATGCGATTAGTCCCTGCAGAAATTTAAGGACCAGAACCCTTCAGTTGATCTATTTCACATATGATATTGAGTCTTATTTTAATGAAGTTTGCATTGTGACCAAAATACCCTGATAATTTCTGACAGACCATTTCAGAAGCAGTTGGTGATTGGTACTTTGGGAGAAGGGTGACAAAGGAAATTGACTTTGCATATCCTTGTGACTCTACCTGCCATAACTTGATAGGCTGAGACCAAAGCTGCAGGTATCGCCTTTTAGTTAACAATTAAAGCTGGTAATGATTTTCATACGTATCGGTTGGATTTCATGGAATTTTTCAATCTATTGCACTGTATCTCTTGCAGGTCAAATTAAAGATAAATGCTAAGCTAGAGAATATTGAAAAGTATTTTTTCCAAGAATCTTTGGAGAACGAAGCTGATACAAAGTATTTGCCGGCCGGTATTGATAATTGTCTTAGCACATAGCTTGTGTAAAGTTTCAGACCCTTTGTACACTTTTTATCAACCTCATCAGCCAATATTATATAATTTGCCGATTTTACTTTTATTTTTTTATCTGTTTCTACGAGGAATTTGTACAAAGCTCGTAATTGTACCTGAACTAAAAGAGCCTGTGGACAGGGGTAATTTATTGGAAATGTCCAGGGGCTAATTGAACTATAGAAACTTTATGGAGTTGAAACTCATTTTTAATTTTGTGGATCATTTGGATGTTTGGACTATTCCTCAAGAGAAAGGCTATTCTGATATCGACATGTAAGAATTTAACTATCACCGATACCATAAATCCTTAAGCTGTATGTGGACGGTATTGACATGTAAGAATTAACTATCATTGATACAACAAATCGTTAAGCTGTATGTGGACGATTCGCTTAACTTTGCTAACATTCTTGTAAAAGTAAATGTTTTCTGCTCTACAATGGAGGAGCAGCTAAACTAAAAATACCTAACTAATTGTTTATTGAGATACATGAAGGAAGACAAAGGAAAAAAACTAAAGTGGTTGAAGTACTAGGGGCAGCCCCTGTGCAGGTCTAAGGGAGAGCATGATGGAGGGAGAATGGCAATAGCCTGGGGAGAGAGAGAAGGAAAACCTACTGAGAATCAGGGTTAACACTATCTTGTACTCCATCATGCTCAAGTTTCTACCCACACACATTCTCCCTCCAAACCCAAATGGCAAAAACCCCATCTTGTGCTTGCACCCGCCGTGCAAGTTGTCCCTGAACCTCTCTGGTTTGAACTCATTCACGTTGTCCCCCCAAAGGGTCTGGTTGTGGTGCATTGCTACAACATCGATCCACATGTTGGTTCCGTTAGGTATAATAACGTCGTCCACTTTGATGTCTTCTCGCGCTTGTCTTTGTACGTTTGGTGCCGGTGAATACAGTCTTAGAACTTCATTCATAACCCATCCCATCTGCAATAAAAATGTGAATTGCTTTAGAGAAATAGTCGTAGGAACGATGTAATGCTAATTATGTGAATAGATGAATTAATTAAATTCAACTGAACATCGATTTTCTTCAAATTAGAATAATATGAAATCTCCTACTACCATAGGATGTCGTAGACAATGAAGCACACATTCCACGCACTTTGCTTTAGACCATATAGTAGGGCCACTCTTCTTTTCGGTAAAATGGGAATTAAAAATTTAGGAATCAATTCACAATGTAGAAATTTTCTTTATCTTGGATTACAATTTACAAGAATCTCTTGCTATATATTCATGCGTGATGCGTGACCCCATCTACAATAAGAGCATGCACTTCATTTGCACATTTTCAAATTAAATCCCAATTAAATATTCACCGTTCTATATGCATTTCATTGTTTGGTTATTTACATTTTTTCGAATTTATATGGTAATCCTTACCTTATTTGTAGGATCTTTTTTGAAGTTTAGATTATTTTGAGATTATAAAAATGGACGGTTTGGTCAATTATAATGATGTGTAGATTTGACAGATCAAAAAGGAGGTTAAGCGGGTCCCATTATCCCCTGACATTCTCTTTCTGCCAGCTATGCATGCACTTGCACTTCCAACGCGTTACGTGGACTGGACCTCTCTATGTCTTGACCTTTCATTCTTTTCTTTTCTTTTCTTTCAAAGTTTCAAACCTCATAGGTCATAGTCAAGGAAAATGGTCTCACTTTGCCAGGGAAAGAAATGACCTAGAAGGAGACTATTCATCAATAGAATAGTAACTTCAAGACACAATTTCATGTCCTAACTGTATTTATAACTGTTCCATGGATTAAATCCAGGTGCATCGAAAGATTTCGGACACAGTTTTTTTTAAAGTTATGTATTAAAATTGTATATTTAGCATCTCTTTTGATTTATAGTTTAAAATTCTAAATCTTATAGGAGTAATAGTTTCCAAATATATATATATATATATATATATAAATTGCTTTATTGTATAAAAAATAATTACATGAAAATTTTGCTTTTATGACATTACACAACCAAAATGAAAGATAATACCAAGACTCTCATGCTCCATGCAAAGTCACACATGATTAATTTTGAGATTCGAGGACATGCATATTCTAAATCGTTAGTGCCACGATGATTAGTTTTAAATATTAGACACTTAGGTAATGTGCTTCTTCTTTTTTTTGGTTAAGCTAAAAGGGTGTAGAAAGGGGTGACGAGCTATCTCCCTAAGGCGTGATCATAAAGACTCCAAACTGTAGTAGTTTCCATAAACCTACAACTTCTTAAACTCAAACTATGCAGAAATGAGTTGTGTACGGGATAATCACCACGTGCTTTATGATTCCTTTTTTTTTTTGGTCAAGCGGGAAGTTACTTTATGATTCTTTTTGTTTTGGCAAATACGTGTTTTATAATCGCACATACACGTGCCTTATGATTCAAATATGACTGGTCACTCTAATTCTTAGGAACGGCGATGTTGTCACAAAAATATGAATAATTGTACGAATGTTAGTAACATAGTAGAAGATATTTATTGTTCTACACATATTAGTTAGTCACATATAACTTGCATGGAATTGTAATAAAAAGAGACAAAATGTTACCTTTTTTAGACCAGCAAGCACGGTGGCGTCAATCTCTCCATTTCCAACCACGTTTTTGATCTCTTCCCTAAGTTGATCTTGCCACTCCTTGTGCTCGGCCAAAAGCAGCATCGTCCACGTCAGCGCCAACGCCGTCGTTTCGTGCCCGCCGAAGAAGAACGTCTTGCACTCGTCCACCAACTCCCGCGTCGTCAGCGCCGCGCCCCGCCGCCCGTCCACCCGGTTTTCCGACAGCAGAATCCCCAGCAAATCGCTCTGAGGGATACCATTCCCCCTCCCGTCGTCGGCTCGGAGGGAATTCGATTTCCTTCGGGCCGTTATGATTTCGGTCAGGAGGGAATCGATTTCCCTTCCGAGTTTTCTGGCGGCCAGGGTTTGTTTGGGGGACATGAACTTGCTGAATGGGACCCCCACGAATCTGTTGGAGTTGAAGAGCGTGAGTTGCATTGCTCTGAGTTTGTCGAACACTTTTCGCCCGTTTTCGTAGCCCATACCGAAGCTCGATTTCGCAATGATTTCGCCGGCGGTGCTCGTGATTTCTCTCTCCACGTCGATTTCCGGTGCGCCAGAGGCGATGAGGGTGGTCCAGCGGTCAAGCATGTTTGTTGTGGATTCCACCATTAAGCTTGACATAGCCTGTTGGTCAAGAAATTGCTATTTAGTGATTTCAGAGAGAGAGAGAGAGAGAGAGAGAGAGAGAGAGAGAGAGAGAGAGAGAGAGAGGGAGACCTTCAAATTGGCAGGAGTGAATGCAGGAGTGATAACATGTCTATGGCGAACCCATTCTTCTCCTTCAACCATAACCAAACCATTACCAAACATAGGCTCTCTATCATTCTTAAACACAGTGGGCTTTCCCCAGCTCTTTCCCATCACACCTGCAGACATCTTCTTCAGAAACTCAGGGTCCGCAATATACAGAAACGGCTCCGTGCCTAACCAGTATATAAACACCTTCCCTGCACGTAACAGAAACAATAAAAATTATTATCCATTTTTCTGAACTTATCAAAAGCGACAACCAAAAACCATCAAAATCAACAGAAAAAAAAAGAGAAGAA
Source organism: Rhododendron mucronatum var. ripense (assembly GCA_019656295.1). Taxonomy (NCBI): domain Eukaryota; kingdom Viridiplantae; phylum Streptophyta; class Magnoliopsida; order Ericales; family Ericaceae; genus Rhododendron; species Rhododendron mucronatum. The sequence continues at coordinate 1,865,426 of BPLT01000011.1, forward strand.
AATACTAGAATGGAAGACTCACCATGGGATTTCTGCCAATTAGCAAAGAAGGGAAACACAGTAGGATGGATATCATGGGAGATTTCTGAAGATGGTGATGAAGTATTTGTGGGTTTTTTCTTAGTCATATCTCTAATATTTCCCAGGGGAAAATTTGGGGTTGGGCCACCAAACCCATTTCTCCTAAGCTTGTTATATGCCTGGTTAGGCAAAATCCAACATGAATACAATACCCTCCACAATACAAAGAGAAGAAAGAAGACTGTGGCTATGCCAAGAGCTTGAACCAAGTAAAGGAATCCCATCTCTCTCTCTCTCTCTTTCAATAGATGTTTATCTCTCTCTCTCTCTCTCTCTCAATAGATGTATCTCTCTCTCTCTCTCTCTCTCTCTCTCTCTCTATTTAGAAGTATGTGATGGGAGAAGTGATATGCATGGGGATCCGTATTTATAGAGACCGAGAACATGGGAACCCGCTTAATTAATGTCAAAGGTTTGACTAAAGAACTAGCCCTTCATTTAATATGTATTATATATGAACACTTTTTGATAGTGTTTAATAAAGTTTTTTTTTTTTTTATATTTGTCAATCTGTGTATTAATTCCAGTTTGTGCGGCTCGAACCAGTACACAACATTAGAAGAATTCTTCACTAGTGCTTTCCGACCAAAATTTTGTGGTTAAGTATTACAACACCCTAAAATAAATGGTCAAACGGTCAAACATCAAATTTGAAAGTCAAAGGCGGTCAAAGATCAATTAATTCTGATTTTTTAATTTCCCTTTTTTTTAAAAATCAACGAAAGTCAGTATAAACTCCGTTTTCCAGTCACCCAAGTCTATAGTTCGATTGTTCTTTGGGTGTTTTTGGTTTGGGCGTTTCTTTATTTTGGTTCTTGGTGTTATTGGTTAGCGTCTTGCCTTCCTTGTGCCTTGGATCTTGGGTAATATTTTGCTGATATGCTTTTAGTCCGTTTTCTCTTTTTCAAAGATTAATAAATTTCTTTTTTGACCGAGAAAAAAAAGTGTATCCCCGATGCTCTTAGACCAAAGACTAAGGCTCCGTTCCGGAACCAAAAAAAGTCCTTATTTTTAAGAAGGCAATTTTAAGCTCAAAAATTATGAGTTTATTGAAATTTAAAAATATGCAATATGAATCTTGTTTGAAAAATCTCGATAAGATCTTTCATAAGATGCAAAAAAAATTGAAAAATTAGTTTTCATTTACTTTATTTTTGAGTTTGAAAATGTGAAAATAAGCTGCTTATTTTTTAAGAATGTTTCTGGAACGGGACCTAACAACCGCCCGATATTTTTGTTCCTTTTCAACAGAGTTCTCATTTGTTTACTCTGACTTCACGCTAAAAATCAAAAGCTAGCTAGACGAAGAATAGAAATTATTGTCGCGCGTGCATAGGAATTCAAAAGTTTCACAATTTCTTTCTTTCTACTCATTGGAAAATTTTCGCTCAGCTGAATTTCTCTTTAATTTCCTATGTCTTTTCTTCTTTGCTTTTCGCTTTATGTGTTTTTCCTGTTATTCTTTTCCACGGCACAAAGGGTGTACTTTGAATCTTGGGCAAATTTCACTCAGACCCCCTGAGGTATCTGACAATGATAGAAAGTACCCCTCAGTTTTCAAAAATGACAGAAACCTCCCTTACTTTACAGTTTGGGTTTCATTCCGTTAGTTCCGTTAGTTAAATGGACGGAAAATGTACGGAAATGTACGGAAAATGTGCCGAAATGTACGAAAAATGAAATCTTCAATTTTATTTAGTTCTACACCCTATCTTAGGACTCTCATTAAAAGTCTTAGAGTTAAAAATTAATTATGATCATTTAGGATAAAATAATTAAAAGAATAAAATCTTCGCACCGATTCAAACGGATTAAAAATTGGAGCACTTAAGTATCTGCTCTTCATTTGGTTCTATGGTTTTCTTAAAGCTCTCATTGAAAATCCTAAAGCGAAAAATTAATTATGACCCTTTAGGATAAAATAATCAGAAAAATACGATTTTCTCACCAATTCAAACGGATTGAAAGTTTGAGCACTTAAATATCTCCTCTTCGTTTAGTTTTACGGCTATCTTAGGGCTCTCATTGAAAATCTTAAAACCAAAAATTAATTATTGCACTTTAAGATAAAATAATAAAAAAAAATAAGATCTTTGCGCCGATTCAAATAGATTGAAAATTTGAGCACTTAAGTATTTGCTCTTCATTGAAAGCTCTAAAATCAAGTGAAAAGCAAAATTTTTAAATACTCCAAATTTTAATCCGTTTGAATCGGTGCGAAGATTTTATTTTTTTAACTATTTTATCCTAAATGATTATAATTAATTTTTAACTCTAGGACTTTTAATGAGAGCCCTAAGATAGGTGTAGAACTAAATAAAATTGAAGATTTCATTTTCCGTATATTTTCCGTACATTATCGTACATTTTCCATCCATTTAACTAACGGACCTAACGGAAACTAACGGAATGAAACCCAAACTGTAAAGTAAGGGAGGTTTCTGTCATTTTTAAAAACTGGGGGGTACTTTCTGTCATTGTCATATACCTCAGGGGGTCTAAGTGAAATTTGCCCTTGAATCTTTGTTATGTTTCACAATTGTGACGAAAGCTCCAACAAAAGCTGATGAGAAAATGCTGCACATTATCCATATAGCATTTCAAAACTTATTTCCAATTTTTTGTATTAAATATTATGTATTTAAAATGGATTTTCTTTTGACCAGAAAAGAGTGATTTACGTTTTTTCCACTGACTTTTTAAGTAGGACCTCGTTTTAATTAGACCTAGCGGATGTCTGTACCTAAAGGTATGTTAGAATGTAGCATTGTCTCAGCTTAAATAAATTATCCGTTCTACCAACGGCTTTAGGAAAGTTGTAATTGTTGGAAAATATTATAGGATATAATATTTTATTTTAGTGTGAATGAAAATTGATTTATTTTGGAGTTGCACCTTTTTTTTTTTTTTTTGCTCGGCAAAAGAAACTTTTTATAAAACTCGAAAAGGATACAACGAGGAGAACATTGAAAGCACACAATGCTTACAAGGTTGAACAAAAAAAGAACAAAACAAACATCCATCCAACAAAGAGTTGGATGGAACCTCTCCTCAGTCATACACTACACTTTCACCTTTCTAATTCCATCAAGGAAGCCCTTAAAATCCTCCACTGTGTATATCTTAATATCGAATTTCACCTTAATCCACATTGCAACTCTGGTTTTTATCAGCTCACCTACTTGCCCTACTTCTGTCAAAACATTATTGAACACAAAGTCATTCCTCACCAACCACAAGGACCAATTGTAGCAAAGAAAGTCGCTTCCCATAAATGATTCTCCAAATTATTGAATCTATTATCAAACCACCAGGTAAAGAGATCTACCAAAGATTCAGGACACACCCATTTCACATGCCACCAATCTTCAAGGTAAAGTGTTGCATCTTTTCATTGGCACTTGTTCGCCATGGACGGACGCGTCCTTTGAGAACAGATGTGTCTCTTTATTTGGTGACTTTTCGTAAGAGTTACCTGTTAGCCTATATATATTTAGGACGCGGGGGCTCTGCTGCCCACCATGGGCAGCAGCCCCTACCCACACAGCACACACTGCACCCCACACACAGCACACGGCACCGTTTTGAAAAGGAAAAAAAAAAACAAACTTTTCGTTTGTAATCCTATGGAGCAGAAACTTGATTATGAAAGCCTTAGAGTTAAAATTTAATTATGTCTCTTTAGAATAATATGATCAGAATAATAAGATCTTCGGGCCAATTCAAACGGATTGAAGATTGGAGCACTTAATTTTTTAATCATATTTTTTAATACATAAACTGTCTAAAAAAATGAAGTGCTCAAGTTTTTAATCTTTTTGAACCGATGTAAAGATTTTATTATTCTAATCATATTATTCTAAAGTATCATAATTAATTTTTGTCTCTAGGGCTTTCATAATTAAGTATCTGCTCTTTATTTAGGATCCTGTAGATCAGAAACGTAATTATGAGAGCCCTATAGACAAAAGTTAATTATATTTTTTTAGAATAATATGATCAGAATAATAAGATTTTCGTACTTGTTCAAACGAATTAAAATTTGGTGCACTTAATTTTTTTAGACCGTTTATGTATTAAAAAATATGATTAAAAAATTAAGTGCTTCAATTTTCAATCCGTTTGAATTAGCGCGAAGATCTTATTATTCTGATCATATTATTCTAAAGAGACAGAATTAAATTTTAACTCTAGGGCTTTCATAATCATGTTTCTGTTCCATAGGATTACAAACGAAAAGATTGGTTTTTTTTTTTTTTCCAAAACGGTGCCGTGTGCTGTGTGGTGCAGTGTGAGACAGAATTAAATTTTAACTCTAGGGCTTTCATAATCATATTTCTGTTCCATAGGATTACAAACGAAAAGATTGGTTTTTTTTTTTTTTCCAAAACTGTGTCGTGTGCTGTGTGGTGCAGTGTGAGATGTGTGGGTAGGGGCTGCTGCCCATGGTGGGCAGCAGAGCCCCGCGTCCCATATATTTATGTCCTCATTCATTTTCAAGAGATTGATTTTTCCTTCATTCAAGTCCATTCATATGAGAGAGTTACAAATACAAGATGGTTCGCTAGGTCCTCCAATTGAAGTGCTACTTTGGGGGGATTCCGATCAAGTATTGCTAGGAGACAGTCGTCCCATGCAAACAGCGAGCACCGTAGCGGGGGCGAAATCTGTCTTAAGTACAGGGTGTCATACACACTCGCCTTGATCACCAATCTATTTCCATCAATTTCCAGGTTTTGAGTTTCGATTTTATCGCACTCATATTATTCACTTTCATCACAAAAAGTAAGCATATTTTTCCAACAATAATAAACCACAATGAGGGTAGAGATCTTACGATTGTAGAGGTTGCTTTCGTTTATGTGCCTAGACTACATTCTTAACAAAAGCCACTATATTTTATAATATAGATATAGATAGATAGCCAAAAATGTAAAAATTGACCGATTCGGAGAGTACACGTACGCTTAGAAATACATATAGATAGAGGATAGTTTATTACGATTGAACAAGGAAGAAGGGAGGAATTCATGACCAAATAAGTAGTATAGTATAATTTTCCGACCAAAAACTTGGACTTTGATTCTTATATATATATATATATATATATATATATATATATATATATATATATATATTAATTGTTTAATTGGTTCAACGAAATCGCGAATCATATTTTTTTGGATTTTCCAAGTTTGAAATCGATCCATACGTCGTGAGTTTCGTTGGGAACGTACGGATCAGACTTTTTTTCTTTCTTTTCTGATCAAAGAGTTGAACTTTGGCATTACCTTGTGAATGTACTCCTATGGGAATGGATTCCTTTGACACTGCCCTATACTTGAAAAACTGTTTCAAAAAATTTACTCTCTACTCATATATAGTAGTGTGTGGAATTCTTATAAGTTACATAAATTTGCGTGTGAGCGCGAGTATGAAAGCATCTTTGAATCAGATCTCAAACTACTAAAATTTGCGTGCGGGAGTGAACATTGAGAGATCACGAGTATAGAGAGGAGGAGAGCGGTGTATTTTGAAGAATTCTGTGACTAAGATGTGGACCCTACAAACATTAAAGGCATAACCCAGGGGAGACTCTCCCATAGGCTACGCCTTGGGAGAGTCTCCCTTAGTTGTGTTGCCCGCAGTGGCCCCACATACCGCGCAACGGTTAAGTTCAAAGTATGCAGTTGTCAGGGATCAAACCTATGCGCAAAGCCTTGATATGTTTAAACCTCAACTTGCAGCCCGATTGTTGACCAACTGCACTACACCCCTGGGGGCGGACCCTACAAACAATGGAGATATGTATATAGAATTCACACCTATCGGGAATATAGAGTAGATTTTGTGGTACCCGTAACATTTCGATCACTTTATTTACTTGCATTACGCTCGGGATTTTCTTTTGCCGTTACTATTGTATGCGTTTAATTACGAACGTCTCAATTCTTAGAATTTATTAAGTTCGTGAATTTATGTAGGTATTCATCGAGATCGAGAAACAAAAAAAAAATTGAAGGAAAATATATGAAAATTACGTAAAAAAATTATTGTATCGCTTGATTAATTGTCATGCATCCAATTGCTTCAAATACATCAAAAATATTAAATATGTTTGTTTTGATTGTTGGGTGGTCTCCTTGATCCATTGACAGTAAGGGTTCTTTGGGTATATGTACGTGGGGGAGTGCTTGATTATGGTTTCCTCTTTTCTTGATTATACACATTGGTTTTAATTAGTTTAATTTAATTGATTCCATCCAAAAATGATACTAGCTAGCAGTTGACCTAATCGATGATTTATTATTTTTGTAGGAGAGCAATGGATCGGATTGGCTCCAAAAGGCTTCCTTGTTTGCTTAATTTGTTGACAAGGACTGATCACTAGCAGCTGTATTATTCTGGTTGTCTAGCTTTCCAGTTTGCTTTGTTGACAAGAATTCACCAAATCATTCACATTCCAAAGGTCAATTCCTTGTTTGGTTCTAAGCAATTCATAACAGTACTTTTTTTTTTTACAAAACTTTTACTCCATCCGTCCCCTTTTTAAAGTCAAATATTCTATTTTGGACTATCTCTTCATAAGTGTCCATTTTGTAAAGTTAGTGGGCAAAGGTTGATACATTTTCCATTTTGCCCCTAAAAGTATATTCCATTTTGAAAAATTAGTGAGTAAAAGTATAATAATAGTGTCTCCATTGAGAGTAAGTAGGGAAAATGGAGGTAAAAGTTGATGTGAAATATGTAATGATGATGTTTTCTTAATAAGTTGGAGTTACGAAGTGGAATACTTAAAAACAGACGGAGGGAGTATTTATTTTGAGCAAAGATGATTTTTGACAAAATAATTTGGGCAGTGATTTTCACACTCCCTTTTGTTATTACCATTCACACTCTTTTTTGTGTCCTTGTCCATGTGAATTTATTTTATTACCCTTTCAAAATAAGTTCACTTTTTTATTGGGCTCCTTTCTTTCCAATAAATTCCAAAAAAAAAATCATTCTGAAGCACCCAAATAAAATAGATAAGTTAAAAAAGACAAATAATGAAAATATTACAGTTTGGACGGAATATATTAGGAGACGACTAAATTACTGCGCGCCAAAGCCAAAAAGTGCTTAATTAATTCGTTGACAATATCCCACCCAACTAATGCATATTGCATGTGTTGACTTTTTTGTCTAGTAAATTCATACCTTGTGGTTGGGGTTGTTTCCCGTGAATAACTAGCAAAAATGGAGAGAGAGAGAGAGAGAGTGTGAGTGCGCTTGCTTGCAAAAATGGATTGAGAGAGAGAGAGAGAGAGAGACAGAGTGCTTGCAAAAATGGATTAATATTTAATACCAGCAGTGACCACTGAATTGACAATAGGCTAGGATTGGGTGGCTAAACTCTAGGCTCTGTGTCTACGTTCGCACGTGAAAGAGTTGAGCTACCACATTTGACGGGCCGTCCATTACATTTTGTGGGTTTTAAGTGAATTTTATAACCGAGACTCCTTGCGTACTTTTACGTGAGGCAAAAGACTATAATATATATTTTTTATTTGGGTGTGTATCATATACATTATTAAAATGTTATGAATTATAGAGAAAATATTATGAATCGTATTACTAAAATGTTACGAGATACACCAAAATGTTGTGAATTATAATGAAAATGTTATGAATCGTACTGCTGAAAGGTTATGAATTCTAGAACAAAAGTTACGAAATACATTAAAATGTTATAAATGAACTATAAAATATATGCATGTGGTACACTCTTTTAAAGGGTGTGTGTTGTAGACTTCCCTTACGTGAATATATGAAGTAGGAGTAAATTATAAATCAACCTAGAAAGTTTAAAAAAACATACGGTCAAGTATATATATGGCATTCCCCGAAGTAGTGATTAATTATAACAAGAACCTTATAAGAGTATCATTTAAAAGTATTTAGGAGTATTTTTTAAGGAAAAAGAGTATTCATCGGGCTAGCAAAATCAATCTTCCATGCAATTTCATTTTAAATAGATAGCACTCCTTCAACCGTTTTCGTGACATAGTAGGGTACGTGTAGATAAGTTTTGAGATCAAATTCAAAGTTTAGAACTCCTTTAATTACCCCTTTGTCATAACAAGCTTTGGTTTTTCACATACATGTGCGTGCGTGCGCACGCACTTTTCAACAGAATTCTCATTCACGCGTTAGTCACGTTTTTTAAAATGAGTTAGAAATATTGTGGTTTCATTATCGAATGAGAGATTTGTCAAAGTCATGTCATTTGTTCAATGTCCTGTAAACAGTATTCGATTCGAGGATTTAAAAGGGTTTTCCTCAAGGGGAAAAAAAATGTTTGGGCAAAACTTCTTAGGTGTTTTGTATTTTCGTTACCATCCCTTCTCCAAATTTAATTATATAAGTCATTCCATCTGTTTTCGTTGCTTGTGGAATTGAATGATTTGAATCCATCTTATTAACTTGCATAACATAATATTTTGCCTTTATTTCAATAGTGGTTCGGATCCATTATCTATAAACGGACAATCAAAATACATCCTTAAGTTGGTTAAAGATCTTAACTCGACAAACAACAATTTGCAATTCGACTACTGACGGAGCCAATAAATTAGGGGTGAGGCTGTTTAACTGGAGTCCACTTAAATTGTTAAATATCCGCCGTAAAAATATGAAGAGAAAGGTTAAAGTGCATACAATAATGGTCTTTGTTTGTTGGTTAGAACTTGTTGGTTAGAATAAACAAACGCTTGATCAAATTTTCCTGTTGTCCATAAACGAAAGCCATAAATCGGTAATTTTTTTGGAAAAGTCTACGGTACACACTCCTTAAAAGGGTGTACTATATACACCTATTTTATATTTCATTCATAACATTTTAGCGTATCTCGTAACTTTTATTCTAGAATTCATAACTTTTTAGCAGTACGATTCGTATCATTTTCATTATAATTCATAACATTTTAGTATATCTCGTAACCTTTATACGATTCGTAACTTTTTAGCAATATGATTTTAACATTTTGGGAGTGCATATGATACACACCCAAAATAAGGGGTGTGTATTGTAGTCTTTCCCTTTCTTTCTTTCTTTTTTTTCCTCTTCTAATGTGAAAAATTAAATTGTTTTGATACCGATAAATACACGATCTATAAGTATGAAATAACACTATTTACGAAATCGAAGATGGCCTGTGCCACTCCCCCTCGTATTAGCTCCGACCCGGGCATGCAATTCTTATTGAGCAAACCGACCATATAGATAGAATTAGACGACCGGCCAGTGACTTTGGCATATTAATCTCTTAACTTTTTTGGTAATATACATAGTATTGTTTAATGCCATGTACTATGGTCGGTCTGCATTTATTGTGCATTTAACCTGATAACAACAGATGCCTATACAGAATTATATATGTACGTAGCTAGCCGACCAGTGTCTGTGTCCATTAATATTCTCTTAGTTGTCTTCGTAACAAATCAAATCTCTTAATTCCCACCTTTTCAGTCAAAATGCCAAAACCCCTGAAAACTTCAAAATGTGGAGATGCTTTCACAGCAGTCGTGATCCTGTTTGGTTTGGATTTTGAAGGATGTTTTTTAAATAATTAGCCGAGAGAGATATACAGAATTTTTTTTTATTAATTAGAGGCCATGTGCAGGAGTTTTGACACCCAAAACGAGAACAAGCTTGGACTCTCAAGAGGACCACATGGGATATGACGTATGTCCACGGGGAAATTCGAGATTTTAGTTGAGCGATGATGAAAATCTATATATCGTGTTTTAATGGCAAAAGGCTAGATTAATTAATTCTATACATGCAAAAAGTAAATCTAACTTAACGATAAACATTGTCTAGTACTTCTACTAAACCATGCAATGATATATATTTTTATACAAAACTTATTAGGCTAGGTTTGTTTTGATTTTGGTGGACCACACCATTTAGTTACTCATAAACTAATTATATTAAATCTTTTAATTTAATTTAATTTATTCAGTATGAGTAGTCCACACTGTTGACGTACAGTTCTAACGAAAAATCAAAACGTATGCGAGAGATAAAATCAGTGGGTTTTTTTTTTGAGCTAGGTGCAGCCGCCCGGCCGGTACGCCCCAGTAACTCCCGAAGACCTAATTATTTAAGTGATGCGGAGCACCACGAGATGACGGATGACCAAAGGCCCAGATTATTTAAGTGATGTTGAGCATCACGTGGCAAAGTAAAAATATCTTCGGCTGCCGCTTTTACCCCAATCTAAAAGTGGAAGAATGGATTGATCCAACTCTATTGATCCAAAAAGGTGCATGGAGATCTCTAGAAGTTGTATTAACAAGAAACGTACTGGCCGGCTGCTTTTTTTTTTCTTTTTCTTGTACATAGGCCGATAGGCGTGAATGGGAGTGATCTTGAGCGTGAAACGTGAGGTTGGTTACCATATTTGACCGGTGTTCGCTGTATCCATCACTGAATGCATGCGAAATGTTGGACTTGTCGATCGAGTAACCATTCACGAGAGAAGAAGAGGCATTGCTTCCAGAATACTGAATAATTTGACATCGATCGTTCTTGAGGTCGTAGTACGGTTTTTTTTTTTTTTTTACTTTCTCCTTTCGGTTCTTTTTTTTTTTTTTTTCCCTTTAATCTTGTTTACTGCATGAAATGCACGCTTGTTTCATCTCTTTGCATGGACCACAGAGAGAAATAATAGTTTTGACTTTGACACTTCCGCAAAAACTGCCAAGAAAGCATGCAACATGATTAACGATAGATTTTGGGCGGCTGAGACGTGGACTGTAGGACAGTACGTACGTTTCTTGTTCAAAAAAGGAAACTTGCCTGCCAGCCTCAATGGCCTGCGTACGTCGTATATATATGGAGGATTTCGTTTTTAGATTTCCCTTTTCCCAAAACATAGGAAACTTGCTTGTCCCCAACAATTTTTTTTATTTGATTATTATTGTGGGTGTAAAACGCGTTTTAGTGGGATTGTAATGACAAGTGTACGTTCAGCGACGACCTTGCAAGAGCACCTCCCAATCGAACATTTCACGCTAAGTATTGAAAACTATATGGTCATGTCCAAGGGAGGTCGCTATATACATCGGTTAACCCGTCCTCACTGGCGACCCCATAGCCAAACAAGTGGGGTCAGCCGAACCCATGCGCGAGAAATTAATATGCTACTACTAGTATGCCATAGAAATCGGTTGGCCAGTATATGAACTTGTTAACAATTGATATGACCCCACCCTAGCAACTAATAAGGGTATATATGCATCTCGACTAATTCATGGGAACCCAATCCCATTCGTCTACTAAGACAGAATCCAGTTAAAGCCAAAACAATATCCCCTATACATGGTCAAACCTATAAGTAGTGCATGTGAACTGTGAAGTTTCGAACATGAGGCCTAACGTTTCAAACTTGAGCCTGATTAAAGCCAGGACAATGCCCAGAGGGTCTAACTTGTTGATATCACATGAGAAGTTTCGAACTTGAGACCTTAGGAAGAGACAATGAACAGTTTTTTTTTTAGAAAATGAGTAAGAAAATTCCATCGCCTTAAAATTGTTTATGAGATAATTTAGAGTACGTTCTTTTGAAAAACATTATAGATTGAATTGGCCAATAATTAAACAATGTTAGAGGTTGGTTGAATATGGTTCAAACTTAAGAAAATTTTCAATCTCATGAACTAATATTCCTGAAGTCGCCACTGCCCGTCGTACCCTTGTTATCGAGCAAGACAAAACCAAAAAAAGACTTTGTTTCTCTTTTGGCTGCAAACACAAATTATGTCATGGGTGACGTTTAAGCAATTCACCAGACACGATGTTTGGGCATAGGAGTAGCATTTATCATATGGGTGGAATAGGGACGCAATATTTTACCCGGCTCCTGCTTATACTTTTTGACAAACTTTTTACATTTCACATTTTAATTTTTTAAGACAACATGTTGGATATAATTGATTTAAAATTTCATTTGAAAACTACCAACAAAACAATTTGCCGGAAGGTTTGGGTTTGAAAACGACCAACAAACATTTTGCTGGAAGGTTTGGTTAAACATGCGGTGCCGAGCGGTCGATTTGACCGTTCATTTCAGCGCGGATGGCTCGAATCTATTTCAAGCGTATAAAAATATGAACCCTCTGTTGTTTGGATTAAGATTCGAGCCGTCGATTACCAAGATAAACGGCCGAATCGGCTACTCGACACCGCTGCCAAGCACCCCCACTTGACAACATTCCCGCGTACCATCGGACTATTAATTCTAACTGATTGGGTTTTGACTTCTGTTTTTTTTTTGTCAAAAGCAAATAGTTGCATTCATGAAAAGTCTTCGGACACTATAGATAATTTTCATTCAAAAGCAACTATGACACATTCATGAAGCGAATGATAAACAAATTACTATCGTGAAACGAGTCTCAAACTCTCTTAGAGTATCCGCATTGTAATAAACAAATGATTGTGAATAAGCAAACTTAACAATAATGTTCAAAAAATACCCTACATTGTAATAAGCAAAGTTACAAGTCTTTTAGTAAATAACCAAATTTCACTCATTCCATAATCAAACTTAACAACTTTTACCAATAATCAAAACTCAACAACCAAACTCAATAACTAAACTCAAAATCCAATAATTCAAAAACACCCCACATTGGAATTGTCTCATCGAGACGAATAATTTGGTATCGTTAGGTGCGTGATTGGAACTCGTTTGCGATTGGACATATGTGCATTGTGTATTATGGGGATTTGTTTTGTTCGGGATGCAAAAATAACCAATGTGGAGGTAAAAGTTGTTAAGTTTAATTATGAATTAAATGGATAATCAAATGCTGACTTGTCACATTTTGATTATTGATTTTGATTATTCCCATTGCAGATGCTCTTTATAGAGCATTCACATTAGAATAATCAAAATCATAAGGTTATTAAAGTTAATAATGTTCCCTCAAAAAAATGTTCACAGTGGCATAACCAAACTTAACAACCTCTTAGAAACTCATTAAACTTTGGCCATTGGATAATTAAAACTAGCAATTTTTTGCCAATAATCAAAACCTTCTCCATCTCTCTCAACAATGTTTCGAAGGAAAATATTTTTAAAAGAAGTTTTTTTTTTTTTTTTTACAAAAACAGTTAAACTGTTTTTCAAAAACTGTTATTTAAAATAAAAAAAACTCTTTTTCAAAATAAAAGTTTTCAAAAAATTATTTTCTATTTCTATTACCATATTTTTATTAGTTTAAAAACTATTTTAAAAAAATGTTTTATATTGTGACAATTTTTAGATTTTTATAGGTTGAAAAGGTGATGTGAAATTTTGATTATTCAATGTTTGATTATGTCATTGTGGATATTTACATTGCTAACCTTAGCAATCCCTTAAATGGATAATCAAAAGGTGATGTTACAACTTTTGATTATCCAATTTTGATAATTCCATTGTGGATGCTCTTCACATACCGCAAAGACGAAAACCAAAATAAGTTTAGCAACAAACACTGATTGGATGTGTCTTAATTGGCTATAATTTATAGCTCCCAAATGAAAATACATGAGACCAACACAGCAACACTCCACACACACACACACACACAAAAAAATAAAAATAAAAATAATCATAATAATCTGGGTTTGCCATTAGAGATTGGTAATTGATTTTAATTATGGTTAAAAAATTGGCATCAATTGGTTTTGGTAACCACGGCTAGTGTGGTTGCTCCGGCACTCTCTCCTTTCTAAGGGAGAGCTCTAGAGTTCAAGTCCTCGTGGAGAAGGTCCTCAACTCGTGTTGTAATCACTAACTCCTAACCTCTCCTAACATCCTATCGTTTGGTTAAAAAAAAACCCACATGCCCACCGATAGAAAGGGAAGATATACACCCTTTTGATACATGAATCTTAAGACTATCAACCCAGCTATATATTATAAATTTACAAGCTTTAACCTAGATTCACTAAGATTCTGAACAACAGGGAAAAGGAAAGGACTGTTTTCGTTCCCATTTGAAAACTTCGTTTCCTAGTTTACATCTCACTCGGGTTAACCAAACCAAAAAAATTCAACTTACCAATCGCAAGAGCCAAAAGTATCGCTCGAGAAATGGTCAAAAATACCAACTATTGACATAATTCATTAACGATAACTATGCTTCAGAAAAAAATTCTTCTCAGGGGTTCTTCAGAAATATTTCCACCGAAAACATGCCCTGCCAACACAGTAAAAGAGGTGATCAGTCTTGGTATCCAAAGAAGCAAAGCAGGCAAGAAACCATAAGGCTGTTTGCGGATGATAGATTTGTTGAGGGAAAAGAAAATGGGATTCATTTCATCACATAACGGGAAAGATGATGCAGTGAAATTCCTTAATATTGCATTACCTACTCCCATCAAAATAAAAAAGCAAGACTTTACTAAACAGGAAAGAAAAGCCATTTTTTCTTTTCCCTTGACGAATTACTTCACAAATCCAACTTCCATTTACACCCGAAAACTAATTCGATACCAAAAAAAATAAAAGACGGAGCGGTCTAGGTCTTACTTTAGAAGTCATGGAAGAGCATGATAGCATCATCGAGCTTCATAAGGGAAGATTCTAACACAATCCTGATTTTTCTCAGTCGCGCGGATTTTTTCTGCAAGTCACCAACAAGGATCTGGTGTGGTACAATACAAGGCATCCAAATTTATTAGGACATACAAACACAGTGCAACAGCAAAAAATGGTTGCAACGAAATCAATAAGCATGATCGTGCAGACGTGGATGTCTTAAAATCCAGAGAGAACCCTACGATACAGATGATGGACAAAAATTCGCTTCATATAGTTGACCTCACCAGTCTCAAAAACCACTTTAGGCCGAGTCACATTGTCACTAACAATTAACACAAACATATTACACCGAATCATCATCTTTTTCTTTATATATTTGAAATGGCAAAAGATTTATTAAGAAACTTGGCAATGGGTACATCCAGTCGGGGGAAGGGGGAGGGGAATCATCATCTATTACATTTACCCCAGTTGGACTCAGATTCCAATTGGGGATAGAAATTCTGTGTTCTGGAACCCCAATTGTATGGAATAAAGATTCAAATTCATCTGTTACAATAAGACAGCTTTTTAACTGAAGTGGCAGCTGGTGCTTACATGTCCCCAGGAAAGGCCACCATGGCGTCAAACAATATATGGAAGCTAACTTGGCAGTGATATGGGACTGAGAGCGTGAATGAACCGACCAAAGAAAAGAAAGAGATGAAGTAAAAGGAAAACCTAGGTATCACAATATTCTCAACTCAATCATGATTCTCAATATCCAAATAACAAAATTAAACCCCCAAATAACAACATTAAACCCAGATCTATTCTAAATCACTTATCACCCAACCAAATTCTCTTCGTTCCACATCGGGAAGTGATTTGAAATTTTAGTGTCCCATTATCTCTCTGTGTTTTCAAAAAATATTGACGCTATACTGAGAATTGATACCTAGTTCAGGTGGGCTTTTGTCTTCCTAATAGGAAATGGATGGGTGCAAAGAGGAGGAACCAACAATTAGGTATCAGTGAATTAATCAAGAACCAATTTTGTCCCACCTCTCCACATGAAATCCCTTAACTGTATGAAGCCAAACATCCCACACTATTCACGAAATAGAATGAGAGTGGAACAATTGAACAAATAAACTGACAACTGATAAGAGAATAGGGTCAGAACAAACGGTTGAGAGTAAAAGTAGCTATCAGCATGATACAAACCTCTTTTCCTTGCTCTTGCTCTAGAGCATTTCGTATTCTCAAATTTAAGGCAGCGTGGAACATCTCATCTAATGCATGTCCCCAAAGAGATTGCTTATTAACTTTCCACAAAAAGAATTGTGTCTGCCTACTTCCAGTTGCTACTATTTTCTGCAAGGAAAACAAGAAATCATCACAATCCGGAAAAAAAGAAGCTCTGAAGTACTGATTTGTAGTTTAGGAAACGCAGATGAAATCATCAGGAGATCAGTAGTAGTTCCATAATCAGTGCAAATGTTTCTATGACAAGATAAAACCCAGATACAAAACAACAAAAAGAATAGACATCACACTGTTATCTGACAAGACAATCTTCCCCTTGGAACTCTTTTTTACTTCATCTAGGTAAAGCAAAGTACCTACATTCCCATACCCGCCAAACAAAAGAAGCTCAATGAACTTCGGAAATAAAATTTACCTCCAAATGTAAATAATCATCTTTCCAGAGCTTAAACAGAATTTTCGCTGTATTTTTCTTTTCAACAAAAGTGGTATCTGCAATCTGCAAAAGAACAATTACAGGGCAAATGAATCACCTAGTCTCTTCCTCCATAACTCATTCCACCCATTCACACACTTCGCTTCACAAACCCATGGCATAAAAAGTTGACTGGGTAAGGCAGTACTATTTTGCTCAACTACATGTGTGTACGAGTTTAAAAAATCAACAATCACATCCAGCAAATCTATTGCATAATCCCATTGTAAATTTCTGATCTATACTCAAACAGATGCATTCACATCCGAAATTATTGGATTGCCTAGACTCTAATAAATATATTTATCACATTTCTGACCTTATCCGTCTCAAGAAGATGACCAGCCTTTGATAGTAGCCTGAACATCCTATAAGCTTCCCTGCCATATCTCTTTAACACAATTGATTCCACCTGTGACACAGGATATGTGGTAAGGCTTCTCCTTGAGATAGATCTGATTAAGTACTAAGTGAAAAAAACACAAATGATAAAACCTCCTCATTTTGAGCTAGTTCAATTATGTGCTTCAGATCTGTACAAGAAAAAAAGAAGTGCATTAGTTCTAAAAAATATAGAATATTTGATCTGCCATAACAGGGGTAGGTAAAATGAAACTCAGACCCATACTTATATTTTCAAGGAGAATGAGCTGGGGTGAAAAGAACAACAGAAGGTTACCAATGCTATATGTTTCATCTAGGCTTATTGAAGGAAGATGACAACCCAATTCTATGAGGGCAACTCTCACGTGTTCTAACGTCATTGTACGACCATCTTCACTCTTCATGACCTCTTCAAAAATACTATTCACGGACAGAGGAACTGAAAATCACAGCATTATGGAGACAAGTAAGCAAGAAAGCATATATGGTGGCCGGATGGGACAAGAGAATGCCAAAGGAAAAAAAAAAGTATCACTGCTACACTTTTCCAATCCCCATAACAAAGAAATAAAAGAAGTATAGCAGTAAATACATAAAAAGAAAAAGAAACCACTACTCATAATATCCACTCCCATAACATTGGACAAAAAGCATACGCTGATGGAAGCTAGATTAAAGCACATCAAAAGCATCCATTTGTAATGAGAATTTCTCATTATCATTGTATACTCAGCTTGCCAAAAGTGATGTTTCCAGATAAAACCCAAGGAATTTTCCATTTTGACACATCAAGAGAATGAGTACTTCTTAAGAGGGGTGAGAGAGAAAATTCAAAGAGAGACAGTTCACCTGATTTTTCTATTTTCGCTTTCGTGTCTGAACGTTTAGTTGCCTCCAAAATTGCATTCAGAACAATGGCCGCTCCATCATCAAACCGTGTTCTTACATTTGCAATGCAAGCCTATAACACACAGAACATGGAAAACCACACATTTCATTCACTGCATAAGTTACTAGATATAAAGCTTTTTCATGAAGACAACGTACCAGGACAGTAAACAAAAAATAAATTACTTTAGAGTAGTAAAGAAGGAAGTGGTCATAATGTTCAACCCATTTGACAAACAGTAATCTTCTCATTCTAAACCTTTCATTTTCCTTGATCCTACATTCCTACTTTCCTTGGTTTTGCTGATAACTAGCAGGGCTGAGTTATGCCCAAAAGAGAACAAATTGACTTTAGAGTTTCAACCAACTTATTTCGTTAACAACAATATTAAAAAGAAGCATATAACTCCAAATTATCGAATTTTCTTCAAACCAAAAGTCTCAGGTCATAGAATTGTCAGGACAAGGGCATGCAAACATCTGCTCAAAGAGCCTCAACCTCAATATGGTGGTTAATACTCCTTTGATTGTTAAGATGGGACCCAAAGCATCTGCATGGCAATGGATTTCCACTACGGTTGAAGTACTAGAAACATAGCGTTAAAATTAACTATCACTTAGATTAACATAATAACTACTGGAATACACCAACCTTATTCCTAAGGCATCTCACAAATTCTTCAAAATTAGCACGCCAAAGAATTTCTTTCTTTCTCTTCTTAGTCCCAGCTTCTGTATCCAACTGGGAATCAATCTGCTTGCGCTGCAAAAAGAGGAAATTGAAAATCATTGCACAATTCGTAGTTCAACCAGGCAAATTGAATAAAACTGTTACACAAACCTTCTCCCCAACAGCCACGCTAGGGAGTTTTTCCTCAATCTCTTGTTCATTATCATCAGTCTCAGCATACGTTTCCACTAAAAATCTTAAAGCCTCCATAGGGGCTGCTGCTGCTAAAGCACGTTGCTCCATGGTCAATTCCTCAGTCACCTGTATAATCATTCAAACTCAAAACTTAAATATTTGAAATTCATATCCAACAACATGCACATGAAACAATCATGTAAGTCGTGGACTCGTGGACAAGCTTCAAACTTGAGGAGGTGTTCTGTCATTCAAGCGCACCCTCCTAGGAGGTTCCTATCTCACACAATAAGAGAGTGGCATAATACGTCAGCAGTGTTACAACTATCTTATCATATGACCTTATGGAATTGGAGTTCAGCAGTTCACATTAAACTAAGGTGATAGCCAAATGCAGCATCAACATTTCAAACGAATACGCAACAGAGATGCTACAGAAAATTGTATTTCTTGATCAATCAATCAACCCTTGAATCCTTAGATTGTGAACAGCTTCCAATCATCCCATTGACACAGAATAACAAGCGTTTATATCTTGTGAAACTTAACAGAATCAAAAGTCACTGCCATTGGAACAGAAAAGATACCTTAGCAGACTTAGAGCCTTTTTTCTTCACACCAGTTTCTTCTTCGGGAGGGGCAAGGAATGGCTCATGCGCTGGACAGCGTTCCACATATCGGGCATGCACAAGTCTATTGAAAGAAATTTCCACAGCATCCTTAGCAGAACAATTTCCTGGGAAAAGATACAGAGTTAGGAGAATATATGACAAAAAAATGAATCCCTGGATCTCCATATCAAGACCTGCCTCATTTATACTTGTACTTGTTTATTTTTCTATACCTTTCAGATTGAATGCATCAGAGGACTAATCTTTGCTTAACTTAAGCACAACACACACACACTCAAAAAAAGAAGAAGAAGAAGATTCATATTAGCCTATATTTAGCCTAAGTACAGTTTTTCTCTCCCCCTCCATTGTTGGAAACAAACGACGATAGAGACTCAAATGAATCACAAGGGCTCCCAAGCTGACTGTTGCTTAGTGAACCCCATTCCCCATACTGCAAAGCTTTCAATGCTGAAAGAAGAGTTAAGAGACATAATGATAGACAAGAGACTCGCCTTCTCTTTCATTTGTTGCGTCCTTATGCCTATCCAAAATCTGATTTGATGTGTCCTTATGCCTATCCAAAATCTGATTAAGTGAAAGCCTACCATGCATGAGTAAGCCTTCAAGGATTTCTAGGCACTGCAAAAAAAAAATTTGTCATCAATCAATAAGTGCACTCATTTTAATTCCAAACCCAACAAGCCAAAAACAAAAGAATAAAATATAAAGATCAAAATAACTCACTTCTTTACCAAATTCTTGAGATACAATTTCCAAAAATTTAGGAAACCTCATATGGTGGATTATGTTGTCAAACAACGCCATGTACTGAGTTACAACCTTAGGTGCCGCTCCAAAGCCACCTACATTCACCAACATCAGTAACTACCATTGTGAGATCCATTGAGAAATCAACCAAACCAACAAACACACAATGTGAGGAAAAAAAAAGAGAACGAAACAAAGATCACTAGACACGTAGATTTTTACTCGCTCACACCAGTTCCCACTTCCCACTACGTATCGAATGAAGAACAGCGTACAAGTTACACCAGCCAGTTATATATAATACTTATATACCAGGGTTTACATCACCAATGACCCTGAATAGTCAGTGCAGCGCAACTTGTACCGAATCCGGCTTCACAAGCGTAACAAGATCACCGGTACCAATTATGTCCGGGTGCCAAGAAACAACGGACAAAGAAACTAACACGAAATAGTAAACTACGATAATTCAAAAAACCAGTTCCCTTTGGCTCTCTGAAATCCAAAACCCAAATAGCTGATTTTTCCCCCCTCCAGTTTTCCTCAACATTTGTGTAGGGAACAAAGACAATGAAAATTCGGAAGCATAGACTGTGAGCGTAAAAAAGCGTACCCTGTTGTTCGATTGCAAAGGCTTGGACGCAATTATGTTGGATTAAAACAAGCAGGCAGTTTGTGACTTGAAGCTTGTTGAGCTCTGTGTATAGTACGATGCTTCCGAGGGGCAGGGTTCCTCTGCGGAGAAGACACTCACATACTTTCTGTCCACAACAAAATCAAAAATTGATGATGACAAATTATAAAAATCGTAGCCATTTTAGTGTTCGAACATAGGTAAAGTTACTGAAATATGTAGACTTCAAAATCTCTCTGTTAGGGTTTCTAGAGAGAGAGAGTGGGAGAGAGATCAATACAGCTACGAGATCACCGAAGTAAGAGGAGATGAGGAATACGGCGAGCTTGATGCCGTGCTGAGACACCATTGCTCTTCTGCGATTTTCGTGTTTCTGTGGGGAGGGAGGCGGGCAGAGAGAGAGGATCGGCGGGAAGGAGAGAGAGGGCGAGTGAATTGGAAACTGGGTTAAGCTGGCTATATCTTATTATAGGGCTAAGTTCAGGCAAGCTGGGTCCATAGCTCAGTGGTAGAGCATTTGACTGCAGATCAAGAGGTCACCGGTTCGAACCCGGTTGGGCCCTTTTTTTATTTTTTCCTGCCTTCTGGTATATTTCTCACCTTTCAACTGACTTTTTTTGTCTATGATTGTTTTGTAAGATTTTCTTTTTCCCATAAATTGTTTAGAAGTTTCATTTTTCTTGTTTTGTAGTCATCTTTTATATTCTCACCTTAAATTGATTTGCTTTACTATTTTCCTGGAAATATTTTTTGTAAGATTTACTCTTTTTTTCCCCATAAATTCAGAATAAATGTTGTTATGTGAGAATCAGATTATTACTATGGTAGATAAAAAATGAAAAATGATTTTGGCCCTTCAAAAATTGATACAGGTACCCCAAAATCTTTGTAATTTCAAAGCTACTTTCTTTTATTTTTTGAAGTGACAATATCATTTTTATAAAAGAATTGAAAAGAACTTAGAATTACCAACAAATTTGTGCAATAAAATGGCTTTCACAGATATAAGTGATTGACCATACCTTGCCAAAAGGCAATTACCTAAGCTAGGTTATACTGGAATAATAATGGTGGGAGTTATATTGACCATTAGAAGCTAATTAACAAGAGATACATCACCAACAGTCATACAAAACGGGCAGTCTATGATTTGAATGATAAAGTGTGGTATGTTGTGACCTAAGTCACGTAATGAGCGGCCGGGTACAAGAGTGCGACTGCAAATATGAAAGCGTATTTCAAAAATTTCCAAAACTAAAAATCATGAGTGTAAAGAATGAGAGTACGAGTATAAAATAAGAATTGAGAGCTCAAGCCATATGACAGCCCATCTTGCAATTAGTCCCCATTTTGGTAAGAGGTGGGTGAGGTGATGAATATGATATATAATGCTTTCGTGATGGCCTGCTGTATAACTCAGCATTAACTTTTTGAATCGTGTGGTTAGGTTAAAGGCTAACAAGTCAGTTAGTGCAAGTCATTATAGTTTGTATCATAGCACACCCTAATCTATATGGTGGGGCCCACCTCTAGGGTCCAGTACGAACTTGATGATGTGTTGTACAGAGCTATAAAGAGTCACACTATGACCACCAGAAAGAAAGATCCTAACATTGTGACTATTATTCCATTCCGAGACTATCCAAAAAGTGTCGATCTCATACAGTTGGATACGAGGTTAGATTCCGTAACAAAACTTATATTTAAGGCTAGATTTTTCCTAAAAAATTCGTCCATAACTCAAGGACTTTAGACAAGTTGTTCCGCTAAATAAACTATTAGTTGATGTATGTAAGCAAAAATGATCTGTGTCAAAATCCTTTTGTGGGCTTTAGCCCTTTTAGTCGATTGCCTTGGGCTTGGATCATATGTCCAAATTCACTCATGTATGTGTAAAAAAATTGGAAAAATGACAACCAAGGACGTGTTTTTGATAACTAATTTTCGTTAAGGACATTTTCAGTATTAACAAATGTTCTTAGCTTGTCTTTGGCAGATTTTAATTATCAAAACACGTCATGTGCCGTCATTTTCCCAAAAAAATTTCAGTGGTAGCCGGTAGGCCCAAAGAAAAGATCCACATTAAGGGCTGGACAGAGCTTTTGGTTTGGGCCGATGCCTATCGGAAGTTGAATTAAACCGGACCTAGAATGGGCTCGGATCTTCATAGCCCCTCCGCTTTGTCTTCCCCACAAAACCCTTTTCCCAACACAGAGAGATTCTTCTTCGTTCTCCATCGCCTCACTTCTTCCTTCATCCGAACAGTGAATCAGTCACCAGTTCCCAATCATTTGGCGAAAAGATGGTGAGCAAAAGACAGATATTAGCTCGAAAGCGATTCAAAGAAGCAAACCCAGAACTATTCCCGAAGCCAGAGCCAACGCCCCCCAAAGACCCAAACAAGAAGAAGAAAAAGACGGACAAGTTCAAGCGCAAGAAATCAGACGGGAAAGAAACAAGAAAACCCAACAAAGGAAACTTTAGAAAGCACCCACTTAGAGTACCTGGGATGAAACCTGGTGAGAGCTGCTTCATATGTAAGGGCCAAGATCATATAGCTAAGCATTGCCCTGAGAAAGAACAGTGGGAAAAGCACAAGGTTGTGTTCTTTATTTGGTGATGGTGCTTTATTTATTTGGGTTTTGTTTGGCTTTTCTCAAGTTGAATATTAGCTTTGTGCTTCCATATATTGCTAGAATGGGTCTGTGCTTATGTTAGAATGCGTTTGTGCTTCCATACATCATCTCATAAAATAGTCATTCCAAGCAGGGTTATAAATTGCGTTAGTGAGAAATGTAGTGGTATCAGTGATATGGTCATACATTGGCCAGTATCGCTGATACATTGGTAAATAGTAATGGTACCGGAGGGCCAACACGTAACGGCCGATACTATACGTAACATCTTTATTAAAAACCCTGATTCCACCTGACGATTTGGGAAGGAAATTGCAATACCGTATCCCAAGTTAGTGTTGTAAGACAGATTGTCTAACAAACAGGTATCCCTCCGATCAATTGTTGCATTCATACGCCGGAAATGACCTCACATATGATTTGTAATCCAATCCCTTGCTTAATATGGCCGACCAGACAGGCCTCAAGATTAGTCTATTAAGTTATTCACTAAGTAGCAACAAGTACTTGATTTTTTTTGATATCGTTATAGTTGACGTTATTATTCTCATTCCCATTTTCATCATCTTCATTTTTTGAGGATTTAGTATTGGTGTGGAATCATAAGATTATCTTGGTGTTTTGTGTTGATTTATTTATGTAGATATGTTTGCTATGTCGGCGACGTGGGCACAGTCTGAAGAGTTGTCCTAACAAGGATGATGAAACCATGGATAAGAGATTGTGTTATAATTGTGGGGAAACTGGACATTCCCTTGATAAATGCCCACAACCTCTTCAAGAAGGTAATATTCTTAATTTGTTAGTTTATGTGCATACTGATGCTCTGTACTATCAATGAAGGAAGTATGGTAATGTGCACATAAATTGACTTGGGTCTCTAGGCTTGCCCTCTCTGATGTCATTTGGCTTTGATTTGGGGGCATGTTTTTGCACCAAAACGTCCCTGTAGCTCCTCGGTTCTTGGAGGTTTAGAGGGGCCACTGTTTCAGTGGTATTCTGAGAGCAGCCACTTTGTGCATATATTGCCAAAGGTTAGGTCTGTCTCCAATCATCCCCCGATCATATCCTCAATGATTGGGGACTAGATGGATTATGTTATGTTGTTGTTGTTAGTTTATATTTTTTAACACGGTCGTCTTTAAGATTCTTAGGTTCCTTGTTCAGTTTATGTGTCCTTTTTTTTTGTACAGTGTGCTAGATTGGCATATTAATATGACGAGGACATAGGTTAATGCAATTGTTAACATGTCCATCATCATTCTTGTATTGTACCCTAACTTGCACTTCAATCATTGTGTATCATGCTTAATGAGCTTTCTGCCCTTGGCTTTTAATTTGTATCAGACTTATAATTACACAGCCATGACTAAAACAAGGAGGCCCTTTTAACTGTAAACTTTGCAGACGGAGGGCTAGAAAGTACTATTTGAATCTGATAAGGTATTGGGATAGGTTATGACTTATGATACCGTACATAGGATAGGAGTTAAGCTGGTATAGTCTTTCTCAAATTTTGGAATGGTGAGTTTTGTTGTCTTTGGACGTAATACTGGTAAATAAGCAAATAAAAGAAGTCTTTTGACATAATAAAATTGCCCCTTTATTTCGGTTGCTTCCTGTGATTTGTCTTTTCATGTGTCATAGCTGATCTCTTTGGTAACGCAGGGGGAACAAAGTTTGCAAGTTGCTTCATTTGTAACGAACGTGGGCACTTAAGTAAGAATTGCCCTGAAAACACTCATGGGATCTATCCAAAGGTACAAAACAGTTAACCATCTTATCAAAAATAAAAGTTTACTATCTTGATTTTTTTGTTGTTAGTTTAGAGACCGCTTTATTCTAAGTTCTTGTGTAAGATATAAATGCCCCTTCTTTAATGTTTTCGGCCATCACCAGCACATAGATTCCGTGAACTTTTCTTAGCTCCTTCATTGTCTGTCTGACTTCTTTCAAATGCTCTTCCCTGTAGGGTGGGTCTTGTAAGATTTGCAGTGGCGTAACTCATTTAGCCAAAGATTGTCCTCATAAAGGGAATAGAGGTTCTAATGCTGCCAGTGGAGGTGGCATAACATGTAAGTAATCTCTCTCTTCTTCTTCTTTTTATCACGAGTAATCTCAATATTGCATGGTAGTTGGATTTCGTATTTTTGTTCCCCAATTGCATTTTAAAGAATATTTGTTGTTGACCAATGTTTATAGTTTCAATTCAGTTTTAGAATAACCAGGTTCTTGGGTCAAAAAGTTTGCAGAAGTCAAAACCATGAAAATCAGTAATGTGAATGCGAGTTTTGTTGAGAACGTAAGAATGACTACAAATGGTACCCAATTACCCATTCTATGCCTCCACTAAGTAACTTAGCTAATAACTTAAAAGCACTATTGAACTTTCCTATCCAAAGAACTAGCCTGCTGAAACTATTAGACAGGTTTGGCGCAACTAGTACTCAACTATTAACTGAGATTTTGGTGTTAAAAATGTCTCCATGGGTACTCGTGGGCCATGTTTCTCTGTCTACTCTCTGTCTGCTCATCAGATATAATATTTATTCTCTGGTCATTTGACGTTAATTTTTTTAGAAAATGAGTGCATCCTCCGCATCCAGTTATCCTATCAATATCCCCATGCTCAGTTTCTCAAGATTACCCAGCAGAGGATGATAACATACTTAATTCATATCATCAGAATGCATGAGCAACTGCTCGGTTTCTGAAGCTAACCATTTTAAGATTTGATTAGGTTTGAACGAGCATTTGATCTACTCAATATGACATTATTTTTGTTGGTGATAAATGAACACATGCAAAATGCACATGAGCTGGGAAATGCTTGGCCCTTGCTGGAGTTTTGAACCCTCTGCTGGTTTAGAAATCGGGAGCCCTCTGTTGGTTTAGAAATTGGGGAAACCTTTACCTTGAGCTCATAATACTTGTTATACGGGACATTTTACTTCCATGTTCCATACGTCCTTTTAAAGTTAATTCAGAACTTTATTGTGATGTGGGAGAAAACTCTTGCTTTCTTATGCTTGACGGTAGTATCTCTCATTTGTCCTATTTCAGCAGATGAAGGAATGCAAAGAGGAAAGGTGACCAAGTTTATAAGCGGGGATGATCTTGATGATGATTTTCTGATGGGGGAGGCAGATGGTAGCAAAACCAAGCCTTCCGAATCAAAAGGTGATCCTGCTTCTGATTTTAAGACAAATAATGTAAAAGTGAAGAAGAAACAGGGACCCAAAGTCGTCAATTTTGTTGGTTGATCAGTCGGATGGTGGGATGATACACATCTATAGGTTTGTATTTACTTTGAGAGAGATAGCGAGAGGTACCAAAGCTCGAACACACGACACCACAAGGGTGCCACACTGCCATCACAACAGAATTCAGAGCTACGGTTATAGATTTGTGTTTACTGATGAGTGATGACCTACATTCGCAATGTTCCATACGCATCTGATCTTTCTTATTGAGGTTTTTTTTTTTTTGAAGTTGTATTTGTCTGTTGGATGCTGTTTTCAACTTCCATGATCATTGTGGTTCTGTGGGAAATAAATACTATTTCTAGTTTCGTAAATTTTTAATGGTATGGTGGGTCATGTGTAATCGCATTTCTTCGATGATGCTGACTCCATGTTGGCACAATTCAACTTATAAATAGCCATACGTCTGCAACGAACACTGTTATGGAAATGTTGCGATTCTTTAGTTGAATAATGGAGTACTTCATTTGGTGTTGCAAAAATGAATGGTGATCATATATGGGATAAAGAGCGCTCGCGCAAACATGCTGCAGCCATGCCCAGCTTGATAATGTGGTACATTAATACTAGTGTAAGGTTGTGGACGTGATCAATGCCTAAAGGGCTAAGACAACTCGCAACCCTTGTTTCCTCCCTCGAAAATCTCTTTCTTCTCCGCATTTTTCTCTTCTCCTAAAAATGGCCCAACTGATCTCTCTCGTCTTCCTACATTCAAGGATCCATCATCTTCCCCATAGTCCCATCATCTCTCTCTTTCTCCTCTTTCTTCTCTCTCATTTTTCAGTGCTGTCACACCTGAGAAGCCACCATGGTACTCTCTCTCTCTCTCTCTCTCTCTCTCTCTCTCTCTCTCAATTTCTTCAATTCTATGGTTCAAGATTTATTAAGATCTAACATTCGTGCTATAATAAAAAGATTACATAAGATGGCAGCATGCATATTCTTTTTGTTAAGGGTCTCATTCTATGGAATGATAACTTTAATGGACGTATCTCTCTATACATAACGAAAATAAAACTGAAATCTGACTTGAATGATCCTTATTACGACCCAAATTGAGATTATGAATAGAGTTTCTTTGATAACTCGATATTCATCCCGACGACAGACTAAATGAGTGGGGATTACGTAAAACATGATGAATTTTTCATACAAGATCTTTCATGCGAAGCTTCAACAACCGGCGAAAGGCCGCCTTAACAATGTCGTTGTTTTGGGTGCTAGGCGAATGCGGCATCTGGAATGGCGGTGGAAGACGAGTGTAAGCTGAAGTTTCTGGAGCTGAAAACGAAGAGGAACCACCGTTTCATCATCTTCAAGATTGAGGGCCAAGAAGTAGTTGTGGAAAAGCTCGGTGGCCCCGATGAAAACTACGACGACTTCACTGCCTCTCTCCCTGCCGATGAGTGCCGCTACGCTGTCTTTGATTTCGATTTCATCACTGATGAGAATTGCCAGAAGAGCAAGATTTTCTTCATTGCATGGTAATGTGTACTAACACCATTTACAGCTTTATTAATCAGTACATATTTTATTGTTATTTTGATTTTTTAAAAATCTGATTCAGTTTATCTTATCCTCGATCATATGGGATAGAGTTATCTCAACTCCAAGGGATGTAGTGATTAATTAGTGTTACGTTGTTCCAAGTTCGTATTGCGCAACCAAACCTGGGATGAAGGAGTCCTAGGAGTCAAAAAGTGCTTAGCAAATTGCATGCTGCATTGCTATTGACCTGGGGTTTAGCCCAAAGGTCATGTAGCGCTCTTTTGGAGCGCGAGATTTCGAGTTCAACTTCTATAAATATGAGGTTGACTTTTACAGTAATCTAATAAATGCTAACATAGTAACATCCTATCGTTTTGCGAAGACAAAAAAAAGATTTCACGCTACTAAGGACTAACTTAGCTTTGCCAATAATTTGATTATAAGGTCACCCGACACATCAAAGGTGAGAATGAAGATGGTGTATGCCAGCTCCAAGGACAGATTCAAGAGAGAACTGGATGGAATTCAAGTTGAATTGCAAGCAACCGATCCCAGCGAGATGAGCATGGATATTATTAAAGCCCGAGCCTTTTGAATAATAATTAATTCAGATATAAGTCGTTCAGCCCAGGTGAAATCTGAATCATCTATTGCCAAACATAGACGGTTTAGATAGGGCCAACACCCCAAGGACAGCATGGGTCACCGGGTTTGTTTTAATGGGGGTAGCTCTACCATGTTTGTGTGTTTTTTTTTGGTTACCTTTGGTCAATACTGCGCAAGTGCTCCGCTTCGATCACTAATGTAATATGAGTACATTATGCATTTTTTTAAACCTCTTTCCACTTTTTAAATTCATCTATAAATATTCCAAGTTCGCAAGAATCCTTGTACTTTTCTTATACATCACTTGTTGGCTTGAATGGTTTACAACTTGATCACAATCATGCCCTATTTGTCTTTAGCTCTATTTGTCCATAGTAGTTAGAGTTTATTTCATGTCGGTATTATCTAGGTCATTCAAATTTGGTTAATATAATAAATCTAACCGAATAGAAGAGAAAAAGTACTTAAAAAAACAAACAAACAGTATCTTGTGTTCGTTTATCGTTCGTTTTCAGTCGAAGAAAATTAAACATGGGTTCCACCCTATTTGTTGGAAGCTTTTTCCCTGTTTTGTTTTCTTTAAAAAAAATACTCTACAAGATTATGGGGTGCGGAAAAGTTCAAAATTAAAATTTTCTAAAACCTTTTTGGCAAATCCATTTTAAGGGGCATTTTTTTTTTTTTAATCTAATGCGGCAACCACCTACTCCTATTTTCCCACCCAAGAAATCTAGGCTTTGTTTGGAAAAATTAGTGGCGCCATTTATACCTTCAAAAAGTTAGGTGATGGTAGGGCTCAGACCCCAAATCCTGCTAATTGGTTGCCTGAAATTATTGAAATCCCTGCCACCTATTTCTCCTTTCAATTAATTTTTTCCCCGTTTTTTGAAATTGAGATCAGACCCATTAATGATGATTTATGTTTTCTGAACAATGATGTTCTTTATGACTCCTTTACATTTATTTCCTTACACATAATTAGTATACTGTCCCTTTGCTCATATTGACAAGAATAATTGATACTCCAAATCTTACACACTCTCTCTCTCTCTCTCAGACACACACCCACACACAAACATTTTTTTACCTTTATGACACACACCCACAAACAAACATTTTACCTTTATGTCATCATCATCTTATTTTTGCAGCCTTCCAACAGAATCTCCTTGAATTTTTACTGTCAACCACACCCGCAGTTTGTGGGGTGCATGCAACAATGCAAGCAATTATATTACCCCGCCTGGTGAACCCAAAGGGTTGCGCTCATGGTTAAGGTTCGAGATTTAGAAATTTGCTTTTTGACAAAACTTTATATTCAAACAAAAATAATATTCACACAATAATTCAAACACAACAATTTATATAATCTCTCACATGCATGTGGGCTCTAAACACACTACTATGTGTGGGCCCCACATGTATGTGAGAGGTTGTGTAAGTTGTTATGTTTGGATGGTTGTGTGTGTAGCATTATCCTCATATTCAAAACCTTTTTTGGTGTTATTAATCTTTTTAGAGTGAATTCATACGGAGTTAAGCTCAAACCTTAATTGCTCTCTTCGCAAATGAACGATGAAATTGGTCCCAAGAATTAATCAAAATGAATGTAAACTGAGCCTCGGTTTAAAAAAATATACAGCCTCGTGGACCGTGAACCCTTGAAAAGTGAACATACGGCCAAAACCAAGCCATGATCTTGGCATTATCATTTGAAGCTAAAGTTGTATCGCCCCATTGACCAAACCTCGGTAGAATATTGCTTTTGGTTTTTTTAGGTTAAAAAACTTCTCACAGCTTTTTTATTCTTGACAATAAAATGTAGGACCACAGTGCCCACATTTTAGGGCGCCTATCGACATGCATGTTTCTTTTCATTCCTGGGTTTTACGTCCCGTTAAATTGGACTAAAATATCAATATTCAATTTCAAACCGAAACCAACTAACGTTGCTTGCCTAGCTACGATTGCAAACCGAGCCTATTTATATCTTTATTCAATCTACGACGATCACATATTTTGATAGCTCAAATTTGTTCTGATCAAATTTGTAGGAGATCAATTTCATAATCTACTAGTTGGGCCCAATTAAAATAGGAGCGGAACCCGTATGAACGGGCTTCATAAGAGTTAGCAGCATCTACGAAACTTTAAGCCTGACACTTGAGAGAAAGAAAACTCCTAATTCTCAAACACTGATTACCCGCCCAATCCTTGCATTAATTATTCACACCAAGTTAGTGAAATTCCGAAGGGGCATTTGGTTTTAGTATTTACAGTAGATAGAAACTTTGAATTTGAAAACATGGGGGAATGTAATGAGTGCAGAACAGTGAAAGAAGATGAACGACTAGCTTTGGGGTGGGCATAAAACTAAAAAAGGAGTCACGCTTTCCTACTCCACGCGTGAGCTCATATCTTAAACGACTACCTTCAATTTCAAGACCCAAGGTTGTGAAGAACCTTCATTAAAACCCAAATATAAATAGGAGTACTTCCCTAGCTAATTAAAACAATAAGATCGAGGGAGGCTGCAAGGGGGCTCTTTCTATACTTACTAGAGTGAGAGAGAGAGAGAGAGAGAGAGAGAGAGCGAGCTCTGTTGGTATCCTCATTGGAGCTTTAGCTATCCTCTTAACGATGTCTGTAAGTCTCTCTCTCTCTCTCTCCACAGATGGATGCACAAATTCTCTGTGTCCGGCATGTATGTATAAATGAAGGTGAATGTGAATATATTTTGCAGGTGGTGGAGGTGAGAGTTCCAAATTTGGATTGCGAGGGATGTGCTTCTAAACTCAGAAGATCCATCTTCAAGCTAAAAGGTACTCCTACTATCTACTAACTTTGTACCTTAGTAATTAAGGTGTGTGTGGTGGATTAGAGCAAGTACACTAGATGTATAATGCCTTTTTAGCTATTTTACCTAAGAAAAACACATAAAAACCCAACTGCAACGGATTCGGGAAAAAGGTAGGTACTTTCCATTTGTGAACAGTAGTTCGCTACTTTTATCGAAGATGGTACAAGTACTGTTCATCAGCTACCCATTAAAAAATTTGTTTCTTTCTTCTCTTTCATCACCCAAAGCCCTGTTCATCTTCACTCACTCACTCCCCGTCTCTAGAAATAATAATATTTTAATAAAGAATAGGTTAAATAAATAGTATTAGTGTAGTGTTAAAAGAGATTTGTGTTAAAAGATTTGTGAGTTGGTAAAATGAAAAATGTACACTGTTCAAGTGTTTTTTTAGCAAATGACTGATAAATTTGCTCTTAGCATCATTCCGTTTGGGTGTCGGGACACCTCCTATCTTTCTTTTTAAAAAAAAAAAAAAAAAAGTATGTGTCTGAGTTGGCATTGCCATCTCCTTAGAGGTTTAAAGTTTAAATTGGATGGTAATTGTTGTAGAAAGTCTACCCAACCGCTCAATATTCACCGCTCCCCCACAGCTCTCAATTTAACTCTTTTCTGGAAGAGTTTTTAAAAATCCGAACCATTAATTGCCGAGACAGACGCTGAGATGTTAAGTGGAAATGTTGAACAATGCGGGTAGTCTTGCCGTAATTGTTTTTTTTTTTTTTTTTTTTTGGGTCAAACTGAAATTCCTTGCCGTAATTGTTGTTTGACTAGCAATATAATTTTTTTTAGTCAGCATTAGCATTATAATTGGTTTGGGTAGATTGGTTCATCTTACAAATAGATCTGACAATGTTCCAAATACGGTTTTCTAGGGGTGGAAGAGATAGACATAGACATGGAGATACAAAAGGTAACAGTGAGAGGAGGGTTTGGGCTGGACCAGGAAAAGAAGGTGCTAAAGGCCATAAAGCGCGCAGGAAAAGCAGCCGAGCCCTGGCCCTACCCAGGAGGCCACTCTCACTTCGCTTCTTTCTACAACTACCCGGCCCACGTCGTCAACCACTACTACTCCGACGCCTCCAGAAACGTCGCTCCCAACAGCATCCACGCCTTCTTCCACACCCCGGCTGTTTACGCGGTGGCCGTGGCCTCCGACGAGGCGGTTGCTTCGCTCTTTAGTGATGAAAATCCACATGCTTGTAGTATCATGTAACTTTTCCAAATGTGTTTTGAGTCTTGTGTAATGTGGTCAAGGCTATTTCGTAATGGGATACTGCCCTTAGTTGCTTCACTTTATTTTCCGTCTGTTGCGAGCGTAGCTCCACTTGATAATGTAACTCGTTTGTGGCCGGCACAATCCGTTTGTCTCCCGTAGGAGGAGAAATATGAGTTAGGATATTGCAATTGCCTCTTCCACCTAACCATCTCCTTAATTGGTTTAAGATAAAATAAGTCAAGATAAAGGAGAAATTTTGGGGTGCCGGCTGGATACCACGTGGTGCCCGCTTGGTGCATCCGGACCGTCTATTTTGGTTTTGGATGGTTCGGATTTGGAGAGAGAAAGATGAGAGAGAGCGGTGGGGTGAGAGGAGAGAGTTTCAATTTGGGCCGTCCAACATACTTTTGAACGGCCCCATATGGACTGGTCGGACATTACGTGGTACCCACCCAACACCCAAAAATTCCTCCAAAGGTAATTTGACATAATCATAGTATTCCCTTCACATGCAACATCATTAATTTGTTGTTACTTTAGGAGTGTGGATATAAACTATATTTCGTTAACAAGGATGTGTAATACATGTGTGAGGTACACTTCTAACATACTCAGGTCCGTTCCAGAACACCTTCTTAAAAAATAAGTATTTATTTTACATTTTCAAACTAAAAAATAATGTAAATGAAAAATAATTTTTTAATTTTTTTTGCACCGTATAAAAGATCTCAATGAGATCTATCAAACAAAATTTATATTGATAAGAAAATTATTTGCGTAAACACATAATTTTTGAACTTCAAATTGTCTTCTTAAAAAATAAGTACTCCGTATTTATTTCCCTTTTGAAAACGGGGCCTCATTCTTACAACTCTTCAAAATTGATTTTGAAAAGTTAATTAAAGGTGAATGTTTGTGAGTTTGGTAAAATTTTATTGAATTTTAGTGGAATGAACAAATTTGGACCGGTGCACTGTGTAACTCATTCGCAGAAAGTTAAATAAACTGATAATTTTTGATAGAGTTTTTTTCTTGGTGTGTCACTGAGTCAGAATGATATTTTTTAAGTACAAAATTAAAATGATGATATAGAACGCATAACATGATTTACTTATGAATTTTTTTAATAATTTAGACTTTTTTGTCCAATGCTTTTATTTCTTTTGTTTGGTTGACTGTTGGAGGTAAAGTTGATTTTCTTTTTTTTAAAAGGAAAGAATCTCTTGCTCATATAGAATAAAAAACAGCTTGAATTAAAGGCTACAGATACTCCAATCCCGGAGCCCTCCATTGGGTGAAAAAAACACAATTTTCGGATTATTCATACGGAATGGAGGTTAAGTTGAATGACGTTCAATGTTTTTCTCCCTGTTTTTTATTTTTATTTTTTATACTTAAAACGTGAATTGATCAATTGGATGTTACTACGTAATTGGTTTCTTTTTCTTATTTTAATTCACTTATTGAACTTGCACAAATTTATGTAATTTCGACACGGGTGTGCTTGCATTAGGCAGATTATTCGATAATTGGAGTATTGCAGGTAGAACTTTATTGTTAGTAAAGGTTTCGATCAAATTTCGTCGGTGAGTGTTTTCAGGCACGAGCAAAATGCTAGTATGATGATAAAACAAGACTGTATTGAAAGGAATGCACAAGCACAATAGTCCAGAGGCGG
Source organism: Rhododendron mucronatum var. ripense (assembly GCA_019656295.1). Classification (NCBI taxonomy): domain Eukaryota; kingdom Viridiplantae; phylum Streptophyta; class Magnoliopsida; order Ericales; family Ericaceae; genus Rhododendron; species Rhododendron mucronatum. The sequence continues at coordinate 1,899,712 of BPLT01000011.1, forward strand.
AGCTATGTTGGGGCCCCCAGGGGCCCCTGCTTCTAAGCGTTCGAGTTTTAAAATTTTTATTTTGTATATATCTGATTTTGAATATTATAATTATTTGTGTATAGCTATTTATAATCTTAATTAATAATTTTGGTTCGATTTGATAAAAAAATCAATTATTTTACGTTATCATTTCTCAAATTCTTTAATAAATAAAAAATAAGCACGTGACATTTGAATTAGTCTAAAGAATCATTTTAATATACAAATGTAATGAATTGGAGAGCAAAAACCTTATGATATAATAAGTATATGTTCCAATAAAAACTATATGTTTTTTAAGCCGCCCCCAAAGTCAACCCTGGCTCTGCTATTGCACAATATGCATCTACCGTGCAACTTAGTAGAGATTCACTACGTACTAAGACTGCAAATGAACTGAACTTCTCGTGAGTAGCTCATGGCTCGAATTCGACTTATTTAATAGCTAGTCGAGACTTCGAGTTTGAGTTCAAGTTTTTGGCTTGTTTAGTTCCCGAGCTCGGCAATACTTAAAAGCTCGGCTTGTTTATATATGCTCGGATTGTTTAAAGAGGCAAAAGTAAATTAGCCAAACATAACTCGTTAAGGGCTCAGCTTGTTGACGAACCGAGCTTGAACTCAAATTTTAAGCTTCTTTAGTAAACGAGCTGAGCTCGAACATGACGGGGCTCGGCTCAGATCGTTTTTTATTTTATTTTTATTTTTGTGTATGTTTGATCCGCTAAGGCTGGACTCTTTTTTTTTTTTATCCTCTAAGGCTGGACTCTTTGCACCCATAAATTATTCACTACCTATATTAACGGGTAAGCGCAACGGCCAAACCAAACCAAATCAAAACTACGCCTCACTCCCGCCAGTCGACATCGACTCCTATTCTATTCCGTCTCAATCCTAGCACTAGAAGCCCTCCACCGCCTCGCAACCCTCATTCCGATTCCTCCACTTTCGAAGACCTTCGCTTCGATTGTTTCTTTCGATTTCGCGATTCTCCGGAGGTAATAAATCGCGACTCACGTGTGCGGCTGTGTTTAATTTTCAATTATGAACAGTTTGTGTTTCTTTTGCTCTGTACACAGTATATATAGCCTAAACGGAAGGGCTTATCGGATAAGATCGTATGACGTGTTTGGTGATGGACTAGTGCTGATCTGACATGTACTAACTTTTCAAGGCATTGAGATTGATCAATTGTGGTTTAACGAGATTAGGACCTTCGTTTTTATAAGGTTGGCGTCTAGCAATCGACTCGTAGCAAGTGCATACGGAACTTGTACGTTTTATCGAGTTTGAAGTCATGGTTGATCCAATTGTGGATGGGAGGTTTGAAATTGTTCTTCCAATTGGATTCGTATGATCGGATGATGCTGAAGCTTGCTCTGTCACTCACAGAGTTCAACTGCGAAAAAGGTGAACCGGTTAGTGCCTACCGAGTACCGGCCGCATTCGAGCCAGAGTGCACTCTGATGCCTAAGCCAGATCTCGATTAAGAAGAAAAAAGTACACAATGCTTAGGTAGCAATTATCACGTAATGGCGTACCTTTCGCACGTTTTCATTTTTTAGTGTACCTTTGATAGTAAGACTGTGCTGGTCTTGGGCTTAGCCCATTCGACCCAAACCCAATCCGGTTCCATCTACTTTACGGTAGTGTTGGCTAACTGATCAAGTTTATGGGAAACTTCGAAATGTAAAAGATCGGTTTAATGTTACTGATCTGTATCTATCCAATGTTCTTGGAAAACGTTTTCCCCTCAGCTTATCCTTGTCCATTCAGTTGGTGGTAGACAGCTGATCATGCAGTACTTTGGCCGGCTATTGAAGGGGGAAAAAATCCGGTGTTTCTATTGCTGGCTTTGTCATTTCACAGGAAGGTTTGGCAGTTGACACACTTCAGCTTCTTTCTCAAAGTTTGAGTTTTGCCTTTAGTGCGGATTTGAATGTCTTTGTCTTGCATTTTGGGATCCAACACTTCAGTCTCGGTTATTTGGATAGCCAGAGTCAAGCCACCATTATTCAGTGATGAGCTCTAGCAATCAATTCTATTATTCAATTCAGAACGATCTAATCTTGAAATTCTTAAAGACTTCCCTGAGATTCTCTCTATCATATCAACGTGCATCTGTAACAGTGGAAACATTGGAGACAACATTTCCATTTCCTTGAAATCACTCGTGAGGTTGAGCCGTGATAAAAAGGCTGCAGGAGGAAACTGCATGGATTTGACTAGTCGGTAATTTTTAAAAAATTAGTTGTCCTTCAGAGAAAAAATTCTGGATTCGATTCATCGAACATGCAAAAATTTCCTGGGGGCTGAAAGAATAGGTGGTTTGTATGGACTTAGGACATGGCTTTGCTGTTTGAGCATGTTCTGTTAAATGAATCAAATAATTGGGTTGTTTAGTATTTTTCCTTAGTTGAACAACAAACGCAAGAGAAAGAATTGATAAATAATGTGTTTTGATGTACATTGTATGTTTTCTTTGATTGAACTATAGTCTAACCTTGACTTTGAAGTCGTCACAACCACACCTTTCCATGGTATCATTTCCAGGCTTAATCCTCTAAAAAAATTCTACTTCTTTGTGTTCTTCAGGTTACGCACCGTCATTACTAGTTGTTGCCTTTCGCCTTCTACTTCTGCAAATTTGAGGCTTACCTCTGAATATCTCTCTTGCATTTCTTTCAGCTCTCCTTCCATACTTTTGTTTCTTTCCTTCAGCAATTCCATTTCACCCAATAGTTGGGTAAGATAGTTGTCGTCACTTGGAGGGAAAGAGGATATGTTCATCTCTGATAGAGCTTCTACATCACTGTGAATACAGCACTGAGTTCAGTCTTAACGGACATCGCATGCACAGCACCACAAAGATGCTTGAATGGATGCAAAGTGGTAAAAAGCAAGTTAAATGAGGTTAAGGTTGAACAAGTTGGATATTCATACCTTCTGACTGGCGTTTTGCTGTCCCCATTTTCTTTGTAAGCACCTGCCATAGAGCCCTTCCAGGGAAGCTGTAAATTGAGCTTGAAAGTAAGAATGATGAGGATGTATTCAACAAGACTGGATTTCATTGAACTTGAAAGTTTCTACATTGGTGTAACCAACCGAACTGTTGGTATCAATTCTAATACAACTTTGGGGCTGGAGAAAGTCCCTCTTCCCATCTGATCTGTTTGTTGATGACGTGAACTATTTTGCTTCCCTCCCGCATTATATATAGTACTAACTAGTAGGTTAACAAATTTCTTGATGTGATTTTTTCCACGTTAATGTGCTATTGTGCTGCTAATCATTCAACTACATTAGATTTATTTCTCCGGAGAAATCAAATAACGGGCTTTGTGAACATGTCTTTGATTTGCCCAAATGACCGTGTGCTGTACGTATATTTTGTTGTTTTATTTGACACGCAAACTTCTTGTAAATGGTCTGCATAGCAATTTCTAAGGTGATTGAGTTGATCAACGCTGTTTTCTACTTCTTCAAACTTGTTTCGTAGATTGCTTTGCTTAACCATTAAATTGTAGTTTTTTAGTAGCTTCCGTGTGTTCTGCCGTTACCTGTTAGAATTTATGTAGTCATTACTGGTGTGAGTAACAATATCGAGAAAGCTTGTTCGGCTGACTAAAGGATCATCTTAATATTGTCATCTAGGACAAAAGTGGTTATGAACTACATAAATTTAGCTATGCTGTGAGGAAGAGTTGAAGACATGTTTGGGAGATGCATGTTACAATTTACAAGAATTCAGAGGATGAAGGACAAAACACTTCTTTACAGGACAGTTATGTGGCCTTATGTTTCTTTACTCTTATTTACGCTACTATGGATCTTACAAGAAGAGTTGAATATTACCTCCACAAAATCGATCTTCCCCCTAGCCACATCCTTAGCAGATTTTCCACGTTTTGAAGATAGTTGTTTTGTGTCACGGTTTCTAGCTTGTTCACTGTTACTCTGGATTTTCTTTGCTGTAGCGCTGATCGCTTCTTCCTTCTTTTGTAGGTCACCCTCTAGTTTAAAGACCACTTTCCTCAGGTTTTCTTTCTCCAGCTCTACTTCAGAGAGAAAACGTTTCAATTCATTGTACTGAACTGTGAGCTTTTCTATGTCTGATTGCAGAGTTTTAACCATCGTATCCTTTTCATCCTTCGAAGACCTCAAAGTATTTGACTCCTCCTGTAGCTTTTGTGCTTCCTTTTTCACTCCATCTGATTTGTTTCTCCACTTCTCTGGATGTGCTTCTGCAGAAAAGTTATTTCGTGTTTTGAGCCTTTCTATCTTGGCTTTGAGTTTCCGACTTTCCTCTTGCTTTTCAAAATTTTCAATTTTTATGTCCTTTTCCTCAAGTTCCCGTGACATCTGCTCTATTTGTTTTGCTTTCATATCTCTTTGGTTCGAAAGGTCTTGAAGTTTCTCTTCGTACTGCTCTTTCATTAACCCAAGTTCTTCAGTAGCTTTCTGGAGGATATCTTCCACAACTCTTTTCTTCATGCGCAGATCATTAGCCTCTGCAACTGCCTTCATGGCCGCCTTCTCATTCTCATCAATCTTAGAAGACATTTCCACAGAAAGCCTTTGAAATCTCTCTTGAACTCGCTCAGCTGCAACAGCATTGTTTGACTTCGTCTTTCTCAATGCCTCCTCTGCCTGGATAGCCCTCTGTTCCTGCTCAATTTTCAAAAGTGTGATACCTTCCAAATCATCTTCAAATCCTTGTGCCTGCTTCTCCAGTTTTGTCTCCAAGCTTTCTACCTGTGATTGAAGCTTCTTATTTATTTCGGAAGATTCTGTTAGTTCCAGTGCCTGCTCCTCGATTTCCTTTTCTAGCCTCTCCATCTGGAGTTCAAACTCTTTTATTGTTGCTGATAATTCTGAGAACTCATTCTGCATCTTTACCTTTTCGATTTTGTGTTGCTGTAACTTCTGAGAGAAATTGTGGTTTTCCTGTTTTAGGATATCATACTCCATGGCAAGCTGGTCCATATGCATCACTAGCTCTTCTTTGTCTTTCCGGTAGACCTCCAATTCACCATTAAGGTCTTCAATCTCCTGCTCAAGCATGTCTACTTCCTCGGCTACATCAGTACAAACGGGAACTTCTTTGGGATCCTCTTTGTCATTCTCACCGGCTCTTATTTTGGTCAAGAGATCAGCTACTTCCCTATCCTTCTGCTCCAATATTTCATTGAGCTCTTTTATGGCATGAACCAATTCAAAGTTTGAGTCTTCAGTCTTCTGCAGTTGCACTCTCAGTGTCACTCCTATGCCTTTCTCATGATTAAGCTCCAGCCTCATTTCCTCTAATTTATCCTTCAATTCTTCAGTCTCTATTTGCAAGTGATATGAAACTTCTCTAGACTTGAGTTGTTCATAATCTGTTCCGATTGCATTTTGCTCTTCTCTCAGGCTAGAAATTTTTCTTGACAGTTCCTGTCCCCTTTTTCTTTCCTTGACAATTTGCTTCCGAACCGTCTGTAATTCTAGCTCTGATAATTCTGCCTGCCTTTCCAACATAGAAATTTTTCTCATTAATTTTTCAACAGATCTATGTGAAGTCTCTGGCGACCTGTCACTCAGCATGTTCTCCGCTGGGCTGTTTGCTAAGTCAACCGTACTTCCCTCAGAAATAGAACCCGTTGAACAATCTCTATTCAATCCCTGATGCCTGTCACCATTTTTTGGTAAGGTATCAGATGTTCTCTTCTTGGGCACAGAGTCTTGTCTGAATGTGGTATCACCCTGAAGAATCATAGGAGCTTCCTCAAGAAAATCTTTGAAGTTCCGATTGTTTTCAGAGTTCTGATGCCTGTAACCATCTTTTGGTAAGGCATCAGATATTCTCTTCTTGAGCACAGAGTTTTGTCTGAATGTGGTATCACCCTGTTGAATTATAGGATCTTCCTCAAGAAAATCTCTGAAAGTTCGAATGTTTTCAGAGTTCTCTGATGAGAGTTTATTGATGCATTCATCCTGTAAACCAGTTGAGAAACATTTCATTGCAATTTTATTTTCTCGAAATTGTTCCTTTGAATTCAAAAACACGTAAAGGTGGGTAATGTTAGACCCTACCTCTGTAAAACTGAGGTTGCTGTTTTCGTTTCTGTCATTGTTCCTTAATTGATTCTTCGGGCTCCTGTCTTGTGATTTGCTCGTTGGGTTTTCACCTGCTTCAGATTCTCTGAAGATCCATCAATAAAGAAAGATTCTATCTCATTGTCTAGTGAATGTGCAGAAAAGAGAGGAAAGAAAAGTTATGAAGTCGAACAAACGGGTCATTATCACCTTAGATCAACAGACTCCTGCATGTTGTGAATTGTGACCTGTCCAATTACATGTTCATGTACGAGGCAGTGAGAAATCTTGCAAGTTGGTTGCATTCAACGACTACAATACAGATATGGTTGCAGTTTTGTAGTTGTCTATTTTGATTCTCAGTACACAAAACGGAAGAAAAATTGTTGTGTACGGCCATGCTTGATTGGTCTTACTAATAGTGAGAAGATATTAGTCCCCATAGGATTAGTAATTCTACCGGATTAACGATGAGGTGTCTAGAAATACCAGATCCTCCAACATCCCAAGTTTTGCAGGATTGTTTGTCCAACTGGTTTGTAATCACTTGATCAATTGTTGCAATCATATGCAGAAAATGGCCTCTCATGGGATTTGTAATCCTAGCGCATGTCTAATCTGGCCAATCAAACAGGCTTTAAGAGTTGGTTTTGGAGAGAGATGGAGAGACTAACATGCAGAATTGCTCCAGTTCCCCCATGGTTTGAAGCCTTTAGGGGAAGGGAGACGGTTGAAGGTGCAGCAGCCTCCGCATAATTTGCAAAATTGATCGATACTTCTCCAAGTAGACCTGATTTTGATGATCCCTGCAAGATTTCAATGTATCAGAAGACCTCTTGGAAATCTTAATCTGAACAAGAATTATGCAAGTTCCAAAATTCTGATCATGTCTTACACTTGACACAATGAAATGATACTTTTTCTCAATGAATCCTCTGGTCTTCGGATCCCTGATTAATTTCACTGTTTCATAGACAGGATTCTCCCAGAAACAGGTTCCATCCACAATGACAGCTTTCTCTAATCTCACTGTTGGCTTACCGACATCCGCTGGGACCAGAGATATTGTCAAGGCTTTTGCTTTCACTTGTGGCACCTGCAACATAACACAAACCAGGTAAATATTATCTGCTTTTAATTTTGTTCCTATACATATCAAGACCTCTATAGCTAACTATTCAAATGTAAACGGCAACTTTGCACCATTTAAAGAATGATAGAGCAAACCCATTTCAGTTTAGTAGCAGAAAGTATGATGATTTGTTCTTAATTTTCGTCTTGGTATACCTGAGTTGCCTCAAACTGCAACTGGAATACAGCTTTGATTTTGCTCTTCTCGCTCCCCCGTTTGGCTGACTTGAACATCTTTTGATCAAACACTCCAATGCTTCTGAAACAGTCTCACTCACTTCATTTACAAATCAAACAGGAATCCTGAAATGGGATTTACTTAGTTCTTTGGTAGCTCTTTAGGACAAAAATGGTCTCAGAGATGCAACCAGGCTGTCAGATGGGACAAACCCCAGATGTAGTTAAAGAATCAGATGCTTGGAGAGTTTAGAAGATGGAAGTGTTGATTTTGATTAATCTACAAGACTATGGACGTAGTAGTTGTTCACATGAATCATTTATTAAGAGGCCTAATATCTAACGTGAATACTTTAATAAAGAGGAATGGCTCTAGATTGTATACCATTTTCTTTAATTGCTTGCTTTTTGGGTCCAACGTCAGATTTCAGAGCTATAAGTAAAGTAAGTCCAGGCATCTGTGCTTGCTTCTATTATATTTCTCAAACTGCACGGAAAAAGAGGTCAACTTTTTTGTTGCTTGTTGCTTGATAACCTTAGCCATTGAACTTTTCCTTCTGAGTTTTGAACACGAGGAAACGATGTGGGGAGTGATTTCCACACTTTCTTTTTCGATATCCACATTTTCTTTTTTGTTTGTTAGTGTTGAAAGTGTATGTATTTTTTCACTAAAAGAAAAAAATGAAATTGTGAATATAAAAAAGAGAGTGTGCAAAACATTTCCCAAAGGATTATTGTATTCGTGAATACCAATCAAGGACTAAATCAAACAACCGACACCTCTAAAAGACTAATTAATCTAATCTTTTAGGTTATGTTGGATAGTTATAGTATTGAGTGAGGTTGGAAGTCCTATTCCTATGGTTCAAATATCCAGTAGGTTTTTTCAAAACTAGATGTCCGGGCAACTTAAGCGCACCTCAACTAATTTTGGGACCGTGAAGTTAATGACCGGGCAAACTCTCCAGTAACCCTAAGGTTTGAAATGTTTGGCCAAATTTACTTGGCCAAGCTCTTATTGTTTCCTATGCCCACTTGGCCAAATCTCAGTAAGTTAATGCTTGTTAGTTGTTCTATTGTTATCAAATAAAGGTTTTGGTCCCTCTATCAGGAATTTTGTTGGGATTGTGATTTTGGCACTCCAAAAATTGATGGAGGGGCTCCAAAACCAAACTGTGTTGATACACAAAACGACGTCGTTTTGGAGTTCCTCCGTCAATTTTTGGAGTGCTAAAATCAATTTCCCTTAGACAAGTATTTCCTCTTTTATATGGATTGAGCTGAAATATGAGGTTACCGTGTATTTCCTCTTTTATATGGATTGAGCTGAAATATGAGGTTACCGTGTGAATGATTGGAATGTGATTTTGGCTTCCACGGGAAATCAGAAACTAATTTTGTATTTCAGATCGTTCCTCACGTGGATCCATAGTAGTGATTCTATGTTTTTGTTTTATTGCGAAATTATTGCTATGCCAAATAAAATCAGGCCACGGCTGGAACTAGCAAGGTATTGCAAGAATGTTAAAAGTACAGCTATGGTTTCTTAAATTATCTGTTGAAATAATGGTGGACCAAAAACCCTTTTTGCAGATCTGTCCATGAGTAAACACAGCCTCATAATGTGTCCTCCAGCAGTGCTACTGGCTAGTGCTCTTTTCCATCCATAATTGACTACCTAGCTTGTTGGTAATCAAATCCCTGCCATAGTGCTCTGTGAGTGCGCGTCAAGACACGTGAAGGCATGTGCTCTCTCTCTCTCTCTCTCTCTCTCTCTCTCTCTCTCTCTCTCTCATAAGAATCTTGTGATCTTATATTAAACTTTACATGTGCGGTAGCTCACATTTTTGACTGAATATTTTGAGCTATTTTTAGTCCATTGGGCTTTGAGTCTTTCGTGAACTGAACAGATGACCATCGATAGGGAAAAATGAGAGGGGACTTAATTAGGGCTCAAGAAATATGTTACTATTGGTATTTATCTTAGTCTATATCAAAGCGAAGTAGCGCTGAATTGTTGAACAATAACGCTTACAAAATAAAATACTAGGGGCTTATCGTCCAAGTATATTAAAACACTTAAAACATGACTTCCAATAGTTCGGGCTAGACAAGCTCCTTTTCTTCTGTTTGTCTAATAGGAGCAATTGTTGGTCGATCCGCACCTATGCTCTCCTCTTTAGTGGCTGCTAAAGGCGCTCTATATAATTCTTGACCTCGCATCAACTTGTTCATTTTATTTTAAAAGGATGTCATTCTACTTTACATGGAAAGACGGATGTTTTGAAAAACAGTTACCACTTCTGAACTGTTATGGCTTTCTTTCCTACCATTTCACTGTCAATTTCTCATGCACTATGATAATGCTAGCACTTCGCACTTGGCGACAATTCTAGTGTTACATGCTTGCTCTAAGCACAGAGAAGTTGACTTTCGTGACCTCGTCGTTAGAATGATAACCATTTGAGACAAGCAATCTCTTTCTCGATTTTAATCTCCGAACTTTGAATACAGTTAGGGGTTGAGGAAGATTGCTATACTAGTTCAAAAAATTGTTCTAAATAAAGCAGATATACATTACAAATTGTACGAATACACAATATTCAAGGCAATGGTTTAGATGCTTTGTAGCATTCCACATGACAATTTGGAATATACTGAATATAGCCTATTATTAACTGTGTAATGCAATAGAGAGAAGTTGTGGGACTTTGGTTGTACATACACGTGGAGGTGAGCATGAGTGGCTTGGAATATACGTTGTGAGTGAATAGTGATGGATAATGAAGCAAAGGAGATGAGAAATTTTTCAGTGCCGAGCGGGTACCACGTGGTGCCCGCTCGGTACATCCGGGCAGTTTATTTCGGTTTTGGACGGCTTAGATTTGGAGAAAGAAAAATGAGAGAGTGTTTCAATCTGAGTCGTCCAATACACTTTTGGACGGCTCAGATGTGCTCGCTCGGGTACCACGTCAGCTGGGTGACATGGTACCCACCCGACCCTGAAAAATTTCTCAAAGTTTAGAGTTGGTTGCATATATCCACGTGGAACTCTTGGTTTGTGAGGGGTGTGTATGTGTCCGGTTTCAGAGTTTTACAATTGGGGAGAGTTGGGGTGTTACATGCATGCTTTGGGAAAAGCTACAACCACCGTAAGACTACAGTTTTATTTTCACTCACATTAGCTGGGAAGGGAAAACGCGAAGTAAAAGTTAATCTCCTCCCGTTCCAAAATATTTGTCTAAACTGAAAAAACGAGAATTTAAAAATAATAATTATACATTTTTTCAAGAAAAATTCGGAGATCTTTTCCAGAAATTAAAAGCAAGTAATTGATATCTAGGACATTGATGATTTTTTTTTTTTTAATTCTGAGAAGTGATAATGCAAAACTAATTTTGTTTGTGCCAAAATCAGAGTTTATAAAAGTCTTGTACTATGTGAAAGGTGCAAAGTTTTTATGTACTACAATTTTAGTACAAACAAAAACAGTTTTGGTATTAGCGGATATTGTACAAACATTTTGGAAGGGAAAGGGTAACATGTAACGGTAGGTAATACCCTCAGTTCTCTCTCTTCGAAATTTGATCAAATTTCGTCTTAGGATTCTGTTCTGCTGCAACATTTCTATGCGAGATGTTGAGAGGAATGTAAATGGCCAAGTGGACTGCTAAACTAGCAGGGCTGATTGGGCCCAGAACTCTGGTCCAACAGGTTTTCTGGGGAAGCAATGTCTGGAGAGAGATCAATTCCATCGCTGGAAGTTCTGTTTTATTAACTGGGCCTCAACGGCCCAATAATTAGAAAAGCAGAGACCCATAGGTCCACAAGCCCAAGACAAAATTACAAATGCCGGTTATTTCTGGTCATATATCATCCTATTATTGTCAACTTGTTGGGCATCTTATTGGTTCATCGAGTTGCTAATCTCTATCCATTTAAAAAAAAAAGTCAATTGGACATTGGTAATTAAATGCGGATCGTACAATCGATTCAATTTTTGAAAGAGAAAGATGTGTCTCAATCATGTGATTTTCGATGCCTGATTACTCTAATTTCCTGTGCATACAAACAACTTGCCGAGCTTAATAAAATGATCTATTCCTAATTCTAGTGCAATAGTGATACAATACTTTAATATTTTCCTCTAACTTTCCCGTCTGGCCTCTTCTAATCTTTTTCTGCCAACCCTCGGCTAATTTGGCCTTTTTTATTCCACTTTTTTTGGGTACTCATTTATTCCACCGCGTATGGGCTTGTTTTGACAACCCCACCAAGGAGGAATAACTTCATCTCCAAGTCTTCCCAAACAGCGCTTCGTCTTCTTTCTCTCTCCCTTCCAATAATCCAACCTTATAAACTGCATTCTTTCTCCACCCACTTTTATACCCATACCCAAACTCAAACTCAAACCCAAAACCTCATTTTTATAGCCTTCAAGAGGACACAGAATCTATTGCCAAAGAGCTTTTTTCATTTCTCCAAACTTTTGACTCCTCATAAACTCTTCAAGCTTTCTAGGGAGAGAGGGAGAGATTTGTGTATATCCAGATCAATTTGTGAGGATGGTGAAGATGACAGTAGTTGGAAGGGTGAGCGATGGGCTGCCTATTGCACAAGGTCCGAGGTACGTTAATGAAGAAGATGACAATATCTCATCTTACATGCAACAGGCAGAGTTCATACTCGAAGAAATCTCAAGATCAGGATCGTTGGCTCCTTCTAAAATGATCATCCCAGTCGATGATAACCATTGCTTCCAGTATCCTTTTCTTTTCTGTTTTGTGCTAAGGGTTTGACTGCATAGGGGTTCCGATTAATACTACGATAATGCTACAACCACAATCAAAACACACAAACAAATACGGGCAGCGTGTGGGCCCCTTGGTGAATGTGAGTGTGTGTATCTCTTTGTGTAGAGTTGGGTGTGGTTGTAGTATGTTTGTAGTGAGTGGCACGAGTTTCTCTTTCAACGGTACTTAGAAATTAGTCTTTGTTTTGGAAATGCCTAGACGGTTGTGTTTAAGATGGCAAACGGGCATGGAAAACATTACTACAAAAGAGTAGCCTTAAAATGCTTTGCTAGCAGAAAATCATACATCATTAAATGCCTTCTTTTTTTTCGGTAACTTGAAGTTTTGGGGACGTTCGTGCCTTCTTTTCAAATTTAATCTCATGGAAATTAGTTTGAAAATGACTTCGATCTTACTATTTTCTGGTTTGTATATAAAAATCACTATTTATTATGGGTAGAAAAGGCCAAATTTTCCTTCCTACATAGGGTGATTGTTTTCCTTAATTTCACATAATTTCCTGATGTCTAGCTACATGGTTGAGAGCGGAGTTTGCTTCATCGCATTGTGTGATCATTCATATCCAAGAAAACTAACTTCCTATTATCTAGAAGATTTGGTGACGGAGTTTGAGAAGTTTGACAAGAGCCTCATAAACAAAATCACAAAACCGTATAGCTTTGTCAGATTCGGTAATCTTCCTTGTTGCTAACTTGCTACTAGTGCATTTCACTCCTATCTGGCTGTTGTAACCAGATCACTTGAAACTGTTTCATCAAAAGAATGAGTAGGATATGAAAATGATGAGTTCAGAAACGATTTCTGGAAAAATAGCTCGAGTGTTATGAGGAAATAACTTGGAAATTATGACTCTTTTGAACATAGAAAGCTACTATAAAATAATTAATTTCTAGTGGGCAAAACCAGATGACTGATCTGCTAATTTGATGATTTGCTTTCCTTGATGCAGATGGGATTATTGGAAATATCAGAAGGCAATACATTGATGCAAGAACACAGTCTAATCTGTCAAAGCTTAATGCCCATCGCCGACAAGATTTGGATGTCATTACCCAAGACTTGTCCACAATAGTAGAAAGAAGGCAACAATTGGGTAAGCTTCATTTCCCCTGTCCTGTTCTTAGTGTTGCTTTGGTGAGCCATTGGAAATACATATGAATTCATATACATTGGAAAAACACTTTACCTTATCAGATGCGTTGGAAAAACTGGAAAAAGCAATGGCTGCTCCTCATACAGTTTCCCCAATATGGTGTTCCCCCTTCCTTGAGGTATATGCAGGCGATAAATACTCGGGTTTTCCATCTTTTAAGCAACTAGCAAAAAAATCACAAATTTGAGACTTTATTTGTGTTCATTTCATTTTTACCAGGAAATTGCATTGAAATGGACACCCATTGCAACTGTCGCATTAGTCGGCGTGGCACTTTTCTGGAGCAGATTGTTACTCACTGATGGCTTCACAGTATTGAATTTCTAATTCCCTTATAATATACAGGAATTTGGAAATTCTTCTTTGGGGACACTGTATTTGTTTTGAATTGTCCTTTGTAATCTTGTAGGTATCTGGAAAAACCCACTCTTCCATTTCGGATTTTGTTTATCATGTGAGATATGCAAGAGGTGTACGTTGAATTCACGTTGCGAATACTATAATTTATTCACATATGGCTTTGAGATTTGAGAAGTGGCTCAAATAGTCAAAGGGTTAAAATCTTAGTAAACTTATTACATGAATCCCAATATTCATGTAAACTTACTGGAGTCGCAAAAAAATACTCTCTCGATCAACGCAATTAGAATTTGCTAGGGTCGGTTGAGCTTGGGTGAACACACAAACTTTGAGGAGAATTCGGGCTGAATTTGGGATTCGTGGACCAGCGTTGCTGCCCCTGCACCAATTCACTGCTTCACTCACCGCTCAGGCAAAATGGTGCCGTTGTGGCACAAGTTGGTTTGGGCATGATGATTATGATTTTGTGGCGTCCATTTTGGATTCCAAATAAAAATTCAAATTGCAAGTTATACTTAAAATATTTTTGGAAATTGATATTCGCGCTCCATTTTTGATGCAGGCGACGTGAAGTTAAGTGGAGCGCTTGCATTAAACAAGAGAGCTCGAATATCAATTCCCATATTTTTTTATGGGTTCTTGTAAAAAATTATTTCAATCTGATTTTTCTAAGAGGAGTCCAACGAAATTTGAAAAAGGCTTTACCGATATTGAATTGAGCTTTTTTTTTTTTTTTTCAGAAACCAATGAAAAGTATTTTAAAACTAATGAGCGGTTTGAATCATTTTTGCCGGCCCCAAAATTGGTCCCTTAAAAAATAATCAATCAATAATTTAAAATTGAGTGTTTGGTCGCACAATCATAGAATAACTATTCATGCCGATAAAACAATAGATTAAGGATTTATTATTAATTTGTCAGACCATTTTGAGTCTCAAAATGAATGCTGAAAATGCTCCTATGTATATTGAATTGAGATAATTTTTAACTCATATAAAAACGTTTGACTTGCGGTTTCAACTATAATTTAATATCTGAAATGGGCCCTAGAAATTTATCAATCATGATGTCCGATTATTGGACACCAAACATGAACCAACTTGTGCCACAACGGCATCGTTTTGTATGAGCGGTGAATGAGTGCGGTGAAAAATGCTATGTCCACCCTTTCATTCACCGCTTGCCCACATGGGCCCCCCATCTTCTACCCAAAAAAATTAAATAGATAAAGAGAGAGGAAAAGGCAGAACGAGTTCACTCCCGTAAACTACTTCTACGTTACTAAAAAATTATCCAAACAGATTTGGGTCGTTCAAAACACGTTTGAACGGTCGAGATTGTGCTCGGCACCACGTGGGCCGTGCCCACCCGGCACCGAAAAACTTCTCCCTCGTCAGGATAAGGTCTTTGTGTCTTGAACTCCATAGAGAGAGAAAAACAATGTCAACCTTAGCCTCCCAAATATGCAATCAGATAAGCTCCGTCTTCACCAACCCCACCACCACACCACCACCTCTCGACATCCTAGTTGAAGAAATCTCCTCCGCCGCCGCCCGTAACGGCAAGATCTTCGTATACGGAGTGGGCCGGGAGGGCCTCATGCTGAAAGCCCTCTGCATGAGACTGGCCCACCTGGGCCTCTCGGCCCACTGCGTCTTCGACATGACCACCCCCCCAATTTCCCCCCGCGACCTCCTGATCGCCTCGGCGGGGCCCGGCGGGTTCTCCACCGTCGATGCGATCTGCGGCGTGGCCCGATCCAGCGGCGCCCGCGTGTTGTTGCTCACAGCTCAGCCCGAGTCCGGGTCGTCTGTGGCGTACGCGAGCGTAGTCGTTCATGTTCCGGCGCAGACTATGGCGGACGATGAAGCGGGAGAATCCCGGCCGCTGCTTCCGATGGGGAGTCTATATGAAGGGGCTCTGTTTGTGTTGTTTGAGATGGTGGTTTTTAAGCTGGGTGAGGTTTTGGGGGAAGGGCCTGAGGCAGTTCGAGCTCGACACACCAATTTAGAGTGAGAAGATCAGTTGGTTAGTACTATTTGAGAAGCAGTGATTGGAATGCTTTTGTTGTATAATAAAAGATTTGCTTCTAGTTGCCTCTCTGTTTTAACGAGTGTATAAAAATTCACTTGCTCTCATGGCATCATCACTTTAGTTAATTGTTGCAAACACAACTCCCGACGTAACTACATCCGGAGCGGTTCAATGCATATGAGCTCTGGATATGGTTATGTCCGGAGTTGTGTTCCTAGACTTTTTTGTATGTTTTACGCGGCTAGTATTTAATTGCGGTTCAATGCAGCGCGACGAACATCAGATGGGTGGAGTTGAGGTGGCACCACTTGACTCTTAAACCGGCGTTACATAAGAATTCAGCGTGTCCAAACATTACACGTAAGAATGAGAATATTTCGCGTCCTATCAACTCATAATCACCGAAGGCTTCAGGAGTTGGAAAAAATGGAGAAACTTGCAAGCCGAGTATAAACTCATTAAGTAGATCATCGTACCTAGAATTGAGGCAGCTCAATACCTTACTTCAACTTAGAGTTACTGGGATTACAGATTACTTGACAGCTAAAAAGTTGTTAGGTAACAGCAATCAAATTACTGGGTAACTACTACCAAGTTGCCGGGTAATGCCGGGTAACGGCTAAAAAGTTATTGGGTATCGACTACCAAGTTGTTGGGTAACTTCTCTTTCGAAATATAGTGACTCGGGCATCAGAATGCTTTCTAGCCATTCTCAATGAAAAGTGTCTCCTTGTGTTTTCTGAGTGCAAGCAGGCCAACGAAACAACCTACTCCCGCCATTCTGTTTTAGTTCTTGTCATACTCAGAGCTCGAGACCTTCCATTTCAAATGCTGTTGATCTTCACTTAAACCGATTTATGGAAGTTAATGAAATAGTTATTGGGATCGATCCAATTATCTGTAAATTTTCGAAATTTCTTTCACAAATCACTTACCATATTGGTTTGAAGTAAAAGTACTAAACGGCATGACAAATCATTGACAAGTAAAATTGTGAAGGAGCTAGAAATCTCCATCCATAACATCCTCCAATGTAAGCATTAATAGTTTGTCACGCAAATCGCCAGTTATTTGCCTAATAGTCTAGAAATACTAGCTAGCTATTACCATGCCTTCAATTAGTAGTAACAATTCAACCGCTGCAACAAGCATCTCCGCCATTAGTTGGCTGCAGGCGCCACGAAAGTGAGAGAATACATGCGCATGGCCTCTCCCGCCGTTATCAGCTGGTCCGTTTCATGCAAGTTGAGGAACCACCTGCGTAAACAAATTTGACTATCAAGTTTGGATCATGTCAAACAAATTAATGTGTGATATAAAACGCCAATCAATCAGGATAATGAGCGAGCCGAGTCAATTGAGAGTAGCGCGGTGTTCAAATTTGGTTTTATTTACATCCAATGCACCTTCTTTTACAACTTCTACACTAGTAGTAGTACTTTTGACATTTATACAGTAGGAGTAATTGAAATGCATAGGTACCTGATCTTGAGATGAAGTGTGGAGCTGAGATGATGGTCTTTTCGCTTTCATGTCAGTCCTTGTTTTTGGGTAGGGAATGTGAATATCTATTTCAGGACAAAAACCAAAAGAAAAATAAGAAAAGGAGCAGAAGAAGAAGAAGATGTAAAGTGAAATTATTGTGCTCTACAAATATCTTCCGAGGAATATTCCTCCAGATATTTTGGAAACTGTTTCGACCATTGGTCAAAGGAACTAATTACGTGCTAAAATACCAAATCAAGCTCTTATCATTGACGACATTAGGAGTACATCATTGTCGTCTTTTAAGCTTTTATTTTTTGACATCACCAAGATATTTTCATCTCTTTTGCTGCATATATGCTTTGTTTCCACGCAGTATATACTTCTAGGTAGGTTAAGATATAATTAGAAGTTACTCGATCTACCCATTATTTAAATCCAATCTAGGGTTGGAATCCTTTCAAAAAAAAATAAAATTAAATAATCGAATGTCCGGACCAGTTTACGCGTATCTTGACTAATTCCGAATCTCTGAAGATAACGATTGACCGGAAATAATTTTCAGTAGCCCCACGGTTTTGATCCTTTCAAAACATTAGTACACAGTATGATAGAGTAAGATTTTGGATGGTCGATCTCTCAAATCAATACCCGTTTTTCCATGTGCTACGTACCGGACTACGTACACATGATGAGAAATGTTCGAATTTTATCTCTCATCAGTTTTGATTGGTGTTTTTAATTAGTTGGATAATATCTTTAAAGGAAACAGAAAGTCTGAGGTTCCCGACGGTGAATCCCGACCGAATTCCCGACGGTCCGCCGGGTCCACTCCAGCCGCCGGATGCTGATCCGAGTCGGCCAAAAATTCTAATAAAAAAAACCGAGTGGGCTTAAGCGGGAATCAACGGCATCCGACATGTGTAGGTGGCCGATCTAAACACTCCATTTTTGTGTATATAATACCATTTTGTGTGTATATTATACACACAAAAATGAAGTGTTTGGATCGGCCACCTACACACGTCGGATGCCGTTGATTTCCAAGAGAGCCTACTCGGTTTTTTTTTTTAGAATTTTTGGACGGCTCGGATCAACCGTTCGGTGGCCGGAATGGGCCTTGCAGGCCGACGGAAATTTTGGTCGGGATTTTCCCGTCGGGAACTGTAGCCCTGCTCGGAAGGAAAACATGCCGCAGAAACCTAATTTCCAACCAAACACGTCAGGTCGTGTTTTAAAAGAAATTTCACATTAAAAATATGATGAAACCTAATTTCCAACCAAACACGTACGTATGTCAGGTTAACATGCGCCAGTTGCAAACTCTCGCGATCCTATGGCCTCTCGCTTTCGTTTAGACTATGTTTGGATGACTGAATTTTCAATGGATATAGGAATATGATTATTATGAATAAAATTCTTCTTGAGAATTTTTTTGAGTAGGAATACAAATATGATTACTACTTCTACGAACTTTCATAGAAATATGGCATCACATTTTCATTCCTCTGTCAAGATTTCCACCATTAAAATTGAGCCTTAGGTTAATTTGTACGTAGTAGCCTAAATCCAACAAGCTTTCCCACCGGCGCATGGCAGAGAAGTCTAATTAACAGAAAGAAAGAAATTCATAACATTTGAAGTAGTAATTTATACAAGTACGTATTAATACTAACATGAATTTAATGCAATGTCATGAATTTTTTATCCGAATCTTTCTCGGGTTTCTAAACAAATCGCCGAAGATTCAAGACGATTCAACGGGTGCATACTCTACCAATTCAGCTGGTAATTAAAGGTGTATGCTGTAACACGAAACGTTAAACGTGCAAATAAAATTTCCTGAAAACATGCTTTAGAAAACTGATTCAAAAAAAAACCAACCAAATCAATCGGATCCGCTATCATTCAATTACCTGATGAGGAAGAATATTGCCTTCTTCTCCTTCTCCTCTCCGGTAATTTCAAGTCAAGGGTTGACTCTGAACTATCCGGTACATACCGATCAAGCCGGAGTAAGGAACCGTTGTTTTTAAGCATGGTTTGGACGAACGAATCCTCCATTGAATTCAAGTAATCCATGTGCCTCTCGTTTGTCCACCACATACTTGGATCCCTCTCTCTCTTCGTTTCCATTTGGAATTTGGTGAAAGTGTAATGTTCGCCGGAGATGAACACCGCTGGCGGCTGTCGAAAAATTCCCCGAGGAGATATTTTATGGAATCGGGATATTTTTTGGAGTTTGAAAAAACTGAGTATTTTGGCGTGTTAATTGGTTGCTGGTATTTATAGAGTGGTGCCATGATTTCGCTGGCCTTTTTTTTTTGACTTTTGTAGGGAGAGTATGGAAAGTGTACTCGCTGCGTCCCCCTCACGTACGCAATTGTTTGAAGGAGAAGAAGCTCAATGCTAAACCCGTATGTTCTGTTACTTATCGGGAATGTTGTGTGGAAAATTTATTTTCATTAATAAAAAATGAAGTGAAAAAAGTAAAAAGATCGAAAGCTTTTTTATTTTTTTTTCCAAGTGTATTCTGCAAGAAAGTTCGTACAAAAACTAAAATTCTCTCTTCTTTGCCGTATCCATTCAAGAGAGTTAGATTCCGTTCCAGAAATCTTTTTAAAAAATAAGCAGTTTATTTCACATTTTCAAACTCAAAAATAATGAAAATGAAAAATAATTTTTCAATTTTTTTTTTGTATCGTATGAAAGATCTCAATGAGATGTTTCAAATAAAATCCATATTGCATATTATTAAATTTCAACAAACTCATAATTTTTTAATTTAAAATTGCCTTTTTAAAAAACAAGGATTTTTTTTCCGTTCTAGAACGAGGCCTTAAAGTTGTGAGCGATCGAATGCGACGAAAGTTACAGGGAAAGTTAATTTTCTCATCCTTTCAATAACCGGGTTACATCCCGACTTCAAAAGACGGGTTCCATCCCAAACTCAAAATTTTGATTTGCATTGTTCAATCTACAAAGATGGACAAGTATATGATTTGTGAAAAAAATTATGGTTATTGAGTACCAATAACCCGGTAACAGAAGAAAACTGCTTTCAATAAAAAAAAAACCGCGAATATGGTTTTGAAAATACATTTGAAAATGATTTCATTTGATCTTTATCCTTATCGTTACGCTTATCAAATTGACTTGATTTTAATATATAGAATTTTTGACTCGTTCACTTCTTCACAATAATGCAGATTAAAATCGTTGAATTTGAAATGAGCCTGTACTAATCGCGTTATGAAAACTTGTCTAGCTTCCATTCAACCACTCGATAGTTTGAACCGATTATTGATTAGAAATCGATATTATCCTCAAAAGTTGGTGGACAATAAAAAATGACAAATTTGGTTTCAATATCAAGCCGTCCATTTGTAAACTAAATTATACTCCGTAGTACTTTATTCATGCAATTATTGATTAAGATTATTTTCAAATTAGGTGAAAATATCGGAGGCTTTTACCTGATTAAATCTGTGGGCGGTAGAGAGATATTTTTTATGTGGAGATATTTCTTCCCAAATTCTGGAAATAATTAAATACATCTTTTCAAACAAAAATCTTCACGAACCTATTAGTAGTAGTATATGACCGTATGAGATTGCGACTAGTATTACAGTGCTGTGGGGTCCCTGCAGCAGAAGTAGATGTTTGTTTTTTCTTTTCCCAAAACGATAATAGATACTTCCTCCTTACTTTTTTTTAAGTTCACTATTTCATTTTAAACTACTCCTCAATAAGTATCTATTTTGTAAAGTTAGTAGGTAAATATTTATGAATTTTTTATTTTGCCCCTAAAAATATATTCCATTTTGAAAAGTTAGTGAGTAAAAATGTAATTATTATGGTTCCATAGAGGGTAAAGAGGGAAAGGAAAGTGGAGGTAAAAGTTAATGTGAAAGGTGTAATGATGATGTCTTTTTAATAAATTAAAGTTACGAAGCGAGACACTTAAAAATGGACAGAGGGAGTAGTATTATAGATTGAAGAAACAATACATCAAGAGAAACCTCTATCCCTAAATAAGGGATCAAAAAACCAAACAGAAGTGGACTCGGTCCAAAGACTATACCCAACTTCAACTAATCCCATTACTCCAAACAGGCGGAGCACTATAGTCTGCAGAAAACAACCAAAAACACCCACACATGGGTGATAGAAGTTCTACAAACAAAGAGAAATCTCACATAGTGGACACCAAAGAAATAACAAAACAGAGAAAAACCGATAACGGAACAGGATAGAGTTTGCCATACGGGAGCAAAACTTCATTCACTAACCTAGATCTCTCACTCCGACAGGGAGGACGCAAGGCACTATCTCCAAAAGCCGTCGAACTGCACAGCGGAAGAGATGGATCAAAGGAGGGGCGGTAGATGGTGGTTTGGGGAGAAAGATGGGGGTGGAGGGGGAAAGAGAAAAAATCTCCGAGATCTAAGATGGGGAGATGGAGAAATCCCTCCCTTCTCGTTACACATTAGGGCATAAAACCCTGGGAGGAGCAAGGTCGGCCCAAGGGTTTTTAGTGTCCACGGCCTAATAAAAAAAAAAGTGCCCTTAAAAAGTTAATACTTAGTAAGGATCTCTGGTTTCTTCAGGTCTCTCTCTTTCTCACTCTCTTTTTTTCGACCCCCTAGTTGCTGATTTGTGTGTATCAATTGTTGGTTACCCTTTGTTTCTCTCGTTTCTCGTTCGTCAAGCTGTCTTTTTACTTTCCCCTTCAGTTTTCTGCTGGGTTCTCCAAGGTGTGCCTAACGGCTTGGGTGGGCTTGCGGTGGTGTTGATGGATGGCGTGGTTGTCCGCCATATCACTGTTAGGTGGTTTGGTTTTTGCTTAACGGCTGTGATGCTTCTGTTACTGTGTGTGGTGGTGACGGATCTGTCTGTTTCCATGGGGTTTACCGATGGTGGTGTGGCGGAGCGTGGTGACAAGGATCTATTGGCTGGTGGTTGTTGTCTGAGGCAGTGGGCGGCAGAGGGTGGCGGTGTATGGATGTGCTTAGATTAGTGATTTAGGTTTAGGGTTTTCTTTAGTTTGGGCTTAATTGTTTTGATCTGGGTTTTTAGCCCATTTGAGGTTTTGTGCTTGTAAAGCCCCTCGGATGTTCTGGGCTTTGTTCTTATGAGATTGGGTTTTGTCCTTATGAGATAGAGTTTTGTCCCATTTGACTGTATTTGTCCAACTTTTTGTTAGATTTTCCTCCCCTATCCTCTTAATAAAATATTATTTTTGCCTATCAAAAAAAATAATATTAAAGTGCCCTAAAATTTGGAATTTTTAGAATGCCCAAGGCCTGAGCCTCCTAGACCTTGGGGGTGGGCTGGCTCTGGAGAGGAAGGGAGGGAGGAGATGCGGGGCAGTGGCTTCTTTAGGGAGAGAGAGAGGGGGGATGGAAACCAGTTTAGCCCTCAGTTTAATTGGTATTTGAACTCACTACGTACAAGATGTTTTGGAGAGCTCGAATTTTTTGTTTGCACATCCCATAATTTCATTCCACACAATAACAAGATGCCGTGGAGAGTCTCCTCTCTCTCATTGAGGCAAATCAATTACCCAAAAAAATTGACAATAAATGAGCAAATGCGAAACAGTGAACAAAGATTAAGTCAAACCAGGGTTTACATATTTAAATTTCTTGACGAACTCAAAGAAGTGAACGGTTTCGTTTGTCGATGTGATCGTATGAGCCTACACAAGCACAAATTGCTCCGTGGAATTTGGTCGGCAAACTGTAGCGGAGCCAAGTCCTAATTGAATTTTTTTTTTTGGGTAAATCGTCCTAATTGAATTTAATTTCCTACACAAGCACAAATTGCTCCGTGGAATTTCGTCGGCAAACTGTAGAGGAGCCCTGTTCAAAAAAAAAAAAAAAAACTGTAGAGGAGCCAAGTCCTAATTGAAATTTTTTTTTGGGTAAATCGTCCTAATTGAATTTAATTTCCTGACTATTCACCAACACGTTGCTTTCCGCCGACATGCTAATTTATACATCCTTCTGAAGAAAGAGTTTCAGTATATGAATTAGCATGCCATTGCTTCTGAGAAAGAAACAAGTGTTCTTCTATAAGGTCACCAGTTTTATTTTCACATAGGTCAAAACATTTCAAATTTCGGGGCCACAGGCCACTGGAGGTTATGTCTAGATCGTTTGTCCAGTCGTTACTTTCAGGGTTCCGAAATTAGTCAAGATGTGCGCAAGTTAACCTGAACATCTGGTTATAAAAAAATTAGCACCATTAGTGTATAGAGTGACTTGTTCCCAAAGTAATATATAACTTCTGCAAGTTAAATGGCTACAATATTATAGGCGATGCTCTAATCAATCATGGCTTGCATTTGCAAACCCATGAAAAAATCAAAAAACAAAAAGGACTCATGACAATAATATGGTAAAAAAATGATCAAGAAGACCTCCGAATCATTGGTAGATTCTCTCCCAACCACTTTTGAGAATGATTTGCTTGCATTTGTTTGAAAACATTCCTCAGACTTCAGTATTTATTAATCTCTATTTGGTTGAAAAAAATCAGACATTAAGTTTATTGTAACTTCCACACATCCATGGATCCTCTCTGAGCTTCTGGGCAGGTAATAAGAAAGAGATGGGTGGAGTATGAACTACTATCTCAAATCTCAGACCAAGAAAACGGTTACACACCAAGTAGGCGTCACGATATGGGACGATAACATTTTTAATTTCGGAGATCTAAAATCTCGATACGTATGGCTTGTCAAAGTATGAACATCTCATATTGAAGTATGTTAAAACCTTCGCGCCTATTTCTTTTCCATTCATGTGACTGAACAAAACAATTTCGATCTCTTCCCTCTATTAAGGAACGACAAATTACAAATACGACATGGGCGTGCGAAAGTGCTGAGGTTTCTGCACTTGAAACACTTCATTAATTACCTAGATCACCAAACTGAGAATACTACAACGGCAACTTCAACTTAAGCCCTAACCATAAAACTGTGTTACTACTTGCATAAAACCTAAACAAGGGATACACGTTTACTCCCCTTTTATTGCTTTCAGCAGCTTAAGGACATGTAGCATCGTAGGTCGATTAACTGGGTTATCACACAAGCAAATAGCGGCAATCTGAAGTGTTTGAAGCATCATCTGCTTTGAATCCGCATTCAGAACCGTGGGATCAAGAACATCAACAGCTTTCCCTTTCTTGATCTTCTGAAACACCCAACCCACCAAATTCCCGCCTTCAATCTCCTTGAATTCTGGTCCGGTCGGCTCCTTTCCAGTCACCAGTTCCAGCAAAATCACCCCAAAACTGTAAACATCTCCCTTAGTAGTAGCCCTCCAACTCTGCCCATACTCTGGCGGGATATACCCGAATGTCCCAGCAATATCAGTGCTCACATGGGTCTCACAAGCACTAATCAGTCTAGCCAACCCAAAGTCTGCGACTTTCGGCTCAAAATCCTCGTTAAGCAATATATTGCTCGCTTTGATATCCCTATGAATTATGTGAGGAATGAACCCGTGGTGGAGAAACGCTAGCCCTCGTGCAGCACCAGTTGCGATTTTGAGCCTTTTGATCCAGTCTAAAACCTCAAGAGCTCCAGTTCTGTTTCTCAACCAAAGATCCAAGCTCCCATTCACCATGTATTCATAGACAAGGACCTTCTCATCGCCAAAAGAGCAGTACCCAAGAAGTGGGACCAGATTCGGGTGCTTGACCTTACCTAGCGTTTCCATTTCAGCTAGGAATTCGCGGTGGCCCTGTGTCTTGGCTTGGTTTAACTTCTTGACCGCCACGGTTTTCCCACCGGGCAACTGAGCTTTGTAAACAGTTCCGAATCCTCCATCCCCGATTATGTTGGTTTTGCAGAAGTTGTTGGTGGCTTCCAGAATGTCGGCCAAAGTCAGCTTGAGGAGTGGCCGCTCGAACATAGCTATGTTGATGCTTAAGGGCTCCTTTGATCTGCTGCTACTCAAGAAATAGAGGTTTTGATCAGTTGAACTGTTGACCTTGCTTTCATCAGTGTCTTGGGGACCAATTCCCCTGCTCCTCCTTGAACTCACCCACATGCGAATCACAATAGCAATCAACAGGGTAATCAAAGCAGTTCCAAGTAGAATTGAAGCCACTCCCCAAAAGTTGAAAAATCGTCTTCTTCTATCAAACCTCTTGATAGGGCATGATGCCAAACCAAAAATTCCCCCACAGAGATCTTTGTTTCCATCCAATGCAATCTTTGAGTAGTTTTGGCAAATTCCATTTCTAGGCACCGGCCCTTCCAACCCGTTGTCTGACAAATTGAGGGAAAGCAAATTCCCAAGGCAGCATATTTGCCCAGGAATCTGCCCTGAAAGACGGTTCCCAGAAACATCCAAGTATTCAAGCTGCATTAGGTTTCCAAGCTCGGGAGGAATCTCTCCTGTAAACATGTTTCGATGAAGATCCAATGAGGTCAAATATGACATGTTTCCTAACGAACGTGGCAGGTTCCCGTTGAAGAAGTTATTGCTCAAATTTGCAGATTCAATCCTCCACACCATGGAATTCAAGAAAAGCTGGTCTATATGACCAGAAAGCCGGTTGTCCTGTACATACATACCAACAAGGTTCACCATTCTTGAAAGAGATGAAGGGAGGTCACCGCTAAGGCAATTAGAGCTCAAATCCAAGTGGGTCAGCTCATTCAAGTTCCCAAAACTAGATGGGATTGGCCCAGAGAGGATATTTCCAGTCAAATTCAGCTTCACCAAGCCACTCAATTGACCTAGGCTTTCTGGTATAATCCCATTGAGCTGGTTTTTCCCCAAGTACAATCCTTGAAGCTTGATAGAGTTTCCAAACTCAGGTGGAACACCACCAGATAGGAAATTTCCGGAAAGGTCTAAAGTCGTAAGGTTCACCAAACGAGAGAGAGACACTGGAATCTCGCCGGACAGCATGTTGTTGCTCAGAATAAGATTCACCATCACTAAACAACTTCCCAACTCTTCCGGTATGGAACCAGATAGTCTGTTATAAGAAAGATCATATACTCCATGGTGCTGAACGAAACTAGAATCCGGGATATTGACTTGGCGAAAATACTTTGATGGCTTGGAGGGGATATACCCGGACAGGTTATTATGAGAAAGAACCAAGCATTGTAACTGAGCAAGATGGGATAGTTTCTCTGGAATCGACCCGTTGAACAGGTTGTTCCCAAAATCCAATGTGGTCAGCCCAACGCAGTTTCCAACCTCAACTGGAATAGTTCCTTCAAGGAAATTGGAATTCAAATTCAGGACAGAAAGTGATAATAGTTTCCCAACTTCCTTGGGAATTGTGCCCCTCAACCGATTGTTACTAAGATCAAGCCTTTCTAGCAACACAGCATTACCAATCTCCACAGGTAATGTCCCCTCTAGAAGATTGTCAGCAGCCGAAAACTCCATCAAGTTCGTCGAATTCCACAAACTTTTAGGAATTGAACCCGTGAAATTGTTGGAGTCAATATCAAGAACCGTCAAGGGAAGCTCCAATAAGTACTCCGGAATCAAACCCACAATCTGGTTATTAACCAAAACCAACTGAGTAAGATTACCACACTTCACAAACGTGTCCTCAATCGAACCCAGAAGGAAGTTATTGTCAAGATCAAGCTCTGCCAACGCCACCGCATTGCATATTTCCTTTGGAATCTCACCACTCAACAAGTTGTTGCTGAGACTCACCTGGTTTAAATTCGTACAGTTTCCGATTTCCGGAGGAATTTTCCCCGAAAATCGGTTACTCGAAAGCAAGAGCGCATCCATTTGATCCCATTTTCCAATCCAAGAAGGCAACGAACCAGAAATGTGGTTCTGCTCGGCTGAAAATGAAAACATGGGAAGTTTTGCCAGCTCTTGTGGTAATGACCCAGAAAGGGAGTTGAAAGAAAGCATCAGTGTCCTCAAATTACTACAGTTTCCAAGCTCACCAGGAATAGAACCGTTAAGCTCCGAATAAACCAGGTTCAATATGCTCAAATTTTGAAGTTTCCCAAATGACTTGGGGATTGAACACCTCAATGGGTTGTAAGAAAGGTCAAGTTTGTTAAGTGATTTGAGCAATGAGATTGTTTCTGGCAGAGGGCCTGTGATTGAACAAGAAGGGGAAAAGAAATTCTCAAGATTTTCAAGATTTCCGATTTCCGCCGGAAACACGCCGGAAAACCGGTTGAGTCCAATGTAAAGGTCGGTTAGGTTCCTCAAGTTTCCTATTCCAGGTGGAATAGTGCCACAGAGAGAGTTGTTTGACACGTCCAATGAAGTTAAAGATTGAAGCTTTACAATAGGACAGAGAGAACCTGTGAGTAGGTTGTTGCCCAGGGCAAGAAAACTGAGAGTTTTCAGATTTCCAATCTGGGTTGGAATATTTCCGGTGAGGCCGTTGCCGGAGAGGTCTAACGAGCGGAGCTTTGGCAGATTTCCCAGCTCCAGAGGGATGTTCCCTGTGAAGGAATTAAGCCCGAGTTTGAGGGTTTCAAGCTGAGTCAACTCACCGAGTTGGCTCGGTAACTTGCCGGAAAGCTGGTTGTTGCTAAAATCCAGCTCTTTGAGGCGTTGGAGTTGGGATATTTTCTCTGGGATTTGGCCGAAGAGGAGGTTGGAATAGAGGTCTATGACAATGAGGGCGGAGAGGGAGAAGATGGAGGGGGAGAGAGGGCCTATGAGAGAGTGAGTTCGGAGAACGAGTGAGGTGACTCGGTTTTTGAGACAGGTTACGCCGGTCCAGTTGCAGTGGGAGGTGTTTGGGGTCCATGAGGAGAGGGTTTGGGGGTTTTCAAGGGAGTTTTTGAAAGAAAGCAGAAGCTTTGCTTCATTTCCATCCAATGCTTCCTGGTCTGTTCGGGCATAGGAGGCTGAAATGAGAAATGCTTGAGAAAATAAGAGAATGAGAAACAAAGGCCCAAAAGGCCCAAACGCCATACCCATTTCAGAGAGAGAGAGAGAGAGAGCGCTTTGAAAATGGTCTTCAAACTAATGTGATCTCACTTACCCACTTGATATGGAGACGAAAGGGTGGTGTTGAGAATTGAAAGTTCGAAGCTTTTATGGGATTGTGGAAGTTTTGGGAACATGAGAGAGAGAGAGAGAGAGAGAGAGAGAGAGAGAGAGAGAGAGAGGAAAATGTATCGGTTGAACGCTACGGTTTCGATTTGGGGACCCCCACCGGAACTGAGAACGAAGAGCTTCGGATTTCGGTCACAAAAACAAGTCGAAGTTGTCCTGAAAGAGGTTTATACGGGTCTTTCGGGTTGACAGAACCACCCTTGAAATTACTACGAAAGAAATAATGCAATGTTTGGTTTGATTTTTGAAATTTTTTTAAAAGATAGTAAAAATAATAAATGGAGAAAGATAAAAAAAAATATTGCAAATAGAAAAAATCTAAAAGTATTTTTTAGAAAATTCCTTTTGAATTGTAAAAAAAACAAAGCATCAAAGAATGCCTACAAGGCGTGGGGAAAGGCTGGGGTTTATTCAAGGTTGTTCTTGTCATTTCGATGCCTGTTCTCAGGAGGTGAGGTTTTGCACAGGATGAGCGAGAATAATATGTGTGGGGCCCTTTTTTAGGGCTTTTGGGAGAGAGAGTGTGTCTCTTGTGGAGAAACAAACAAACAAAACATTATTAGGAATTCATTTTTTTGTACTTATGCAGGGTGCACTTTTGGGGTTCTCATACTGTTATTGTGTTTTGTTTTGGGAAATGTTTCCCCTCTTTTCCTATGCTATGTTCTTGGAAATGTATCCAGTTGTTAAGTGCACTCTTCTCGTGCAATGCGTTCTTGGCATTCCTGCCAACACAAATTCTATCACCCCGAACGCTTACCCCGAAAATATCCGAATTGAATCTAGACAATTGATTTCTCTTTTCGGGATAATTTGTCGGGGTTTGTAGCATTGCTCTTCTGTTAAAAACGATTATTGTAAACCGATGTGTAAATTCTGGATAAATATGTGATTTTGAAATGGTTTGAAAAACTATATAACTGTGCTCCCAAACTGCTGAATAGTAACATTTTACTTGCATTGTTAACGAATAAATAGGATCAATATTTTGTGATTAATATCGCATTTTCATTGATTTCTGCCAATTTAGTTCATGCCATTTAATTTTTTGCATGATGTAGTGTTGTGCTAATATTTTCAATGATCTTGAGCTCTAGATTCATTGAATAGTTTGACGACGCAACAACTCATCTTTCATCGTGCTGTCAAAAGCATTAATGATTAATAGTAATAATGATATTACCGATAGAAGTGATATATATATTTCTAAATTTTGGCAAGAGGGTTGCCTCATAAATGGAGCTTCCCTTTTCGTTGATCCAGGATCAAATTTTGAAGCTGAAAGCGAATGTATTTTCCGCAAAACAAATTAAGAGCAATTTCATTTGGCCGATAACAAAAAAACCAATCATCCTCTTAGGAACCCCACGTAAAATTTGTGATGGAGTCATATTTCAGTTTCATGGTCTATACTTTTGCCACCAATTGTAACAAATACTCAAACGAGTGAATTGAATTGTAACAAAATACTTTGGTCGATGAGGGATGTATGGATTCTCGAGAAGAGAGGAGCCGCGGTGGTCTCCCCGGACCGCCTGGATCCTACGAGTGAATTGAAAGTTGGATCTACATTGGATCTCACCTGAATCGCCTCATCTATCCTCTGCATAGAGCCCATAACAATTTTTTAGAGCCCATTTTTATCTGCATAGAGGGGTGTGTGTCATTTCTTGTACACCCTAGTCTCCCCACTGTAAGAGGTTCATATTAAGGGCCCGTTTGGATGAGGGGAGAGAATTAGAGGTATTAGTTAATAAGGGGGGATAAAATAGTAGGGGGTATTAGTTAATAAGGGATGACCCACATTGATGTGATGTTTATGGAGGGAGGATTAAATAGTATATTGTTTGGATGAGGTATTAAAGAAGGGGGAATAAATAATACTTTGTTTGGATGGAGGATTAATAGGGGGTATAAGGAAAGGTGGATGATATAAAAAGCTGTCAAATGACCCTTTTGTCCTTGTGCAGCCCCTAAATTAATTATGTATTACTCCCTCCGTTCCAAAAAGAGTGTCCTTTTTGGGGAAGCGTGTCATTTTCAATTGCTTATATCTTTCAATGTGAATGTCAAAAAATATGCAATATGGATCTTTTTTAATAGATTATAATTAGTTCTATTAAACAAAGTTTTCAAAATCACATAAAACTTCATAAATCAAAAGATATAAGCATTTGAAAATGGCACGGAGTCCCAAAAAGGACACTCATTTTGGAACGGAGGGAGTACGTTTTATATGTAATTGCAAATTTAATTATTCTTTCACAATTTAAGCCGTAATATTTATTTCAACTGACAAATAAACGAATTTAGTATTATTATTAAACAATTTTTTTTATAAAATTTGGTTTTTAAAAAAAATTAAGTGTTCCAAATTTCAATTCATTTGAACCGGTGGAAAGATTTTAATTTTCTGATCATTTTATCCTAAATGGTCATTGTTAAATTTTAACTCTAGGACTCTCGTTGATTAGCCCTAAGAAAGTTGTAAAATCAAATATATCTTAGGGCTAATCAACGAGAGCTATAGAGTCAAAATTAAATTATGACCATTTAGAATAAAATGATCAGAAAACAAAAATCCTTCCACCGGTTCAAACGGATTGAAATTTGGAATACTTAATTTTTAACCTCTTTAGACAGTTTATATATTGAAAAAAATATGGTTAAAAAATTAAGTATTCCAAATTTCAATCCGTTTGAACCAGTAGAAAGATCTTAGTTTTGTGATCATTTTATCCTAAATGGTCATAATTTAATTTTGACTCTAGAACTCTCATTGATTAACCCTAAGAAAGTCGTAGAATCAAATATCTCTTAAGGCTAATCATCGAGAGCCCAGAGTCAAAATAAAAATATGACCATTTAGAATAAAATGATAAGAAAATAAAAATCTTTCCATCGGTTTAAACGGATTGAATTTTAGAACACTAAATTTTTTAACCTCTTTAGACAGTTTATATACTAAATAAAGAGTCTTGGGATAAGTTTGAATGGAAAGTATGATTTTAGGTAGAATGGAGAGTAGAAGTTAGTTGAATGGTGGATGAAAAGGGGGATAACAAGGGGTACTTTCGTCCACAAATCACCCTTCCAAACCCGGATTATTTTTGGGCACCTCAAGAGGAGCCCAAATTTAATACCGGACAATCCCAAAATCTGGCCAAAATGATGAGGGGGTCAAAAATAAGAGGGAAACAATTTCGGATGCCAAACGGGGTAAAAAGACTGGGCCCCTCTCCATTTACCCCCTCTTAATTTTCCCCCCCTCTTTTCACCCTATCCAAGCAGGAGAGAAAAAGTACGAATCGAGTTTGTTTATGTTGAGAACAAAATGAGATTTAAAAAAGAAAAGTGCTTCGGCCACAGTTATGTTCGAATTTGTTTGATGCAAAAGTGCAGTTTGTACACATTAAAATTTGAACACATGGGAGACTCTTTTTTTTTTTTTATACAAACGGAGACTTTTTTTTTTTGCACTCCGTTATTTTATAAGTGCATTCTACATTTTGTCTTCTAATATTTTAATTGTGTACGATTTGAAGCACTAGAAGCCAATTTTCGC
This sequence comes from Rhododendron mucronatum var. ripense, assembly GCA_019656295.1. Lineage (NCBI taxonomy): Eukaryota > Viridiplantae > Streptophyta > Magnoliopsida > Ericales > Ericaceae > Rhododendron > Rhododendron mucronatum. Next base: position 1,931,611 of record BPLT01000011.1, read on the forward strand.
AGTGCATTTATAAACGAAAAATATTAAGATAGCCCATTGTTAAATTTTTTAAAAGTATATATGAAATGTGTGATGAGTGTATTTATAATTGTATTGAAAAGTATATACATTTAAACGTTTTTTTTTTCCATTTTCTTTGTCTTCTAACAAATGGTCCTTTATTCAAGGGCAATGATTTTCACACTCCCATTTTAATATATGTATTCCCTTTTTTGCCTTTTAATGAAACTTTCCTATATTGTATTGTATAAATTTTTACTAAAACACAATAAAAGAGGTGCATGCATCAAAAGAAGAGCGTGAAAATCATTTCCTTTATTTGGGTGAAAAAATTATTCTCCTTTCTCAAAAAAAATACTCCGTAAAAGAGAGTTTGAAATATGAAGCTGCAATTGGAATTTGTCTTCACTCCGAGACACTCCATTCCAAAATCCTAATCTCTGCTTATCAACGGGGCGCGCGTGTATTACAAATTCCCGTGACGCGGAAGTAGTTTTTGCCTTGCCCCGTGTCAACCTCAGCGAGTAGTTTCCACAGCGCTAATGCAAAACACAATAGGTAAAAGCATTCGCAATGGGAATAATCAAAATCAATAACCAAATTGTGCCACGTCAGTATTTGATTATCTATTTAGTTTATAATCAAACTTAAAAACCTCTACCTCTACATTGGTTATTTTTACCTCCTACAATACACAATGCAATTATGTTCAATCACAAACGAGTTTCAATCACGCACCCGACCATACCAAATTATTCATTTCAATGGGATGATTCCAATGTGGGGTGTTTTTGAGTTATTGAGTTTGGTTATTGGATTTGGTTATTGAGTTTTGGTTATTGGTAAAAGTTGTTAAGTTTGGTTATGGAATGGGTGGAATTTGATTATTTGCTAAAAGACTTGTAATTTTACTTATTACAATGTGAGATTTTTTTTGCGTATTGTTGTTAAGTTTGCTTATCGACGCCCATTTACTTATTACAATAGAGATGCTCTAAGCCCAATTCACATGTGTTGATGAACACCGTGTATGACCCCTCCGATCGGAACCATGCGATTTGCCAGGTACGTACTCTATTATGAAGACACTCAACGGCAAAGATCTACTGATCATGTCCGGTGTCCCTATCTGTATACTCCCTCCGTCCCATAATATTTGTCCGGTCCGCAAAACGGAGACGTAAAAATAATACTATTTTTGTAAGAAAAGTTGGGAAAAAATTCAACAACTTACTAGATCTCGACGAGTTCTTTTAACTTGTGAAAAAAATTTGAATTTTTTTTTGAAAAAAATGCATTATTTTGTAGTCTCCGTTTTGCGGATCGGACAAATATTATGGGACGGAGGGAGTATATGTTGTGAGATAATCGCCGAGCTTTTACGAGCCAAGTCCAAGCTTTAAAATTTTAAGAGTAAATTACAGTAAACCCTCCTCAACTAATCCGAATTTTCACTTAACCCCCTCCGACTACAAAACCCAACAGTGTGCACCCTCTAACTATCCAGAATTGACACTTAACACCCTTTTGTTAGGTCTCCGTAGGAAAAATGCACCGACGGCCGTCTCCGGCCACCGGGCGGCCGATCCGAGCCGTCCAAAATTTTTTTTTAAAAAAACCGAGTGGGCTAACGTGGGAATCAACGGCATCCGACGTACGTAGGTGCTCGATCTAAATACCCCATTGATGAGCACCCAATATTGTAGATATTTGGTGCGACTAGTCCCGTTTTATATTGTTTTATCTTGCCTTTATTTAGCTATTATTCGATATTACTTGTAAGGTAGTTTGTTTAGTGTTTTCAGGTAAACTATGTAAATAAGGCACATTCGACGCCATGGATGGCCCAAGTGCTTTCAAGTACCCGAAGACCCCGTCGGCCCCTGAAAATCTATCTAAGTATGGAAAAATGACTTTCTGAAAAAGTATCGATTTTCGAGATAAAAAATGGCGGTAATTGATCCTTGAATTTTTCTAAGAGTAACTACATAGTTGCAAGATTTTATTCGAAGAGCAAGGTCGTGTTCCGAACCATTTTCTCTTGAGAAAAACGTGCAGTTTTCCATTTTACACTAAAAGCGGGGGGTTGGCATTTTGATTTAATTAGAATCTTGAAATTCTGGTAATGCCATTGTTTCCAAATGGGGGGTACTTTCTTATTTTCATTAAATAAATTAAAGTAAAGGAAATGTAAAAGAAAGGTTTAAAATGTAGCCTTTACTTAAGTTTAGAGAATGAAAATAAGTTGCTGGGAGCCGTCGGGTGATGCTGAGATGCTCTGGGAGCCGTCGGGTGCTGAGTTTTGAAGGCTGGCCTGAAGTCTGGAGATAAGCTCACCGTATCGATACAGATTAAGGCTGTATCGATACGCATTAGCTTCAAGGGAAGGCAGAGTGTTCCGTATCGATACGGCCTTAATCCGTATCGATACGGGGAAGCTACGTGGAAATGACCCTTTTCAAGTTAACAGCGTGGTATCGATACTTTGCTTAATTTGTATCGATACTACGAGCCTTCGGCCAGATATTTGTTGCTTTTTGGACCTTCCATTTATGGAATAGTTGCTACTTTTGGTATGTTTTTAGGATATTTGTTGGGAGAGAAGATGAGTTGTATAAATACCCTTCTCTCTCACTTTAGTTCAAAGGATATACTTTATGCTCTAGGTTAGCTTTCTCTTTAGTTTTTCTCCATTGTTGTTCTTAGTTTCAAGCTTCAATACTTGTAAGTTTAATTCCTAGTTTGATGTTTTCTCGTTTATTAATATTGTAGCTACGGTCTAGACTTTCCTTAATATCAAGTTTGTTTTCTGTTTCATCGGTTAAAAATCATGCCTCGTTTTTATGCTTTATTTTGTGATTTAGTTATGTGTGAGTAGTTTCTTGGCTAAGTCTTGGGCTAATCTTTCCCGATTACTTAGGTGGTTATTTGGTTCTCAAACCTTCGGGTTTAAAATCATGGTTTTCGGAAATGGATTAATCTAGTCATTTTGGTCTAAGCGAGGGGTGTTAACTCCTTAGTATGTTGTTTAGTCAAGCGGTCTTGGCAAGCGGCATATTGAGGGCTCGTGGCCTCCTACGTGTTAGATACAATAGAGAAAATAGGTTGGTTTAGTTCCGATTAATCAAATCTTTTGATAAATGAAATCGTTAAAGCTAAATCTTCCGGGCGTGAGCACGCGGTCGTGACTTTCGCTTGAGTTATATTGAGAACCAATAACGGCCTTTGTTAAGGGTTAGACGAGCCCTAGACTTGCCTCTTTTAGTTTATAAAACTCGTTTCTAGCCTTTTCATTATCATTTTCACCGTTAAATGCAAAACCAAGTTGGCCGTCTTGAACGCCGTATTCTACCATTTTAACCTACAATCCAAACTAGCTATATTTCGATTCTCTGTGGGTACGATCCCGGACTTTCCGGTTATTATGCTATCGACGATCTAGCCCTACGCTTGGGGTGTTTCAACCTCATTTGGAGGCGAGGTTTGAAGGCTAAGCACCCATTTAAATTCTTGGGGTGTTTGGATCGAGCACCTACGCACGTCGGATGCCGTTGATTCCCGCGTTAGCCCACTCGGTTTTTTTAAAAAAAAATTTTGGACGGCTCGGATCGGCCGCCCGGTGGCCGGAGACGGCCGTCGGTGCATTTTTCCTACGGAGACCTAACAAAAGGGTGTTAAGTGTCAATTCTGGATAGTTAGAGGGTGCATACTGTTGGATTTTGTAGTCGGAGGGGATTAAGTGAAAATTCGGGTTAGTTGAGGGGGGTTTACTGTAATTTACTCAAATTTTAAACGAGTAGAACTCAAACCTTAATCAAATCATAAAATTCAAAGGAGCCAAGCCCGAGCCTGAGCCAAAGGTTGAAAATTTAATTCAAAGGAGCCAAGCCTAAGCCTGAGCCCAAGGTTGAAAATTTTCAGACGAGCCAAACTTGTCTTAACTTGAGTTCAATCATTCAAGTTTGAATTGAACTAAAGTTGAAATTGAAGCACTACGTGACGATGTCCTGCCAAACAAATTTTCCCATCGTTTTAGTACTAGACAAGTAGACACTAGACAGCATTGATCCCTACGGTCGAGCTTGTTGATATCTGGACCACTTCACAGAAGTCCCCAGTAATGACGATCCAGATTCATTTGAGGTTGGGGGGGCCCAGGCAGAAGTGAACTGTAAACAATTGCTTTAATTGGTTGCATGAAAAGTACGTGCGATCTTTAAATAGGGATCTGCGTAGGCATCGGATCACTCTGTCATCGTCATCCTCATGGGTAGCGTACACGTTTTCGCAATTTTAAACAGGGAAATTTCCCGCAGCGGGACTTATAAAAGCCCTTTGGAAATGGAAATTTCACTCCAAATTTTGCCCGAAACAGAAGATTGAGAAAGATTGTGTGAAATGACTCTTGCTTGAGAAAAGCACGCCATTGCCCCCCACCCACTCCATTACTGACTAGAACTTATTTCTCTCTCTGTGTATCTCTGTCTCGTTGCAGAGCAACTAAAGCAGCGCAATGTCATCAAGTTGGAACAGGGCTTTAATTTGTGGTTGGCCTTTAACGCAACTAGAGAGAGAGAGAGAGAGAGAGAGAGAGAGAGAGAGAGAGTCTTGGGCTCTGTTTGGATGGTTGTCAAAAAAAGATTGATGACCAACGAGGGAGTTTTTTTTTTTTTTGATCCGCAACGAGGGAGTTGGTTCAACTAGGGAAACTCTCAAGACCTAGTTGGACAGTGTCAAAATTCGAGTTCAAGTAGCTTGGCTAAATATACTCCTAAACACAATCTACACATTATGGAATTTACCTTAGGCCCCAATATGCGGTGAAGTCCTTTTACAAATGGTGGTTTAGTGTGGCAATACAATCCTGGCCGGTGATAGGGGTTCGATCTTTTCTTTTCTAAAAATTCTTGTGTCTTTGTGTCGAGGGAGTTTTTAGCCGTTGGATTGTGTGATTTTTTTAATATTTTAAATTCAACAATTGAAAAACTTCTCGACACAAAAAAATCCTGAGTTGGTGATGGGTACCTACTTCTATTTTCCGGTAGTACAAAAATGTGATTGGTGATGGACGGGTGAGTGGGTTTGGTTGATACGTGTTTGCTAAAATCCAAATACGCCTCGGTTGAAGAGTAGATTTTGGTCGTATCCCATTTGTTTCTTGGGGGTTTGGACAACTGGTTTACATGGCGAATACTCAGAACAGAAGCAGCAGCAGGAGTACTACTACGTACTACTTTCCTAGTCCTTCTTTACTTCGAATCCAATGTTCACGTGAAAACTACTGAAATTTTGAATTTGGCAAAAGACCCGATAACAAAAGGACTGATTTTGGTACTCCCCTTCTCTCTAACGCTACTTTCATTTGTGTTTCTATCAGGTGATTTGTTTTGTAAAAGAAGTGACGTTAGAGAAAACGGAGTGAAATTCCCTTAAAAAAAAAAGTGATTTGTTTTGTAAAAGAAGTGACGTTAGAGAAAACGGAGTGAAATTCCTTAAAAAAAAGAGAAGAGGAATCATGGTGGAAGCTTGAAGGAAAAATTATTTTGTGCTCCAGAGTCAATACTCCTCTTCTTAGATAACTATGTGGGTCCATATCTAAGTGTGTGAACCCCTCACACTTTTGTGAAATGAAGGAGCATTCTTGTAGCCCGATTGATTTCTATGTCAAGTCCTTGTCTTATGTATATTACATAATCAAAAGTGTCTTCAAAAATTTTTTTTTTGTCAATCGAGAGGAAAGATTGTTCAAATCATGTATGAAGTACAAAGCATAAATTTGAAACACTACATCAATGGTCAGTTAGCTAAATTTGGACTCTTTCTGGGCCCGTTTTGACATTTCAAACCGTTCACCATCTAGAACTTGCGATAAAATGAACCGCGTTGAAAATTAGGTTGAGCAGATACCGATTGATATGATTTCAGAATGCATATTATTCCTTTGGTAAAAGGATTAAATGGGAGTATTGTGATCTTGTTAACCCATAATTTCATAATGCAACCTGATTTTTTGGTGTAATTACTGTTCTCAACAAACTAAAGAATACATACGATTTCGATCATCAAAGTGGGCCTAAAATTGACTCACAAATTGCCCAATTGGATGGGCTAACCCATTTTTGGACCGGAGAGGGGCTGATTTCTTTCGATAATAGGTTACAATTTGCCACCTTTTACAGCATTAAAATTAATTAAACCTGGTCATTTTCCGCTTGACCAAAAAAAAAAGATAAAAAAAAATAAACCCGGTCACTCCTCATTTATCTTCTCGTTTAGGTTCTCAACTGGGCCTACGGAGTTAGGGAAAGTGGAAACCCTCAAGTTAGTCCATTCTTTGGTACTGGCCCATAGAATCAGGCCTAGCTACAAGTTTTGCATGGGTTATTTCACAGTCCGGAAAGTCGTTTGTTCCTGAGAGGCCAATTCCGCCGTCCACGTGTCGAGATCTCAATTAAAGTCAAAGCAAAATTTTATAAGAACTGAATCAAAAAGAGTTCATAGCATTTAAGAGGTTTCGAATCTAAGAATTTAAGAAGGAGCAATGAAACATAAGTCTCAGGTCCAGACCATTAGGTCTACTAGGGACGGCCCTACCCCAAATCAGAGCGGGTTTCCGTCAAATTTTCAAGTACTAGGGCTGTTCGGAGAAAAATTAGAGAAGCTTGATTGGGGTCGGGTAGAGTTTGGTGGCCGACGTAACCCCCCGCCATCCCAAGGCCAACCGTTTATCCCAGCATTAGTCATTACCCTGATAGTATTAAAATTGGAATAAACGAATCAATGGAGAGAGAGCTTGATTAATTGAAGGTGGGAGATTCTAATTTGCTATTACTAGTAGGTAGATTTGGATTAATTAAACATGCGTTAAGGAAGAGGGCACATGGCTAAACTGACCAAAAAGAAAAGGCAGATGTGTCAAACATTTTTTCCCGAAGAAGAAAAGAACGATCGATTACACTTAATTTATGCTCACAATGATTGAGAGATGGAGCTTGCTAGATGTAGAATGTCGGTAGTGTGTGTGTGTGTGTGTGAGAGAGAGAGAGAGAGAGAGAACATGGGAAAAGCTTTTCTTTTGACATGTAGTAGTAGTAGTAGTATATATATATAGTTTTATTATATTCTTTTACTTTAAAAAAAAACTCATGTACATCGATCCCATCTTCACTTTCTCAAATATTCTTTTTGTCATTATCATGTCTTCCCGAACCTTTCACACAAACATAAAGGTTGTTCTTTACGTATAACCTGGCAATTCCTTTTATTTATTTTTGTGCACATTCAGTAGACTTTTGAGGATCAATCTACTAATGGAGGCCCATAATACTTGAAAATTCGTGGGTAAGAGACATGTTTGATCAAGAGAGTATGTAACGTTTATGGGATAGATCTTGTTACGCAGTTTAGATACTTAGATCACATAACAAAACAAAGAAACAATGGGTTTTTTTTTTTTTTTTTTTTTTAAGGTTATGCTGGTTCCACGGACAATAAATTCGTATTCTAGAGTAGATTTCAATCACTCAAACCCCAACCCCAGCTGCACTTAAGCCACAAAAGCCAACAAGGACCAGGACGGTGTCCAGTAAAATCGGGCATATGGTCTCCTAAATTTGTGAGGGGTGATTGTATATCATCCACCTAAATTATTACCTAAAACCCCCTAGATAAGACTATTCAAAACCCATTGTGGCGTGTCCCGCTCTTTATTCTCCTCATCCCTTTGCTCAACTAAACAAGAGAAAATACCTAATTTGCTTTCGTCGCCAGTCTTTGCAAGGCAAACTGAAGGTCCCTCTTTCTAGTTCATCAAAATCTAAACACAATATATATGCCCCCCCCCCCCATGATGTGAGAATCAAACAATCTATTTCAGCCTGCAGTTTCAAGAATTGATTTTCAAAAGTGCAACTTAGGGGTCACCATCCTGTTTATATGCTGACATATTTCACTTATTTTATGTTGGCAATCCCGTTTCCAATGTCTTCATGTTTTTTCAGAATTCCTACAGAAATTTCTGAGTTTATTTTTTGTGTACATGAGAGAGAGACAGACAAAGGTTCAGTTCGTCAAGGCAGATTATAACAGAGTTCTGTGAACGGTGATTCTAGTTGAATTATCCTTAAATAATACCGGTGCAACCTCAACACCCTCGATAGGCGACAAATTTATTTTAAAAAGAATGTTTGAAACGCATGATGATTTGGTTGGCTTGTTAATTAGTTTGTTTCAATTAGAAAAAAAATAATTAGTCTGTTTCAATTCTGTGTATGATGTATTTCCAGTTCATGTATCAATGAAATTGTTCGCTAGATCATTGGCCATTAACATTGTATTTTCCCCAACACTAATCTCCTCGTATCCCTACATTTACATTTGGACGTCTCAACTCTCTCTCTCTCTCTCTCTCGACCTACACATGCATTGCATATTTGCATTTGCTCCATCTATTCGATTGGTTAAGAAGAAGAGGCATCTTCAAAATTGTTGGCTGCAAGTGATTCTCTCCAGAAATGGGTTTGGTTTTTTCATCTTGTGAGATTCCATTACTTTTTATATTCCTCGTCATTGAGACGCACACTTGGCAAATGTTTCCTTTTTTCTTTTTTTGAACTTCAGACCTGGCAAATGCTAATTATTACTATAATAATACTTATAAAAAAAAACTATATATATATATATATATGTTATTAATATTCTGTTTTGTGATTTATGGAAATGGTGTCTTGTCACTCTCCTAGCTTCCCATGCATCGCCAAAAGGACGATGCGAATTCTGTTATCATTTGTCCAAGAAAAGGAAAAAGGACATGGTTTTGAATACTGTTTTGGGAAAGGTTTGATTCCCACTAAGTTGAGATTGTTAGTGACAAGCATCTATATATGCCAAAACAGGCAATTTTGGAGACTTTTTCTCACTCCCATGCACGAGTAAGCAAGCATGTGAAACGATTTCGGAAGGTATACAGAGATTAATCAGAGGTGTGTACAAATTGGTTCGAAACATCCTGTGCTAATTACCAGTTAATAAGCCATGCATAGTGCACTTCCACAAAATAACTGAAAATTGATTAGTTTGAATGGACCGTCTCGTAAAAAGCAAATAATTAGAGCTCGTGAAAATCTATAAGAGTGATTGTAAGAGAAAAAAAAAATTGAAGTACGAAAAGATTCCCAATGAGAAGAAATTGATGAACGAGTAGTAAAAAACCAATTCTTTAAGTGGGAGAGCCTGTGCGTGTTTGGGAGGGAGAGATCGAGATCAGTTGTCATTAGCACTAGACCTCGGATTCGAGTAATTTTTCAAGGGAGATTAGGTGTTTTGAGGGCATCAGTCCTATCATGAGTGATGTTTGAGGCATCATATATGATCACTTGATGTCCCAACTTGAGACCTTATAAGTTGATGTAGGACAGTAGGATCAGGATACTGAGTTTCGAACCCAATACGAATAGCAAATAGCAATGCAGAGCTTTGGAACAACATACGCACGCATTCGAGAACTTTCTATTTTAGGTCCAATCAGTGCATTTTAAGTCGAGCACAAAAATGCACAAGATAACTAACATAGCTATTTGCCTCGATGATCTTTTGATGGAGTTTAGTACACATTCCAAAGCTTGTTGATAAGATATTTTTAATTTGTTGGCTATTTCATGTGGAAAAGTATGTGTATTGAAAATTGAGAGAAGCACCTTAAAAGATGAATTCCCATTTGCCCAAAGATATTGTTCTTAATTGGGAAAAAGGTTTGTTCTCCATTCTCATCAACCCAATCAGCCAAAGACGTGTGTGTGTATATATATATATATATATATATATATATATATATATATATATATAGGAGTATTTTATACATTAAAAAACATTCCATTTTAGTACTTTTTTTTATTTTGAAAAATGTCACTTCATTTAATCACCCGAAGGGAAAGATTTCATCAAAAGTACAAGGAGAGAACCAAAAATACCAAATCGAGACATGATCGAGTTACTGCTTTAAGCACACATGCTACAAACTCTAGGACACCCTGCCGAAGCAAACCTACACTATGTGCTGGTATGAGAGACCAGTCAGCGACTTAGAAGTAGAGGCTCCAAAGAACCCTAGTTCAGACCTCGAACAATAAGCGCAAGGATGAAATCGACAACCTACCAAAAGAACATAAAAAAACAGGAAAAAGAAAGGAAAAAAAAAAAAAAACTGAACAGCCACCAAAACAAATATATTGCGTGAATTAAATTCCAATATAGAACAACGCAATTTATAAGTTGTAGTCATTTCATTACTACTTTCGTACGGAAACACTCCATATATGGCTTACACATTTTAGATTCATACTGCCTCGTCGATCATTTCGATCAAATGAATTTTGATGAGAATTAACTTCTCATCAAAATCCGTACAGCGAAAATTCTGTGGCCTAACATATTCTTGATGACTAATGGGTGGAATCCATAAGGGGAGTATTTCTCAAGGGATCACGCAACAACCACCCAACGCTCTTAGTGCCTGCATTACTTTGGAATAACATAATTCTAGTTTGAAATTAACCTCGTCGATCAAACACGGCTTTTTTTACCATTAAAAGAACACTTATCAGATTTTGGAATGCAGAAGTGTTGACGAATCTCTTTAATCAAGCCAAAGTACCCCTCCACATCCCATTCCTTCTTTTCTGCACGTCTATAAAAGCTCAAGTAAACTAAACACTTCTGCAAAACATAAGTTAATCACCTGGCCGGCCTCTTTCTCTCTCTCACTCTCTCTTTTGATCTCGATCGTTTTTTGGTGGTCATGTCGAGGCTCATGGAACCGCTGACAGTGGGGAGAGTGGTGGGAGAGGTGGTGGACTATTTCAGCCCGAGTGTGAGAATGAGTGTAACGTACAACTCCAACAAGCAGGTTTCCAATGGCCATGAGTTCATGCCTTCTGACATTACTGCTAGGCCTCGTGTTGAGATTGGTGGTGAAGACATGAGGACTGCTTATACACTGGTATACCACTTAATTTGCATGTAGCATTCTCTCTCTCTCTCTCTCTCTCTCTCTCTCTCTCTCTCTCTCTTATACACTGGTATACCACTTAATTTGCATGTAGCATTCTCTCTCTCTCTCTCTCTCTCTCTCTCTCTCTCAGTTGAATATTTCGTTTGTTTGTATCTTTGAAGGTTATGACAGACCCAGATGTTCCAGGCCCCAGTGATCCATACCTGAGGGAACATCTCCACTGGTTTGTCACTTCCGCCATCTTCCGAACTCACAAACTATATGGATATATGCACGTATATATACTTCATAGTTTCTCATGCAGTATAATACATTTTGTAAGACAAATGAGATGGTAATAACCATACGTGTTAATTAGTACTACAACATTCGGAGCAATCAAATGACATTAATTGTGTATCATCCCGTCACATGTGTTATGTAAGGATAGGGCTCATCAAATGATGTGACCTGTTCCACATAACGTACAAATCGTATCAAGTAGGATTCAAACGTGGTACATAAATATAGTCACCGGCCTAAATTGCTTTTTTGTATTCACGAAAGTAATTAGGGAAGTAGTGGGGCCAACAGAACCTCTAAACCTTCGAGAATCTCAATTATTTCAATAATATGTGGCTAAATACTTTTCAGATTATATAGGGTCGCCATTTTTAAGTCTCTTGAAGTTAAATATTAGGTGCTAAGGCTAAAAGTTTTCATTTTCTAAATTTTACTAGTCTTGACACACATTCACTACCTCGAAACTAAAATTCAACGTCTATAGCCCTTCTAGTATATACTAAAACTCCAACCATTTCGGCATTTTCTAATTTCAGGATTGTGACAGATATTCCTGGTACCACTGATGTTTCCTTTGGTGAGTTCCCCATTCCTTATTTCCCAATCGCTACAATTTCGTAATTAAAATCATGTTTGGTTGAAAGTACTAATAATCCAATAAATTGAAATGGGTTTTTGATGCAGGAAGAGAAATTGTGAGCTATGAGATTCCAAAGCCAGTAATTGGTATCCACCGATACGTATTCATCTTGTTCAAGCAGCATAGAGGAAGGCAATCGGTGTGGGCACCGACTTCTCGAGACCATTTCAACACGAGAAGCTTCTCGGAAGACAATGGCCTGGGACTTCCAGTTGCTGCTGTTTATTTCAATGCACAGAGAGAAACTGCTGCAAGAAGGAGATGAGAGAGAGAGAGAGAGAGAGAGAGTTGGAATTCAACATCGTCCATGCATTGGGTGCCAAAGAATTGAACTATAGTAGTAATATTACTTTTACTTTTGCTCTGTTTTTCAGTTGGCTTTTATGTGTGTTGCTTTTCCATGGCTTTTGTGGATCTTATGGGTCCCACTTGAATTTGGTTTTTTTTTTTTTTTTTTAAGGTTTTTAGTAGACTGGGACCCTGTCTGTACTTGGGTACGCACGGTAGGGGTCGTTGTAATGGATCCTTTGCTTTCACATTTTGTGAGATTTTGCTCAAGTGGTCCCCCCAACCAAATAATCTCTCTGTCAGCCAAAAATAAGAGAAAAATGGGTTTGATTCAAAAAAAGAAAGAAGAGAAAAATGGGTTTAGTTGGTTTTGGTTTTTTGAATCTGGAGTCCTATAGTATTGGTGGAGATGTATTGCTTCGATGATTAAATAAAAGGGAGCCTTGTTGATAAGGACACATTACAGAATTCAATGTGCAATTGGTCCATCTAAACTTTTTATAGTGGTTCCAGTCCTTGTATGGACACGCGTTCCAAAAATACCCCCTTCTAAAACAAACACAAAGAGGACAAATCCCAAAACCATTCCGTCGAACCCCAAATGTCACTTCTCTCTCGTGATCGCCTACAACCTCCGACGATTGAAACCTCTGTGATTTTCTCCACGCCATCTCCAGCAACGACCTCTCGCAATCGACACCCGTAATTTTCCAGCGCCATTTCCGTGGGTGTAGCAAGCGTGGAGTAGAAATTTGCTGAAAAGTATGGTGATCGGCGGTGGTGGCCCTTAGCAATTGCCGAGTTAAGTTGATCCATTAGTTGACTGAATATTTTTTTTTGGCTGGCGCCGGCGGCGAGGGGATGCTAGGCGCCGGAGATGGGGACTCGCAAGGGCTCATGGTGGGGGCGGGTATGGGGTGTGGATCGGAGATGGGAATAATTCGCAACTACCGTCGCCAACGAAAGTGTGGCGGTGGGTTTTGGGATATAGAATATGACTAGAATCAGTGGTACTTTACAGCTTTCATTTGTTTTACTTGAATTCAATGTTCTTCCTTTATTTTTGTCACCAGATTATGGCATTTTGCTCGGGAAGAAAATGTGGTAGAGGTGGAACACAATTACCATTTACTAACGTACTTGACAGAGGTGAGTTTGAGTATAGAGATGGGGAAGAAGAGGGTCAGTGATGACTCGCTACATTTTTACAAAAATCTACTCACATAGAGATGGAGGAAGAGATGATTACTTGTTGGTAGTTGGAGAAATTCGTCAGTGGCTCTGTGCCCGCTCGGCACTGAATAATTTCTCCGGTAGTTGACTCTCTCTCCTCATTTTGAGTTTCCTTTCCAAAGTCTAGTTTGGTGTGTTCCAAAAAGATAATGGAAATAGTCATCTCCATAATCAATTATATGTGTACCTTTCTAATAAGAAAAATGCAAAAGGAAAAAAGGTAAGACAAAATAAACAAATAATATTAAATGCGGTACTTTGTCATCTTAATAACACAAATATATATACACACACACCGTTATATATGTGATACCCAAAGCACACTAATAATCTTATATGTGTTTATCAATCATCTATATCTTCTAAAAAAGTGCTAGATGACGTTAACTCTATCAATTTATTTTTTTATTTTTCTAAAATAAGGTAACAGATAAAGTTATTTGTGTAAATATTTTCTTTGCATAACAAATAACGTTAGCTATGCAAATCTATTTTTTTCTCTCTAAAATAAGGGAACAGATAATGTGATTTGTGTAAATATATTCTTTGGATCTTTCAAAAAAAGAACAAATAACGTTAGATGTGCAAATCTATTTTTTTACTCTTTAAAATAAGGTAACAGATAACGTTATTTGTATAAATATATTCTTTGTATCTTCCAAAAAAATAACAAATAACGTTAACTGTGCAAATCTATTTTTTTTCTCTTTAAAATAAGATAACAGATAACGTTATTTGTGTGAATATATTCTTTGAATCTTCCAAAAAAGAACAAATAACGTTAGTTGTGCAAATTTATTTTTTTTCTCTTTAAAATAAGGCAACAGATAACGTTATTTGTGTAAATATATTATTTGGATCTTCCAAAAAAAAAAACAAATAACGTTAGATGTGCAAATCTATTTTTTTTCTCTTTCAAATAAGACAACAGATAACGTTATTTGTATAAATATATTCTTTGGATCTTTCAAAAAAAGAACAAATAAAGTTAGCTGTGCTAATCTATTTGTTTTTCTCTTTAAAATAAGACAATAGATAACGTTATTTGTGTAAATATATTATTTGGATCTTTAAAAAAAAAAAGAAATAACGTTAGCTGTGCTAATCTATTTATTTTTAAATAAGGCAACAGATAACGTCATTTGTGTAAATATATTATTTGAATCTTTTAAAAAAAGAACAAATAATGTTAGCTGTGTAAATCTATTTTCTACCCCAAATTCACAAAACACATAAATTCTACCCATGTCTTGCATGCATTTATGAAAAGCTTTGAACATGACTATCCACTCGAAAGACCAAACATTAAAATATTACTCCCTCCGTCCCATAATATTTGTCCGGTCCGCAAAACGGAGACGTAAAATTAATACTATTTTTGTAAGAAAAGTTGAGAAAAAATTCAACAACTTACTAGATCTCGACGAGTTCTTTTAACTTGCGAAAAAAATTTGAATTTTTTCTTGAAAGAAATGCATGATTTTGTAGTCTCCGTTTTGCGGACCGGACAAATATTATGGGGCGGATGGAGTATTATGCAACAAATTAAGTTCGTCACAAGTCTGAGATTTTCTCATAAATTGCTGCTCATGTGCTTCAAGAAACATCACTGATCTCCGGCGAGCTCCTTCTCTCTCTTTCCATCGGTTACCTCTCTCTCTCAGCTCCATCTTGGTCTCCCTCTTTCAAGTCTAACAAAAAAAAAAAGAAAGGCAAAATGGAAAATGGAAACCAGCGTATGGCAGCCATGGCCGCTGGGTTCCATCGCCGCCACCACCTCATCTCACTTCACTTCACCTCTCCTCCCTTCCCTCTTATTCCTTCTCTCTCCTTCCCGACTCCTCTCCCCTTCTCCTTCTTCCCCGGCCGACCGTTGCCGCCGCCGTCGCGGCACAGCTATGTGCAACTGTTCCTGCCATGGGCTACTGCTCTCTCTCCTGTGTACTCGCAGGTGGGGTCTGGGCATGGTGCCGGCGGTGGTGTTGCGGCAACCTTTTCTGTCGGGGACGAGAGAGAGACGGCAAGCACAGGAGAGGGCCACAGGGCCATATAGAAAGATAAGAGGAAAAAACAACCGTCAATCATTCCCGGGGTATTTTTGTCCATTACTGGACCTTCGGCACTATTATTGTTAAATCAATGGACTCTACACCCTAGACAAACTTAGCGTGGGCTAGTTGGCACAATAGACTCGTATTAAGGAGTTTAGACCAATTTACCGTAAATAAAAAGTCATTGATTCTTAAACGTTTGTATTGACAGTTCATACTCAAAAGAACTACAAAACGTGACAAATTTCTCGACTCTAACTCATTTATTGTCTTAAATTCGCGCATCGTTTATAATCTTAGATCAATGTTTCATAACTTTAGGTCAAGGCATGCTATGCACTGGTTGGTGCGATGTCAATTATGGAGTAATTTTGGTAGTTAACATGGTGCAAAAAGATTGATGGACCACCCCCATAATTCATTTCAATCCCACCAGATTGATGAACCGAGGGGTGCAAGCGGACCCGGACCCACGTCTCCAATTATTCCATTAACTAAGCTATATTTTCAAGTGAATTTGTAAAAGTTGTATAGAATTGGCTCCAGCAAGTCTTTTGAATGAATTTTTTTTTTTATTAAAGTTTCTCTATATGTGTGAAAAAATCCCTTAAAAAATGAAGTTATCGACCACTTTTCGGTCGTGGTTCTAAAATTAAATGTGATTATGTATATGTACACAATCTCGTCTTCTTCTTAGAACTAGCAAGTAGCAATATTTATAGTACTAGTATTTGCTCATGCCTACGGCACTATGCACCTCGGTAGTGTCATAGGCACAGAAAATTTTGTAATATATTTTTATTTTTTTATGCTAACGCCAGAAGTCGAGCAATGAGTAAAAAGAACCAATGGCATTTTTGTAATATATTTATAAGAGTGTGGGTATTTTCTTAAGAGAGTTAGAGAGCACACATCAACTCTTAGATTAAATGAATCTCAACCCTTCCTTTAACTTGTGTTTGTATGGTCTCCACACCCTTGTGTTTTACATATTAGGTAAATTATAGACTATACTTTTGTTATAAGTGTAAAGATACATTTGATTCGGGTCCCCGTAGAGTACAAATCTTGCGTCCGCCAGTACGTGGATTCAATTTGGTAGAATGTGATCGATCTTTCCTAGGTATTTATCTTGCTAAGTGCTAACATCTAATAGCATCCGACTGTGTGGAAAGGACGAAGAATAGTACTGTGCCTAGATACTACAAAGAGGATAAACCATCCATGAAGCACTTGCATCTGGTAAATATCTGGCACATGAAATAACTATTTCCTAAAAATTGTCACGAAATAACTACAAACCTCGTCAAAGTGTCTGTCCCAGAAGCAGAGATCTCACTATCTATCAATTAGAATGCAAAACCTCCTGCTGGTAAAATTCTACCCAAATGCTTTTAGTGAAAAGAAAAAGCTTTCATAAACAAATTGAACTAGGGACCCTGTTCGTCCCAAAACATTTTTAATGGTCCAGATTCGTTAAAAGTATCCTACAAAACATTTTAATGGTTCAGATTCGTTAAAAGTATCCTACAGGTAAGATAAGTATATTACCTATATGACAATTTTTGAAATTTAGACCATTGATTATAGAGATAGACGGCTCGAATCGCGCACTACACCCTTGTAGTACACCTCAGTGCATTACAAGATCCAGGGGTCCGACTTGCATTGCATTCACCACAATTAGACATTAGCCTCAAACCACAAACCACAAACCAAAATCAAGACAAACAAAAAGAAGCTGCTCAAGAACTTAAAGTAGCAACACAACAACAAAAAAATTACAAAAAAACAAAGACAGGTCAATATAGACGTGTGTATAAAACCAATTGATAGTTTGCGTTCATCTCTTGGGTCAAGTGAGTCAATACCCGAACCACAGCCACCCTTTTGCAAGAGTTCAACAGGGCTCGTTCTTGACTCAAAACCCAGCAATAATTTAAACTTTTTTGTGTGTGAATTTTCCATCTCAACATCTCCTATGTATATTTGTCTTGGGTATTATTCCGACTTACCCAAGAAAAAACAAGTAAATCATGCTATACAGCGCAATTAAGAGCAGCTTTGATCCTCTGAATCGTGCGACCAATGAGATTGTTTACGGTATCGACAGACTCCATTGTCAGCTTGGCTGTAGGAGAGTTATCGACCAATATCTGGAACCCCACAGTCAGCAGGGAGCCACCACTACCGCCGCTGCCACTTTCTTGGACCACATTGCCGTTGCAGTTGCTAGACCCAGTAGAATCCGGAATTATGGCAAATCCTGACGGCAGGAAAGCCACGGTGGCAGAATCTCCGCCACTCATCACCACCTGCATTGCGGGGATGTCAACTGCTGTGTACACTATGAGTGAGCCTGATGCATCAGTCTGCATTTCTTGCAATATCAGCATTGTATTCTGATTCGTACTAGCAGCCTGAAATTTGTGTGAACGTAAGGTTATTGAGGTCCAATAGAAAGGAAAAGTAAATTCAATCCGTAACGAACAGCATAAAGCCCTGATGCCGTCTGCTGGTTTTTCAGAGTGTCCATCAAGAATGATCTTGGATGGTGCAGACTTAGTAGGGGGAACTGACTGATCTTGGGTTGGGTTGTAATTGTGGTTTTCGCAAGGCAGAGAGATGATCTTGCGGCCTATCTGCAGAGGAAGTGGGGGTTTGGCCTGTTTGGGGGGCCGAGAAGAGAAGAGCCGCATCGTAATCAAATGGTCCCCCGACTGGCCGCCCATCAGTCCGGCCTGTCATGCTTGCTAATATGGTCCACCCGGCACACCGTTAAAACCGTCACAAAATTAGAAAACAAGCAAAACCAAAAATGAGTTCGAGCCCCTGGGACTAACACTGGATGAGGCGAAGAGTAGTCCTCACCTACTGGCATTATGGATGCCACACACCCAGTAATATTGTGTTTGGGGAAGTCTAAAAACCCAAGCTTTTTCGGCTTAAACAACCAAGTTGTGCGGGCTAGTTTTGTTTTGTTTTGTTTTTTTTTTTTCCCCGTCTATTTAGCCTCTTGTTTGGGCTAAATATAACCTTTTTTGCTAGGCCGAAAAGGTTTGCTGAAGCCTTAAAAAGCTAGTTTTTTTGCAAGCTCAAACAGAATCGGACCTACGATCTCTTCACTTAGTGTTGCATCCAAACTACACACACAAGGGTTTCGCACTTATATGTATTTGTAAGCGAATCATGATCAAGTTAAGTAGATGACTACTTACAGAAGGACGAAGAAGAGAAACGCAGTTTGCACGATCTTGGCCCTTGGGGATGTGGACCATCTCTTGCATCGGCCCACCATGAGATAACTCATCCCACTCGCTCCTTAGCTGCTCGTTTCGCAAGAAATCAAACAGGCTTTGTGGTGATATAGGCATTGAAACAGATGTTGTGGCACTCAAGACAATCCCGGGCGGTTCACCAGGGTTACCTATGCTATTCCGGATCATCAACCTCAAATGTTCCCCTACGTTTCCAACCTGAACCAGCTGCCACGTGTGCATAGTACCACAAACCCCAGCAGAGAAGTTGCGAGTCATGCGTTGTGCCAATTTAACCATGCTGCTCCTTCCAACCTGAGTAATTCCTGTTGCACGGAGTTTTGTAACAATTTAATCACTTATTTAAGACACATGTACGCTTATTCCCAAAACATCCTGCCGCAGCCGCCCATCCCAGTGCCCTTTCAGCTATACAATCGTACCTAGAAACTTGGACATTTCAAGATCAGCATTATATAGCGTGGCTGAATGAGTATTAGGACATGACAAGAATTTTGGGAACATACGACTCGTGTGTCCTTTTCATTGTAAAAGTAAAGGACAATTCCAGAGAAGGTGGACCTGAGTGATCTTCAGTAGAGATGGAAGAGGACACGAGGACCGCCAAGCATTCGCTTTGCCTTTGTAGGGTGGAAAGCCACCTATGTGCCCCAAAGCCCATACCAGAACTGATAAATGGGTGGTAGAGATGATGGACCATACTCTCATCGAATTCTGAATGTTCAACCCAAGTAACCTGCGATATACCTTCTACAATTACTGCCTGTTCTGGATTTTCTTAGTACTACATAAAAATCTTCACATGCTGTCAAGCATACATCCATGATCCACTATTTCAGTATGAGTCCATTTAATGAAGCCTATAATTAGTTCAATCTGTCTGATCACTATACAAGCAAGGAAAGAATCACTTCCGTATGTGCCGAACATCCCCTAGCCTCATTCCTGACGGAAACACTACGCCATTTTTTGGAATATATGCAACGGTCAGTTGATCACTACCATGTGCACACATGGGTGCAAGTCCCCGCGCACGTGTCTATAGAGAGATTCTAAATAAACCGCATACCAAAAATGTCATTTCCATGAAAACAAGCTTATAGTTCATCAAGAATACCCAAGAAAGGATCTTGGAAATACAAACTGTGAAATAAAATATCAAGGGGGTGATGCTACAGCTAGAAAAGACGGGCAAAGGGCTTAAAATTTATTTATTCTTATTGAACAACTTTTTTTTTACTTGGTTCTAAAACAGCTTGAATTCAGAAAACTCAACAACAGTCTTTTAGTCGAGAAAGTGCAACGTAAGACTGTTTTGGGGTAATACACCTTCATGGGCAAGGAACATCGAGAGAGAGAGAGAGAGAGAGAGAGAGAGAGAGAGAGAGAGAGAGCAGAATACAAGCGTCATAAGAATTCTCTTATCAGCACAGGAAAAACACAAGGCTTCCACCTTCATATAAGTCTCAATATCTAGTTCAATAATGCTGAAATATTGATATCCTCATTTAGCTCGTCTCTGAATCAGCAGTAGAACATTTAAGTAGAAACTACACAGCCCTAGCTTCAAATTTGGAGCCTGTACAATTTTCTTCTATATAAACATCTGTAGCAGTAAAATAATCATAGAAGGTTCAGATTCTCAGGAATGGTCCCATTATAAATAATCAAGAGCGACCCCATTGTAGATATTGAAGTTTACCTCTAAGTAACACAGACATAACAGGTTCTAAGTAGCACAACTCAAAGGATAGCTTTGAACCCAATGTCCACAACAATATTTTGATGCATTCCTTTTTAAGGTCAAATGGGAAATTTAAGCATCATGGATTTTTGTGGAAAGGATAAGAAGACAGGGAAAAGTGAAGAAGCTAAGTTTATTGCTTTTGTTTCTCTATCATCTTCCTTTCCCTTGGTAAATGCCTCTGTTAAAAGTGTCTTTATTTGCTTCATAACTCAGTTTATGTTAAGAATGACATAAAGACATGTGGAGTGTAGATGCTAGTTAAGCCTTCTACCTTCACATTCTTTTCTCTCTTCCTCCGTTCTTCTTTCTTGCCTACAAAGCCTAACTTCGTATTATACCGCTCAACTGCCTCCACAAATCCACGATCTATAAACACCCTAGAGGACAAATGGGTTGCATAATAAGCTGTAGTACTGATTACCTTGGAAGAACCATTTGGCAAGTCTTGTACAATGCAACCAGAAGGAAGCCTCCTGCAATTCACAAATGGGTGTGCATCCGAAAGTTCAAGGATGCCTTCAACGGACACATCAACTATGGCCCACACCCCCTCTGTGAGCTGCTTGCAGAAACGGAGAAACTTTATAGGTCGAACGGGAACCAACGGTGAGAGAGCTTGGAACTCCGCATACATCTACAGAGTGATAGTTTAAGTCGAGGCTTTGTAGCTAAGAAAAAACCAGAAAAGAATAGTATTTGAAACCAAAGAAGAACAATACAGTACCAGTTGCACAGCACAATCTCTGGAACCGGGCATTCCACTGAAAATCACATCTACAGATGCTCTACCAACCATGCACGGAAACATTTCTGTCCATTGATTCTACAAAAAAGGGTAAGGAGCATCTCAATTCTGAATTCATGTGAATAGAAGCTTATCCACTAATATGGAAAATTGATTCAAATGCCATTTATAAGTGCCATTATATAGAAAATATGGCAACCAGAATGAAAAGCGGTAATTCTAAGACAGTTAATTTACAAAAAAAAATCAACTCTCACCACATCATAAAGGTAAAGTATGACAATGATTAGAGCGTTTAACAAATTACTAACAAAAAATTATCAAGAACCATAGTATAATGATTGAATAGCGTACCACATCCATCAATGTCTCCACAAGAGCCAAGCTATTAATGACCACTGAACCAGTTGCCCGTGTAGCCTCGGTTACAAAATCGCGGGGTTTCATCCCAGTACAAGGAGGACATATCCTCATGTACTCCTCTTGGTTTAAAACTTCCCTTCCTCCATCTAAGCTTCGCACCCATAACGGATTATCAATCTGGGCCAACTTAATTAACTCATCCATTGCATGCAATCCAAGCTCTAGAAACACCGGTTTCTCCAAATGTATGTCAACTCCGCCCATGCCAACTGTTGTTGTTGAAGGCATGGATACCATAGGCAACGCATTCAAGAAGCCATCGCTAGAATCAACTCCCATGGAAAATGTGGTGTCAACTGAACTTAAATCGCTGAAGCCATGTCGTCCTACCACAAGTTCCAAGCTAGAATTTGACACTGGAGAGGGGATGGGAGCGGCTATCGATGATATTGGCCTCCCTAAGAATTTATATGCCACTGCGTTGACCCGAGTTAGTTCATCCTTTAATCGAGCATTCTCGACCCTAAAATGGTGTTCCTCAATAGAAATGTCGCCCAGAATGGCTGGACCACCGCAGTTGTTGCAAATTGGATTCCTAATAGCCTCCTTCATTTTAATATTCTCAATTACGAGTTGCTCCATTTGTTGTTTAAGGATACTGTTTTGATAGCGTTCCACTTGGGTCTGATCCAACCATAATTTCAGTTCCAGTTAAAAAAGGAGTCAATGTTGGCATCGAAAATAAAGCAAATCAAGAACGAAAAGAAAACGACGTCAACAAATTACCTTCAACTGGGTTCGCCGATTCTGAAACCAAAACTTAACTTGCTTGCTATCCAAGGATAGCTTCTTACCAAGTTCAAACCTTTGGTTCTCATTAGGATGGTAACCACCATTGTTAAAATAACTGTAAAAGAGAGGCATAGAAGACAATATTCATTAGCAGATATCTCAATATTAGTGACTCGTGAAGTCAAGACAAAGAAAACATTTCAAGCAAATTTTACTCTTCAAGCTCTTTAATTTGATAGGGAGTATGCCGATGGTATTTCTTCTTCCTTTTCTGTTTACCGCTTCTACCGTCCTCATCATCACTTGAGGCGCCTTCAAATTGATCACTCCCACACCCCCCCTTGTATCCACTTTCCTTGATCATTCCCATAAGTCCAGGGTCTAAATCTTCCCCCATCAGAGACGTCTTGCCTCTAACATCCATATTCGGGTTCTGCATATCAATCCAGAAAATAACAACCAAAAACTAGCTAAATGAAACAAGAAACAATGTCTGTTACCCAAAATTCAATGCCATTGAATATGTATCTGCTGACAAAATGTGGTGGCGGAGTATCCGACCCCAAATTGAATATGAAGCAAGGCCTAGTTTGGTTCAGTTTGATGCTTGAAATAAACTGCCAAAAAGCATCTTGAATACAAAAGCCAGAATATAGATACAACCTTAGTGCTGCATAGTAATCAAATTGAATCTAGTCTATGCACTTAACCTTGTGCTGAGGGTCAGTGACATGGGGGCAGCCCCATTGCAGCAGTGGACATGGTGCCCTCACTACCATTGCCACCAGTATGCCAATGACCCCCCAAGAATCATAAGTAGTGGGAAAATTAAGCCCTTCCTCTCCTCTCTCTAAAGCGATCACAAACACTCAGAAATATGTATCCTTATATTTTGTTTATCGATGGCCGCTATGACATCACCGTCACTTCAAATACATTATAAAAGATTGTCACAGCAGCCTTCGATAATTCACAGATCAGTACGTAACCAGAACCCACAAACTTTAATAACCACCAAACATGGTTTAGTGCAGCACAGTATAACCAAGACCCTTATTGCTGCTAAACCCCACATCTCTCTCTCTCTCTCTCTCTCTCTCTCTCTCTCTCTCTCTCTCTCTCTCTCAAGAACATTGTAAAAAAAACTAGATTTTCTCTGATAGAGGAGAAAAAGGTGCGGAAAAGAAAACCATTGAAAAAAGGTAAAGCGAAACCCTGCAGATGATATCATGATATCACATATGCATCGTAAGTACAGACAAGTTGTGAACTTTTCCATCTGGTACGGACAAAAGATAAAGCCTTTGTTCACTTACCATTTTTGAGAGGATTTGTCCGGTCGGTTGGTTTGTTTGCTTTCCACACAATTGATCAGAGTCTCATTTTACACTCGCAAGAAAGTAATTTTGATTCTCCTAGTCTTGTCATGAATCCCTGTATTTGATCGGACAAGGAGTAAATTAGACGAGATGCGCGCAGCTGGCCAAGACACCCCTGACCGTCAAAAACAAAAAACTAGCAAGGCAAGGGTGGGGCAGAGGATATACATGCAAATTCTTTGTTCTTTTAAAGGAGACTACGGAATATAATTTGTAGGCACTGAAAAAATTGGTGCTTTGCAGGTTTTAGAGCTGACTTACAATATTGACTCCAATGGCGCAGGTTAATCAATGGGGTCTCGCTGTAGATTATCCGAATAACCCTTTTCGAGTCCCGGTTAGTTGAAGTAATCGAAGCCCTGAAAATTAATAACCGGGCTTCAATGGCTTGCATGCGCGATTTGCAACCTCTTCTCCGTTCAGAAGAGTATATATAGTTTGTGTGTGTGCTAGAGAGAGAGAGAGAGAGAGAGAGAACGACAAGAGGATAGGTCTGTTTTGGACAAAAGGAGGAGGGTTTAGGGAGTAATTATTCAGCGCTCCCAGAGTACCACGTGCCCATGCCTACGTGGTACTCTCAACCATTTGCATGACAACAAACCATTATGTGGCGACAAATTATGTGAGAACACATTATCATTCATTTTTATCGGCATTGATAACAAAGGGTGACTCACATTATGTGGTAATGATTTTTATTTGCGGGCAGCACCACATGACAATGTCACATGATACTTTGAGAATACCCAATAATTGATCGGGTTTAGGGGACCACTCACGCACACTACCATAAGTCATAACTGTGAAATTATGATCAAGATATACCCCATGCTGATTATCGGACTCGTGCGCTCTCTTGGGTGTTATTACTTAACAAAAGCATGAGCATGAAAACATATTTTAAAAGTACGTTAAGATAGTATAATCTATGGCGAGAATTGAAAATTTAAAACGAAAGGTTCTATGGATAATTATGTGACTAGATTATCATCTGTGAAGGTGGTGATTAACATTAATCTTAAATAGTATAATTCAACAATAAATTGGCTCATAAGATGCCACATGAATACAGAATTGCAAGTTGAGAATAAACTACCATGAAAATCCTGAAAGAGGTGCTGACCATATGGAAAAGATTCTCAGTAGTAGCCTGGCAGGGATTGGGCGTGTCAGAGACAAGAGAGCCCTACCCTTAAAGACAGTACCCTAAATTTAACTAACGACTTACGCTCTGTTCTGATAACTAATAAGTACTATTTTTTTGAATTAAATGTGATATATTGTGAGAAAATGATATGTCTCGTAAAACAGAAAATAACTACTTAGCGAAACGGAACCTTAATTTATAGAGATGGGAGACATGGTATTACCTTTCTTTTATTACCTTTCATACAGCCTTCATGCAAATGCTGGCCACCTCTGTGGTACTCCAATTTTATGGGTTGTTCCAGTGTGAGAATATAAAGAGAAGATGATAGAGGACAAGCTAGAAATATTGTAGTATAAGAATGTCTTAGGCCATGCTAGTTTATTGCTAAATAGGATTCCGTACTCAATTAATTAAGGGATCACCACATACATTTTGTCTTAGGCCATGCTAGTTTATTGCTAAATAGGATCCCTTACTCAATTAATTAAGGGATCACCACATACATTTTGTTTTCCAAAATTGAAGACAATTCACAAAAACTACGTTCTTTGAATTTACTCAAAAATATTTCATTAGATGGCATGGGAGAAGTCAATTAATGAAACCTAATAACTTGATGATTCGGTCCCCATTATTATTCAACAGATTGTCATGGATGGCAATCATTCACACATCTAATGGGATATTGCTAGAGATTACAAGTAATGTCGTCTATTAATGCTCGTAATCTTTCTCTTTAACAACAAAAACACGTCTTAAACCTATAGGTGACCAAGTAACCAATGTATAAATCTCAAATTTCCATATGCCCAGACATAACAACCCTTATTTTTTATTTTTATTTTTTGATAATCATAACAAACTCTATAAAAGTCTCTCTTGGTTAAGCTCTATGTTTTGTCACTCGACATCTCATGAAAAAAAATGTTCTTTCTCATTCTCATTTTTTAATGATTGATTTCTCATTCATCGGATTTCAAAAATATGAAACAAAAAATGCATTTTCTCAACTACCATAAAATAGGATATATTTTGAATCATTATAATTTGACACATTTTTCATTGGCCACATCGAATTACACTTGGCCGCATCTAATTGCACTTGGCCTTTACGAATTACACTTGGCCGCTACGAATTACTCTTGGCCGCTTCGAAATATTCTTGGTCGCATCGAATTGCTCTTGGCCGCATCGAATTGCACTTGACCGCAACGAATTACCAAATCGAAATTTTTAAAAACTTAAGGGAAGAAAACTGGCCTTTCAAGAAGGTTAGGGAAAATTCTGTAATAACTACGCAGTAGACCTTAACATTACTCTTGCGACCATATACTCATTTCCCGATCCTAGGGTTTCTTTCAATCAGGAGAGCACCAGCTGCCGCCATGGTTCTCAAGTACGGTTCTCGCCTTTCTTTTTTCACTCCGATTTCATTCCATGAATCATGATCTTGAAATTTCTGTTTGGTTTCCGAGAAATCGGAGAACGAAAGCTGAAATTTGCAATCTTTTCATTTTCGTGATTTTGCATCTGAAAGTTGCATCTCTATTATTCGTCCCCCACTTTTACCTAGCAAGCGAACAGATTTATGGAATTTAGTTTCTCAAGGCTGTGTTTGGTTTATGGATTCACGCGGGTTTGTTGTTAATAGAAATGAGAATGGTAGGGAGGATAACCAAAAGAATTCAGGTTCCCTTTTCACTTCCTTAGTCCTTAACAGTGGGGTAACTGCGTAGTGATTTGGCTGACACTGCTTGTTTTGTGAATATAGCGTATTGGACAATTACTGTAAGTGGACTAATATTGCTACTTAAGTGAAATTTTGATTATGGGTCTTATAGATGTGAAAAGTTGATTAATTACCTATTTAGTGTAGGCTGTGAATGTCATACGTTGTGTTGTGTTCACAAGCTGCGAATCCTTCTGCTTTCTGTGGGGCTAAACAATGATTTATCACTTAGCATGGTAGCAATGATGTGGAGACTAAATTTGTGAATTTGGTTTGCTAAGATGGACTTTGTGGTATTACAAGCTGGTGCAAAAGGCTCCAGCCTCTATCTCATACCCGTTGCCATCCTTAAGCTAGCCTTCGCATCTTTTGCACTATATGTGGTTTTAGGTATTTTTTTTTATGGGAAAGTGAAGGGTAGATGGGGAAAGGTTTTTGTAGATGGATGGTTTGGAGGGAAAAGAGTACCGTAATGTGATTAGTTTTCTACTTTCTTCCCCTCCAAAAAGAAGAGAACAAAGTGGAACTAGAGGTCTTGCTATAAGATCATTTCTTGATACTGGTGTACCACTTGTTTGTCATCTAAGAAGTTTCTGCACCTCCCTTCCCTATATTATTCTTGTCTAACAAAACAAGTGAAAAGACTGCACACCCTCCCATCCTCTTGGTTAGTTGTTGCCTACTCAACAAGAGGGGGGAAACCTCCCTTTCCTTCCTTCATAACAAACCATTCCCTACACTTCCTCTCCAATTTTCCTAATGTTGAATTAGTGGTTTGCTCGTTGAAGTTTGATGTTATTTTCTCATCAATGTTGTTTTACTGTGGACTTTGTCTGTCGATATGCCATGGTAAGCCTGCCACAATAACATATCTTCATGGTTTTACCATAATCCATAATATTTTCTGATATATAGTGCATGGCTCCCATTCTCTGAAACACCAATGCTAACTTGCAATACTTTCTTCATTTGTCTCGACGTTTTGTAATTCATCTGCTTAGTTGGCTAAATCATGGCATGTTCCTGTCAGTTTCTTAGGTTCTAATATGCATTGTTCGTTCCCAGAAACTCTTGTAGTTGCGACTTACTAAATTTGGTCATTTCAGGACTGAACTTTGCCGCTTCAGTGGAGCCAAGATATACCCTGGCAGGGGTATCAGATTTGTTCGTTCAGACTCTCAGGTGAGACCAATGGTTCTGTCAACTCAGTCATTGGGCACCATAACATGCAGTCCCGTTTTCTTGTGATCTCTCCCTTTTGAGGGTTATTTCATACTTCTAGTTCTACGTCGTAAATGTTAAACTTTTGGTGGTTCAATGAAGGTCTTCCTCTTTGCCAATTCAAAATGCAAGAGGTACTTCCACAACCGGCTGAAACCCTCGAAGCTTACCTGGACAGCCATGTACAGGAAGCAACATAAGAAGGTAATTAAACTTCGTAAAATGTTTTTTTCCTTTGCATTGAGAGTTGGTTTTTTATTTTTATTTTTTAACAGCTGCATTGAGAGTTAGTTCCTTTCATGTATAAGTATAAACTTATATGTATAAACTTGTGAATAATTGGGGCTCTTTTGCACTTTTGTCATTCACAGGACATTGCTCAAGAGGCTGTGAAGAAGAGGCGTCGCACTACCAAGAAACCTTACTCAAGGTCTATTGTAGGTGCTACTTTAGAGGTTATACAGAAGAAAAGAACTGAAAAGCCCGAAGTTCGCGATGCTGCCAGGGAGGCTGCTCTCCGGTATGGTCTCTCTCCTTTGTAAAAATTGCAGTTTTGTTTTACAATTTTTTGTGGTGATCATTGACTGTATTGTATTATTCTCTGTATCTTCAGCGAAATTAAGGAGAGGATCAAGAAAACCAAGGATGAAAAGAAGGCCAAGAAAGCCGAGGTGACGGCCAAGACCCAGAAGGCCCAAGGCAAAGGTAACATGTCTAAGGGTGCTGCACCGAAGGGCCCCAAGCTTGGAGGTGGTGGGGGAAAGCGTTGAAAAGCTCCTTGTCTCCTGCTTTTCTATTCGGTAAAAAAGGTTTATTAAAAGAAGTTTGAGAATTTTGTCTGTGCTTGTTTTTATTCTATCTTGCATGCATGAAAGTTTGTTATGTACGGCTTTTATCCGGGATTCGTAGTTCATGGTTTATTTGGTACTGGCAAATATGATCTAGATTATCTTAATTTGGGTGTTATTGGGGATTTTGATTGTGTGTTGCAGTTTTTTTTTTTCAGGAAGCGGAAACACGTTGCATTTGTAATAAAAGACAGGGAATTTTTTTTTTATATCCCTTCGACTTTGACCAAAAATTCATTTTGGGTCTTTATCTTTCAATTTTGGTATAAAAATATTTCGATTTTTCAATTTTTTTCAATGTCATCCTTTAGAAGGAATTCATTTTCTTTGAGTTCTGTTATAGGGACCAACGGCTGCGCAGCGCCGTCTCCGGCCACCAGACAACCGATCCGAGCTGTTCAAAAATTCTATAAAAAAAATGAGGCTAACGCGTGAATCAACGGCATTCGATGTGTGTAAGGTGTTTGATCCAAATATCATATTTTTTGTGTATATATGTATATATTCTTAAAGAATGATATTGAAAAAAATTAGAAAGTCAAAGTATTTTTATGCCAAAATTGAAAGGTGAAGATCAAAATGAATTTTTGATCAAAGTCGAAGAGATATAAGACAAATTTTCTCTAAAAGACAGTACAAACTCTGCTATCGTTCAAATTTCAACCTTTTCGTGTGTTTGGATGGTTTATTGCACTGGTTCCACCGTCGTAATTTTTTTTTGTTTTCTATTCAAGTTTCGCTCCGCGCCTCTATATCAATCTTCACTCTCGTAGATTTTAATAATTTTCGTATCAATCTTCGTATTCTAATAATTTTCGTATCAATCCTTGCATTCGCAAATTTTACTAATAATTTGAGATATTTTTGGACGTCGCTTTTACGGAATTATAAGCAACCCAAGTGGGAGGAAGTGGAGGGTAGTAACTGCTGATACAACTACTCCACCTGTCCTTTTCAGATAACCCGTATCCACTACTTTGCACGTGTAGTGCAGGTGCCACGCAATCAAAACCTGGTTTTTCGTTTTACTTAAATTAATTTTTTCTAATAATTTATAAAATTTTTGAATCAGTTTACGTGCACCGCATAACTAGTCAATGAATATTATCCACTGGTGAGCTGTGAAGCTCCCCTTGTGATCTGTGTGGTTAAGTTTGTTCGAGATTGTTCATTTTTAACAAAAAATTTAATCAACAACTGTGAAGGGCGGAACGCCCTACATGATTTTTCATTTCGAGTTAATTTTTTAAATGTGGTTAAGGACAAAGCGCTCTACAGAATTTCTCATTCCGAGTTGATTCTTCAAATGTGGTTTAACCAATTTACACTATCTAACTCCATCCCATCAATTATTCCTTCTTCCCATCAATTGTACTAAATTCTGGGCATCTAATCATGGGCAACAATCATTTAATTACTTTTGTTAAGCCAATTGCCACTCCATATAGGTTAGTAGTCCTATTCCAAAGAAAATGATGGCATTAATTATTCAATCACGCAATAGAGCATCTCATAGGTAAAGACTTCCACTTCATATATTGCTTAATGCTTTATTTAATGGGGAATAAAGTAAACTAGGAGTAGTTTACAGAGTGAAAATCACTTCCTCAGTTATTCCGATGGGCAAGTAGGTGGTGAACAAAATCTTCAGTTATTCCATCAAGCAGTTGAGGGCACGCCCTCCCGTAAGTTTGAATAATTTTACTGTTTTGCCTTGAGGTTAATTCATGTTATAGTAAAATCGGATGTAAAATTTGGGATTTGATTAGGACAACGTTGGATTTTGATGGATGCTTTATTTGAAGACAAACGGCAAGTCGTCACATACTTTGAGGGTAATAAAATGGGATTCGAATTGTCTCTGGTTGTATTTTAAATTGGTTCAGAAAGTCTAAATCTCGACCGGTGAGAGGCTACTAACTATTGATCACATTGCTTTCATCAGTAAAACGACTTTTAATCTTTCAAAATTGCGACGACTAAATAGACAAATGGCACATCATCATCAACAACTATAAACAAGCATCCCAGAAGTACTTACAGAAGATTCATCGACGTTTTTTGAACCGTCCGATGCAGTCGAATCCACACGGGGAGGATCGAGCTCCACGTATTGCTACAATCACCAAAAAAAAAAAAAAAATACACGACACAACATGTTGCGTGGGTCTCGCACACACGTCGGTGTATGCATTTGTAGTTACTACTATAGAATCTTAGTGGTAAAAAAAAAAAAAAAAATCATTCCAATCCCAGATTGTCGGTTTACAACAACCGCCCAAAAGCCAATTTCCTCGAACTAAGAAGTAAACACGGTTAAGTAGCCAGGAACAAGGATAGTGAAACAAGGTTTGGCTTTTGTTTCCTAACGTTTCTCGCATATTCTTACCCGAAATCCTCACGCGTTTCGCGTCCCTTCTCTGCTCTTTCACAACCGCAACAACTCCTCTGTTTCTCCCTCTAAAAAACACACACTTTCAGTTACCCTCTCCATTATAGTTCTCTCTCACCAAAACCAATTCCATCCGCCCTTTTAAACCATTCATAATACAATCCTTTTTTTCTAGAGAGAGAGAGAGAGAGAGAGAGAGAGAGAGAGAGAGGAATCATGGCGAGGGAAGATTTGGAGAGCAGGGGAGAGAAGAAGAGAGAGAATTCGTCGTATGTGGTTGAGGACAGGGACACCCAATGGACTTCCTGGTTGATCCCCATGTTTGTCGTGGCGAACATCGCCGTTTTCGTGGTAGTGATGTACGTCAATAACTGTCCGAAACACATCGACGGAAAGTGCGTGGCGAGTTTCCTTGGGCGGTTTTCTTTTGAACCCTGGAAGGAAAATCCCTTGCTCGGCCCTTCATATTCAACGTAATGATCTTCAATACCCATATCTCAATTTTCGATTTTTGTCAGGTTTCTTCAACTTGTAATGATCTTTTTCTTCAGTACCCATATGTCAATTTTCAAGTTTTGTCAGGTTTCTTCAACGTAATTGTCTTTTTTTTTTTTTTTTTTCCATACCCATATCTTAGTTTTGGAGTTTGTCTGGTTTCTTCAACTTAATTATCTTTTCCTCAATACCCATATCTCAATTTTCGAGTTCTGTTTTGGTAAATCGTGAATTGGTGGTGCTGGGGTGTGAAAATTGGGCACTTCGGTGCCATTATCACGTGGGCCTCTTTCGTTAAATATTTACTCCACCGTCCTTGCTTGTCACTAAAAAGGTCGTGTATTTTTAGATAAAGAATCACAATATTTTCTTGCGTATTTTTTTAAAACTTCTTTACACCACCAAATTAAAGTACTTTAATTTTGTGGGAAAGTTTTCCAAAGTTATGATCAAAAGTATTTTACTTTTTTACTCAAAAAATGCACAACTTTTCGCAAGGAGCCAGCAATTGGGGATGGGATTTTGAGTTTGGTGTATGAAAATCGGGTTCTTGGTGTGTGCTGCCATTGAGGTTTCTTTTGTCTCTTAGATTTTATAAAGTAATAAGAGTTTGGTTTACTTTGATAATCTCAACAAAACCTGGAATGTACCTAATACCCTAAGGCCGATGTAGTATCAATCTGCTCAACGTTTTTCTCACTGGGATTACTCAGAGGTTGCATATAACATACTTATATTTCCTTTTTTTGCTACTCTGAGCATATATGATAATAGTGTGTGCTGCTGAAGTTACTTCACTGATGATGTAGTAATTTCTACGAGCTTCGAATTTTAAATATCATTACGTGGTTGTGTCTTCCTGCTTTCTCCGTGTAATTTCTTGTTGAACTTCTTATGTTGTTTTCCTCAATACTTTCTTTTACGTACATTTCATCTCTTAGGTTTGTGTATTCTGAGGATGACTCGATCTTATGATTTAAAACATGGAATACTTATGACCTGGGTAAGGGGTATTAAGTCTGTTATAGTAAGCTACTTTTTTCCACGGGCAAAATGGAGAATTCAAGATAATTTTACATACTTATAACCAATTTGTTTGTAAAACTACCAAGGTTAGAAAGATGGTTGTACTCACATTTGGCTTTTCTTAATTTTGGAAGATTGGAGAAGATGGGGGCTCTCGAGTGGGAAAAAGTGGTGCGCAAGCATCAATCATGGAGGCTTATCTCTTGTATCTGGTTACATGCTGGTATTATTCATCTGGTTGTAAACATGTTGAGCCTGGTCTTCATCGGCATTCGCCTCGAACAACAGTTTGGTTTTGGTATGTTGATCTCTTTCTTGCTATTGTATTTATCCTGGAAAAATGAGCTTATGTATTGTTTAATGTCTGTATCCTATTATTGAAGATCAATTTATCTTGTTTTTCCTGCTGTCCCCTTCTTTGATTTCTTGAGGCTGTGTTAGACAGTTCAGAATTTATTTTCACTGAAATGAATGTTCCTTATCCTCTCACTTAGTCGCTTGGTTTACACCAATTTTGTTCAGCATTCATTTATTTTTCATCTTGAATGATATCTGATTGCCGTCTCTCCTTTGCAGTCCGTATTGGAATCATCTACCTGTTATCAGGCTTCGGTGGGAGCGTACTTTCTACTCTATTTATCCAAAATAGCATTTCTGTTGGTGCTTCCGGTGCTCTTTTTGGGCTTCTTGGTGCAATGCTTTCAGAGCTTATTACCAACTGGTCTATTTATTCCAACAAGGTAAGCTTACTATCTGGTGCAGATTTTGTGTGCTGCTTATAATTCAGTTCCTTTTGTGTGCTGCTTTCGGCATTGCTTTACAATTATGTCGTGTTTTAAGATGATATTTGGCTTGCTTGGTGTGTTCAGCATTTTAACTTTTCTTTCTTGCCCCTCTTTCAGGCTGCAGCGCTCATAACACTAGTTGTAATCGTAGTTCTCAACCTAGGCCTTGGAATTCTGCCAGGTGTTGATAATTTTGCCCATATTGGAGGATTCTTGACGGGTTTCCTCCTTGGCTTTGTTTTGCTGCCTCGCCCTCAGTATGGGTGGATGGAGCGTCGGAACCTTCCAGCTGATGTTCGCGTCAGATCCAAATACAAGCCTTACCAGTATGTGTTGTGGTTGGTTTCTCTGGCTCTTCTTGTTGCTGGGTAAGTCTCCTTGTTCAAAGATGAATCTTATCCATATGGTGTTCATATTACATGTTCGAGATATACGTTCTTTCAATGCGAGCCGTGGAATTAAGGTTTTTGTATGTCAGAGATAGGAAAACCTGAAATATACGTCTAGATTAGATTGAGCATTACAACTTATTACATGTAAATGTTTGCTTTTGGGTAAGTTAAAATTTTATAGCACCTAACTCACATGAAGAAGTACATCATGTCAACTTAGGGCCAACCAAGCCAACAAGAAATACAAAACCAGACATTACTGACAACCTATCCTTCTGAAGGAAGATACAACAAAACAAAGCAACCAAACCACCTCAACACAAGGCAGAAAACAAGAAGACATTTAGCCCCTGAAAGCAACCTCCACTCACCTAATACACCTACAAACACACACTACTGCCTAACAAAAACCTGAAAGGCAACTCAACAAACAAGGAGGAGAAAAATTATTAGGGGCAAAATGTTGCATATAACTATTTTGTGTATTTGACCTAAACACTAACTCTGCATTGTTTTGTTTCTGCAAAAAAAATTGCAGATTTACTGTAGGATTGGTGATGCTATTCCGAGGAGTTAACGCGAGCAATCACTGCCACTGGTGTCACTACCTGGACTGTGTCTCCACCGATAAGTGGAAGTGCAACCGAACATAGGATCTGATGAGCTTCTCCCTCCCTCTCATTTGGGGTTAACGGCCGTACGATTCCAGAATTTGGTCTGTGGATTTCCAACTGGTGTTTGTGTAAATGATTAGTTTTAGCTTTGATTAGAGTCAGGTTTTCTAGCATCGCTTTTTACGAGTTCACGTAATACGATTGGTATATTCTTGTATATCAAACAGAAATTTAGCAGTTGATATATCAACCATCTTTCTTTCTTTATTTAATTTAATAATAATACCGCATTTCTGTTCCTGGCTGCCTTGCTCATTTCCCCTGAGTAAACAAGAATTTGAAAGGTTAAGAGGCTATTTTTCCGTTTCCAATTCAATAGTAGGTAAAACCGACCGGAACCCTGCTTTTGCCGCCATGACAGCAGAGCAGACTGACAGCAAGGAGTCAACTGTATTTTTTGTGCAAGCTACAAAGTTAAATTGGTGAAAATTTGCATCCATGTTTTGGTGTGGTCCCCAACAACGAAATCATGGCTCCGCATTCATTATCTCTGAACCCGGGTTGATTGGTTGTCAAGGTTTGAGACTTAGGGTTTGCTCATTCCTAAGGTCGCAGATTTAAAACCTCCAAAGTGTTGTCAACTCCTTTGGGGCTAGCCCATATGGAGCTTTACTCCGTTGTTAATTAGGTTTCCCGCAAGCAGATATTTGGATGGACCCCTTGAGCGTACGCTGACCCAAATACCTTAGTTATAAAAAAAAGGGCTAAAAAATACAATATCTCTGTTGCTGCTGACAAGTTGAATGATAGTGCTCTAGATTTGTAACTCTACAACCACAATTTAAAGAAAGGAAGGTTTGTTTCATGAAGCAACAGATGGGAAAGAGGAAAAGATGGAAATTACATCTTGAACCAGATTGGATACTTTTTCGCCTTGCAGGCTTGAGCGCAAAATCAAGCTAAAGGCGCTTGATGTAACCGTGTACGTGCCAAGAATTGTCGCGTCTAACCTTTAAAGACTGGATGCTTTTGATCTAATGACTAACAAGGTAGATTGCGTTTGATCCAAAGGGCGAGATCACAAAGTGGTTTGCTAGTGGTTTGCTAACACATTAGGAGTCTAGTGATTGGGGAGAGATTTTTCAGTGCCGAGCGGGTAAATCCCACGTGGTACCCGCTCAGCGCATCCGAGCCCTCCAATACACTTTTGGACGGCTCGGATTGAAACTCTCTCTCTCCTCTCACCCCGACACTTTCTCTCTCCTTCTCTCTCTAAATTTGAGCCGTTCAAAAATGAAATGGACGGCTCGAATGAGTGAGCGGGCACCATGTGGTACCTGCTCGGCACTGAAAAATTTTCCGTGATTGGGACACATTTGACTAAAGCATTAGGTGCCTGAGTGAGAAGACTCATTTAAGCTACATGAATAGGACGGATTCCTCATTCCACACCTACTCTTCATCCACACTATACCAAACAGAGAATTCATCTTCTCCACCATCAATCGGGTGCTGAATTAGGTTAATTAGCCAAGGCCCAGGGGATAAGAAGTGTTGATGTTTGCTAGACTGCACCGCCTTTGCCGGGTGGTTAAAACTCGACCAAAGTGGATGTTAACATAATATTAGAAAATATTATGTTGTCATATCTTTTAAGTTTTATTATTATATTTCCTGTTTAGGCAGATTATTATTTATGTTTCCTTGTTAGTCTAGGTTTTCTTATTATGCATATATCTTTGCTCTGCGTCTTGTAGCCTATAAAGGTGTGCTTGGGTTATGGTTCATATACAATCGATAGGACATCATTTCTCATTTCTTCACCGTGGAGAATAGGGGAAACTGGAATGTTGTGGGCTCACTCTAGAGAAAATTCTTCTGAACGGTTTTGATTAGAGTTGGGCAACGGACACGATAACACGACACGAACAGGACACAAAGTTAGCGGGTTAGGATTGAACATTTTTGACATTAAACACGAAAATGACACGACTTGAGAACACGAATTCTAAATGGTTCGGGTTGAACACGCGAGACAGGAAATATAATAATATGGTATATCTGCAATTCTATATACAGTTGGGCAACAAACACGATAACACGACACGAATCGGATACGAAGTTAACGGGTTAAGGTTGAGCATTTCTGACACGAAAATGACACGACTCAAGAAACACGAATTCTAAATAGGTCGGATTCGGGTTGGGTGGTTTGTGACACGAACCGGACTAATACGATACGAATACGACCCGACACGACTTGTTACCTAGGTCTAGTTTTGATCACCCATTGGGTGGGATACTTGGGGGTGGTGGACCCACAAGGCCGACGGACCAAAACTAGACCAAACTGAAGGGCTAGGGGACTGGATCGGACGCTGGTCCTACAGAACTTCCCCTATGCTGCCAATATCTATTAAGTCACCTGGGTATGACTAGTCCAAGCCAGAAGCGTTCAAGCCAGAAGCCTATATAATTGATAGTTACTGTACTAGTAAAGACTGGGGTAGTAATTACTGACATGAATAGTTTATGTAATAAATGTGTGCAGTAGACTTTAGTAGTGTAACTAATATAATTGGTGCCTTACGATAGTGGACCAATTATAGAGAATACTGTTAGGTGATGCCAGAGATGATGCAAGCAACTCCCTTTTACGCCTATAAATAGGGGTTGCCTCTGCCTGTTGTAAACTAGACTTAAGCTATATATCCAGTGTGTTGTATACTCTTGTGTTCTATCTATTGCTCTCTTTTACGATCCTATCTAATCCAAGAAAAGCAAGAAAAACCAAATTCAGTTGAATTGTACCAAATACAATGCGTATCCTGGTTACTCCATTTGAGGTGCCAACCAAGAAATTTTCTCCAAATAGCTCACAAGTTCGAAGGCGTACCATACAATAGGGACATACAAAGTAGGCTTTATCATAATTCATACCACAATAGATCATATAGAAAGATCCCAGAGTCTCATAACTTAGCTCACCAGAAACTAGCAACAAAAAACCACATTGTTCATACCAAACATCAAACTTACGAACTTCATAGCCGATTCTAGTACACCATAATAGTTCGAAACAACCACTGCAAAGCCTCACAACGTCAATTGTGATACAAGGTTACGTACTATAGATTTCTCTCAACAAGATAAATACTTTTCAAAATGCTCCCACTGCAACTGGTAATTTTACATGGGAATCCTTTCCTGCTAGATTTCCCAGAATACCAAACAAAAACTTGTGAGGATATGCTAAGGAAAACAACAATTTGAAGTGTATATATTATTATATCATTATAATTGACTATTGCTTGTGATACATACATACACCAGGGCAAGTTAAACCATTATCGTTCCCCCTGCTATGATTAAAAAAAATTGCATTGGAAGATAATGTACAATTCCTAAATTACTTTGATGAGAAGTGAAGAATGATAACGAGTATCTTTTCCGTCACTATTTGGACACAAAATGTTCGCCATTTGGTGGTCTGTATCTTTGATCATAACGGATGAACGAAGCTGAATGTGGATGTTGCACATCGAGATCCATTGCCTACAAGTCCAAAACCACAAAGCAATCCATCACTATGCAAGAAGTCGTTATCAAAGTCTAAATTTATTGACAATAATGGAGGTAATACTTACCTGCCTCCATTGATTTCTCTGTGTGGACTCCTGGAATGGACTACGAAACAAAGAATCCTGTAAAACATACAATACAGTTAAATCATGGTGCATCATAAACGTCAAAACATCGTCACGATGTACGGGTAAATACCTGAAGCAACTGAGCTTGGTTAGGAGAGTCGTGTTGGTTAGAGAAGAGGCTTGGCGGTTGATATGTGTGAGGATTGGACTGCTGGTCCATAGATAGATTAGGAGGTTGGTATAGGCATTCAACCACCTGAGTTGCTTCAAAATTGAAGAAGCCCTGTCATTTAAAAAAAGATCACTACGCTTTCTAACATGACATAAGCTAAGACAAGAAAAACATAAACTATATGCAAGGAACAAAACTTCAATTTGTTTCCATTGAAACAATGACCGAACAGTGTCTGTCTCGTAGGAGACTGAATCGAACATTAGGCGAATCATGAAGTTCCAATGTTTTGGAAATGTTTCTAATGTTTCCATTCCTAGGCAGCCGAAACAAAATACGAAAATCAAATTTTAATCCTTGGTTGTACGGGATAACTACTTTAATGGTAACTGAAGCAAAGTACCTGTGATACAGGATTTAGAGATGAGGATGCAGAAGAAACATAAGCGGGTTGATATGAAATGGAGGTGACATTGTCCGGTGGGGGTGTTTGTATGTTCTGAGACGCTTGGGAATTGGAGATCTTCTCGATGAGATTATTTAGTGGGTCTTCAATAGAAACAGTGATCTCCCTTTCATTCGTTTGCCTAAATGTATTGCTGTCATCTTGACCCTCCATCACATTCCTTTCCTGAAAAATCTCTGCTTGGTCACTTTCAGACGCATATGCCCCCGTGCTACTAGAGGTGACTGCTTGAGTTTCCTCAGATGATTTTAACGTTAAGATCTTTTCCACTCCTTGCATCACTTCATCAAGTTGTTTACAAGCAAATACAAAAGCTTTGTCAGAATCAGAAGCCCTAGCAGAGATTTTAAGAATTCGCTGGCACAATTCTCGGTAACGGCTAGCTGCAATTAACTTCGGGTTTTCTTCTACGGAGGACGTCCCGCAACTTTCTTTCAAATCTTCGATAGTTGCATCCCTCGTCCATCTCTTCAAAATATAATGGGCTGGGACCACCTTTATATTCCGATGATCGAGCACTTTTAGGGCATGGCAACAAAGAAATCCAACAAACTCAAACTTCATACAACTGCAACTGACTGCATCATCTGAGGAGTTAAATACAACTGTATACTCTCCAGATTTCCCATATGTGTTGGCTTTGTAATCAAACAACGAACCATTCTCACCACACAGGTTAACAACAACATTTAAACACTTCTCATATTCTCTCTGAAATACTTCAAACGCCCTTGGTGTATAAAGACTACTGGCATGCTTTAGCAATACCACATTAGCCATCAATCTTGGTGTACATCTACTCATATCATAATTAGCTTCCAATTCTTTGTATCTTTGCTCATTTACCACACTTCCAAAATGCATGAAAAACTGTAGGACATCCATGTCTGGGTTTAGATAATTGCTCAAGTTATTTGACAAAATCTCCCCTAGATGTGTTTTTTCCATGTCAACAAAAAAGGTATTTTGGCTGTATACTGTAGCCCACTTCTCTTTTTCCCTAAACATCCATCGCAACCACTCATTTTTTTGAAGGGAGAACTTTTCAATCATGGCATCCCAGGCACGGATGAAATCCTCTTCATCCTCGTGATCGAAAATACAACTCCTCAAATCTTTGGCAAATGAGTCTGCATCTTTTGTAACATCGGTAAGGTGTTCAAGAGAATTTTGGTACATTTGCCATGCACAAACACGATGGTTAGTTTCTGGAAGTACAGACTCGATTGCTTGAATTATTGCTGCATCTTGAAAGGTCAGAATAGTTTTTGGCTTCTTCCCAGACATAGCCTCAACGAATGTTCGGAAAAGCCACTTGAAAGAATCAATAGTTTCATCATACATTAGTGCAGCACCAAAGATCACCACTTGTCTATGATGATTCAGACCTAAGAACTGAACGAATGGTCGAAATTCGTTGTTTGTTCTGTATGTTGTGTCCAAACAAACCACATCGCTGAAGTGATCGTAGTCCGTAACCATATTATCATCAGCCCAAAAAATGTTGCTGATCTTATCGTCAACATCAAGCTGTATGGAGTAAAAGAACGAAGGATTCTCAAAGTGTTGCCTTTGAAAATAGTACAACAAACGTCCTGCCTCTCCCTCCTTCCAATCTCTTCCCCGTCCAGTTTTAAGAAAATTGTCAAAATCTATTAGTGGGCAATCAAAGTTTTCTCTAGCGCCAAACCGTCTACCCAACAACTGAAAGGCTATTTCTGATTGCTTACCAAGATCATTTGATGAGTCAGCTTCAGTTACTCCAGTATCATCCATTGCCCCCATTGATGGCATTTCAACCAAGTTCTGACCATTCAGAGTGTTTACATTGTCATGATTGTGATTTGCTTCAAAGTGAGTGATTCGATATCTTCCATCAGGTTGACGAGTAATTATCATATGCGCCAAGCAACCAGTTCTTGTTTCTTTCCGGTGTTTCTTCACATTAACATCTCTTTTGTCTTTCCGCCGGTAGCCTTCTCTGGAACAGGTAAATTTTCTGGATACAACACGGCCGTGTACCTTACTCCTATTCACCCAGTCCTTTCGAACACTGAAACCTACCAATCCAGCATATTTGTTGTAAAATCTGTACGCATGCTCGTCTGATTCAAACTCCATACCAATTTTAAGTGCCCCATCTGAATTAGATTCATGTTTTGAGGAAAGATTGGATAGCACTGAGGAAACATGGGCCACATTTGGGCTACGGCATTCTTGCTCAATATTCAAGTCCAAGTTATTAGGTGTTTGGAGACTGAAATCTACGTCATCCTTGTGAGAACTCAGGACGTCATCATTGTTCCTATCCATTACCCTTTAATAGAAGGGGAAGAAATGAGTGAAACATCAAAAAATAAACAGCAGAACAAAGAAGATAATTCGACACATTGATCCTAAATGGAATACTTGAACATTCAGTGTGCGCATCAAAGTAATACGCTAGATACTAGAATTGCAAAAAGATGGATAACTGATGCAGGACAGATTGAAATAGGGCAAAGTATAATCAAACATGAGGGAAAAGGGCTGTTTTTTGGGGCTGTGAACAGTGGACGTGAACAGTAATTTGTAAGAAGAACGAGATGAAGAATTAGAGAGGGATAGGTCTAGGCATCACACCTAGAAAACCCAAGGCATCACACCTAGGGGCTCTGTAGCATCACACCAAAGAAAAGATTGCATCACACAATCTAATAGCTTGAAAGCTACTCAAATTTTCATTCACTCAATCATGATTGCCATAAGGCTTACAATCTTATTTATACCCATTTCAACTTGACTCTAGAACTTCCTAACATAAATAACCTTCAACTAACTTTAGACTTCCAAGACACATTGAACATAGACTCTTTGACTGCATTAATAACATAGAAAAACCAAAAGACTCTTTGATTAACTAATGGACTCTAAAGACTTTGACTATAAATTAAATAGACATTTAACTTGACTAAAATCCAAAAGACACTCCTAAGAATCCAGCCCATGTCTAAGCCAATATACCAAGTTGGATATGTGCCAAATTTGGGCCTTAGAATCATCCAGTCCAGAAGACCATAACTTCCAACCATATGAAATTACCAAATACCCGTGACCTCTTTGTATGGTCTGCATCAATAACCGTTAGACTAATAACGAAAAAGATTTCATATCTAAAGGAAAAATATTTTCAATTGAAGAGATGAAACTAACAACACATAAAACTGGTAGAAAATGATTTCCAACTACTCCTATCACAAATCAATTCTATTTCTGCCTTATGCATGAGGAAATGAAAACAGAAACCAATGGTTAGAAATAGGGAAAGAAAGGCTATTGCGTAATGCACTTGGGACAATGAACCCACCATTGCCACACCTACAAGAACTTTCTTTGTTACTAATAGGTGTTCATTCTTTTCCATAACAAAAGCAAATAACTATGAGACCAAAATAGCAACTCCTCAATCACTCCTTTGTTACATCATGGAAATTATAAACCTTCCTCAACCAGAACAAGCTCGCTCTTTATATACCAACACTCCGTACATAAGGATTTCACGTGGTAGTTTCCAGGAACCTTTCTTTTTTCGCCACATTAGTAGCTACGTCAATTATATTACCCAAAAATTGCTGATTCAAACACTCCTTGTTAGGGTTAGCTTGCTTTCTCTTATAGTATAAGTTGCACTATAGTAGTACACTATCCGCAACAAGTTTCAATTCACAAACATAAAAGTGTCTTTTTCCGCGTTCTCACATTTTAGTTCGATTTAACCAGCCCATGAAGGTTCATTATTCAAACATAGATTACAACCATGGCAATTACTTCGATTTCTA
Source organism: Rhododendron mucronatum var. ripense (assembly GCA_019656295.1). Lineage (NCBI taxonomy): Eukaryota > Viridiplantae > Streptophyta > Magnoliopsida > Ericales > Ericaceae > Rhododendron > Rhododendron mucronatum. Next base: position 1,974,175 of record BPLT01000011.1, read on the forward strand.
TTGAAACAAATGAAGGATCGCTTTTCAAACTTAGTAAATACCTGCTCAATAAGTCAAGTCCTATGCTGTTTTTTATCATCACTTTGTCTACTTTGCATCACACAGCAGTAAAGAAAAAGAAAACAACTTGAGAAATTCAGCCAGCTATTGATAAGCAGTTTAATTCCGTAGTTAAAAATTGATGTTAATCATCGATATTCACAAACTTTCTGAGACCATTTTAAATCGCAGTCTTGATATTCTTTAAATCGCTTCATGACAAGCAAACAGGTGCTCGTGTAGATATTATAAGCATATCACAATTTCAAACCTCCACTTAAAATTGCCCTAATTTTACAAGTAACACAATCAAACAAGCCGAGAGTGAGAGAACCTGACAGCGACTGAGAAAACTAGGGTTTCAGTTGAGAATTCCCAGTAATGAAGCTTCTATTCTTCTTCAAGCAGCGTTCGAGTCAGCTGGAGAGAGAGAGAGAGAGAGAGAGAGAGAGAGAGAGGGTTGTACTGTACGTTTGGGTTCGTAACGAATCTAACACCCGACCCGGGAGTTAGAGTGAGAGATTCTCTGTTTGGCAAAATTATGTTCCAACTCCGGTGAAGGCGTGAAGCTGCGAAGGGACTTCAAAGGGTTGGTACGTGTAAATTCCAGAAAGATTAGTGTCTGTGAGCATAATTTGGTGATGATTAGGAAACAGTTTTTAATTCCCGTTTTTATGCTGGTGCGACTATTCGCAGCGCCCTATTTTCTCCCGCAGTTCGTTAAAAAATTTCAATTACGCTGGACAGTTAGTTACTGAAATTGAGATACATTTTCAGTATCCAATTACCGAAATATAATATTTTTTTCGACAACTTTTTACCGAAATTGCATATTCAGCAGTTATTTACCAAACGCTGAACATATTTTCGACATGTAGTTACCGAAATATAATCTTATTTTTAACAGATATTTACCGAAATGTTATATATGATTTTCAACAACCATTTATCGAAATGTAGTGGGTTGCGGGAGAAAATAGGGGGCTGCGAATAGTCGGTCCCTATATTTTTTATAATTTTTCATCTCGACGATAAGAGTTTAAAAATAAAAAATTATTAAAAATTTAAATATCAATAAATATAGAGAAATTAAGTACTGTATCAAAATAGTGCCGTCTATATAAACTTTTTTTTTTTAAACTTCAGTCCACATTTTTATACTTTTTTACTTTCTCTTGTCAAGATCAATGAAAAATACCAAAAATTATGACGAAAAATTGAGCAAAAAATTATGAATTTAAGGAGAACGGAAGAAAATTTGTAACGCCCCGAATTTTGGGTACGTTAAATAAAACATTTTATTATAAAAATGAAGCGAGTCCAGCTCGTTATTACATCATAAATCTTACAAAAGTACTTTTACTCAAATAACAGAGGGATCTAGGGTTCCTAACTACAGTTCTTCCTGCTTCTCCATCCTAGCCCGCTCCTCAGCTCCGAACGCCTCCAAAGTGAATAGTTCGTCCTGTTCGTCTATCAATTCTGACATATTATACCGGCGTCGCCACCCATATAATATGCCAGGGTCACCACAAGGTAACACCGTGAGCTACGAAGGCTCAGTAGTATAATCCTAATACTAGCATCGATTTCCACATGATAAGTACATAAGCAGTGATAAAAGACAATAGCGCTAACAATAGCTTTATGATTTCCGTTGGTGTCGACTCATCGTGAACCATGTCGTTATTACCCCTTTTCAAAAACACCTTTTGAACTCACCCAACCTCGGTTCCGCCGCGTCGGGTTCCCGAGTATCCTCACAATGGTTCCGCCGCGCCGGGTTCCCATTGGCACACATTGCATTGGCTCCTCTCCGCGGATAACCAAGCTATACCTCACCATGGTTCCGCCGGTCCGGTTTCCCATGGGAACACACACAACTCACGTAATACCCTCGAGATGGTTCTTACGTAGTTTCGAAAATATTTTCCAACCGGGAAAACACAACTTCCTTGTTAAACACACCCTAGGTGCCATGTTTCTACTTTTCTCGGTTTTCGTGTCACGTTCTCATGCAAGACTCTGCGTGTGAGACTTTACATACAACATGCATTCAATCAAGTTTCGAAATAGTACAACAAGATCGTAGCATGCTTGAATCTCAAAAACGACATAATCATACATTTTTACTTTTTCATCTACAATCAAGTAACTTTTTAAACTTTTGGAAAGTAAGTAGAGATTTCAAGTAGCAAGACTATAGCTACTTATTGAAAATAAAGTAAGCACTTGGAAATTAGGTAAGGATCACTACCGTTCTCCTAGGCGGTGGATGTGGACGTCGGTTGATTCCGGCGGCGTAACGGCGTCCGGTTTGCTTCGAAAGGAAAAGATTTGCGTTTCTTTTCCTAGAAACGACTTCCTAACTTTCCCTAAACTACTTTAAGGATCGTTGGGTGGTATTGGGAGTAGTTTAGTGGTTTCGCTCAAGAACTCTCAAGAACAAAGAAAGTTCTTGAACTTTGGGACAAGAATGCTTGAATTCTAGAGAGAAGGAGGAGCTAATTGCTTTGAGGTGTGATTTTCAAGTGAAGAGTGAGCTTCTATTTATAGGCAAAGGGTTCCCCCTCCCTCTTAATGGCCGGCCCCCTCTCTCTCTCAATTCCCCAATTTTTAATCCAATTAAAATCCAACTTTTCTTGAAAGATCAATGGAAAATCCTAGGTTTGCATGGCTATGGTGTACTTAGGTGAGATTCTTGAATCAAATGGAGGGTGGAGATGAGAATTGTACAAGATCCAATGGTTCAAACAATTGCAAGGTGTTCAAAAGAGTACAATGGAGTTAGGATTTGGTTTGGAAGAGAAGTAATCTCAAAGATTGGAAGTACAAAGTTGATTCAATGCCAAGTACACAACAAATCTCCCTCCCTCTCTTCCTCCCATCCGGCCCCCCCCTCTCCTCTCTCTCTCTCACGGCTCTCTCTCCTCTCTCTCCCTCTCACTCTCACTCTCTTGTCAAGTACATATATATATGTATGCATGTGTTGTATTGGAAGGAAAATAAATAAAAAAGTAGTTCTTTGGTACAAAAGATCAAAGGTAGCTTTAAGGCCTAGGATTTGTCCACCAACTAATTAAATAGGCATAGGGTACTCTAGGTAATATTCTAACCATCTAAGTACTAATATATATATACACATATATACTCATGTACAATTGGTGGTTAGAATCCCCATTAAAGAATAATAAAGGGTACTTTGAGAATATTAGTACCATGTACTTTTTAATTAAAGTATTAAGTACTTTGCCACATGGGCTTAAGAAAAGGATTAGTTTAATAATCCCATGGTACTTTGAAAGACTCACCCTATTATCCAATGGGTAAAATTTCCCCTAACTTTTATTATCCAATGGATAATAGCTATTAGGTTACTTTTAATATAAAATAGTCAAAAAGTACTTAAAAAGTTTATATATATTTTTTTATCCAAGGTACTTTAACCAAATATACTTTTAATAAAAACAAATGGGTTTCTATTATCCAATGGATAATAGTTTCCCTAACCATCTTTGTCCAATGGACAAAGAATAATAAGAAAAAGAATATTCAAATTCTAAGTCCAGGGTTCAAAAGGGTCAAAAGTTCCAATGAGGGGCAAAACGGTCATTTTGAAGTAACTAGATAGCTTTCCAATTTAGTTTTTCTAACCGGATGGTTAGAAGCTAGTTAGACTTGCTAAGTGGGGCTAAAGTGCAAGAAACAATAGTTCAAGAGCTAAATTGCAGTTATGACAAACTATCGGAAATTAAAGCAATATAACCAATTTAAATAAATAACTTAAATAAGAAATAAATTCAAGGGGCAAAAATATAATTACGACAAATTATAGGATTTTAAAAGTAAATCAAAGCAAATTCAGGTAATCAATAAAAATTTAAATATTTAACGAAATTTTTACTGACCAAAAATCAGGGTCGTTACAAAATTTTAGGGCTATTATTATAATTAGTAAGTACTAATCGAGAACAAACATACTCCAATTTGATTTGGTCAATTAAAACCTAGTTCCCCCGCACATTATTTACCGGTCCAACCTCCACTCTCCATTCTAATTTTGCGCTTTCACTCTCATTTCTCACTTTTGCAAAGTTTAACAATTTGTGATGCTTTGGATGGGCGTTTTGAGCGAACTCTCGCTCATGCTTGCACGTTGTGCGACTTAAGTTAGTTCCACTTCCAACAATTGCGAACCGTTAAATTGCATGTGATTCTGTTGAGGATTTAGAAAGAGATCAGAACGGCACAAAACCGGACACATAATTGTAATCCATTTTTGTCTTTCGGTTAAACGGGAAATAACATGGATAAAATTACGAATACAAAGTTTTAGGGTAACGGGTACGGGGTACCCTTCTTTTCTTGATCCTCTAACGGGTACCCTTCTTGTCATCCAACAGTCGGAACTTGATACAATCACGGAGATGAAAGATAACTGAAAAACGGAAATAACTGCGAGTCTGCGACTTGGCGTCGTCATCGACAAAGCAAATCCGCGCATTTGTTGCTCTTGCAGGAGGCACCGGCCTGCAATTGGCAACCAAGTAATGAAGATGGTGTTCGTGACCAGTAGCTATGTTTAAGAGTTCAACGACGGTTGTAGCGTCTATTTCAGCTAGCTTTCACTTCTTTGAGGCCGGTACGTGTTGCCGTTTAATAAGTTTGAGGCCGTGGAAGACAGCCCAAAGTTCCACTTTCAAAAAACTAGATACTAGAAAATCAAGTTTGCAAGAGAAACCGGTAATCCAATTTCCATTGGAATCTCGTACTAAATCTCCTGCACATGCTGCCATCGTCGACTTTAAGTTTAAGGGTTCCTAGTACCGGGGGTGTTCATCCAATTTCGGGTCGTTTGGGGTAGGGGACGGGTGATGGGTAAGGTTAGTTGAATGAGGAATTCCCACTCAAGGGCTTCAGAAAGGATGGTGGAAAAGGTTCTTTCGTACTCAGAACCAATAGGGTGGGACCCTCGGTTTGTCTGTAACATCACTACACGCCGTGGGCAGGCACTCCGTAGCGTATTCCCTTTCTGGCATATTTTACCGCATGATCGCTCGGTAAGACCTTAGCACGTTCGGCAGTGTTAAACTTTTGTTCAGAAGGTACGTTATCGTTCGGGAAAAGATCTCAGAAATAGTGTTTGCACGTGGGAATCAAAGAGTCATCTAGAAGCTTTCTACTCATGGCCGAATCTAGAAGTTTTCTATACTTATAGCCGAAAGTGACATCATCTACTTGTCCAAAACTCAAAGTCTTGCCTATAAATAAGAGATGACACCACAAGTAAAATGATCTAATCTCTCTCATTCCTACAAACTTCACTAAAAGCATACTTTCCTCTATCTCTCGGGTTCTTACTAACTTGCTCGTTGGAGCGTCTTCCCAGAGGTACATCCCCCTTCGGTTTTCAGATACCCAATTTAACGTTCTATCATTTCACCGTACAACAGCAAGGAGGAAGAGGTTCAAGGATTTTTTGAGCTCCCACAGTTTGTTTGGTGAATAAGGGAGTTTTTGTGTAGCCAAATATGCCAGTTTGAGAGGAGGAAAATGACACTCAAACGTGGCCCCCGAGGCCCGAGTCGTGTGTAAACAACGTGGAAGAGAGTTTGCTTTGAGCTTGTGGGTGATGTTTCCGTTAAAGGACACGAATTAAGAGAGTGTGGAATGTGCAGGAGATGCCAGAAATTTTGTGCTACGGTGCAATCACGGAGACAGTGAATAGTAGATTCCTCTTGTGTTTTACAAACAGGACAAATATTAATAGTAGTAATTCCGCGGTTGACAAGATTGTCCAAGGTGTTACTAAGACGTCGTTGAACGGCGAGCCATATGAAATGTTGAATGGGTGGCGTTGAGGGGAGGCGCGCCACATCCACTTCCAGTCCATTTTTAACTTTGAAATTCTAGAATACATCAAATAAGGTTTTGTTGGTTCTGCTTGGATCCATATCTTTCAGCAATTCCACCATTCTGGTTCTGCTTGGATCCATCTGTTATTTTTGGTTCTGCTTGGATCCTCCACCTTTCAGCAATTCCACCACTCAGTTTTTCAGTTTTGGTGAATTGAAAAGCAAAACGAATGGAGTGCTCCTCTCTGTTTTTTCCATTTCCAACTCAAAAGCAAAGTAAAAGATCCTACTGAGAGTGTTTTTCTCTCTAGTTTATACAAACGATCTGCATATGCTAATTTTACTTTTACTGTCAGCAGTAGCATGTGAATGCCCCGCAACACAATGCTCTCTCTCTCTCTCTCTCTCTCTCTCTCTCTCTCTCATTAAAAAATGATGTGCTCTACTGGTGATAGACAAACCTTAGTCCAACTTTTTCATGGGGTCAAACGATTTCCTGATTAACTATTCAGCTTATGCTGGTGATACTGCTAATGGAGATTATTGTTTAGATCCAAGGCACTTGGATAATGTCTTAAAAATTGATAGTTTGATAGTACTGCTCATGCTTTGATACCATCGTAAAAAAAAACATCTTTTCTTTGTTTTATTACACCACCCCAAACACTGCTCAGCTGTAGATCAAAAGGCTTCTTGAAGATACAAAACAAGCGAGAAAAACGATAAAGCTCGCACATTATTCATCGATCCCATCCATTGATCAAGTGTCTGACTCAATTCACTGCAAAATAAATATAAAAAGTCGCCCAATTAGTATAGAGTAATGCTGTACAGTGAATCAGTTTCTGCACAAAATTTTGGCAATGATCGGATTTCTGGGTAATGATTCCTTTCTTTCAAACCAAAAACCTTACGTAGTGTTGAGTTAGAAAGAGAGTAAGTAACTAACCACCACAAGAGAGAGGAGAGAGGTTGCACTGAGTGGGAATACGAGCGGAAATCCTTATGGTGCTGCAAAGGCAGTCGTGTTCCACAGCTTGGAGCGCGGTGCAGCAGTCGGGGCTGGGGTTAGTGTTGGTCGCACCGGGGAAAACAAATGGTGCACACACGTTGAGGTTACCGAGCTGGGCTGAGCAGGTTTGGGCTGAGTAGGTTTGGGCCTGGGGCTGAGCCACCTGGGTTTGAACCACCAGTGCGATGAGCGCGAATACCAATGTGGCTCGGGAGGAGGGGGAAACAAGTGACTTGGTGGCTGCCATGACTTAATACTTCCTAACCTGAACTTTTTTTTTTTTTTTGTCCCCTTTTGTGCGTCACTGAATTGGGTTTTTTGCTTCATTTATAGGGGTGAGTGTATGGTAAATGAAGAAGAATTCCATGAGTAACCTAATCCAAGATTGGAGCTCATAGCTTTTGTGTTGTTTCAACTTGAAAGTTGCATGACTCATTTTGGCATTTTGCCAGTGGTACAATTTTTCCAATTTCTATTTATATTGATGAATGGATCTGCATTTAGCTTAGTAGTTGGGAAATTACCAAAAAAAATAAAAAATAGCAAAACAAAAAGGGGGTAAAAGAAGAAAACAAACCAAGAAAATTAACAAGAAAACAGAAGTAAAAGAAGGAGAAATGGTCTAAGAAGTTGTGGATCCTCCTTGATCAGAGGAAGCAGGGGCTGTCCAGTACAACTTCACTGCAAACAGAAGCTTTTCCCTATTTAGGGGTCCATCTTCATGGTCAAAAATCTGACTGTCCCAGTTCAACCCATCTGTGATCCTTTTAACTTTAACCAAAATATCAACATCATCTCTTATGATTATACTTCCTTCAGGCCTTAGAATTCTATCCATTTCTAGCAGAATGTCTTCCATTTCACATCTGTCACATAAGATGCAAAACAAAATATCAGATGCTGCATGTCTACTGTTAATCACAATTTACGGCGTAGAAAACCGTTGGCATTATTAGTTTTGATAGTCACGGATCCTGTTTCCAAAAAACTGTATCCCATATATCAGTCGCGCAATGTGATGAGAATACGAAATGAACGAATCTCGAAACATGAACTCTATTCTTAATGAGCCATTAACCCTGAAATTGTCAAATTTAGTACCTGTTATTGTAGAGCGTGAACACTGAATCGGAATGGATGAGGTCATAAGTTCTAGGATAAGTAGACATTGCCTCACACCTGCAAATCAAAACAACTTTATATAAGCCACAATCTTAACGGGTTATGATATAAACAAAACTTATGTACCAAAATTACGATACAGAATGATGTGACATTTCGCAGTGCTTCCATTTCAAAGTAAATACCCATCGTGCAGCTGATTATTTCGAAGATGTGACTTCCACCTCATTCTGGTAGACTTTTTGGTTTAAAATTTCTGTTTGTGAATCGTTTTCCAACTGGAAAAAAATCTACGCAAAAACTTAGATTGAGGATTAGTTTAATTACCAGTTCTGATATGTTCCGATCAATCCACGTTCATAAATAGCTCCAAGGGTGTTGATCTTCGCCTCGGCTGGAACCACATTCATCACCCAAACAGGGTCTTTAACCAGAGCAGCAGCAAATCCGCCCAGGTATGCATTCATGTCGAGAAGGTTTCTATATCTTCCAGCTTGGCCAAGTTGATTGTTTACAGTTCTGTAGTAAGACACTCTCCTCTTCCATAGTTGGCTGTCTTGCTGGAAAATCTCATCTGTGACTCCTTCCACAGTTCCCCTGCTGATTCTGGGCGGGATTGAATTCAGTCTCTGTGGCCATTTTGCCAATTTTCCACCAGCAATTTCTTGATTGTCAGAGACTTCTGGCAAGCGAGTTAAACAAGTCTCGATATTTGTGTACCTGAAATATGGTCATTTTCATCTTTGAGCATAAACCTGTTGTAATTGCGATATTATAAATCTATAGGCCAAGTCATACAGTACAAAACACTAGGTTTTGTGGTCTATCTGTGTCGTCGTTGTTTTCTGATCTCAATAAACAGATAAAACTAGAAATTTCTCTTCTCACTATGATAAAATTCACTACCATGGCTCCTGTATCTATTCTTTATGACCTAGTGGATGGATTGCAAGAACTGTTTTGGGAAAAGAATCAAAAAAACAACCCCCTTCTCACAAAACACCAAAACAATTTCTTTAAATTTTTTTTGAAGCTGCTTTCCGACATAAATGTAAAGATTAACATTTGTAAATGACGGGAAAAAAATGTGCGTTTTATTTTAACTAACATAACTAAGTGCCATCTATGTTTCTTGAAAGAAAATTAAGGATACTCGTACAGGAGTGAGGAGCACAAACCAGGCTTTGTCGGGATCTTGGGCTGGGCAGAATGGCGGGTTTTGGGTGATTTTGCGATGAGCTTTACACTCGAAATGGTTGGCGGGTTTTTGCCATATAGCAATGTCCCCTTGCTCCACCAGTTTCTTCCAGCAGAGGCTTTTGGCTACATTTTCTATTGCAGTCTGTTCACCATTCAAATCCTCCCTTGTTCTCTGCCATCCTTTCCAATATTTCTGCCAGCGAATTGGCGGACCAGAAAGGATCCAGTATCCACCGGGCCGGAGAACCCTATCAACTTCCATCAAGTAAACCCCATCTAATACCATGGAAATGATATCAACATTGATTAGGCAATTCGGATATTAACGAGTAACATCAAATATTTCACTGTTGTCTGTTGTGATATTCAACCGACGGATAATGAACCGGATAATGCACTGTCGGCAATGATACATTCTGGTTAAGTATTTAAGGTTAATGTATTACTATCATCAAAACCGTGCCACACATCGAATTTAACAATAAACACAAAAATAAAAGGCTTCCAAATCTAAATTTGGAGGACCAAATCTCTTTAAAAAAAGACAGGTCCCTCTAAGATTTTTTCAAAAAATGAAGAAAAGAGGAAGTAAATTATAAAATCTCATGTGTCCCATCCATCCGAGATGAGTTGGTGATGCTCTCAAGAGAACCATCAATGGCTTGCAAGAGCCAATCTGGCATGCTCTTTCTCTACAATGGAAGGATGATCCTTTCCAGTACTTTGCCATAATTGATTGCTCATCGACTTGATTTGATTTAAGCTGTGGAACCAATTGGTTGAAATTGAACCAGGTCATTTGAAATAGATAGAGCCAGATTGAGGTCCCATTTCATCCACCCAATCCGCCAAAGTAAAAATAAATAAAAAAATCTAGTATCAATAATCGTGAAAGATGCTTAGATATTTGTTAAAATTGCATTGAAATTCTACTTTTTTTATATATATTATACGTGCATTATTCACCATGCAATGAATCGTGAGTCGTAGAAACGTAAAATAATAAGTGGAATATTGGAGTAATTACGCAGAAATAAAAGTACTTAATAACTTCCAAATTACTATGGCAAATGCTAAACACCGCACCATGGCGCCGGTTTAGTGTAGATCTAGGGTAACTTTTTCCACATTGGTCTCCATTTTTTGATTTCACCTGGAGATTGGTATTTGTTTTTTCTTCATTTTGAAGGGTGTTGGAGTATAATTATGTAATTATGTTTAATGCCAGGTTAGCTTTGTAACAAATATTATAGTAGTATGAAATGGAAGTGACGAATTTGGAATATTGAAGTTGAGTTCTCTGGTTGTATTTGATAGTTTTGTACTTTGCTAGTGTCTTCTCCATGTAAATTAGAAAAGATGGTTTTGATAGCTGAGTTCTTTGTACCCGATATAATTTTACTTGGATTTCACAAGCAAATTCATACCTTTTGTTGATCATATTCCATAAGCAATTTGTAACTACCTAAAAAATTTAGTCAGGGGAGTGCCTTAGGCATGGGTAATTCTCTCAAGTAATTCTCTTTTGTGCCACCAAGAAGTGGATCACATACTACACACTAATAAATCAATTTAGTGTTTTGAGCCACTATCAAAATTCAAAAGGTAATTCCAATCGAAGTAGACAATTCGCTAGTGTCTTAAAAAGTGTTAAAAGTGTATTGAAAATTATGTTTTCATTTTCTTCTGGCGTTACGGACAACCTATTGGTGTCAATAACATAGTCAATATAAGATAAAATTAAACATATAAGCAATGTAAATGAAATGGGACCTCAATCTGGCTCTCTCTATTTCAAACACATGGTTCCACAGCTTAATCAAATCAAGTAGATGAGCAAGCAATTATGGCAAAGTACTGGAAAGGACCGTCCTTCCATTGCAGAGAAAGTGCATGCCAGATTGGCTCTTGCTAGCCATTGATGGTTCTCTTGAGAGCATCACCAAAATGGAGGATAGATGGGACACATGAGATTTTATAATTTACTCCCTCTTTTCTTCATTTTTTGTATTTTTTGAAAAAATCTTAGAGGGACCCATCTTTTTTTTAGAGATTTGGAAGACCATTATTTCTCCAGTCTACATTCAAATTATGTTCCTAACTTCTCATTGGATGCCACAAATGACTCACATGGTTACGTAAGGATACATTAGACATTTTGTTGTGAAAGCTTTTTCCAGACATATACGTACTAACCTATGAAATGCTTTCGAAAATAAATCATGTAGTTAGAAAGAATATTGTGCACTGCAATATTCCTAACACCGCATCATGTAACTCATTTAACGTAATCGGAAAGATGAAGTGTGGTTTGTAAGTGGGATTACCATACTGGCCCCATGGAATGAGACAACGAGAACAGTGAGCCATGTCGAAAGCTCTTGATGGGTAAGGAAGCCTCTTGGAGGCGAGTACTCCAATCAGAGCTGGAACTCCTCGCTCCAGAGCGAATTGCACCTGTGCTTCATGGGTGTCCCTCGGAGCAAATGACACTGTAAGGATATCTCTCGACAGAAGATAAGCTCCCCAACTTGCAACCTGCATGATTACACCGTTAACCTTAGAAAGAAATGCCCAAAGTCTCATCCTTTGTTTTGACAAAATACCAAGTGGCAGCTCCAGGAAGTTTGTCAGTTTTGCCACTTAGAACTTACCCAGATTGAATTGTGTCAAACCGTCACTCTGCTAATAGGAATTAGGCTGGGTCTTCCCCAAACAGTTTGCCTATAACTTAAGGATCTTAGACAAGTTATTTCCGCTAAATGAACTCTTAGTCAATCCATATGAATGATCTGTCTCGAAATCCGTTTTTTAGCTCTAGCCTGTTTAGTCCGTTTAGACAATGGGAAACCCAGCCTCACTGGGTGGAAAACCAGAACTTCTACCTTTTTCTGTAACCTGTTCATTCAACTAGCTGATATCCACACCCCAAACGTCAGTAAATATGGATGTCTCTGAACACATTTTTCACAATTTGATAGGGTGAGCTGATCTAAAACCTATGTAGCACGGACATGGATACGGATACGGACACGGCAATTCTAAAAAAATGGGGACACAGACACGGCGGGAGACACGCCATGTGTATAAATAAATAAATATATATATATATATATACATACATACATATATTTTTTCTTTCCTTCCACTGTTGATGAAGACATGTCCTATATGAATGTATAAGATTACCATGGTCCAAATAAAGGCATAATTACAGTTGAACCCAAATATTTTTTAATAATTTCATATAAACCCTTTAAAATTAAAAATATATATTACATTTTGACCCCTAACCGTGTCCCCCATCAAAAAAAAATAAAAATTATTGGACACGCCACGTGGCGTGTCCAATACGTATTTGGGCGTGTCCCCGTGTCCAATACATGGACACGGCGCCCTTTTGGAGTGTCGGTGATACATAGTCTAAAACCCTCAGTTCTACCGTCCCCTAAAAAATCCATATTGTTTTCTTCTGAGTTTCTAGACAGACAAAACAAGAGAGAAAAAAAAAAAGTCCCTTTCTTTTTCACCTCACTTTCTCGTCCTATCTTTTTCCTGTCACTTTCCAGTACTCCCATACGTTAGAATATGTTATCTAGACAAAACTGTTCGGAATCCAGAACAGCATCTTGTGCAACAGGGGTGATCTGCTCGGGTAAATTTTGGACAATGACAACGCAATGGGGAACCCACCAAACTAGCTGACAAGTCATAAAAATCCAAGCGACTTTGCCTATGAAAAGAATGCCTGGGGCTCTCTTTTGGTGCTCCCATCCGGAAGGATTATGCTCCAGATTAGAATTATTAAAGGAAATTGAAATCTACACTCCTTTTTTTTACATCTAGCAAAAAAATTACATACACTTTCAACACTAAAATCCAAAAAAGGGAGTGTAGATGTTAAAAAGTGGAGTGTAGATTTCAATTTCCTTATTAAAGGGCATCTTCAATCCTTACACTTTTTTTTCACCCGAACTTAAAATTCGAGTAAAAACACTTAAATTCATCTCTGATGCCATGGCTTTTGCGTCTACCGTATTTCAGTTGGGAAATTATTTTCGCACTCCCTTTTTTTTTTATAAATGCCCTACACTTCTTATCTTTAAGTAAAAAAAATTATGCACCAAAGTTTCACTGAAAGACAAAAAATAAAGTGCATTTATCGAAAAAATGAATTGTGAAAATCATTACCCTCCATTTTTACCCATTCTGTGACCTACCCGGGTGAGGGGAGACCCAAATCCAAACCCCTTTTTAACACCCTTTTATCACTTTCTTATTAGTAGTATTTACCAATGTGTTATAGCACAAATTTTGGAGGAAAAACATACTTAAAAAGTATAATAGATTTGGATGAAAATAAGGGTTTGGCATTAAAGAAGGCATACCCAAATGGTTATAGGATTACAAAATGGGCTAGGCTGGAGATGTTCAATTGCCCTGTTCGACCACCACCTATTTGGGAAAATCTGTCCCATCTAATAATCTCTGTTGGTCAAAATCCAGACTATCTTTCCCCAAAAATCCCTGCAATCTAACGCTCACCCAAAAGTCCTCATAAAAACTTCCCCAAAAAGTAATGAGCACGACACAACTTTAAACACAACTCCAGACACAGGACACAACTGAAGTTTTGGAGCGGTTGGATGCATATGAGCCACATACATTCAACGATTCCGTACATCCAACGATTCCGAACACAGCTGTGTTGTTTTAAAGACTTTTTGTTTGCGAATCCGGCCGTAAAAGTATTTAGCTCATGTGTTCGATGCTTAATCGGCTTCCAAACACAAACAGCCAAAATCCAAAACACTCATAGACTTTAAAAATCCAATCCTTAAACCAAAAGCAATCGAAGTCCATTCATCAATAACCAAGAAAAGAATCAAAAGATTCCATTTCACCAGACCACTCTCTGTCTCAGACAAAAGTGATGCAGTAATAAAGGCAGTGATAATTGGAAGAAATAAAAAGCTTACCCCACAACCAGTATCAATGGCAGTTCTAATAGACCCATCTGCCAGATTGATCAACTTCCCAATATCATCAATATACGCATCCGCACCGTTGGGGAACATGGTCCCGCCACCAGGGAACCTAAACCGGTCTCCCTCGTACCTGATCCAGTTCTGCCCCGCCTTCTCCACCGTCAGCTCCTTGTGGGGAACATTCGCGTACCACACCAGATCCCTGCTCGAGGGCCACTTGAACGGGGTTCTGTAACCGTGCGGCGCGGGCACACGGCACTTCAGTAGGTCCCCCTTCCCGGGACAGTGCCTCTCCCTGTAAATCAGCCTGTCCCTCTTGAACTTCAACGACCTCCTCGCGTCCTCGCACGGCGTGTACTCCGTGTACTTCGCGGCGCACGGTGGGTAGGTTCTGACAAAGTCGGTGACGGCGGCGGCGGCGGAGTGGTGGGAGGAGAAGTCCAGTGCGGTGGTGTTTATTTGGGTGGGGGTGTAATGGGTGCATTGGAGTTTGGTGGTGCCGGCGCCGCCAGCATCGGCGGCGGCGCGGCGGTTCTGCCAGAGGCCGAGGGAGTAAGAGAGAGAGCAAAGGAGAGCGATGAGGAGTAAGGGGATGACAGTGGCTCGCTTCAAGAAAGAGGCTTGCGGTGTGGGTTTGGAGGGACCCACCATGGCTCCGACCAGAATCCGATCCTTTGCCACTGTTGACAGTGTGTGACAGGCTTGTGTTAATGGAGATTGAACGGAGAGGAGGTTTGAGTGAAGTGTTTTTTGTGGGTTTCTTTAAGAGAAGTTTGGAGACCTTTGAGTCAAGTTGGTCATTTGAGGGGTGAGTATAATAAATAGTGGAGTATTACTTTCGCAGAGGTCGAGAAGATTGTTTTTACCATACAGAAAGGCAAGTGGGGAAGTGAGGGGTGGGTTTTAAAGTGCACAGAGAGAGAGAGAGAGAGAGAGAGGGAGAGGGAAGGGGGAAATGACAGAGGGGATGCTTTGAAGGATGTAGTAGAAGAAGAGGCAATTAAAATTAGAATATTTGTCTAGTGGGGACTAAACAGTGGGTACAAAGAGTGTCATGTCAGTTCAGCCCAATGGTTGGTTTAGAGCTCAATGTCTTGGATTTGGTTTGTTCCGAGTCAGGAGAATTTAATTTTTTTTAGGTGGAAATAAGCTATAGTTCCTGTGGTATTTGAGCGCGCATCAGAGCTGTCTAAAATATGCATTTGAGCTATTCAAATGTATTTTGGACTGCTAGGATTTGAGAGAGAGAGAGAGAGAGAGAGAGAGTGTGGTCGGCTGAGGAGGAAAGAGTGGTCAGATCTGGGTAGTCCAAATGTGTTTTGTATGACTCAAATGCACGTTGAATACCACCACGTGGCACACAATTTGCACCTAAAACTTCTCGGGAGTTAAGTTCTTTGGTTTAAAAAATTTCAAATGCTATCAATTTTTTTTAGAGCTACTTCATACTCTACTTCATAGTAGAGTTTTTTTGGGACTCCCTAAGTAAGCAATGGGATTCATTTTCGATGTGCTTGTAAATTGATCCGAACACTCGAATTATAACAAAAAATATATATTATGAGTGCCACTTGCTGTTGATGAGAATCACGGGTATCTCATCCAGAGGCGAATGTAGAGGTGGTCATATGGGGGCCACGGCCCCCGCGTTGTTTCGGGAGAGATTTAAAAAAAAAAATATTAATATTAGTAAATTATTTTGTTTGTTAATAATACCTAAATATTGTATTTTGTATTAAGTGTTATTTAGACATTTAAATCCTTTTAAAATGTGTTCATTTTGGATCCCAAAACCCAATTTTTCTCTCTGAGCCACGGTCTCCCATAAGTTTTTCTTTCAATTATTTATCTCTTTTCTCTTTCTATCTCTCTACACTTTACTACTCAAAAAACCTCCCTCAAATTCTAAACCAAATAAATTATTAGATTTCTGAACCTTAAATTTCAAAATCTTGTTCATAATTCGGCCCTCCCGTTTACGAAATCCTGGTTCCGTCCATGATCTCATCAAGTCTCGTTTCTTAATATTTTTTCGACATCAATAATGATGCTACTACCATATTGCCTATAACTGTTTTATTGGATGTCGGAAGCGGATGAACGAAGAGGCGGTGCGATTCGTGTGTGCAAAGCTTCTTTGTTTGAACGAAAAGTTTACGTACACAACAATCAAACAAAATATCATTCACAATCTTTTCATATACACGTCCGACCTACACATATATAACATTATTATTGAACGAAAGACATGACGGCGTGCGTCGGCGGATGGTGTATCTGATCGATTAGGACATAGGGGAGGCAGCTCCTATCTAGTTTTCTTGCCTCTAGTTCAATTCAGTTTGGTCATTTGTCTGCTCTTTTTCGCACCCATAACAATTATTGAAAACGTTCATTTTTTAGAGTTCTCCTAGATCATTAAATACGTTGAAAATCGCATTGATCGGATATCGATATGACTCAAAATGCATTAATGTCGTAAAAAAAATGTAATAAATGGTCAAAATTCGCTCAAATTCTTTTCCGGAAAAGTTAAACTTTGTTCTTGAAAGAGTTTTTTTTTTTTAAATCTAGACCGTGCAAACATATTTGGACAGTCAAAATTAAGCACATAATCAACACAACAATTGTGTGCGTAGCATTTTTGTTTTCCGGACAGGTGAAAGGTAAAGTGAGAGGACTGGTGGAAGGAAGATGGAATGGAGAGCAACATCATTATTCCAAGGAGATAAAAGGTGTTCGATTCTACTTTCTTTTTTTTTTTAAAACAAACTCCTACTTTTCTTTTCTCATCTTAATCTTTTACAACTTGTTTGTTGGAGCTTATGTTTATCGGAAGAAAGCTTTTAAAAAAAAAAAAAGCACAAAGGATTGATTATTTAATGGAGTTTTTAAATATCCATCCTCATATCTCATCCCACGTAAGTATTCATCCCCGTCATTTTGAACAGTTATGTTTTCATCTTTTCAATATGTAAGGACAAACTCCGGATATGAACGATAAAGCTCATTTAACTGAAGTTTGAGCTGCTTGTTGCAGTCTTCGTCTCCCTACACATCGGTTCCCACAGAGCCAATTTAAACGTGTAAATTTAGTTTTCATAGTTGTGATCTTCCCCTACAAACTTTGCTAGGAAGATACTAATTTGCTTAAAAGTTGAAATGGCAAGAACTTTTCTGGGAAGATACTAATTTAAAAGGTTGCCAATCCTCCGATCTTGATAATAAGGTTCAACTATATAATTCTGCTTTCTGATCATTGCCTTGTATCTACATCCGGTTCACATCAATTGTTTGCCTTGAGCTATGACTTCAACACCTGAAGTCCCGAATTGGGTTGATCTAAGAAACCACATATTGGACCAACCATTTGGTCTTATAAAGATCTTGATTCACTGCTTATTTTTTGTTGCTTTACGTGGAAGAACTTCATTGATAATGATACCATTTGAGGGGAGAGGGAGCGGGGGAGGAGACATTGGAACTAAAGTCATCTTCTGGAAAATTGTATCATGTTGCATGAACACTGGCGTGGCACTTCTGCGAATAATTCAACTCAATGATCTCGCGCATTTATATTTGTTCATGCGATGCCTATGAGCTAGTTTGATTTGGCAAAGACGCCTATGGGCGAGCTTGATTTTGGCTCGGCAATCACGTACATATATGAAAAAGGACCAACCTACTCAAAACTAATCCTACAAAAGCTCAAATTTTGAATATATTTTATAATTCGTTAAGCTAACTCAGCTAGTTCACAAGAGCATGTTGGACTGAAGTACATACGACTTAAATATGTAACACTTCCAACAGAAGCAATCACATGGCTTCTCCATGTGCAACTGAAATTAAGATCCGAACCAGACCATCTTCAAACGTTACAAGGCGCTACTTGGCCTTGGAAAACAACCTGAAAGTCCCCCCTATTTGGGAGACAAAGGTTAAAAAGCTGCTAGGCTTTGAGCCGAAGGGTCAATTGCAATACACAAATCCATTTCAGCTCCCTACACAAACATTTCACATAAATTTCAAAAAGAGGAGGTAAACCCATCATTCCACTGTGTTTCAACCGAAAAGTTACATTCAGATTCTGGCTCAAGAAATAAAAGGGTCCAATAGAAGGCATGGATAGTTTCCACATTTGGTTCGAAACGAAAGAGTTTTCTAAGGTTGTCTTTCAAGTCTAGCAAAAATAAAACAAGCATCCGGCTACTAAGCAGTAAATCAAGAAGTGAAATTTCACATTTCAACTCGAAGACAATCGAAATCAAGAAAGTGGATGATTCACTTCTTCTTCTCCCCTCCTCCAGCAGACCTGCTCACATTGCCAAAAAAACAATTGGGAAATCATGAGTTAATCTAAAACCTGCAAACGTGATTGTCACTCCAGGCAAAACATTTCTATGATTCAAAGTTAAATTATCCAGTATAGGTGGGGATAAAAAAGGCGGGACACAACTATTTACAGTTAAGTACGAAAACTACCTCATCTTGCGAAGAACATTAGACATCTCCTCACGCTTCTTCTTTGCCCTCTTGTGAGTGCCCAACTTCCTCTTGGCCACTTTCAATGCACGCTTGTCTTTCCCCACCTTAAGAAGCTCAGTAATTCTCTTCTCGTACGGTGCAAAGCCAGCAACTTCTCTGATGACATTCCTCACAAAGTGAACTCTTTTGCTAGTTTTCTGAGACACATCAACAAATCAACCCAACGCTCAGTCAGTTACAATCTCAAACGTGTAAACAAACTCCTAGAACTGACATGTTGAACCTCCTAGAATACTACAGTATGTTCTTAGAAGGATGTCATTATTGAGGTTTTGAATAAGATGACCTTTTTCATTTTCCCTTTTTTTTTTCTTCCCTTTTTCACATTGAAAAGGTAATAAGAATGAGGGGTGTTAGCTTTTCAATGTACTCTTTTGCTAGTTTTTCAGTTTTGTCAAACAAATCAACTCCACTTTTACCACACTTGCAGAACAAAATCACAGTTTTCACTTGTTGTGAAACACCTCAAATTCTACACCATACTCTTTTAGAGCAACCTAATAGCATGTTCATGTAATTGCTTGCCCGTGGATATAAAAAATAAATGAACCGAATGGAAGGTTAAGGAATGGAGACTAGATGCATTCAACATAAAATCCCCTTCAATTGAAATTAAGAACGTTAAATTGATCAAAAAGTTAAAACTTTGAAGATATAATCACACATGATGAACAAAAAATAGTAGAAAGAAGAAAATAAACTAACCCCTTTCCTATCAGATGGACGCGGAGCCAATTCTTTCTTGGTTACAACATGACCTTTGTTTAGCCCCACAAAGAGACCAGTGTTTGGCTGTTTTGGAGCCATACCCTGCTTCAATAACACACCAAAACTCTCTAATTAAAAACTCATGTCAACTAAACATGTAAAGGACAGAGAAACACAACTGCAAAAGGAATCAGCTGCAGGATCTACATGCATTCATCTGGGTATATTCCCAAGGTGAAGTGTTGCGTTTACGTCAGACGAAAATGCTCAGATGTTCTCTTTTCCTGAGCTAGTTTGTTCTCTCTTTTTTTTGTTTAGGCATTACAAAGATTCCATCACAAGATACAGTAACAAACCAAAACTAGCAAAATCAAGACGCATATGAACTAGCAAGCTCTACGACGCATGCTGCGACAGCAGACAAACCACAATGTTGGGTATAGGTCCAGTCAAAGATTTGGTAGTAGAGGATCCAAGGGCGGAAGTACTTGAAGGCTAAGGTAGGCTATAGCCTAGGTCATTTTGAGAAAAAATTTCTTACGATCCAGAAAAAAAAAAAAATTTCCGAGAGAAAAAGATGACAGACAAACCTCGGTGGATCTTCGAACGAACGATTGGGTGAATATTCGTTCGTTCGTCGGGCTTCAATCGTCGACAGCAGCTTCGTTCTTCGTTTCTCTTGCGTCGCCTCTCTCTCTCTCTCTTTCTCTCTCTGTTCTGCGTGAATGGCTCAAAGGGGGAAGTGTGAGGGCTTTAGGGGCCAAAGTGTAATTACTTGGGGTTTTTATGCCATCTCTTATCCTGGCCATTTTATTTCAATCCAACCAACCACATGAAAGTCCCGCACCACACCCAAATCCGGGATCCCTTAGGGGATCCGGATTGTATGTATGTATGTATGTGTGTGTATATATATATATATATATATATATATATATATATATATATATATATATTAGAAGGGCAAAGTACGGATTACCTCCCTCAGTTTTGTCCATTTGGCAGATAACCTCCCTGGGTTTCATTAATGACCACATCGCCCCCCTATGGTTTTGGAGTAAAGTGCAACTCCTAACTCCGTTAACGGCAAGAGTAAAAAGACCATGTTACCCTTTTGCCTTTACTCTCTTAACACGTTGACAGAGAGAGTGAGAGAGAGATGGCTACGGAGATTTGGGGCAAACCATGTCCGAGTGACAACATTTGGGGCAAGCCAGATTCTCATAGTCTTCAATCCTTACAATCTTACTTCACCTCCTCCCTCCAGGGGGAGGGCTCCAGTCCACGGCAAAAGGGAGAGGCGAGGTTCCATCGTTACGGTGCCTCGAAGGACTCGCCTTCTTCTTCTTCGGCATTACCGGCGGCGGTGGCCTATCGTCGTCGTCATTGGCTTTTGTGAAATTGTAGAGAATTTGAAACGGAGAATGGGATAAGGATCCGACGAATGACGGAACGGAGAATCTGAAATTGTAGAGACCCGGCTCCAATCTGTACATGTTCATCTCCGCTTATCTGGAAATCTTCTCTCTCCTCTTGTCCTTCCAAGCCCTAGTTTCGATTCAGAGGTGAAATCAAAATCAGCTTAATGTCTAGGTTTTTTTTGTTCAAATTAACGACGACAATTTTGATATTTCCTTGAGTTTTTTATTTTCTGAGACTACATGGAACAAAGAAAGGGGCTGTTGGGTGGCGGTGGTCATCGTAGTGGGTGGTCAGCAGTCTCATGGAATAAAGAAAGGGATTGGGTGGTGGTGGCGGTGGTGGGTGTGGTTTTTACAGTGGAGGAGAAGGAAGAAGATGAAGAGAAGGATATTATTGTCATTTTACAGTTAATTTCAATTTTCCCTTTTTTTTTTCCCTTCCCACTAACAAAAAAAAGGCGCGTGTACCCTACTTTCCGTTAATATAGACAGAAAATCCAACGGTTGCACTTTACTCCAAAACCACAAGGGGGTGATGTGCTCATTAATGAAACCCAGGGAGGTTATCTACCAAACGGGCAAAACTCAGGGAGGTAATTCGTACTTTGCCCATATTAGAATATACTATCGTTTAGGGTTTCCGGGAAACTTATGATCTTAGTGATAATCCTTTATTAGGCTTGGCTCTTGCTCTCAATCTTCACTCTGCGCTTGTGCCATCAATCCTTCTCGTGGTCACCAATTTTAATAGCTCGTGATGGTTTTAAAAAACGTTTTCGCACTCTTTTCAACCTTTTTCTCGATGTATCCTTTCGAGCTATGAATAAAATCTCTCTTTTCGGATCAAAAGAAAAAAATGTGTTCGCGCCTCTACATGCGCACGGTTACGCGAATTATGAGACTTAGCTTATGACAAAAAATTTTAATTCAGTGTATCCCCAAGATGTCCGTGTCCAAAATTTTGAAAATACGACGTGTTTGTGTCCCTTGTCAGAACCTGTGCTTCCTAGACGAATAGTGGCCAGTGACCTATGCACTTCTCATTCTTCAAATAATATGCAGATAATATCACGGGTCGTTATTGTTGCAAGTTTCAACTCTTAATTAATCATGTTTAGTTCTATTGTTTGCATATGAGTTGTGGGATTTATGGATGGTCTCGGTTTCCTGGGATGACAAATAAGTCGTGAATTGGGCTGCAAATGATTCAACTTGTTTGCGAGCAGCTCGAGACTCGGTTTGTTATGGGCACGACTCATTTGAATGAGTCCAGCTCGTGTTTTAAGGTTGTTTAGTACATGAGCCGAGCTCGAGTTAGTTGTAACTTGGCTCGTTTAGTAAACTAACTGAGCTCGAACGCCTCAATACTAAACAAGCCAAGCTTGAGCTCAATTATTTGGGCTTGTCTCAAGCTCAAGCTAGACTATTTTGAATGAGCCGAGCTCGGATACTTCAAAGCTCGGCTCATTTGCAGGCGCAGTCCTAGTTGAACTTATGCTTGCACCACTAAAACATGCGAGATTCTGATTGGCATATAGATGCCGTGAACATTTCTGAAAGCACTGATGTAACTCTATGTCCTTGATCTTTTGTTTTCCTTATTATTCAAAGTTAATGGTATTTTCATTTGTCCAGATACGAAGATGAACCATCGGAGCCTGAACCCGATGTTAGAATTTCTTCCTTTGATATGCTTTGTAATCAAGGACGGAGCTAGGATTTCCATAGAGGGGAGGCCGAAACTTAGAAAAAAAATTCTATGATCTACGCTGAAACTTAGAACCTGGAATTCCCCATATCCACATTGTGGTTGAATTTTCAAGTTCTCACATATCGTTTGAAATTCAAGCATGAAATCTAAGGAATAATACTCTACAAGAAAAATATAGCCTCTTTCTATATATACTTGGCAAAAACATACATCTACACATGAAAGAAAAGTAATTATTTTCCACCTTAAGTTTTGAGGGAACGATATGGTACATTATGCATATTTATTGTGTATTTTAGACATCATATAAGGTGATTCTAGCAAGGTTGAGCGGCCACCCTCTCCACCCTTACACTTCCCTCCGTCCCTGCCTGTATTGACTTAATGGACTGTTTTTTGCTTGTGTGTGTATAATTGAATTGCTATGCTTTTGTGGGGGTAATTGACAGGAAAGGGCAGAAGAGGAAGCGGATAATGATAACAAGAAGGAGGACACTCCTGGCCCTCTTTTAGGTGATACTGATGAGAAGCATGAGCAGGGAACGGGAGAACAAGCTCGAAACACATCAAAATATATGACGGAGTATGAACGTGCAAGAATTTTGGGTATTCGGGCCCTGCAAATCAGGTTTTTTTAGTTTTACAAATACGTAACCGTGTTATATTGGAAATGGCTGAGTTGATTTGACGATTTAACTCTGGCTTTGGTTGTGACTTGTGCAGCATGAATGCACCTGTGATGGTTGCGTTGGAAGGTGAAACTGACCCACTTGAGGTTAGCTTATTTATGAGCATTCGTGAATTACTCAATTCGTTTTGTTCTCCGTCTTTCCTAACTTCAATCTATTGCGAGCCTTCTTCAATTGTCTAGCGTCATAAAGGATTCTACGCGATTGGAAGTTTCAAGGATTCTATGGAATTGTAAGTCGTAAGTATGTCATTGGATGTACACAACAATTGTGTCCCGATTATGATCGGCTATAGTACTATGTTAGGTGTTGTAGCAAGCATACCTTGATGTTTTTCATGCTATTGTACCCAAACTCTGTTGTCTGCATTTTCCATTTAGGCCTTCCTCGCAGAGCAAAGAGAGCTCTTTTTTGTTTGAACGGAGTTACAGACTCCGGTTCCTTTCTGAAGCAGTCAAGAATCTGAATCATTCTCATAAGTTTGTGCGTGGGTCTGACCAGCTTGGGCACGTAATTTCTTTTAAGAAAGGTGAAAATTGCTTTGGCGTATGTTATTCAACCGCGCGTGGAAAAAGTAATGCTCCGCGAGTTTCATTTCTTTTGGTGTGTCTTTCTTCATTAGCTTTACGTGAATTGTTTCGTTCATAATTTTTGTTACAGATTGCAATGAAAGAATGAAGATTCCCTTCACCATTCGCCCGTTGCCTACCGGATGGGAGGTAAGTTATTGGTTTATCTCGAACATTGCCTGCCTCGTCACTAGATTGACAACGACCTTAACTCGAAATCTAGACATCTGCTTCCCCTACCTCTTCTCTAACTTGTGAATGACTTCGGTTGCGCTACGTTTTCAGCTACGAGGATCGGGGAGTCGATGTGTAGAAACTTTATATCCATCTCAAAACTAATTGGCAATGAGTGAAGAGGTCCCAGATGTTATTAAGTGATCACCCATTCCACTCCCAAGCAATGTGGGATTCATTTCCTTAACACGATGAACTGATCGTGGAAGACTCGTGGAAGAGGCCGGTGGGAGGGTGATTAATGTGCATATGCTTGTAGTATTGCATCTTGCAGCTCATGATCATTGGTCAAAACAGTAGGATGATTTTCCTTTAAAGTAATCCAAGGTATATATCCACAATTTTATCTGCTGGACAACAATTTTCATGGAATGGAATTGAAAGCCTCTTCACTACAGAAAATACCAACAAAAAAAAAAAGAAAGAATAATATGTTGAAACTCAATCCCGCCATCGACGACGGAATCGCTAACAAACCACCAACCATTAAAACAAATATTGATCCATAATTCCACACGTATTGTCAATTTGCCAACTAGTTTTCAGTTTATTCTTTACTGTCTTTCTCAATTCTTCATCTAGTTACATGATCAAAGCATCATCAGAGAGATCTTAGTAGTAGGCCCCATCAAAGATATGAGAAGCAAAAAATGGAATCATATGCTGGAATTCAATAACAAAAGAATCAATTCTTTCTAATAATTTTAAATCCACGTTGCAGAGATTGTTGATGGCAATTACAAGAAAGCCTATCCCTCAAAAAAAGGGTGGATAGAATATTGTTTGATTCGTATAAAGGCTTTAAGTAAAGCTTTCAGGTAGGTTTAAACTAAATTGTAGCTATAATTAATTTGTCTAGTAAACTACCAATATACTACAATTGCTTATGTAGATTAATTACTCGAATCATTAAACTGAATTGTCGTGGTCGATTATAAGATTCATATGTGGAATCTTCGCACGACAGCAATCGGATCTCTTGACCAACTCTCCAACCTATAAGGACTCTCTCCATCTTATCCTGACGATCGCCACCTACTAATTTACTCGAACCATTAAACTAAACTCTCATGGTCGATTATAATTCATATGTGGAATCTTCACATGACACGAATCGGAGATCTTGACCAGCTCTCCAACCAATAAGGACTCTTTCCATCTTATCCCAACGATCGTCAACTACTAATTGTCCGTCTTTTTCGTATCTATCGTAATATAAATTTACTAAACCAATTGAAGCTCACATTACAGGTAATCCTTTAAAACAAACACCATTCACCCTTAACTTCGGAGTCCTGGCAATGGAATTGATCTTTAGGAAGTAATCGATATACACAAAAGCGGATCCAAACAAGTTGAGTTACAAACAAAACTTGAAAGGAAAATTCTAAAATCAGCACAATGAGCTGAGAATAATAAGTGTATGAATGTGTATTAAAGAGTGCAAAAAGTACACAAAATTACATGTTTTTTCTTATTTTTTTTAATGTCTTTATCGTCAATCCAGTGAACTAACAATAGCAAGACCGAACTTCAAAAATTCATTCCGTGTGGCAAATCCACTTGTATCATCTCCCTGGTCCTACTAGACTTTCTGTTATGCCCACCCCCCTCTCTTTCTGATTAAAAAAACAAATCCTGTGTGTCTGTGCGTGTGTGATGACTGTATTACACGTACTCGGGATGTGTATGAGCTGCAACGTGTGGACCGTGCATTTCTCTGACTCAGAGCCATGTCCACCCCGAGGTTTCTATAATCCCTAATAATTTCTTGGTTTTGAATAAAAAATGATACAGTTGGGGCATATGAAAAGGGAGGATGTATGTCTCTAAAATAAAGAGCAAATGGGACCCCTCTGTACCCTTTTCCTCATCTAACCAAATAGTACTGCTACTCGTGTTTCCCGATATCTGGCACCTTTGGTATGTTGTATGTTATCTCAATGTGAAAGTGTTCATTGGAATAAAGAAAACTACTTCGGACACATAAATCTAAGCACATACAGTATATAACTAGAGTCAAATGCGGATGGATTTTGTGAGCATCGTACTAAATTCACAATCATTGAATGACTTCGTACCGATTTATGTCCCGACATCTATGTTCATAACACAGCTCTTAAGTTAGTAAGCTTCCACCAATGGAACGACACCCATTTGTGAACTGTTGATTGACTTATTGGGTTTCTGAAGTCTAATTCTACTTGGGTTGTGCTTTGTTGAGTATTCGGGCACCATAATTGGTGATGTAAATCCTAGCTTACAAACATATCTTATACGTAGCCGATTTAACTAGTACTTCATTCGATAAATAGTGAAAATTAGTGTGATCTATAGATATATTCAACTACACAGTTGGAAAACCGCCTAAAATTTTTCTACCTTGCTTTTTTGTATTTCCTTTGATTGTTTTCCTCTGCACTTTTTATGATTTTTTTTTTAATCCTGCTTTATTTGTTTGTTTGTTTGACGGATTTCTCAAAAACAATCCTATGTAATGACCAAGGGTATCTTAGTCATTTGACACAATATCCAAATTCTCCACTAGCACCCACCACACAGCGTCATACACGCATTGCGCATTCCCTTCAAAGGGAGCCAGCGTAAAATCTACTTATTCATGACTCACAATACAGTTGGTTTAATACTCAACTGTTTTCCATTTTGGCTCGTTTTTCCAATCCAATCGTGTAAATTAAAGCCTTCACAATAGTTAAATCCCATTCCCATTAGCCTGTCCACTTTAAATACCACAAAGCAAGAAGCCCACACTTTCTTTCTCTCTCTCTCTCTCTCTCTCTCTCTCTCTCTCTCTAACAACAAAATGGCCATTGCCATCTCCTTCTTGTGAGTTGTGGCCCACTCTCTTCTTGATTTCAGTTTCTTGGCTTGTTTCCAACTTCCTCTCCTGTATATGGGGGCTGGTTTTTCTGGTCTTGTAGCAGATTGTATGGGAGCTCCGACTCCGTCGAACCTGGGTCTCGGGGAGATACCCGAGAGCTGTGCGGCTGTGATCCTGACTCATCTGGACCCTCTGGAAATCTGTAAGTTGGCTCGGTTGAACCGAGTTTTCCGTGAAGCTTCGTCTGCTGATTTCGTGTGGGAATCGAAATTGCCTGAAAATTACCAAATTCTTATGAAGAAACTGTTTAGTGAATGTCCACAGAATTTGGCCAAGAAAGAGATCTATGCCAGATTGTGTCGTCCCAACCGGTTCGATGGGGGTAACAAGGTAATTCTCTCTCCCTCGTCTTTGCTTATACCTGCGTTAATAATGGTTGGTCTTTTTCTGTACTCCTCTGTTTTCCTCCGTCTTGGTCTCTGTTTTTTAAGTTTTGGCCTCTGTTTTTTTTTTCCCGTCAGTTTTGGCCGCTGTTTTACTCGGTTTATCGATTATTGTTGATTTGGGTTAGTTTGTTGTTGAACCAAATGTTGGCAGGAAGTGTGGATGGAGCAGAGTAGCGGACAGATTTGTGTTTCGGTTTCTTGGAAAGCGATGAAAATAACCGGAATAGATGATCGGAGATACTGGAATCATATCCCATCTGATGAATCCAGGTTAGACCCCATAATCAGGAATATTTTCTGTCATTTATCGATCCTTCATGGTTTCGGTTTTGATTTTGGTGGTGGGAACTTGTTTCCAGAAGCCACATCCAGCGATATCGGAATCCTGTATTTTCAAGATTTTAGAAACAATTTTAATTGGTCCAGTCAATTAAAAACAATAATGTGAAATCAGTTGGGATAAAAAATTAATGTAAAATTAAAATAGGTACCAACTGATCTGAGTAATCTGTTCGTTTATCCAAAGAATCCTTAATATTGTCATCATCCCAACTGATATTACATTAAAATTGACAATATTAAGGAAAAATCCAAGTGGGAAGGATTTCTTACATCGTCTTGAATAATTCTGTAATAACAATCCATCATAAAAGAATTACATCAAAATACTTATAATAAAAATAGAAGACCGTTCTCCATTTGATGAAAATTCTATTCTTGAAGGGAAATAGGGAACATTTCCCCCATTATAATTTTCTTGAACAAGTGAAATCTTTTGGACATTTTCATCTCCGAATTACAATAATAGTAGTAAAGTTAAATTTAGACCGTCAAATTTCCGAACGGACGACCCGAATGTGCACAGGGTGCCACGCATCAACATCACCCGGTCGAGTGAAAATTGATTGCCCTCTTTTTCACCTTTCCACTATTATTTCATTTTCATGACAATGTTGCCTGTTGATGTCAAGTTTAGCCATTAATAGGGGGGGAGGGGGACAAGTACCAACTTCTTGTGGAGGAAGAAAGATTGATTTGGACTCAGGGGGGCTGCTCTCCCCCTTGGGGGAGCAGCGTGCTGCTGCCCCCGTTTTTCGGGCCTGTCCCGATCTCGCTCCGATGATCCGAATCGTTCACTTTGTAGAGCTCGTCGAGTAGAACGACTATGCAAAAAATCAGCTTAATTGGATATCATTAAGTGCCTGATCGGAGCCTATATAACTCTTGGTCCATTGGGAATAATGGATTTGATCTAGTGTTTCGGATCCATTCTTTTCAAAGTAAAAAGGCTCCGATCAAGCACTTAATGATATCCAATTAAGCTAATTTTTTGCATAGTCGTTCTACTCGACGAGCTCTACAAAGTGAACGATTCGAATCATCGGAGCGAGATCGGGACGGGCCCGAAAAACGGGGGCAGCAGCACGCTGCTCCCCCAAGGGGGAGAGCAGCCCCCCTGAGTCCGATTGATTTAGACCAAATCAATTTGCCCAGATACTGTATTTTTATCGTTTAATAATGATGGCATCAAATTGCCTTCCTTTTGCTACCATGAAAATGTCATTTGCCTTTTCACTCTTTAATTATTGCGTTTGGAATCGATGCTGATTCCTATTTTCAAGTAGTCCCCTGTTTTGAAAAGATTATTTTAAATTCCGACGTACCAAAAAAAGAAAAGAAAAGATTATTTTAGTCTCTGTCCGAGCTTTCCCTTACTTAACCGCAAAGTATGGCTGTTTATTTACGTTTTTTTACTGCATCGAGTTTGCTGTTAGTTGCCTGACCTTACGTCTATCCAACGCTTGATGGCTGATTGGCGGGGACAGAGCCAAATCTTCGAAGACCGTGTTTGCTTCGGCCTTTAAAACCAATCTCTCTCTCTCTAAGAGCATCTGCAATGGGAATAATCAAAATATGTCATATTAGCATTTGATTATTCATTTAGCTTATAATTAAACTTAACAACTCCTACCTTCATATTAGTTATTTTTGCATAACTAACAAAAAAAAAAACCCACAACACACAATGCACCAATGTCCAATCGCAAATGAGTTTCAATTACGTACCCAACTACATCAAATTATTCGTCTCGATGAGATGATTCCAATGTGGGGTGTTCTTGAGTTATTGAGTTTTGAGTTTGGTTATTGAATTTTGGTTATTGGTAAAAGTTGTTAAATTTGGCTATGGAATGGGTGAAATTTGGTTATTTGCTAAAAGACTTGTAATTTTGCTTATTACAATGTGAGGTATTTTTGAGTATTGTTGTTAAGTTTGTTTATCCACACCTATTTGCTTATTACAATGGAGATGCTTAGTTCCTAATAAATTTGGGAAAATGATAGTCAATAACGTATTTTGATAATTAATATCTGCCAATGAAATTTTCAGCATTAACAAATATTCTCAGCGTGTCCTTGGTAGGTATTAATTATCAAAACACATCCTGGGCTGTCATTTTTCCAATAAATTTTCTTTTCCATTATTACTCTTATTTCTCTATCTATCTCCACTTAAAACTCTGAAAACTCAAACCAAACAAACTCGAATCGTGATAGTGGGTGTAGTGTCTCTTTTGGTAATTTTCTACTGTATAAATTGCTATTTTAAATGGATATGAATTCTGTAGAGCTTGAGCTTGAAGCACAATCCAATTAGCCCGGTCAAAACTGTTGAACCGAATAGTTTTTTTTGTTGTTGATGGGAGCCAATTTACTTGGGCCATCTTCGGACCTGGGGCCCAAGGCACAGCACGGTGGCTATGCCCAAAAAACTGGTATCATCCCGAGCCCAAAATTGTGATATGAACTGTTCACTACGTAGTATATGGAGCTTGACGCATAGAACCAATTTGTACAACGTGTGTTTTGTTCGTTCAACGATCGATATCCAATTGACTCGATTTTCTACATAAGTAATCTTATGCCTACAAAAATGGTAGGGAGCGATCAACATCCAAAGGCTAAGCATGCTTGATGGATCCAAAACAAAATCATATAATCATTTCAAAATATGTTTGCAGCAGAAGAGCAACAACTGATCTGGTATTTGCCTCCCTTTGATGTGCAGATTCCACCAAATTGCATACCTACAACAAATATGGTGGCTAGAAGTCGATGGACACGTAGAATTCCAGTTCCCCAGGGGTACTTACAGCCTCTACTTCCGCCTCCGCCTCGGAAACCCCACGAAGAGCCCCGAACGCCGGAGGGTCCGCGACCACGAACAAGTCCATGGATGGAACATTAAACCCGTCCGGTTCCAGTTCGCGACGTCAAACAGCCAAAATGCCCTCTCCCAGTGCTACTTGAGCACGCCGGGGAAATGGGTGAACCACCACGTTGGTGATTTTTCTGTTGAGAGCTCGATCGAGCCGACAAAGATCAAGTTTTCAATGATGCAGATTGATTGCACACACACAAAAGGTGGTTTGTGCTTAGACTCTGTGCTGATATTGCCCAAGGGATGAGAAGATATGTAGACGAAGGTGAAGACAGTTTTTTTTTTGTTATTTGCAGTTAACCGTTATGGGCCGTTGTCCTAGTTCCCTAAGAAGCGAGAATGTGTTTTTGTCTTTCTCATCACTTGTACATGTGAGGCCACTTATTTTGTTACATATTGTTAGTAATAATATATGAAGAGAAATGTTGAGTTAAAATTAGGCTTCATCTGGGACTTTGTTTAAAGCTTCGTTTCGCTAAGGTTCTAGTCAAATATAAAAATTACTAAAAGTAACACAAAAGAGATACACCTGCTGTATACAGAGCCATTCCTGATTTTTTGAGGTTCGAATCAAACTTCAAAATTAGGACCTTTTATGTACTTTTACGAGGAAAAAAACATTAAACCAATCTAACAAAACATTTACAGTTCAAAAAAAAAAAATCTAACAAAACATTTAAGATACACATGACTCGGTACACAGAATCCTTGAAGGTAGTGATTATTATAAGAACTCAAATTTATCACTTAAAAAAACACTCCTCTTGTTTTCTTAGTGGTTAAAAAAATAGTTTAGTAGTTATTTTTTGATTAATTGGCGATTAGAATAGAAACTGAATTCGTCTTCTACTTAGGTACCACATGCGAAGCGTGTGTAAGTCCAAATTTAAGACAATTTTTATCACATTTTTTGTCATAATCCGATTAGTACACGCATTGCGTGTGCTCCGTCCTCTAATTTTAATTTATATTATATCCCAACCAACATGATGAAAGATTGTAATTAATCTACAACCGAACATATTCATTCATAAATTTGATAAGACAAAATACTCACGAATGCAAAACTCTCATCGTGTAAACAACTTTACATTTTCCCTCAACGAACTGATTTAAATTACAGAAAACATACGAAATTAAAGGCACTCACCAGTTGAATCCATGATCTCTCAATGAACTGATTCAGTAGTCCATAATAGCTTGAGATCAACACCATATATTATAATAGACTAGAGGCCGAGGCACACGCGATACTTGTGTAAGTCGGATTTTCCCAACATTTTGTAAAATGCTTCCCACTTTTTGTTTGATCAAATTTTCACAAATATTGTGGAAATCTGACTTGCACACGCATCGCATATGCCCCGGCCTCTAGTAGTAGTTATGGCAGCATAATCAGGTGGAGTTTAAGCGCGCGCTCTCTCTCTCTCTCTCTCTCTCTCTCTCTCTGGCTTTTGAGTTTTGTCCTTATTCAAAAAAAATTCGCTTTTATTAGTTTTGCGTCAAAATTTTGTTGATTATTGGATTTGTCTCGATGAAAGGAATCGGAAAAGTAATTTTTTTTATTTTTACCCAAATATTTTGGTAAATATCCACTTTTAAGCTGGAAAATGCAACAAAAGTTCGACGCAACACTAATGAACACGAATTTTTTTTTGAATAAGAACAAAAAATTTACAAAATTCTAAAACTTAAGTGGAACTCAACCTCAATATTTCTTGCAACTCTATAAACCTACTCCTAATAGGTTTATTTTTACTACCTGTTAGTGTTACACGACCCAATCCCAAAGGCCTTCTAAGAGCATCTCCAATCCATCTCACTCTTTCTTCATTTTGGAGACTCAAAAAAATATATTCTATTTAAAAGTTAATTTTAGAGAATCAACAACTGCAACCCAAATTTCCATTTTTCACCTCCAAAACTCCCCAAATTCTTCCTCCATTTATTGTTTGATATTGTTTTTTTCCCCTCCTTTCATTAGATGCATTCTTTCTTCTTCTTTTTTCTCATTTCAACTCATTAATCAAACCAATACAATGATAGGATAGTGTAAATAAAAAATAATAATATTATGAGTTCAAATTGTTTGAATTTACATTTGATGTTATTTCAAAATGTATTTACATATACTTAATATTAGACTTATTTTGAAGGTATTATTATTGTCTTTCCTATCCAATTTTGTGGAAAAGAGATGCGTAATGCAAAAGTTATATGTAATTGACAAAATTCTAGCAATAAAGTAAATAGAATATTAGTGAAGGAGAGAAATGAAGATGAGTCTCCATTTGGGAGGTGATTCTCCAAATATGGAGAATGAGAATTGAGTCTCCAAAATGGAGACCCCAAATAGAGATGGATTGGAGGGCATGGATTCTCCAAAATGAAGTTTTGGTGCTTAAATGGAGATGAGTTGGAGATGCTCTAAAAGCTTTGCGGGACGGGCCTGCCTCTATAACCAAAATCACATGAAAATTTTAAAATACCCCTCAACCTTTACTCTAAATTTCAATAAGACTCCCAACCTTTAAAAACAATTAATTTTACTTTCAACGTTACCTTCCGTTAATCAAAACGTCCACTTCCGTCTGAATGACTAACGGATTTCGTTAATCAAATCTGGATCCGTCCGCCTCATCTCTTAAGGTATCTTTCGTTAGAGTTCTTCCCCTGTTCGGTCATCTCTTTGCCGAACAGAATGCTTGGACCAGTGACTTCACATGTCTCTGGACTTTATCAATTACTTGGACCATTGACTTCTCATGTCTTTGGTCCTCATCACCGAACAGCGCCCTCATCGGCAATATGACCTATCTCATCTATCACGTGCTCCTGCACACCACGTGTTCGGTTACTAAGTGCATGTTCGGGATTACCTCTCTACACAGGACTCTAGGACGATCTTATTTTTCTAATCATTTTATTCTAAAGAGTCATAATTAATTTTTGACTCTAAAACTCTCGTTAGTTAGCTCTAAGAAATATTTGGTTCTACGACTTTTTTAGGGTTAACTAACGAGAGCCCTAAAGTCAAAAATTAATTATAACCCTTTACGATAAAATGATCAAAAAAATAATATCTTAGCATTGGTTCAACCGAATTGAAAATTAGAGTACTTAATTTTTTTGCTCAACTTTCCACCAAATTTGGAAATTGATTGGATGAAAAAAAAAATCAAATTGTTCAAAAATTACAAATTCCTGAGTGGGTCTTCCATTCGAGAAATTTTTGGGTGTCGGGTGGGTACCACATCACCCGGTTGACGGCGGTGCCGAGCACCCACATCTTGGCCGTCTAAAAGTGTGGTAAACAGTCCAGATTAAAACACACTCTCTCCTCTCACCCTGTTACTCTCTCTCCAAATCTGAGCCGTCCAAAATAGAAATGGATGCCCGGATGCATTGAGCGGATACCACTCGGCATTTAAAAATTTCTCCTTCCATGCATAGACCAGATTTTCATCCATGGGTATAATTGAAAATTGCAATTTGTTGTTCTATCCCTTGGTATTCCAATCAAACAAGAGATTAAGATTGGTAATCACAATCCGATGATTTAATCCTTACACAATCAAATACCTATTTGGGATTACACTCAAGATTACCAATCTCATCTAATCCAACACACTTATCAAACATGGCGCTACTGTATATAAGAGTCCCTGTCTGATAAATGGACATCCATTAAACTGCCAAATTTTTTTACGGCTAGACTAAAAATACTACTAGTACATAGTCAAAGGTCAAAAAATTCGCATGCCTTTTCTAGTTACTCCTGTATCCGATCTGATCTAACTTCTGTTCACCAAAAAAGGGAATCTAACTCTTTTCATAAACAACACTTCTTCTTTTCCGTTGCTTACAAAAATAAATTTTATCCCTTCATATTTCTCCGTAATTCAACTTCCTTAATTAATTTTTAGTTTTTTTTTTTCCCTTCTACTGTCAAAATAGAAAACCTTATGGATCGAACTTATGAAAAAGAAAAGAAAGAAAACTTACAAAAATTCATCTTCCATTGTTTCATCTTCCTCCCAGTTTATTTTCCTTTTCCTTTTTTTTTTTTTTTTTTGTCCTTCTCATTTTCCTTAAGTTTCAAACATGGCGTAAGGTTGACAAAATCCTACCAAAGTATGATCGTTTGTCTCACATGAATATTCCGTAAATCATGTATCATTAACCGAAAGCATTTGTTAGACAACAACGGTTATAAAAAGCTCACGAAGAGAAAAAAAATTATTGAATGCTCCTAAGGCACTGCGGTGTAGTACTTCAGGCTTCCTTCTTTACCGCTCGTTGAGGTGAGATGTACGACAAAGTATGTGGATTCCACTGTGCGATGAAGCAGAGGCGTTCAAAGAAAGCTCGAAAATGACATAAATATTCACAAATTTTCATTACGTAAAAACGTGGAGTAAAATAATGCGGCCCCGGTAATAAAAATGTATTTTTCTGTTGAGGGGTCTTCTGTCTGTAATGAGTTAGATATAGATAAGATAATATATTATATATACTCCAGTAATTCATCATAATTGAGCTTCGTCTCGACGTGTGAAATTAAACCAAAAAAAAAACGAAAGCATTTTTCATTTTCGCTTTCATCACTGTCGTTCTCGTCGTTATCGTCTCCAATAACCATCTCAAAAAAGCTGTGGCTGTCGGTTCCGATCACCTCTCTCTCTCTCTCTTTCTCTCTCCTCTCTCTCTCTCTCTCTACAGCAATCGCGATAGATCCGTTTCCTCTCTCATCAAGGTACTCTCTCTCTCTCTTCCCTTTACATCCGATTCTAATCGTACACGATTGACCTATTACATAAATCTCATCTTTTAAGCCAAGTTTTTACGCAATTTTGTTGTGCTATTGCAATTTTGTGTTATAGTTGAAGGATTGGTTGGTTCGTTTTGTCACGTGCAAAGGAGGTAGATTGCTGTGGTAATTAACAATTTGTTTCGTGAAATTGTAAATAAAATTAGGTTTAAAATGGAGGTTTGTTGGGATTTCATACAACTGCTCGGACCGGACATGGCTATAAAGATCCTAATGTGTTTGGAGGACCCGTCTGATCTCGTCCGTGTTTGTTCAGTTTCAAGTTCTTGGCGCCAGTTTGGTGAGCTCGCTTTCAAAGTTATCAACTTTACCTTGATAATCATCATGTTAAGTTCTCACACCACCGAGTTTTTGCCAGTCAAACTTGCACATCGTAGCTTTTGTTTGTAGGAAATGGCTTCTCTGCAGTCAGTCTGTGTTTGGACTGCAGACAGTCGGGGTAATCTCAGCCAGCCGAAAGTTTTTTCAGTGGTTATATTTTGTTGAAAGACTCTTCGCGAGAAGAATAGTTTCTTCCTGCGAACAGTCTTCTTAAAATCTGCACTATTGATTGCTGAGATGAACGGACGAGATGTAACTGTAGAGGCTTCTCTAGGGACCCATTTTAGAAGTTGGATCCTTGTAGTTTGTAATCTCATCAATCTGGACAATTTTGGTCTCCATGCTCGAGTTATATTATTTGAGGCAATTCTGTGATGTGATTTCCAAGATCTTGTTGGCATTTTTAAGACAGTTCTATAGTAAGTTTGCAGTGAGGAATCTTTCTAGGTAAACAGTCTCCGGATGGTCCTGGACTAAATTGGAGGTTTTTTCTACTCCTCCCGTCTCAGATTGCTAGTCCATCTTTTCATTCTGAGGTTTTTGTTGTTGTGGTTGTTTTTCAATACTATCCTTGTACTGGCTATGAATGTACAGAAAAGTGATAAGAAACTTGTATGTAATCCAGCCCAGGGCTGGTTCCCGAGAAAAAAAAAAAGGCTTTAATTGTTGATTGATAAAATAGAAAATCAAAGGAAGAAGTTGAATATATTTTTTCAATTAGTTCTGATATGGGTTTTAAATCTTATGCAGTGATTGCAAATGGCCTCTCAAAGCAGCTTTTTATATGCATGTTTCCTGAAGTATCAAGTATTGCTCATGCTATTGAAGTGAAAAACATGATAGAACCTGTAGAAGCCTGCCCTGAAAATTCTACGGAATGGGAGTGCATGAAAAGGGATCATAGGGTCTATGCCTTTTTAGCACGAGGTCTTACCCCTTTCACTAGAAAAGATTGCATTTTGAAGGCCATTCGTGCATCCAGCACTGATAATTACCCTGATGAAAGCATTGAAAACACTTTGGAAGCAAGAGACAGGATTGAACAAAGAGCTTCTTACTGGTCAAGCACAGGTGAAGAAGACCCTACAGTTCCTGAGACATTAGTCTATAAGTTGATTGCAAAGTTATGTGTGATCACTGAAATCCATGTACAACCATTCCAAGGTTTGTTTGGAACACCTTTTATCCTCGTGTTTTCTTGTTCTTGTATTGGATTCTGAATTTCAATTTTCTCATGTACTGACAGAACTATGTTTCCATATCAGCATTTTTTCAGTATGGATTTCCTATATATTCCGCAAAGGCTGTGCGATTTCGAATGGGACATTCCAGGTCTCCTATTGGAATAGGAAGTGATTCAGGAGATGAATTTGACGCTGGTAATGAGTCCACTGACAGTGCTTTCATATGGACATATACTTCACCAGAATTCCCAATGGCTCAGGTGAGTTTAACAATTCATATCAGAGTGGCTTACATTTCTTTTGGTAAGACAAAAGACTGGGAGGAAGTCGAAGGGAGAAGAAAGAGGGAAGTTAAGACAGCTTCACACCTTGGTGTTCTTTGGGGAAAGCATAGGAGGAGAAAGGAAAAGATTAGGGTTAAATCTCTGGGGAAAAATTGAAGTGATTTATGTTTTATTTTTCCTTCAACTTTCTCATCTTTTAACAATACCCACATGTAATTATTGAAAAGGATAATATTAAACTGAACTCCTTTATGGTCAACCTTATTAGTAGAGAAAAGGCTTCTTTGCCATCTGCGTGAAGGTTTGGATGGTTGTCTTCTCCCTTCGTGTATAAATATTCTTCACTAATATACATTCTGTATGGCGTGGTCTTTGTTGCAGCACAAGTTAACATGTCGAATTTCCATTTGACCGGAAAAAAGAAAAAAGAAAAAAAGTTAACATGTCTTACCATTCTAAAAGGTGAATATACGTTATCACACTGGGAAACTGATGATATGTTAGCTTCAAGAAAAATTAAAATAATATCATGAAGATGCTATGTTTGGAATGAGCTGCAGTGTTATTTAGTTCTATTCCTCCATATTCCTAGTGCCTGTTACTATTTAGTGCCTTATTTCAAAACTAATTAGCTCGAGATGGCTTTCTCATGGATATTAGGAGAATCAACTGCAAAAGTTCAAGCTTCCAGAACCTGTTCTTTGCATAGGTGGAATTGTGCAAGTAGAGCTGTTGGGTAGGGTGCAGAAACAAGAAATGGACAGTTTATACTACATATGGTTAGTTTGTCAAATCTGAGATTCTTTACATAATTGTCACTCGTTCTTTTTGTGGAATGACTTGTGCTATGCTAGTGGCAGCATTCCTAATTGCAGGTCCATACTAGATTAATCCCAAGTGCATGACAGTGCTGTGTTAATTCAAGTAAATTTTAGTTTTCAAGCTGGGGCTTGGCCTTTGGGTTCATCTAAAGAAGAAACTCAAGGGAACTACATAATGTGTGACCTGAATGAATATAATACCAGGGCTGGTATGACTTATAAAGCACTAGTTGCTTCTTATGCCTAAACAACAGTGTTCTAAAACAAGGTATTAAATTATTAATTGCTAGCGGGGCCTATCCGATTAGGTCCGACTAACGATCAATCGCCGATTCCTAATTAATATGCACCAATTAGTCCGATTAATTGCTCGAAGGTGGCCGCCCGACTAGCACCTAGTGACTTTTAGAACATTGCTAAACAATGAGCCCTAGCCCTGTAAGTGCACACTTGTGTAGAGTAGATCGTTCAACACCTGCGACCCAAACCTATTTTTGACCTGTAGGTCCTAGCATCATAGGTGACCGCCAACCAAACGGCCGCTCCCTGATTACTAGACCGACCTGCTATAATAATTACATTAACATTTATCGAAGATATGGCAAACAAATCAACTAGACCTTGTTCGGATCTGACAATACCATAATCAAAACGTACAACGGCCTGAGCGACCAGATCACCAGACTTAACATAAATGTAGCCACTGGAGCCATTCTGAAAAGGGAGAAATTAGCACTACTTGGTGAAATAGGTTCTTTTAGAATCAATTTCAAACCATCTGCTGTAGGTTGTAACAATCCAAACAATCCCACTACATCAGGACCCTTTCGACGTTGCTCAAAAGCCATTACATTACGTTCCGCTAGCACTGAAAGAGCTACTCCTAGTAGAAGTGGTAGAATTAGTCCAAGTTTTTCCGCTGGAGCCTGGCTTATGTAAGGCCACATGAAAGCCTCGTGACACAGACCAAGGCTAGATTCAAGTAGGTATTTCCAGTGTGCGACATAAAACAATAAGATGAGGCCTCTGCGAGGAGTTAAACCTACATCAGGCTGGCAGGACAAGAGATCTTTTACACAAGGGTCATCCCTGACCCTTGGGCTCCAGGAGTTTACCTCATTGTCTTCTTACTGTTCAATGAAAATTCATCAACTCATTCTGTTTTTCAAATTTCTTGTTTGTTCATGTTGTACATGTGCTTCTTGTGCATCTTACTTGTTTCTTATCAACATGTCATCTTCCTCCGAATTTATAGCTTGTAGCAGGAAAAGACATGATCATGTCTTTGGCTTTTTGCACTGACTGTTGAAATCTCCTTAGTTTGCCCAATGAACCTTTGCCTTCCATCATGAGTTGTGAACTGCAACACATGACAATGATCAAGTCTTAGGTCTACGAGTTTGGTGATTACTGTTTGATTCAAGGTAGCCAATCACATCTCTGCAGCAGGAGACCCTTTTGAACAGGAAGATTTTTTTGAGGATACAACAACATCAACAACAACAACTCGATTTATCCAATATGCCAGTGGCTTTTGAAGAGGATTGTTTTATTCGGGACGTTTGTAACACAAGGAAAGAAGACTAACAAAACCCCTTGCTAAGTTGTGAATTTTCATTCTTTTGCTGGAAACAATCTGAATTCAAGTATAATTCCGAAGAATTAACAGTATGATGATAAATCTGTTATGGATAGTGGGAGCCTTATGGTACTGTACACCATCCATATTGCATTCATGTCACGTATGCATCCATATAAAGCTTGTTTCTGGTATAGTTGGGACAAGGCATCCTTTTATTCTTGTTCATCAGAGTGAAAATAACTGCAATGACCGTAACCCACACTTGGCAGATAACAGACGTCCGAGTCATCGGGTGGTGTTGCATCATGCCTGTTTGTGCTTTTGATTTATTTGTCTTCCGTGTTCGCATTCCGTAGATCCTGTATTAAGGTTCATCAATGCCTAACTCGATCTTGTTGTAGTTCTTCTTGGAGGGACATAAAGTTACTGTTAAAGGAACTCAGTAACTTTTACGTGTTTAGAGTATGATATACGCAGCAGTTACTCAAAGAAGTGGACCTTAGATATTATTTCGAAAAGACTAGGTTTCCCGACCCTGCGATGTTAAAACAATTTCCTATTAAGTTCCTGGAAGGATTTGATGTGCTAACTTCCATTTAAGTTTCTGTCGAGATTCAGTATAACCATGAATGAAAGCAAAGGTCAGATATTTTAGTATTGTCTGATCCATGCAACTGTTTCCAGAATTGGTAGTGTCAGATATACAGTATTTGTTTCTGAATTATATCAACCTTGTTGGCCTTTTGCAGCATCTCCCATGTTCAAGTTGTGGGGCGGCCGCTATCCCTGCCGTTTGACGTTGAAATTCTTGATCCATCAGGAAGATGCTCCTTGAGGTACAGCCCCATGGCTGAGCATTGCTCCTCTCCTACCAGATCTCCCGAGGAGGGGGAAGCAAGTGAGCCCTCTAGATTCCAGACTATGGCAGCAAGTATGAGGGGTTGGGAACATATGATTCTTAACACATTGCTTGGGGGTGGAGTGGTTATAGATGGTCATTATTCAGGTGATGATTCAGGCAATGATTCAGACGACGAGCTTGTTGCTTGATTTTTCATTTTTATGTTGTTTTATTCTTGTTCCTTCTGTCATGAAATTGGATGTCTATCTTCTCTAGTTGAGATACTCTCTCTTTTCTGGGAATGTTGATTAGAGTAGAACTTATGATCTGAAATCTGATCCTAACCCCGCAAGACTGTTTTGAATGGTGTCCTCTGATTTACTGCAGCCTTATTCTTAGGTGTTAAGACTACCGTGTGTGTCCATTGGGCCTCCACCGGGAAAAATAGTTTTTTATTTGATCGGTAAGCTACCGAGAAAAAGATTTTGGGGTGCGTGTTTTGCACCTGTGCGATGGTGTTGGGTAGGCACTGTAGGATCATTGATGTGATTCAAACCATTTTGCACCTGTGCGATGGTGTTGGGTAGGCACTGTAGGCTCATTGATGTGATTCAAACCATTCATTGTGTAGCCTGAGACATACATGCGCCGCTCATGATTTGCACCAGTTGTGATTCATCCTAAAACTATTGATAATCAATCCAACTTTTTTTGGGTTTAAATAACCCTCTTCGGTCAATAGCCAATCAATGAGACTCCAGAAAAATAGGAAGTTCCAAAAGAATTAGCCCTCCCGTTGTCAAATCTGAGAGGTGCAATCAGCTCGAAACAACAATAGTTCCACTGTCCTGCTGAGTCTCCATCTTTGGCAATAACCAGTGCAAGGACGAATCAGCTGTGTTCAAACCAGAAAACAATGACATCAACACAAGGAATTAAATATATGAATCCCATACTACGGCGAATCTGAAGCTGTTCGTAAGTTTCTGTATCCATTAGATTACACTTGCAAAGCCTTTTTGGCAGCTAAAAACCCACAGAAAAAGAGGGGGGGCGGGAAACAATTTAAAAAGAAAAGGAAGGAAATCTAAATACCTACTGGAGTACCAAGTGCATAAACATCACAACAAACTCCACAATTGAAAAAGAAGGGAAAAAAAAAGGTTGAAAAATTGGATCAGATGCCTGTACAAGGAGGATATGTGGCATGGCTCTCACCTAAATAAAAATAAAAAACAGCACCAAACACAGATATCAACCCTTCCAGTTAAACCCATAATCATCAAGATCACTACTAAAAAACGCATTTTCTGGGAACTCGTGGCCTATATCCGGAACCATTTCTTCTGACAAGTGATGATTCTGTGGCAAATTAGTTGTTTTCTGGTTGAACCCATTGTTTCCACCAGCCGCAGATGAATCACTGTTGGAAGCAGCTTTAAAGCTGTTGCTTCTGCTTGGTGTGGGACCAGCACTGCTTTTCACCGCATTTACAGTCGCTGCAGTACCTCCTGCTGAAGCATTGCTTCCAAACCCTAATCCCTCTCTTGTTACATTTCCATTAGCATTCGCTCCCCCGCTGTTGTTATTGCTCATACCCTGCAGTAGTTGCTGAATCATGTGCTGTGGTATATTTTGGTTCCCTTGTGGCGTCTGTGGGAGGCTCTGTTGGAGTAACCCATTGCCATTCATTGGCCGCTGCTGCTCTGGGACCTGGGTATTTGAAATGCCACTCACTGGTGAATTCTGCATGGTTTGAAAAGTTGAAGGAGATGGATTCTGGTTAGGATTGTTGAAGGAAGATGACGCCTCCTGTTGAACTGAATTGGAGTTTGAATTCATCGAGTTTTGTCTCATCAACATATTCTGGTAGCTAGTCAGTGCCAAGGCAGCTTGTGCAGAACCACTTAAAGCTGCTCCTTGGCCCACCCCATGGGGGTTATTCCTCATCTGGCTGTTTAGACCAGGATTCAATGATAGTAACTTATTGAGAGTGTTCCGATCGGTTGGAAGACCCTGTATAGTTGCTATTTGCTCCATATCTTGCATCTTTTGCATCTGCAGTTTGGTGACAGTAGCATGCCGAGGATAGCTTTTCAATCCCTCTGCAAAGATGAGTGAGCATTTTAGATCAATACGAAGATAAGAGGGACTTGCAACAGCTGATTTGAAAAAGGATGGGTGACTTGCAATATCCAACATTTTTTCATTTCTTCCATATACGAACCCTATGTGCTCCCAATGCCGGAATAAGGCCTGCTAGGTTTACATTCCTTAATTGCTTATTTCTTGATAGAAAATAACGCAAAATAAAGAGTAAGAGCAAAATTGTTTGGCCATCAATTTCTTACTTAGCAGAGTTTTTGTGGTTATTGCTAATTACTTGTTTGGATATTTTGGAGGGAGCAAGGAAACAAGCTTATTTCCTTACTAAGAACTAAACCCAATGGGCCCGAAGCATTGACTATTCCTATCTCTTCATTCCTGCCATCCAAAATCGGGCAACTGCTTGATGACAATACAACGGAACTGGAGTATAAAGAGCTCAACATGAACGCAGGCACAAAAAGGAGAAGAACATGGATAGGTAAATGAAAACACCATTCCAAATGCAGCACTATAAACCTCCAATCTGATTTCTATGGTCCTTTTTTTGCCCTCACTAACCCTTCCAAACTGCACCTTTTGAGGATAAAATGTTGAACCCAGAATACAGAAACAAACAAAGACCAACCACCTCACAATTGGGTAGAGATGCTCCTTCCGCCTGTGAGGTCCCTTTTAGGTCCCTTTTACGAAGACATGAATAAATTCATTCAACTTTGAAGTAAAGGTGGTTCATTTTTGAGTCTCTGACTATTGAATATTTTTGTAGCCTTATGTTTGGGATAGTTTTGGAAACTAAAAGTTTCATTCTTTGGGATAGTACGGACAATAATCTTTTTGTTCCAAAAGATGCCAGAATAAAAAATAAAATGCACTCACCAATTGGTCCAATTTTCTGGTCTCTGCAGTAATCCATCAAGTCTTTCATACTATTGACGACCTCAGATATCTGAGACAAGTTGGTGCATCAACATAAAAAAGGAAGAAAAAAGGAAAACAAAAAAGAGTTGAAACTCCACTACTTATACATTTAAATACCCCAGACCCAGAAAAGCTTCTGTACTCTGTCCTGCTTAAAAAGAACTCGAAGAAAGGCCAAAAAAAAAAAAAAAAAATCACTTGAAAAGATAGGTTGGGCAACAGAAAGATACTGACCTGCAAGCACCTTAC
This sequence comes from Rhododendron mucronatum var. ripense, assembly GCA_019656295.1. Lineage (NCBI taxonomy): Eukaryota > Viridiplantae > Streptophyta > Magnoliopsida > Ericales > Ericaceae > Rhododendron > Rhododendron mucronatum. The sequence goes on from BPLT01000011.1 coordinate 2,017,922, forward strand.
ATATCTTTTGGAAAATCCCAAATCATTTAGTGACTGCAATTCCAATGTCCTTGCCAGCTGACGCCCAGCAGTCACAACCCTGAGGGAGGAAGCATTTTAAACTCTTGGCATAACACCATCATATGGCACATTTCATACATGCTAATGCTTAAGTGCTCATTTTCCTACAAGATAGGATGCAACTAGCAGGGAGAACAGATAGATTATGAACAAATGGAAGTAATCAATATTATCAAAGCCGAGAGTTCTCCCATTCTCAAAACATTCTTCTGTCCAAAGTATTGATGACAAATCCCCTACACCAGACAATGTTGGTATCGAATGATCCAAACTAAATCTAGTGGAGCAAAATTCTTATAGCGCACTACTCCAGTTTCAACAGAACACTGAAGGCAAATATTACAATGAGAACTAGCGGAAGAACACCAAGGCTTTGCCAAAATCAGTTCGCAAGTCATCAGAAGAATCAGACACAAGCTCTGTAAATGGAAATCAAGACACTGGGGTCATGTTATAAGATAACTGTACTGGCAATCAGAAGAAGTGAAGAACTGAACCAAAGGGGCTGGATCACAAGACGATGAATTGCATAAATAAAATAAAAAGAAATAGAGGGCATTTTGTTGATTAACTCACATATTGCTGTTTGACTGCAAATCCTGTTGAGAAACACCATCAGATCCGCTTTCAGATATTGTATTTTGGCATTTCTGTGCAACCTGCAGCAACTGATTCACCTGCAAAGTTCACAGAATTTTAAAGCTCATACTTTATTCTGTCGATTAGTTTGGTCGTATGCGATGCTGTTGCACAAGGCTCCTGCTTAGGGAAGGGTCTGATTCACATGAATCAGATTGACGAAGTGAGCAGATAGCACTTTCCACTACTCCAGTTCAAGACCTCTACAATTGGTTTAAAGTAAGTTAAACAAATCCACAAATTCCAACCAAAGTGGGAGGACTTCATTATCTCCAACATATTATCTGCATAATGTCATCGGAAAACAGGTTCTCCCGTGAATACTCCACGACACATCTAGAAATGATTGGTCCACAGTAAAAGATATTTAGCCCACTTAGAAAATGGTGGCGTCCATCCCAAAAGGGCTAAACGATGATCTATTATACTTCTGTCAAGTGATGAGTCAAACTCCACCCACCCCATGCTTGCCAACTAAGGACTGCCTCGATTCTGTGTTAAAGATCATGAGTTCATAGCTCGACATTGATCAAATTACTTTGTCATGTTTCTACTTTCCCAATTACTTCAGTCACACCCATTCCACGAAAGAGGACCAAATGCAAACACTTGACTAGATTTAAATATTAAAATATCTAAACTTTACCATAAATTCACATCTTTTTTAAACATCAAAGAACAAGCAAGCTTTGGCAAGAGGTACGTTTTGTACCTGTGGTGCGACCAACCTACGGGGAAGTAGTTCTTCATGATGACGTGCACAAAATTCCCAAGACAATATCTGAAATAGGAACGTTGGAAGGTGCTAACAGGTTATTGTGGAGAAAAGAATAACAATAATCACACACCAGAGAGTATTTCATTAACCTTCAAATCAGCGGTGAATATAATACGAAGCTGACCCTCACGAATAACACGAAGTTGCTCATACACACTCTCTTGAACTGCTTTCCCATAATCCAACATCATTATTCCAGAAGGAAACCTAGATTCACTTGGCAAGTCCAGAAACAAAAGTTCATCAATGACACCGCTCCCGAATTTGATTTCATTGAGTCTAGGGAGCACTTCATAAGTGGCCTCTGTAAACATCCATGATCCACCACAAAATAAGTCAAATATAAACTTAAAAAAAGCAGTAAAATGAGTTAGTGCAGATATATTTCTTCTGATCAATAAAAGCAATAATTAATTAACAATTAGTTGTAAGTTATACCGTGAAAGATGACATTCGATCAAAACCCTAAGCACAATAGATGCCACGTGCTAACATTTGGGCAACGTCACTAACTCTTAGTTGGATTATGTGTTTGTGCCAGATTAAAGTTTTCAACGACAATACAAGTGGACTAAAACACACATTATTGTCCAAGTTGGTCCAAATAACTCCAAAGTTTCAATGTAATTATTTGTCATGTATGATTACTGCACGAACTTACAATTGAGATGCAGTAAAAAAACACCCAAAAACATATGACTTGAAAGATGCACAACATGCAGCACAATCATGAATCATCAGAACAGCTGTTTTGAGATAATAATTCACCAGCAAAAAAACTCTTGATGGACTTACCAAATCCCCGTCCAGATTTTGAACCACAAATGTCACACTGCCAAGCATCCTGAACAGAAAAAGGATAAACACCAATTAGCTCGTGAGAAATGCCAAAAAAGAATGGAAGGAGAAGAATTCACACAGGGGATATACACCGCAAACACAGTACGATCCATTGATCCTTCTATTACCATTGTATTCTTCAACGTCTTTAACATGCATATAATATCAATGCATTTTTTTTTTCTTTTTCAATGAATAGGTTTCCAAATGTCTAGTGAACACAAAGGGGCAAACATTGCCTTGTTGAAACATGACTCAAGGCATTTGAAAATTGAATGCATTTGAGCATTTGCTGCAACTGTTGCAAATCGTTTTGTTTTAGGATTGATGAAACTTAAATGCTAGTGTAGCAGAGCCCTATACATATATGATGATTAAACTGTGGGACTCGTTATTATAAATGCAATTATAAAGAAATATGCATATTGTTAGTTATCCATGTGAAGTCTAATTCATTATGCATCCAAATCACAAATTGGAAAAAAAAGAAACTGACCATGGTTGCCTGGGGAAAAACACCTAGGGAATGATGCCCAACATTATCATAACGTGACAGGCACCATCTTTTCTTTGCACGCGGAGAGTAGTACTCTGTAACAAACTTCCTCCAATAGGCAATAGCATTGGCCTGTAAGTTAAACATGCCAAAGAAGAGTCACAACAAACCCACTTCAGTGAGAGACAAAATCTGAATGTAACTATTCAAGATAGAGTATGATTATTGACAAAGACAAGACAATCATGAACTGGTCCGAAGTGTGAAAACAAAACAAGAAGAAATTGAGATCTGCTAGATGGAGTCAACAAGAAATCAACTCACAGGAGGGCGTTGCCGCTGGTGATACAAGTACTGCATGAGCCGACGTGAACAAACACCATTGTCATAGGGCCGCTTCATGGAAGACATAGGCTGCATTCCCTGTTGTTGAAGCTGTTGTCTCAACTGCAGCTGTTGTTGCTGCTGCTGCTGTTGCAGTAGGTGGGCTCGCTGCACTGGGGGCATAGACTGCAGAAACTGTTGTTGCTGTTGATGCTGTTGCCGCAGCCTCTGCTGCTGAATAAAAGCTTGCAACTGATTGTGGTTTTGCAACTGAGGATTGTGGTTCTGCAACTGCATGGAGTCCTGTCTCTGCAGCAGATGTTGCATAACCTGCTGTTGCATAATATCTTCCTGCTTGATATCCAATCGTGGTTTTTTCTGCAGCTGGGATATGCTATTGGGATCCTGAGTGAAAGACCCAGGGTGGACCCGCGGGCCACTGGGAAGTGAAACCTGGCCCATTCGTGACGTGGGCAAGGACGTAGCACTGGGATTCCCTTGCTGCAGTTGTGAAATCTGTTGGGAGTTCGGATCATGATTGGAGCTCTGCTGCACTACAGAAGAGCCGTCCATAACCGATGACCCTGAAGTTATATTATTGGATGAGAACGACAAGGGTGATGCTGGAAGGCGCATGTAAGATTCTCCATTTATGCTGGCACTTCTCTGTAGGTGAGGACCACCTGAAAGCCCTGAGTTGGCGTCAGTAACCAATGAACTCGCCCCAACACTTGGCCCCGAGCTTGCCACACTGTTCAAGATCGTATTGCTTGCATCTCCAGAAACGGGCACCAGATTCGAACGTCCGGCTCCTGGAATCGAATTTGATGAGTTCCCAAAAGATGACCCCAAGTGAGAATTTCCCAGAGTCTGAGAATTTCCATCTCCTTGGAAGAAGATTCCCGAACTAGAAGAAGAATGCGATAACCCTCCGGCCACCCGGGAAGGCGCCATAGGTGGCACCGCCGCCTGGCGACCGGATTCTAAATAGCTCTCCAAAGCCAGCCCTTACAGCTCTCTATTATTCTAATGTAAAAGGATCAAAATTTCTCTATGCAGAGAGCAATTTAACCTCAAAGAGGAATCCCCCCAAAATACAGCTGCCAAATCCCCAACCATGCAATACCCTATCATTACCCTCCTCTTCCAACCAATTAGAGAGTCAACTTGTCGTGGGAGAAAATAATATCTGATTATCACAATAAACCAATAAAATCAGAAGTTCTTTAAGGATCATACATTGTCTGTATAACTTTCAAGTCATCTGCTGGAAATTTACAGCAACTTAAAACAAACTGGAAAACCTTATCAGCTAAAACCCATAAATTAAACGCCAGATCAGAACCAAAAATCAACTAAGAATAAAGTAGAAATGCAAAATCAGCATATTCTTGTCAACATCAATAAATTCCCTCAATTCTGTTTTCAAAAACCCTAATTTAACTAGCAAATAAAGATAAGATTTTTAGCACTGTGCAAGAAGCATGATTGATCTGCATTCACGAATCGTAATAGCTACAAACCCAACTCAAATTCGAACAATTCACCAATTAACCACATCATGATCCAAAGTTGACAATCTAGAGAGCGATCAAAATAAGATCTTTAATTGCCGATTTGTGTTAAGCATCTAAATTGCACAATTAAAAGCAGCAGACAGAGAGCGAGAGAGAGAAAGAGAGAGAGAGAGTACCTGTTCGATTTACGATTTGGGCAGTTGCTGATTATTACAAAGAAAACCCTAGATTGCGTAGAATTTGGGTACACATTACATACATTCTTTTTGGGGAAAAATTCAAAATACCCCCCAACTTATACACACAAATTCAATTAGGCTCCCAACCTTTTAAAAACTTCAATTTTACTCCCAACGTTATATTCCGTTAATCAAAATGCCCCCTTCCGTCCAAATTACTAACGGATTCCGTTAAATAGTATTCTTATCGAATTTCGATGATCCGAGCCGCTCAATGTGTTTAAAACGTGATTTTAAGGGTACTTGCAAGAAATCAACAAAAAAAATGACCGGGAAGGGTTTTATCTGAACAGTTTTTTATTGAACTATTCAATAAAAAACTGTTCAGATGAAGCCCTTTCCGGTCATTTTTTGTTGTTGATTTCTTCCAGATACCCTTAAAATCACGTTTTAAACACATTGAGCGGCTCGGATCATCAAAATGCAATTGGAAAAGGGGAGGTGTGGATCGATCTGGATTTTATTCAAGTACGGACGTCCGAATTTTACTTCGGTCTGTACCTCCCCTTTTCGATCGAATTTCGATGATCCGAGCCGCTCAATGTGATTAGAATGTGATTTTAAGGGTACCCGCGAGAAATTAGCAAAAAAAAAATGATCAGAAGGGCTTCATCTGAACAGTTTTTTATTGAATGGTTCAATAAAAAACTGTTCAGATGAAGCCCTTCCCGGTCATTTTTTTTGCTTATTTCTTGCGCGTACCCTTAAAATCACGTTTTGAACACATTGAGCGGCTTGGATCATTGAAATTCGATCCGAATACTATTTAACGGAGCCTTTAACGGAATCCGTTAGTAATTTGGACGGAAGGGGGCATTTTGATTAACGGAATATAACGTTGGGAGTAAAATTGAAGTTTTTAAAAGGTTGGGAGTCTAATTGAATTTGGGTGCATAGATTGGGGGTATTTTGAATTTTTCCCTTCTTTTTGCGGACAAGATTGCGAAAATTACAAAAAAAAACCTTAGAACTTGATCCGAGTAACGGATTACTCCCCATAATTGTGCTTTTCTCAGTTTGACTTCTAATTTAGGGCCCTCCGGCCAAACTTTTCCCATACTTTTTGATAAAGTATTTTTTAATTATTTTTTCTTACTAATTTTTAGTAGATTTTGGTCAAATTTTTATATCATGTTTTTCTTTGTCTTGTATCAACTTTATTCTATGTCTTGATACTTTTTCAATTCTTTTCATTGGGACGAAAAAAATAATGTAACTTTAAGTCAAATATTGTAAAATTTAAGAGGAAATAACAAAAAAGATCGTGCCGAAAAATCTCTAAAAAAAAATATGCTGAACAGGCCCTTAACAACAATCTCACCCTCTCTATTTACCTCACCTTGCACAAAAGCTAAATCTCACATTATAACATTTGGTTGTACACTTGTTTTGATTTTAGAGATATAGATTGAGAATTGAATGCTTGGATCAAAGAATTACTCATTTCTAATTAAGTTAATTCTTAACAAACATAGTTACAAAACTAAAAATTACAAAATTGAACAAGTCCGATCGTCTAAGTAGAGCTCGTTGAGACCTCCACATGAAACATGAAATGTTTACCCACTTTCTAAACGGGTGAATTTTGTACACTAGAAAAAGTTGTCTAAGTGGTGTTAAATTGCAGAGGAAATAGCACATATACAACTATTGACATTGCATTTTACATTCTCATAAATATTTCCTTCGTCTCAATTCTTTAGTCTTTTTGAGAGTTTGTATCATTTTTCTATTGATTATATCTCTTTAGTCTACAATGTATTAGGTGTTTGAAAATTGATTTTGGCACTCCACTTTGTGTCTTGATCATGTGAGAAAATAAAACTAAGAGTGGAGTGCCAAAATCATATTTCTTTTGAAAATTTTGTTTAATATTGCATATAAAACGTATTGCCAATTGAAAAATATAACTAATTTACTATCCGGTTAGGATGAAACGAATGACTAAATTGTGGGGATGGAGGGAATATTTAACAAGAGGTACATTATTTTTTTCCCTTTTGGATCAAAGCTACATGCCATTCCATACTCTTCAAAACAAAAGGCCCTTCTGATCAATGGTGCGTGCATGCGTACATACACACACATATATATGTGTATATATATATATATAGCGAGAGAGAGAGAGAGAGAGAGAGAGAGAGAGAGAGAGAGCAGCCGAACTGCCGAAGCAATGGGGATCATTAACTTAGAAAAAATGAATAAATTAAGCCTGTCCTTCATAAACTAATAGAGGACTGCTATTTTTTTTTGTTTTTTTCCTTCTAATGAATACAAGTCATACGCCTTCATTATCCACTTCCTTATCTATTTCTATTTTTCCTGTTACGGTGCTAAAAATGAAACAAAAAGGCGACAGTCAAAAGTTCATCAAATATTTATAGAATATGTTAAACTTGGGTTGGTCCTAGCTGGCCCCAATGTAGTTTTGCCCATTTATATTCATTTTATTTTAATTAGAATCAACGGGTTGAGTTGAATATATATTCTATTACATCGGGTCCGATATTGTTTCTTCAGCTATCTATATATTGGGATGTTCGAAATGTTTTATTCTCTTTTAAAAGTTAGAAAGTGTACATTTCTCCAAACTACTTTTCATTATAATTAAAAACAGAACTAAAGTGGTAAGGTTATATAGTCGATCTAACTTTTAAAGGAAAAATGCAAAAAAATTACATGTCCCTCTAAAAAGTTGAATTTTCCGTAAAGCAATTTGACACGAAGGAAATAACTAACGAAATTCACAATTCTCAGCATGTTAGATTGTGAATGATTGAAAGAAAATGACATTTTCATTTTCATTTCTGTGGGTGCTTAAAACCTTAATCTTTAAGTATATATTGATTGAAAAAAGTAATACCAGAATTAATAAAGTGAAGTTGGCAACATCAATGATAGCCATTTGGCCATTATTAAATTAGGAGGAACCTTCTACAACTGTTTCTTGATGTTTATGAATGTTCATACTGGCAATGAATGGGTTAAAAGACTGGGCTGTGGTGCATTATGTCCATATATATGGGCCATTGGGCCCATGAATCGCAAACAGAAATAACCAATTCTTTTTATGTACTTGATGAGTACCTACCCAACCCACATGGATAACCCCGAATATTGTGATTTTGTTACCCAATGGAGAGCTCAGGGATTTGGGCGTTTGTAGTCTCCGGCATTTTTTTGTTCAATGTGAGCATGAGATTGTCTGTTGTTCGAAAAAAAAGGAGTGGAAATTAAAGAAATTAGAGCCATCTGTGATGGGAACAACAATTATTTCAGTTCTCTTGATTGTGTGTTTTTTTTTTTTAATTTTCCTTGCAAAATAGGCCCATGAAATATGGAGATATAAGCACTCAGTCTTTTCCTCTTTCCCAAAAGAAAAAACTTAGAATTTTTTTGCATTTTATTTTCCTAAGGCCCAAACCACCTAAATCTCGGAAAAGCATTGCAGCTTGGGCTCCCTACTAATCTAGGGCCTGGAAGGATTTTAGGCCCAACAAACCCACATCTTCCAGGCCAGAAAAGTATAACGGATGAGAGACTGCATTTGCTCTGGAAATGTACTCTATCGATCTTTTCCCAAAACCTTAATATTTGCTCTGCCACTTCTTTTTTTTTTTTTTTTTACTTAGGTGTCCAGGTTAGTTTACGCACATTTCGACTAATATTGGAAGATCAATCCCACCGTTCACTAATGAGGAGTCCGATTAAAACATGGACCGACTTCATAACAGTTGATAACACCTAGAAGGTTTCGAACTTGAAACATTAGAAGAAAGCAAACCCTTATATCATATGCATTGTTCAACTCTCTTAAAAGCCACATGATCACGCTGAGTCTCCTGTATTTAGGGATTAGCCCCACATAGTCGAGTGGGCACTATTGAAGGTGTTCAGACATGAAGATTGTTAATTGTTCATGGAGTATCGCCACGTGTTGCTCCAGGGACCTTCTCCACCACACCTTAGTCCCATTTTACATAACGGAGTAACAAAAAGTCATCTTTATATATGATTCATCTTTCAACAGAAATGGTTTTGAAAAAATAGTCTGCGCATCGAAATAGTCTTAACAAAATACTACAGTAAATTCCAAGGCTTAAAGATTTCTTCATATCCTGCAGAGAAAAGCTGGATCTTTCCATATTCTATGCTCTCTTATTTTTCCCTGAAAATGTAGAGCAAATACAAGGGGGGCTATAGCCTTTGGGAGGACCACTAGAACATGGTTGCTGATGCATAGAGAGGAGAAGAGAAATCAAGCGAAAGTGCAGTCGATTTCCAAACCCAAGTTCAGACTCGGTTCAGTTCAGACTCGACCAAATCTTCCAGACTGGATCCAGCTTTGGAATGGGTCCAATGGAACCAACTTCAGCACAGGGACAAGATTACATCTATCTCTCTATCAGCATTTAAAGATGAGAATGGCCAATACGGCGGCGTGCTAGAACCACTTGGTGTGCAGCGTTTTTGGCCCCATGGTACTCCAATGCTGGTGGGTAGGCCAGGAGAAAAGTACAAACCATAATTTCAATGCCCCAAAAGGCCAAAACCAAAAAAGGCTGAATTACTAAATTACTAACTGCCCTTGGATATTATCCACAACAACATTGCTACGGTGATCACAACAACAGTTTAAACCCGTCAAAATTGCCCGGTGGTTAACGAAAAACGGGCATTTACGCACTACCCAAATATAAGTTTTGACCGTTGTCCGATCCTGTATTGTTGCGGTGTTAGCCCTGGCCCCTTGAGATGACTTTATTTGTCGTGTCTAACTTAGCGGTGGGCGAAATGAGAAAATTGTGAAAAGAAATCAAACTATGTGTGCATAGGATCAATTTTGGTGCATGGTTGCTAGAAATGAAGAGCGGTGTCGATTGAGAGAACTTACCTGTTTCCGCATTATCATTGATACTTGTTTTTGCCCGCAACGGATTCTAATTACCGGTGTAATTCTTTGCATACATAATCAGACTATTAACGCATGCAATCAATCAACAAAAAATACTGATTCAAAGGTAAAAGCGAAGCACATTATCATTGAAGAAATCTCTGGTAAATCTCTCGCAAATCTCGTGGACAAGAGGAGAATGTGGTGTGCTATTCTCCACACTAGATAATCTCTAAAAAGTAGATCTGGAATACAGTTATTACACTATCTCCCAAGCACCATTACTGAAGAAGAAAAAGCACAGCCACACAGATACAGATTGACAGTGTTAATTAAAATCATATGGATTACGTTTTGTAAATAACGATGTAATTCTTTGCATACATAATCAAACAATTAACGCATGCAATCAATCAACAAAAAATAATGATCCAAATGTAAAATCGAAGCACATTATCATCGAAGAAATCTCTGGCAAATCTCTCACAAATCTCGTGGACAGGAGGAGAATGTGGTGTGCTATTCTCCACGCTAGATAATCTCTAAAAAGTAGATCTGGAATATAGCTGTTACACTATCTCCCAAGCACCATTACTGAAGAAGAAAACGCACAGCCACACATATACAGATTGAACTTTGAAGAGGTGTGGAGGAGAGGAGGAGAAAATCAGTTCAAAGCATGAGATTGATCACCGCTCTAAGAAAATCACTGGAATGCTTCAGCCTCTGGATCGCAGGAATCGCCGGAGAAGACCAGTTCAAAGCATGATTTCTCTAGATCGAAGGAATCGCCGCACTAAGAAAATCTCATTCTCTCTTTTTGTAGATTTGATTTGAAACCCTTAAAATGCCGAGATGGGGTTTTATTTGATTTTAAAAGGGGTAAAAATGTAAAATATACCCCACAGGACCCATAAGGAATTGCACTCTATTGAAAAAGGATCTAGTAACCAAACAAATAAATGAAACAAATGAACCCGGAAAGAAGTAAGAATAATTTTGAGGTGAAGAGTAACTGTGGCGCCTTTTTTTGTTTTTTGAAAGGCAGATCTTGTATTAGACATCCAGCTGGACCAGTGAACCCAACAAGAACTAATTAAAAAGAAAGATTTTTGAGCTGAAGAGTGAAGAGCAATATGAATATCAATTATCAACACATTACCTGAGTTGTTACAGACCATTTTAGTAGTACGTAATAAAGTAGAGGGAATAGAACTCTATGCTTCATGTTGTAGCTATCAGAAGTGAAAGAAAAAGATAGGGAAAAAAAAGGAAACAATCAAAAGCAATTCCTATGTCTTCTCCCACAAAGTATCCACTTCTGCACAAACCACCACTTCCATCCCTCTGGCATTTATGCACAGTGAAATTGGCTGCTCAAGGTTTCTATGGATCTAAGCACCCAGTAGTACGTACAGTACGTCCAGCTTTCTTACCAAGTAACAGCATTGATGCTTCATTTTTGGATTTGTTTTCCAATGGAAAACAAATGCCGCGTTGGCACGAGCGACAAGAGTAAGCAGTACTGTCTGGACCAACAGACAATTTTGGTTTTTGTTTTTGTCATTTTAAAGAATTTAAAGAACATGGAATGCCTGTCGACCATAGGACATTTGCATATTCTTCAATCAAACTAACTGTTACAACTTCAATAAGCCTTTGGAAGTACTTTAATTTTTCTTTTTGGTGCTTTCTAAAGCTAAGTGCACTCAAAATCTTTGCCGAAAACCGCTTAACACCTAAAAAAATTGCCGACCGGCAAAGCCGAAAAAAATAAAAACTAAACCATCACACACACTTAGAAAGAAAGAAAAAGGAAAAGAAAATGCTGGCCCTCCAACAAAAGAACAAAGGTTTTTTTTTTTTTGGGTCAAGAAACAGGTGGAGTTTAATGGACCAAAGATTATTGCTAGATTTGGACCCCTTGCCATTCTGGATCCATTCAAGCCTTCTGAATAATCAACATCAAACTTTCATCCAACCAAATTTTAATGGACACTAGAGCTAAGAGCACCATCAATTATTATGGTGGGGGGCCTTCACATCGTAAATATACCCATTGGATTAGTAAAACAAAAAGGCAATCATGTACATGACAGATCATCAGCCACAGTATGATTATGTCTATAGTAATCTTTGAGGTTTTGACTCAGTTTTTTTTAAGGATAAGAAAATCATTGGACATTAGCAATTAGGACTAATTGAAGGGTAATTAATTTGTTGACTTAGCAGATTAATTCTCTGGTAGGTAGGTAGGTAGGTGGAGTATGTCTCAACAAACCCTCTTAATTGGTAGTAGTTCAGAATTAACCAAATTAATTGTGTACTAGAATATTGCGCGCCCAACCTCTTGCCAGGACCTAATTGGTGACCTTGGTCCAGCTCTTGGAGGTGAGGGTTCGAATCACAGAAAGAGTAGTTGTTGAAGAAAATGGGTTAAGATTCCACCCGACATGCTCTCTCTAGAAGCCAACATTCTAGCGGCAATTTCACGCACTGGCCATCATCTTAGACTATTTCACTCAGTCTTGGGTTCTATACAAAGACAAATATCTAGTCATTTAGAACTTTCAACGAACTTGTATGAATTAAAGATTTTTTTTGCTCGGCGAACGTATAAATAAATATGCATGCCATTATTAAGCCGAAAATGCATAGAGTTTATTTTTGGATTGTGATTTTGGCACTCCAAAAATTGATGAAGGTGCTCCAAAACTGCATTGTATTGATACACAAAACGACGTCGTTTTGGAGCCCCTCCATCAATTTTTGGATTGCTAAAATCAATTTCCTTTATTTTTTCATGATTATAGGGACTGACCGGTCACCTACCGAAATTGAACCGACGGCCACGCCGGGTCATCTCCGGCCACCGAACGGCCAATCCGAGCTGTCCAAAAATTCTATAAAAAAAAAAACGAGGGGGCCGCTTCCGGAATCAACGGCAACCGATGTGTGTAGGGTGCTTGATCCAAACACTCTATACATATATACACAAAAAATAGGGTGTTTGGATCAAACACCCTACACACATCGGATGCCGTTGATTCCCTCTTAGGCCCCTCGTTTTTTTTTTTATAGAATTTTTGGACAATTCGGATTAGCCGTCCGGTGGGCGAAGAAGGTCCGATGCGGCCATCGGTACGATTTCGGTAGGAGATCGGTTGGTCCCTATAGCTTTACGGTTTAAATGGTGAACCTTGTCAAGACTAGAAGTCACTTTAGACTCACTTTTCAGGGATAACCTCACTCAGGATACGTACATAGTAGGAGTATTTCTCACAGGTCAAGTGTCAAATTAGTTAGAGTAGGCTACCTGATGGGTTTGTGCCTTTGTGCTCACATTTTTTTTTTTTCATTTTCAGGTCGGCAAGGGAAAAAGAAGCTGCATCTAAAGGATGGGACCTACAAAATGAAAAGGAAAGTACGAGCAGGCGAGGCTCGAATTGATTTAGATGCTTTGCATTTACACCTTGCATGAATAATTATTCAATATTCTCAGGGCACGGTGCCGCAACGCTTTTTCGTCAACATACATATCAGTGGGGTTGCGTACACGGTGCCTCAAGGGTTGCGTTGTGTACTACCTGTATAGATCCCTCAAGTATATGTGGCGAAGAGGAATGTTGCGGCATGACGGTGCCTCAAAGGCTAGTGAATAGTTACTGTGCATATGATCTGCATGGTGATGGCCGGGTAGCGTGGGAACTGGGAATGATTCCATTATATATATGGTGGACAAAATGTGATGGATTCTGAGTCTCACACTTAGCTTTGAACCCGGGTTTCTTCCACTGTACCACATGATAGATACGGAGCAGAGATCCTTTGGGTAGATTAGAAGGAAAGGTCCAAGGGGCACCACAGTCCACCTCTAGAAGGGTATAGTAATTGAAAAGCCCTTTAGCTGTTGGGTTTTCGTTGTCATGTGTCATCTTGGTGGTTGTGTCTTCGTTTTCAGAGTCCAAAACTTAAGCAAAACATTTCTAATGAAGAGACTTTCCACCAAATGAAGAAAACACGAGAGAGAGAGAGAGAGAGAGAGAGAGAGAGAGAGAGAGAGAGAGAGAGAGAGAGAGAGTTTTCAACGTCCCACAATGGCCGCTTAATTTGGCCATACAATATCTGACAACAAATCAGCAATTACATTCAAAATACGCGCTCTAATGCATAAACTTACACATTAATGTGTGTGAACTCGCCCATTTATGTGTGTGTTTGTTCAATTTGAATGTTATTCTAGAATTTTTGTAAGTCTAAGGGCATATGCTTGGTTTCGAATCCAACGTGGCACAGTTCAATCACCTAAAATGACGACTTCGTTTGGTTCTTTAAAATGTCCAACTTTCCTTTTGCAATATAAGAATGCTTTAAAATCCCTAAAAGTTGCAACAAAAGAGGTCGGCAAATTATAATATTTGAACTTAAAATAACAAATTTTAAATTTGACACTTTAACTTGAAAAATATTATTTGGTGGAAGTCAAATTACCACAAAAAACCCATGAAATCGCTTAATGTTGCAATCCGGCTAGATCGGTCACATGAATCATTCGAGCTGTTCAATGATTATAAAATAATTTTTGGAGTATCTAAGTAATAAATCAGCTCAATCAGACAAGTATAAGTGTTTGATCCAATTTTTTATTTAAAATATAGGATCCTATATTCTGAATTAAAAATTCAAAGATTTGATCAAACACCTACACTTATCTAATTGAGATGATTTTTTATGTGGCAAATTGAAAATTTTGTTTTTTACAATTATTGAATAGATTATCCCTGTTCACGCTAGTGATTAACTTACGCATTACAATTTTTTTGATTTTGTCTTTATTCAATTTTTTTGCGTTTGTTAGTTTTACTCCAATTTTTTATGTGATATGGATGAGTAAATACGAGAGGAATCAAAAAAGTAAAAAATTTTAACTTTTGTGTAAGTATTTTGGGAAATATCCGAAGAAAAGCTCAAAAAGTCAGTTTTTGGACTTTTTTCTTGAATATTTTTCAAAAAATGTGTAAAAATTAAAAAATTTTACTTTTTCGATTTCTCTCGTCCTTACTCACCCATATCACATAAAATTTGATGTAAAACAAACAAATGCAAAAAAAAAAAAACAAAAACAAAAACAAAAACAAAAAAATTATTTTGTTTAAGTTAATTAATAGCGAAAATACCCTTCAATCCACGGACCGGTCCAATGCTTTGCGTTTCGCTTAATCTCGAAAGCCTGGCATGACGACTAGTACGTGCAATTTGTGCGTTAATCGTGTCCTTTGAAAGTGTCGGTGGCTTGGCTTTAGCTCAGAGTGAGGATTTGTACTTGTTTACTAGGAGAGAGAAAGTGCAAGACAACGACACACGAGGAGAGAGAGACAGACCAATAATTTGGCGGTAGAATCTTACGACAATTGTAAAGGAATTGGGCCATCAATTGGGAGTCGCCTCCCCTCCAGTTTTCTTCCATCCCGTCTACTGTCCATTTTTCAATTTTTGGGCCCATTCGGAGCCCATGTCGATAATCGGAACTGTTCATCATATAGAGCTTGTTGAGACGAGCCACCATATCAAAAATCATGTCGATCGGATTTGTATTGATACCTGTTCGAAACACATTTATTTGATAAAAATGGTGTTGGGTGGGTTCTTATCCAGTGTGCCCAATACCATTTTTATCAAATAAATGCGTTTCGAACATGTATCAATACAAATCCGATGGACGTGATTTTTGGTATGGTGGCTCGTCTCAACGAGTTCTACATGATGAACGGTACCGATTATCAATGTGGGCCCGAAATGGGCCCAAAAATTGCAAACTGGACAATAGACTGGATGGAAGATACTGGAGGGGAGGCGAACCCCATCAATTGTCGGAAGATATAGTCCAAATCTGAATAGCCAATTATTGTAATAAATGATTTGAATTTATTTAAAAAAAAATTTCGTTGTCTATCACCTACCGGAAAGAATTTTTGAACAAATTCAAACCATTGAATATTCCAATGTATAATCCCGATTTAAAACCGTTTCCTCAATTACAAAACTTAGACCGGAGACAGAAAAGATCCGATTCTCATGGTAAATTAAAGGAGTATGATATCAATAAATTTATTCCATTTGGTAGCTTCTGGGAGCGTGACGATGCACGAAGTAGTAAATATTTATGACATTTTAGGCAATAAAAACAAAATTCATGAGTTTATTATGTGAATTTCTTTTTGGGAACAAAAAGACAAACCTGTGGATGTGAAAAGATTGGGATAACTGTTTCCCGCGTAAGGAATCCGGAACCTTTTTGAGGCTCTCTCTAGCCCCCAGTGGTCGGGAGGGGGACTTTTTAGTGCCCATGAGAGAGATCTCATATTTGTTGGAGTTGATAGAGCAACATCCTGATCCTATTGTAACGTAATTATTAATCCATTAACTCTATTACGGTGGCCCCCCCCCCCCCTAAAAAAAAAAAAAACTTTATGATGCTTAAAATTACGATTAACAGCAACATCGGTCTCTCTGTTCTTTTCATTTCATTTTATTCTTTTAATCACAATGCGAATAACTCTTTAGAATCCCAAATCTCTAAGAGCAATTCCCCTTGTTGGTGTTAAAATAACTGTCAGCTTTGATGCAAATTTGGGAAGGAAATGTCATCAATAATGACAATTAGTAGACTTGAATTACGCCAAAAATTTGTCAAATTATCGCTTTGACATTCTAAATAGCAAAGGAGTGGACTTGTTCTAAATAGTATAGTAGTATTTTTTTTGTTAGTGAGCTACCAAAGACATACCACACCGGTAATCAAAATGATTCACTAAGATGCCATGTAGAAAAATAAAAAAAGAGAGTGCATTTTCACATTTTTTAGGTAAAACAGTCATGACGTATCAGATCATGTGCATCTCAACTAATATCCTTCCCAATCTGGTCAAAGGCAGTCTCAATGC
Organism: Rhododendron mucronatum var. ripense; assembly: GCA_019656295.1. NCBI lineage: Eukaryota > Viridiplantae > Streptophyta > Magnoliopsida > Ericales > Ericaceae > Rhododendron > Rhododendron mucronatum. Next base: position 2,034,653 of record BPLT01000011.1, read on the forward strand.
TGGACTAGAAAATTCGCCAAATTGTGTTGTGTGAAATATTTCTCTAATTTTAACTGTACGGTGTAATAATGGAACAGTGCAGGAAGCATCAGAAACTATAAAGGATGAAATCTGAGAAAACTGTATCATACGCAGTGGCGGAGGACCACGGAATAACTTCTCGTGCCGTAGACCACCCAATCAATAATACTAGTGACAGTAGTATTACATGAAAGGTCCCCACTTAAACGACGTGTCACCATTAGCATCACAACCGTGTGAACCGACCCGACCCGACCCCCCGACGGCATAATCCGTCACCAGCCCTTGTGGTGGGCTGGCCCGGAAATCGACCCTCTAATCTCCCTCTAATCACCTTCCACCACGACCGACTTTCAGAATTAAACTTATAAAAACTAATACTCCTTTGTAATGATTGGGTCAACCTGACACTGAAATTACCAACGCACCCTTACCACCACAACACTTTTGGTAATTTGATTTCAATGTTGAGGTAAGTTTGAAAATTGTTAAAAAACATACTCCCCTCTGAAAGTGTCAAGATATATTTTTAGGAAGAGAAATTTATAGAAATCGTCCTCTTAATTTCACCCGAGTCTCATTTTCGTTCTCCAAATACCAATTGCAACACTTTTTATTTTTTCATCTTTAATAAATTTATTTTCCAACGAATCAAAAAGTAAATTGCGAAACTCTCCACAAATAAAACGCACCAGGAAGAAAAAGGGACAACAAACAGCCGTACGTGGTCCCTTCGCTAGTCCACCACGTTACTACTGTCTTCCATTTGTAAAGTTCCCCAATTTTACTTTTTTTTTCAGCTAAGAGGATCTGTTTTACACCTTCAACCCCAAGCCTTGGCGGCTTTTGTAGCTTCCTTTATTCCATTAGAAATTACTCCACATCTCGAAATTCTATATCTAGTTTTCCCTGCTCGTTACTCATTTGCTCTGCTCGCTGTCCACCCTTTTTTTTTATATCCTCTCTCTCTCTCTCTCTCTCTCCATCCAGAAGAGCGATATAGGGGAGAACTAGGCCTACGTTTGGAGTGTATGGTAATTGATTTGCTACATTTGGGGGGGGTTAACCGTTGGAAAAGAGATCTACCATTTGACAAAGGAAACATCCCAAGAAAGTCTGCTTTCTATCGCGGGATTTCCAGACTGTCGGCGACTCCGGTCCGGCCATCTCCTCGCCGGTTCTACAAGGATTCCAAGACTCACAGTTGGGTTTTTGTTTTTCCTTTTCCACTTGAACCACATTGGTTCACAGAGAGAGAGAGAGAGAGACAGAGAGGAGAGCAAGTTTCTCTCTCTACACGCGTGGCTGTTGGGATTTGACTCGTGTAGTGAACAACTGGGGTCTGGGGAGATGGGTCTAACTGGGTTTGTCTGAAATGGGCATCTTTGGTTTCTCCAAAGAACAAGAAGAGAAAAGTCAAACCTTTGATCTGAACTAGACCAGTGGAGATTCGGACTCTAACTAGAAATTAAAGATGATGCAGATGAAGACTAAACTAACGGAGCTGTCACCGATGAACGGGAGCTCAGGCGGCGGCGGCGGAGGAGAAGGGGAGTGGGAGCTGAGGCCCGGAGGAATGCTGGTCCAGAAGCGAACGGACTCGGATCAGAACCGGGTTCCACCGCCCACCATTCGAGTTCGGGTCAAGTACGGGTCGAACTACCACGAAGTCAATATCAGCTCTCAATCCACCTTCGGTATGAAAACAACTCGTTTCATTTTGCAGTTAATTGTTGCTCTTCAAAGAGAAGTTTTCACAATTTCGGACGCTGTAAATGTTGCCTAATCAGGCTAGACTGACCCTAAAAAATGCATCTTCATAAAATCTTGAACGAAAATCTTTCTGTTTTTATTTGCTTGTTCGACTCTATGATGGGTATTGGCTAGACAAGTTTTCACCCTATCATTTGGATTCGGATTCTACAAATGTTGCAAAATAGACTATCCTAGTTGGGGACAAAAGTTGGATATTTTACAAACAATTTATTCCATATTTTCCTATTTTTATTTAACCTGTTCAACTCTGTATCCTGTACCAGCAAAAAAAAAAAAAGCTTCGTAGTTTGGTATTAATAGGGAGGAGAAGTTTACCCCCCATCACTCCTATTCATACTTTGTATTGCCGAACATGGACGGCCCGGATGGGAACAACACCCATGTTGATCCCCAAGTTCATTTTCTGAAGTAGGCTATAGTTGCATAATCTTGATTTTATCTTCCTATGCTCAACTGTGTGTAGTCTTTTATTCATAGAGCACATCATTGTTTGACCAAAGTTTGATTCATTCGGGATTTCAGGGGAGTTGAAGAAAATGCTTTCAGGGCCGACGGGACTACACCACGAGGATCAGAAGCTGCTGTTCCGTAAAAAGGAGAGGGATTCGAAAGCGTTCCTCGACATTTCTGGAGTCAAGGACCGATCAAAGATTGTGCTACTTGAGGACCCAATTGGCCAGGAGAAAAGGTACCTTGAGATGAGAAAGAATGCTAAGATGGAGAAGGCTTCAAAATTGATATCAGAAATCAGCTTGGAAATTGATAGGCTCGCGGGGCGGGTAAAAAGTCACTATCTTAATCAAACTTAGATGAGTTTGTGTTTGTAGTTGTGTAAATAATAAGTTTGAGTGTTTGTTGGAATTGGGTAGGTGTCAGCTCTTGAATCAGTAATCTCTAAAGGTGGGAAGGTTGCCGAGAAGGATGTGTTGAATCTGATTGAGCTGTTGATGAATGAACTGCTTAAATTGGATGCGATAATAACAGCTGATGGGGATGTGAAATTGCAGAGGAAAATGCAGGTAGTGTTTTATTTCGTGAATTTTAGTTTTCGATTCAGATAAGAATGCGTGAGAACCGGACACGAACACCACATGGGCACAGAATTTTACAAAATTAGAACACGGGCACGCTTGGGACACATTGAGGCTAGAAATTGCATATTACAAATTCTTTTAAAAGAGCAATTATCATTTCTACATAATTTAGAGCTAACAAACAGAAATAGTGACCTGGATAATTTAAAAACAACTTAGTTACTAAATAGATAGAAATTTTGATCGCCGCCCAGCTTTATATAATCGCATTCTAACCTTCTAACGTGTCCAACGAGAAAATTTAACAAAAAAGTCCAAAACATTTGGATATTTGGGTGTGTTTGAATGCTTCCGTGTCTAGTCCATCTGTACATGTCAAACATGGTTATGTGAGGCTGGTAAGGTGTCCGTGCATCCTTAGAATTTGAGCATCAGTTTGATAGTCATTATTATGTTAAAGGTGAGAAGAGTGCAGAAGTATGTCGAGACGTTAGATGTGATGAAGATAAAAAACTCAATACCTGCAAGCAATGGGAGTCAAATTCCAAAGGAGCAATTGCCAACCCACCAGCATCAACAGCCGAGGTATTCTAATGGGCAGACACCGTCACCCAATCAACAGCAGCAAGCAAGGCATTCTGTTGGGCATTTGCCAACAGACACGCAGCCACAACAGCAGCAGCAGCCATCAAGGCATTCAAGTTCTGGTGCAGTCGTCATAACCACACAATGGGAGACGTTTGATAATGGGCCGGCTATTTTGCAAGCCTCCCCTTCAACATCTTCAACTGCATCAACCACTGTAAATTCAGTACATCCTAAATTCAATTGGGATTTGCTTTAAGTAGTGAACTAAATATCTGTTCTAGTGTGTGGATGAGTGTTTTGGATTTGTCTCAAGTTGGTTTGATATGTATCCTCTCCATTCTTTTTTGTATTTAGATTTTGCTAGTGCCCCTTATCTGTCATTCAGTTCAGAAATAAATGAAATAACTTCAATAGGGATCAAATTTCTTGATTTTTACGTTACTTTGTTATCCAGCTTGAAGTTTTTGACATTATGTTTCCGAAATCGGTGATGTTGACAATCACTGTCTGTGCATTGTGGACTCGATCTGGTGTTCATATCGAAGATACTTCAATTGTTTTTTGATCAAAGCAAAAACATAGCATATATATTAATAAAAGGACACTAACGGTCCAAAGTACAAACAAAAAACAAAAAAACAACAGAAAAAACCAAAAAGCCGCAAGGAAAAGAATACTTCAATTGTGTCCGCAAGGGTGTAGTGCATTCTCTAGGTCTGGGCAAAAGAGTAGCAATCCACGTAAAATGAGTGATCTTTTGCACTTGGCTTCCTTTGGAGGATTATAAGATGGCAAAGAAGGGAATATGATTGAAGGAGATCTTTGTACTTGGGCCCCGTTTGATAACAGTGATAGATAGATGAGATTTGTAAGGGGATGAGATAAGGATTGGAATTGGTAATGAGAAGGGATTGGTAATGAAGAGGGATTGATAATGAGTATGTTTGTTTGGGATGAGATTAGATGATGAATTATTAATATCATGTTTGTTTGAGATGAGATTAGATGATAGGATTAGATTGATAGAAGAAATTGGTAATGAGAAGGGGTTGGGATTGGACTATGAATACCAAGTCCCACGGGGTATTGCTAATACCCTCCGGCTTCCTCATCCCATGGAATTCCCAATCCGGAGTCATCTGTGTTACCAAACAAGGAATTAATAGTCCGAAGGAACTATTAGTACAATCTCATAGCCGAATCAAGTTATCAAATGGAGCCTCAGAGAAATAACTCACCTGACTGACAGAATGGCGAGTTCGATTGAAGTGTTATGCAGGAAATGACGATAACAGATGATTTAAACATTTAAAACAAGATTGCTTTTGGACAAGAATTCTTGACAAACACTTCTCCTTATGTAGAAAACAGACGCCTGCATCTTGTTTTCTTCCTAGAGAAGTTGAGTAGCTAATGCTATTATAGTGAGAATGAAGTTATGGTACATTGACTCCTTTGATTGCATAATACAAAACTCATTTAAGGGCGTGCAATTTGTCCAACAGTTGGCGTTTCCGATAAACTTCTAGTAGCTATTTGGAGTCAAGTTGTTTTCACTAAACTTAAAAATATGTAGAAAATGTGTTGGGTGTTTCAGTTTAGTGGAAGAAAATGTGTTAGGTGTTTTAGTTTAGTAGAAACAACTTAACTTTTGACCACAATTGTACAGAAAATCAAAGTTTAGAGGAAACCACCTACAAAAGTTGTGTAGTCACTTGAGTTTATAAAGGAAAACGAATAATTTTCAATGTCTTCATGTCCTTGACATAGAGAACAAAAGAATGCATATAGAAACATACACACGTCCGAGGCCGTACCCGAGTCCATATAAAAGGAGGAATGCGGAAAGGAATATGCTGCATTCATGCAACTTCCCATTGACGGCAAAATGAGACTCGTTCACGTTCATAGATTTGGCATTGTCAACAAATCTAAGAATGAGCTATTCTTCTGTCGCAAGGCATTCTCAACAAATTCCGTCTAGTTCTTCAATAGATAAAAAATTGGGATCACAATTAATAATGGGTCAATTGTGATAGGGATGTGATGTTATTACTGTAGTAAAATTTCACTGCATACTCGATGTTAATAAAGCAGGTAGAATGAGGTGTAATCCAGGAAAGAAAAAGAAGAATAAAGTCGCCTTCTCTCTTTTCTTTTCTTGCTTTTGATGTAATAAACATAAATCTTCTTGTAGTCCAGTTATTAAAAGTTAATGAGTTAGCTTTGTGCTGCTATGAGAGGATACTAATTTGACTTTATTACTGGAAAGCACGGACACCAAATTGAGCTTTTGGCTAAACTGTAAGAAAAGAGAAAGTGGTAGTATTATTCTCTTGAAAGTTTGAAGGGCGAAGATCTATTTCCTCATCTTTGAAGATGTACTAGATCGTAAGGTAAATACCAATTAATTCCTAAGTACTTTGGGAAATTGGTAATTTCTTACTATTGCGGAAGACCCACTCCCGAAAAGGTAGTGACAAGCTTTTATTCCCAATGGAAACAAGGGGGAAAAGGTTCCTAGAAAGAATACTGTGCGAGTATCATCATTACAATCAAGGAACAAAAACAGCAATAATTGGGTACGACCAATGATTAAACTATTCAATACATGTCGAGAAAAATGTCACCAATGCAATCTTTTAAGTAGAAAAAAAAAATGTTGCTTAGGATGCATAAAACCACATGTTTCATTCGGGAAATCTCTCTTCAAAATATAGCTACTGTGTCTTGGGTATTTGGTTTGTATTACGACTATTAGAGTGGAATGCCAAAGAGCATATGAAAGTATAAAACAATGTCTGGTACTACTCAGAGGTCAACAGGACTACCAGTCTACCATGGAAAGAGAATTTACAATACCAAGCTAAAAAGCACGAAAAATTTCACAAAATAGCCACACCGATCTCATTTTAACAGAATTATTTTCGCTTCATTGGAATCCGAGGAGCAATTTGTGGGAGTAAAGTTACGTGAAGTTTGAAAGATCTACCAACAAAAAGGTTGTTGCAGTATAACATCTTTGCACAGATATGCCACATCTCAACTCTTGCTCAATATATAGAATTCGTGAAAAAAAAATGAGCCATCACAAGCTCCTGCGTTAACTTACTTTGATGGCTGCCTGTAAAAAGAATTAAACAATTGAAACCAAACTCGAGCTTTTTATCTGTTTTGCGTTTTTTCAAGGATCAAACACATTAGGGGAGCTGATTCTCTTATGATTGTCATCAAAATCAGTAGGCAAACAAACTATTGTGCGATCAAAATATACAACTATTGGAGAAATGAAGCATGCATACTTGTTCTATAGCCAATCAGATATGTAGAGTCACCATCTTAAAACATTCCTTCATTACAGAAGAAGCCACAGTGCTATACATGGGAATTTGAGGTGCTCCCCTGATTGACTATGGTCACCGCAGCCCCAGCTGGTTTGTTGTCTCAGTAAATGTCAAATGAAGTTTTTTTCCCCCCTTGATTCGAGCGATCCTCAGTTCCTCACCCATTGCATGTTAAGGTACCCATGCCATGACATAGACTTCATGTTGTTGTGTTATTTCAATGTTAAGATTCAGGCACTTGAGTCACTTGACATATAATATAAGCCTCTCGTATCCTTTCTTTCTACCCTTATTACTTGTTAGTTCAATAATTTGCGAATTTATGTTCGAAACTTTGGACTGACAACCATACAAGTCCATACTCAACAGCGAACCTTTTTGCCTAGCTGCAAACTAGTAATGCTGGTTACTGCTCCTTCGCACTGCTGGTTACAGCTCCTTCGCACTTCTCACTTCTCACTTAACCTCCGCATTTACCCGACCTACAATTGCGTTACATTCAATTGCCTTCGTAGTTGGATACGTGAGTACAGAGTTTGGGCTACAGAAGCTACGGCAACAGAAGATCGGCAGCTGCGGCAGCCGTACTTTCATGCATTAGGACTGTAACGTTACAATTACAAGAGTATCCTAGGTGGTAAATCTGTCAAGGTTCGAGACACAGTAGAAACCAATTTACGATCGCTGATTTTCCGCTGAGTTTGCGGCCACAAGGTTGAAGAGCATGGCCGAAGTTTCTGTGTACGTGGATGCAATGTTAGGAGGTGTGGCCGCAATGTTTTAACACATGGCCGCAAGGTTTGGAAGAGGACTCCAGTATTAGTACGTGGCCACAATGTATAAACAAACTAGTCACGAGGCAAATAGTTTATTCAAATCCTTCCTGTAAAGCTCCCAAAATCAATCTATAACAAATCTATTTGACTTATTCTCATCGAATAATAATGTCGAAGTCCTTAATTTGAAGAGCACTTGCAAGACAAAGTCGTAAGAATTACCAGAAAGACAGAAACAGGTCATTCAACGGATCACAGAAAATTTTAATTGCCATAAAATTTCATCAACAGTCTCAAATAATCGAAAGAACAATCACGCAAGGAATCGTAACGAACAACTGCAAACCGAAGAACAGTTCGAAGACAGATTACCTGGTTTGTTATTGAGCTGTTGAAGGGGTGGTTGAGACGGCAAATTCAGGAAACCCTAACTTCGAAGTGATGGAACGAATGCGCATATAATTTGATCTCTCCACATCGCTTTGCGCTACCGATATTGATTTTTGAGAGAATTTGGGATTTTCAGTTTTGAAATTGAACAGAAACTGTAAATACGCGAAATTGTGGGGCCCTCTTATTTTCGCGGGAAGCTAGAAGGAGAGTGTGTGGCAAATCCATATCCAGTGGGCGGCCACATGGACAATATATCCCGTTATTAGTCTTTTCCGTTTTCTCCAAAAATTTTCTTTTTTAAAAGAAAATAATTTCAAACTCAAATGTAACGAAAATGAAAAATGATTTTTCAATTTTTTTTGCATCGTTTAAAATATCTTAATGAGATCTATCAAATAAGATTCATATTGGCAAAAAAAATTATTTGCGTAAATATATGATTTTTAACCTTAAAATTACCTTCTTTTTCTTAAAGTTCCTATTTCTAGAGAGTGGAACGCCCTTAGTCCTGGGCTGAGCCCAATGGTCAGTTTGGTTTTTACTGGGAAAAATGACGGTCAATGATATGTTTTGATAATTAATACCCGCAAAGAACATGTTAAGAACGAGAAAATGACGCCTGATAAATTAACAAATCGAGTTACTTGAATTCAAGCTTGTGCTCGACCCGCTTGTTTGAGATTTTTCTATTCATAATAAATCGAGCTTCAGTATTTTTTGAAACTTGTTGAACTTGTAAGGCTCCGTTTCGGAACCAAAAAAACCTTATTTTTTAAGAAGGGAATTTCAAGCAAAAAAATTATGGACTTAATGATATCTAAAAATATGCAATATGGATCTTGTTTGGAAGATCTCGATGAGATCTTTTATATGATTCAAAAAAAAATTAAAAAATTTCCTTACTGGGAAAAATGACGGTTAATGATGTGTTTTGATAATTAATATTCTCTAAAAACATGTTGAGAACGAGAAAATGACGCCTGATAAATTAACAAATCGAGTTACTCGAGTTCAAGCTTGTGCTCGACCGGGTCGACCCACTCTTTTGAGATTTTTCTATTCATAATAAATTGAGCTTCAGTATTTTTTGAAACTGGAACTTGTAAATCTAAGTTTCAACAATCTACTGCTCCACGGCTTGTGGTATCATTCAACCCACTTGATATGAGAAGCAAGCTGGTTTTTGTTTTTAATCAGCAAAGAAAGGTTTCTATAGCATTAAAAAGTATTCAAAACAGAAATTCTGTAATGATACACTAGAGAGTATCATGCACAGACGATAGTATTTCACCTATCACTGTATCTCACCTTACTTTTTTTTTTTAAAACCAAAGAAAAAAATTATCCATACGTTGATAAGACACCAACAAACACTTAAAAAAAGGTCCGGTCCAAACAAATGGGCAAAACCCAACACCTAAAGCACAAGAAGGGAGATGGGTGATCATCTGGCTTTGGGCTTTCAGGGTCATGTTCCATGAACCGCACTAAGCTGTTCGGCTTAATAAGCCAAAGTGGCTTATTTTTTGTCCTTATTCAAATTTTTTTGTATAACGTGGCTTATTTTCAATTTTTTGGGGATTATTGCATCCTTACGACAAGAGGAATCTAAAAAGTAAAAAACTTTGAGCGAAATCCAATTTTTTTTGAATAAAAACGAAAAAATTTCAATAAGCCAATTTTTTCGTCTTTATTAAAAAAATTGGATTTCGGTCAAAATTTTTTACTTTTTAGATTCCTCTTGTCGTAAAGATGCAATAATCCCCAAAAAATTGAAAATAAGCCACGTTATACGAAAAAAATTTGAATAAGGACAAAAAATGAGCCACTTTGGCTTATTTAGCCGAACAGACAAACGTCATGGCATAAATGAAGGCCATGGGCCGTTTTTAAAGTGCCATGAGCTGGTAGCCCAAAGATAACGAGTGGGATTGCTGCATCATAGTTACATGTAGTATTTTGTGTTCTTACGTACTGAGCAATTTGTGCGAGAGAATTAGTCACATAATTCTTTAAAATGTCATGCGCTCTCGCTCTTAATTCTTGCACTACACTCGCGCTCTTGCGAATTTTAGTGGTTTGGGATGTGTTTCTAAGACGTTTCGCCCTTGGGCTCCTGCATGCAAACACAGTTTTTGTGACTTGGGGGAGAGAAGCGCAGAAGAGGATAAAACGTACAAGAGTTTGTATATAAAATGTATTGTGATTTGTTTTCCATGCAATTAGTGCAGCGTGCTTGAAATTGTGTATATCTTTCCAACCATCAATCTTACGTCATTTTCTGATGAACAGATTAATCTTGTACTACTTTTAATAATTGAAGCCAGATGTATTTCGCCATCAAAGATTATCTATCTCTGCAAAATCAAAGTATTGACTTCCACTTTTTGAACTAGTTGATGAAATCACGGGACTTCAATTATTGGATTAGTTTTTGACATGCTCTAACGTTAATCTTGCAGAATGTGTTTACCAGATCAACTCATCGGATTCACGGTGTGAGACAGAAGAATGCAATCCATTTTCGTTCACATAAAATACAACTATTGGAGAAATGAAGCATGCATACTTGTTCTGTAGCCAATCAGAAATGTAGAGTCACCATCTTCTTAAACATTTCCCTCATTACAGAAGAAGCCACAGTCCCATACATGGGAATTTGAGGTGGTCCCCTGATTGGCTGATTGCCTATGGTCACCGCAGCCCCAGCTGGTTTGTTGTCTCAATAATTTGCGAATTTATGTTCAAAACTTTAGACTGACAATTAACCATACAAGTCCACACTCAACAGCGAACCTTTTTGCCTAGCTGCCAACTATTGTAATGCTGGTTACAGCTCCTACGCACTTCGTAGTTGGATACGTGAGTACAGAGTTTGGGCTACAGAAGCTACAGCAACAGAAGATCGGCAGCGGCGGCAGCAGTACTTTCATGCATTAGGACTGTAACGTTACAATTACAAGAGTACTATCCTAGGTGGTAATCTGTCAAGATTCGAGACACAGTAGAAACCAATTTACGATCGCTGATTTTCTGCCGATTTTGCGGCCACGAGGTTGAAGAGCATGGCCGAAGTTTCTGTGTACGTGGATGCAATGTTTGGATTTGTGACCGCAATGTTTTAACACATGGCCGCAAGGTTTGGAAGAGGACTCCAATATTAGTACGTGGCCACAATGTATAAAACAAACTAGTCACGAGGCAAATAGTTGATTCAAATCCTTCCTATAAAGCTCCCAAAATCAATCTATACCAAATCTATTTGACCTATTCTCATCGAATAATAATGTCGAAGTCCTTAATTTGATCAACAGTCTAATTACCATACAAAGTCGTAAGAATTACCAGAAAGGCAGAAACAGGTCACAACAAATTCTAATTACCATACAATTTCATCAACAGTCTCAAATAATCGAAAGAACAATCACACAAGGAATCGAAACAAACAACCGCAAACCGAAGAACAGTTCGAAGCCAGATTGCCTGGTTTGTTATTGAGCAGTTGAAGAGCTGGTTGAGACGGCGGATTCAGGAAACCCTAACTTCAAAGTGACAGAGCGAATGCGCATATAATTTGATCTCTCCACATCGCTTCGCACTACCTATTTTGATTTTTGAGAGAATTTGGGCTTTTTAGTTTTGAAATTGAACAGAAACTGCAAATACTCGAAATTGTGGGGCCCTCTTATTTTCGCGGGAAGCTATAACGAGAGTGGGAGGCAAATCCATATCCAATGGGCCCACGCGAACAATATATCTCGTTACTAGTCCTGGGCTGAGCCCAGTGGTCTATTTGGTTTTTACTGGGAAAAATGACGGTCAATAATATGTTTTGATAATTAATACTCGTCAAGAACATGCTGAGAACGGAAAAATAATGCCTGATAAATGAATTGAGTTCGACCTTGTGCTCGACCCGCTAAAAGCTTGTTGAACTTGTAAATATAAGTTTCAACAATCTACTGCTCGACGGCTTGTGGTATCATTCAAGCCGCTTGATATGGGAAGCAAGCTGTTTCTTTTATCAGCAAAGAAAAGTTACTATACCATTAAAAAATGATACAAAACAGAAATTCTGTAGTGATACACTAGGGAGTATCATACACAGACGATAATACCTTACCTATCACTACATCTCACCTCACATTTTTTTTTGAAACCAAAAAAAAAAAAAATCCAAACGTTGATAAGACACCAACAAACACTTAAAAAAGGGCCCCGTCCAAACAAATGGGCAAAACCCAACACCTAAAGCACAAGAAGGGAGATGGGTGATCATCGGCTTTGGGCTTTCAGGGTCAGGTTCCATGAACCGTGTTAATGTGTTGTAAATGAACCTAATGGTCATGGCATAAATTAACAAAGGCCATGGGCCATTTTCAAAGTGCCATGGGCTGGTAGCCCAAAGATAACGAGTGGGATTGCTGCATCATAGTTACATGTAGTATTTTGTGTTCTTATGTACCGGGTGATGTGTAGTAGAGAATTAGTCACATAATTCTTTAAAATGTCAATCGCTCTTGCCTCTTGTTCTTAATTCTTGCACTACACTTGCGCTCTCACTTCTCGCTCTTGCGAATTTTAGTAGTTTGGGATGTGTTTCTGAGACGCTTTCGCACTTGGACTCCTGCATGCAATTGCAAACGCAGTTTATGTGACTTGGGAGAGAGAAACGCAGAAGAGGGTAAAACGTATAAGAGTTTGTATGTAAAATGTATTGTGATTTGTTTTCCATGCAATTAGTGCAGTGTGCTTGAAATTGTGTACTTACTATCTTTCCAACCATCAATCTTATGTCATGTTCTGATGAACAGATTAATCTTGTACTACTTTAATAATTGATCGAAGCCAGATGTATTTCGCCATTAAAGATTATCTATCTCTGCAAAATCGAAGTATTGACTTCCACTTTTTGAACAAGTTGATGAAATCACGGGACTTCAATTATTGGATTAGTTTTTGACATGCTTTAACGTTAATCTTGCAGAATGTGTTTACCAGATCAACTCATCGGATTCATGGTGTGAGACAGAAGAATGCAATCCATTTTTGTCCACATAAAATTAACCGTCTCCAATGGGTGCAGGGAGGTGGCATAAAGTGTGGTCAAGTAACCCCAAGGAGTTTTTTTCTTTGACAACTTTATGCGCATTTCGATTAATTTCGAAATCATGCACATCTCAATTAATTCCGAGATCTTGAAGTTAAAGACCAAGTAAACATCCAAACCCCAAGGCTTAGAACATTTAGCCTTTGTGAGATTCGACCTTACAACCTCTTGGCGATAAGTCCTTTAATTGGATACTTTCTCGTGCGACAATTGACACTTTTCACCCTAAATATATTACCCCGTAAGAAAATAATTCAAAATAAAAAAAATCATTTGCGTTTTTCCATTGGATAATGTAGGGTGTCTTGGATCAACTCGCGTGCATCTTGGACTAAATTACCTACAACTCCTCCCACAGCCATTTCATACGTGAGATGAGCTAAAGAGTTGTTGGAAAGAAAAGTTGAACTTACGACACTATGAAGAAGCAAACCTCTAAGTCAGACACATTCACCGCAAGACCGAGAATCCGTTGGGGTTTAATTTGTTCGACTTGAATTAATAAATTACTTCCCAAAATAACATTTAAATTTTTTTTTTTCACCGTTCAAAAGATTTTAACGAGTTCTTTTGAACGGCGTCAAAAAGTTTGAAAAAAATATTCTCCGCAAAAAATATTTTGTAAGATCAACACGACTTTACGTAACAAGAAAAAAAAAATTGGGATGGATGGAGTATTACTCCGTTCCAGATAGTCCATATATATACCAACGGTCCAACATCATTTGCTTCATATTTGCTTGATCTTATACGATCTGCTTGGGTGAAGTGGTAGTCATATTTTGGAACAAGTGTATCGTTATCTTTTGTTTGACTTCCATTTCTGTTCCCTCGGTGGGTTGCCTACCCTACTCGTGCATGGGATCGCGAGAAGGTCCTCGAGTGTTTAGTAAACTTGCCATAAGTGGAAAATACATGGGTTTTCGAGCCCCGAGTCACATAATTTTTCAAAATGTCTCGCGATGGATTCTGCTCTCTTTTCGCACTGCGCTATGCTATAGTTTCCAATACTTGCTTCTAAGAATTTTTAGTGAAATGTGTATCGAAGATGCTGTTACGCTCGTACCCGTGCTCCCGCACCTGTTCGCGCACTCGAATTCCGAGCCCTTATTTCCAGTATAAACGCAACGAGAGTTTCGGGATATATATGCTTTGACTACTGTGTCATAGTCGAGTTGCGGATACGATTGAGGATTTCGTCTAGGACACGTTTGTCTGTCTCCCTTAGTCCAACACCTTGTTCTTATCTTCATTACTCCACTACTGTTTGCTGTTTCTCAGCGACGGACGAGAAACGAATTCTTCATGATATTCAAATCAATGTTACTTGTTTTTTCCCGAATTTTTTAAGATAGCCTCAATAATCTGTGTCTTAATCATTAATTCATCTTGCAGTAAAGATAAAAAAAAAAAAAAGGATTCTTAACTTCATGTGTCTTCGTGATGTAAAACATGTGGAGGCCCAATTTTTTGATCAATTAGACCGGCGAAGCCTCGGAAGCCCAAACGTTGTTTAATTGCAAATTACCCAATTTGATAACTTTCGGACGAGCTCGAATCGGGCCCAAACTTGGTAGGCTGACTTATTTTCGCGTTGCGGTCAATACTCACGACCCTAGTTTGTGACTGATGGTGTTTTTTGGCCTAATTCCTTCGTTCATGCCTCAAATTGGACATTTTTGCTGTTTTAGGAAATATTTGTTTCGTTAATAACTTTTATAGTATAATTCCGTAGAAGTTGATTCTTTTTGGGAAAGTCATGTTTTTCGTTCCTTTTTTCAATTTTATTATTTTCCCAAATTTTAGGATTTTTTTTTTGAGTTAGGGTTTTGCTAGGGTTAAGCCTTTTTTCCTATAAAAGGGGTTATAACCTAATGTTTATGCAGTTTTTTTATCAATAATACTTAGACTTTGTCTCTTTTTCTTACGAATTCAAGAACTGCTTGTGGCTACGAGTACCTATTATTTATTTGATTAGTACGCAACTAATCTCTTTGTTAATTCTGCTGCGTCACTTCGTACTTTTCTTATTGTTAGAGGAATGATTAGTTCCAATTATTTTGACAAAAGAATTTTCATAAAAATCCACCAAATTACAAAAGAAATACCCAATTAATTGTTGTTATGAATATAATTCATTTAGAGAAAAACGTCTCTAAATTTCTCTCTTCAAATAATTACTTTAGCTCAAAATTAACCCTTCCACTATCTTGTTTGGTAAGAGGATGTCACTTATGGAGAAAAATATTTAGTGCTCACGGGGTGAAGTCATGTACTGTCATGTAGTACTCTAAATATTATGAAAAATATTTAGTGCTCGTGGGATGGTGTCACATAATACTCTAAATGTTATGCGGCAACTCTACTCTAATAAATGTTATGTGATTGGTTAATGCTATCGGATTTGATCGGATTACGTATAACATAACACGTGGTACATTGCATGTGAATGGTGTAAAGCAATGCTTCAATATATACCCACCCACCAATTTACCTCTCCTTTGGACTTATTCCAGCACATGATCGATCTCTTGTTTCCTTTATTCCCCAATGGCCATAGCATCTCTCTCTCTCTCTCTCTCTCTCTCTCTCTCATTCTTTAACATTGTTCTTTTTTGTGCATTTGTGTGTATTTTGATTGTGTTTGTAGATTTGTTGCGGTGCAACGTACTATCGTTCTCTGACTATTTCTGGGATGATTTCGTATCTTCTTTTTTTTATCGGATCAGGATTGATGATTCGATATCTCACGTCTATCTTTCTCGGTTTTATCTTTTCTGAACAATGACGACCTCCACCACGACTATGGTACTAGTTCGTTTTTATTAAAGCAAATTAACGATCTATACTACATAACAAACAAATGAGCGGATTGGAGAGATTGCTTGACGTGAGGACAAGTGACAATCCTCTATTGCTTAACCTTTTTTTGAATGTAACTTGAGAACGCAAAAATGATACCAACAAAAGATTAACGAAAGAAAAAAGAAAAAGGATAACTCCATCTTAGTCTCTGTGAAAAAAGTCAATTACAATTCGAAACCGCCACCGAATTTTACCTTAGTAAAACTTGGTCCAAATCCTAAGACTAAGACTTTGAGTCTTTTGGCCAATGAAAATGGAAACGGGAGTAAAGGGTAGGTTGAAGTCGATCGAGTAAATTCATGTTAAATTTATTATAAAATGGATAACTATGAATGATTTTTTTTATAATTCAAGTGTCCTTATGCGTATTTTTTCTTTTGTTGATCCAAATTAAGCAGAAACACTTCATTTGATAAAAGCTTACATGATTTCCATTCCAATACAGAGATAAGGAAAAAAGCGACAATCTGGAAAACTAAGGATAAACAATAAACACAAAGAGGCAAACTAATATCATAAGTCTTAATCGCGAGCACAAAGCTCCCAACACGTTATTGTCGAGACAGACCAACCGAAGGCCGACGAAATGAGGTTAGGTGGCCAAACATTGAGTCTCCAGAGGATTGTCCCTATTAGAGGCATCAACAAGCGTCGATGGAAATCCGACAAGGAAGCGAGCAGAAAGGCTATGAATCCACCCCCTTTGACCACTGTCTAATAAGCCGGCGGGCCGGCTCTGGATGAGGAAACATAGCACCATCCACAGAGGGTGCAATCGAGTCCTCAAACCAAAGTAGTGGAGAAGTGTAATCGAGTCCTCAAACCAAAGCAGTGGAGAATGTAATGACCCGCGCTAGCTAACCTGCAAACCCTTAACCTAAAAATGTGACTCAAAAGGTTAAACAGTAATTGCTCGCACCCCCGGTGGATGTTGCTCTAATATCAACTATAAGAATTTTCATTGGCCAAAAGACTCAAAGTCTTAGCCTAAACACGTGATTCAAAAGATTAACTTCAAGTTATACAACAGTTACTCACAAATCCTTATATACCATTTCATTTTTTTAGAAATTTCCGATGTGGGACTTATTCCCAAACGTGGGTTCTCACAAGAAAAAATTCCGAAGCAAACCCCCGCTGACACTGCAGACTTTGAGCGTGAAGACCGAAAAAGAACGCCGTAATAGGCTAAGAGTTGGATCCCGTTGCGCGATGTACTAATCCCTTCTTTCAGTTTCAAATTGATGTGAACTATATTACACACGCACATATTACCCTGGACCAACATGGATTTTTTCTGTATTTATTTTAATCAATACCGGTCCACGTGGTCGAACAACTTAATTAAATCAATAATTCTTCTATAACTAGACATACTTTTTTGTTTATCAAAAAAAAAAAAAAAAACTAGACATACTTACACACACCAACTCCTCTCACACGAGGAGTGGGCTGTAGAAGAGTTATTGAACTGAGCAGTTTCGCTCTATAAATCCAAAAGTAATACTTACCGATGTCCGTTGGAACTGATTTTTTACAGGGCTCCATAAAATAATATTTAAAAATTTATGGATATTTTTCTAGATTTTTACGGGACCCAGAATGGGTCCAAACGCGTTTTTCCTTGCGTGATCCCCTACAAATCTTCCTTGTTATTAGAATTTCCGTTGATTTAATTAAGTTGTGTCCCACTCCTCATGTGAGAGGAGTTTGTGTGTGGTTATAAATTAATTGTTAAATCAAACCTTTCAGAACACCTAGTTTGATACTCCCTCAGTTCCCAAAATGTTTGTCCTTCTTGGAAATTGTGTCATTTTAGATTCTTTATAATTTTCGATTTATAATATTCTATGTGATTCTGAAAACTTTTTAAAATAGAACTAATTAAACTCTACCAAACAAGATCTATAAAGCATACTAGTATTTTTAAACATTCACGTTGAAAGATACTCCGTATATATAATTGAAAACGACATGCTATCCCGAAAAAGGACTAACGTCTTGAAACAGATGGAGTATAAGGATTTTCTTTTTTTATTCAATTACTAGTAGTGAAAGCTAGCCAAATTTGTTATTTCTCCACTTCTATTTTTCAGTGCGTGCTCAATTTTGTTGAGTTTGGCTTGGACTCAAACATGTTTTCCTTGACTTTGAAATGGAATAGTACAAGCCATACCGTACATGCATGCACCTTCTGTTAAATGTGCACCTTTTCCTCTCATTTTATAGCTTTTCAAATTTGATCAACTGGGCTGGGCCTACTCTCAAAAAACAAAACTTCGGCTATTTACCAAAGACTAATAAAATTCAATTCCACTCCAAAATAAAATTTTGACCAGGAAATTTTCTCATGAGATACCCATTACGTACGCACGATAGCTATAGTTAAAAATTAAAGAAAAGTCATTTGATTATATTTAGCATTTAATTGGAGGAAAGGAAATGTAGTCGTAGTTTCTATCTATCCATTGAAATTTACGTTTGAACACTTTTTTGTGTTTATTAATGAGAAAACTGCGGCTTTGCGTTAATTACGTAAGCCTTCTTTGTCTCCTCTCAAGGGTTCCGTCCCCGTTCGATCAATCAGTGCCAAATTCTACTTTACATCTTAGATTCTATTTGTGAGACCATATCAAAAATTACTTTATGAAAAAAGTAAGATCCTGTACGTGATGCTTTCAAGAATGTTTCAAACTAGTAGTAGAAGATTATTCGAAAGTATTAGTATTTTAGTTGATCCGCGTGCGGGTGCGAACGAGAGCACATAAACTTTCTTTCAAACATATCTCAACCTGCTAAAATTTGCGAGAGTAAGGATTATTGTAACTCGTACATCGTAGTTATAACATAATCTGAATATTGCGCGCACACTCGAATCGGGGTGTGTATTGCAGCAATTTCTCCTTATCTCTATTACAAAACAAAAGGGTGTGGGAACAAGTTGTTGGAATGGCTAGGATTCATTTGATCCGAGGTTCATGTGTTCTTTTCAACTCTTTTAAGAAAGTACTCATACTCTTGCAAATATATTACAAAATGCCATCAATTTTTTTTTTCCCTACCAATCAGCTTCTCTTTCGTTGATAAAAAAAATTAGTACAGTCACCGCCCCCCCCCCCCCTCTCTCTCTCTCTCTCTCTCTCTCTCCAAAGCCTCTCCTCTAATTGTCCGGCCATAAACAGTCATCACCCTTGTCAGTGAGACACTCGCCGTAGGCACGAGTAAACATTAGTATATATACGTGCTGAAATGGTCGTAGAACTGTGGACGTAGGCTTGATTAATGTAGTACAATTATGCAGCATTCGTAATCCGTAGATCCCATTTGATATCAGCATATTCCTAGCAAAACAAAGACGCATTTTCTTGGTCAATTTCGTTGGCCGAGCCGAGTGGCGTAATTCCCTTCGTCCGAATATTACAGTTGTGACAATTATGCTAGTTCGTATCAATCCCAATTACCATTCCAGTTGTGCTACAGGTACAGCAACTCAAGTACAGCAGTTGTATACAGATTCATTTTGCGCCCATCTTGGATCTCACAAAAATGATCGCAACTGCTCATTTTGTTCAAAATACATTGTTTAGGGTCCTTGAAAAAAATCATCTCAATCTGATACCGGTAAGGGCATTTACGGATCATCCAACTTTGCTTCAGAAATTCAGGCCAAATTCTGAAGCAAAGTTGTATGATTTGTAAACACCCTTACCGATATCAGATTGAGATGATTTTTTACAGAGATCCTAAACAATATATTTCAAACAAAATGAGCGGCTCTAATCATCTTTATGAGACCCGAGACGGACGCAAAATGGATCTGTCCGCGACTGCTTTATGGGGTTTGCTGTACCCCTAGCATTTCTGTTACCCTTTAGTGCCTGTTTGCAATCTGCTTTTTGCATTTTCAAGTTTTGGGTGTTTGGCAAGGGCCACCCAAAACTCATTTTCCAGAATGATTTCTTCAAATTGTTGTTTAGAGAAGAGAAGTGAAAAAGAAGGTAGAAGGAGCTTTTTGACTTCTCATTTTTGACTTTTTTCATTTTAGTTAACAAAAACACATACAGAATACATTCTGCACATATCTCTCAAACACTAATCAGGTTGCAAAATACATTTAGCACATATCATCCAAACAATCTAACAAATTCAAAATACATTATGACCATAATTCAAAAGGCCAAAAAATTAAAAATGAAAAGACAAAAATAAAGCTTCCAAACACCCCTAGCATATGGATAAAATTAATTTCAAGCATTGTATATAATAACACCATCTTCTTGTACGTGCTCTTAAGGTCTCTTGTTCTAATTGTGGGGTTCCACGACGTACGTACCCTGATTTTATTGGTCTTATTATAACAACTACTAGGAGTTTATTTTTCTCTGCTCTCTCCCTCTCTAACCTTAAAAAAACCGCCACCCCCCATCTCCCTCCTTCCCCTCCTCTCTCCCTAGGACTTTACTCCCCAATAGGAGACGGGAGGGGAGGGATTTCTCCCTCTCATGGGGTTTTTTCATCTCCCAATCTTAGATCTCGAAGATTTTCTTTCGTTCCCCTTTCACCCCATCCTCCTATTTGATTTCTTGAAGTTTCTCTTAATGCATTGGTTCTTGAAGGCTTATGTAGCATTATGGCATCTCCAATTTGACATCAAAGCCTTCTCTCCAACTCTTATGTCAATTCTATTTATTCTCTAACTATTAATGCCAACCCTTATGTCAAAATGTGAAAGGAAAAGAAAATTTCAAACGTTCAAAATTTCAAAATCTAGCCGACTTTTGAAATTTGGCATTTGTGTCCACGTCTGTCAAATCCACGCGTATTTGGCATCAAAGAATGCTGTCAGATTGGATTGAATTTTGGTGTCAATTTTTACCGTTAAAATGTCCATATAGGAATTGACATCTCTCCTTCGAGATGCTCTTAGTGCACTTTGGCTGGTGATTTGCTGGGCCATTTGAACTTGTTGATTCGGTTAGTTTGGAGGAACTTCCATCTTTCAGGTGTGAAAGGGCAATTTATGTCATAAAAGTATCCTTAATTCTATGAGGAGGGCCCACCATCTTTTTTGTTCATAAATCCTAAAAGGCTTGAGAAACCACTTTTTTCACGAAATGGGCATGGTATTGCCACTACTCACTAGTACCATTACTTGAAGAACCATTTGGGCATCAATAAATAAATAAATGCTAACTCTTTTTGGCCTTGAAGTCACTTTTTTTTTTTTTTTTTTTAAAGTTGGATGGGAAAACATTAAAAAGAAGCTTATAATACTACTCCGTAAAACATATATGACACATTATTGATTTATGTTGATGTAAGCTAGAAACTAGTATTACAAAGAAAAAAAACTATATAGTGTACTACAATATCAAATAACCTATAGAATTAATCAAATAACTTGGGTTAATTATATTCTTTGAAGGTACATACAATCTTAAGGGTGAGGTTATCAAATATTTCAATAAAATCTACAGATTTCAAAAAATAAAAAATAAATTGGCCACAAGAGTTTAAAACCAAAAATGCAATCGCTATGTATAAGGGAAATATTTTTAAAATTATGTTTAAAATAAATATGTACTAGAACAAAAAGAGAAGATCGAGGTGTTCGTAAGCTGATCAGAATACATCAGTTATCAAAAAGAAAAAAAAGAGAAAGACAAGATCGTGAGACAATGAAATTTCGTAGAGTCTATCGGAGTGTGTGACACAAAGTCACTCTTCCAATTTTAAAGTGAGAAAACAAAAGGTTCAATTTCAATGTAAACTTTCAAAGTATATGTTGGCGATATCCCGGCGATATTCGCGATGCACTAGGACGGCTTCAGACGGCCGCATCTATTTTCCTCAAAAATGTTATACTATGGTCTCATGGAAAATCCTCGATCGTCTCTCTCTAGATCTTTCTAAAAGTCTAGCGTGACATTTGGAATAGTACTCCTAAAAAAATATCAAAATATTTTTCTATAAGTAGCATTTAAATGAAGTTGTCAGCTTGATTTGCTATATATTAATTTTTCCGAAGACAAGACTGTGTTTTTAAATAAGTCATTTGGAAATTTGGTAGATACTATAACATACAGTCGTCAGCTTGACTATACGTTATAGTATCACAACCGGACATTTTGGTAGATAGACTATAGTCATTTGGAAACTTTCAGTACTAAAGATGACTTTAATTAAAAAAATCACCAACGAGGACAGCCCTAGCTTGATTCGTAAACCTACGTAAGCCAAAATTATATATGAACAAGTAAATGTATTATTTGAGTAGCATATATATATATATATTTCTAGTAGGCGCCGCATATATGCATATACAAGTAGTCGTCGAAGTAGGTGAGCCGGGCATATTACATCAAATTTCCGCGGCAAATGTTTGTCGTTTATTTTAAGTTACTAGATGAAAATAATCAACGTATACAAATCTTATTGATTTGTATCCTCGACTTTGAATTTGTCAAATTATATGTCAAAACCGTGCGCCACTAATAATATAATCATCTGTCCAAATTGAAGATAAGAATATGGTCCACGAAACATAATGGAACGAACTTGACGGAAAAAATGATCTCTAAAAATGATTATAGTTTAGAACTTTAGAAGCTTTTTTTAACATCATGGAATATGAATTTTTCGTTTAGCCATACATATGAAAAATGAAAGTTAATACTACAGTTTGAAGTTCCGCAACTATACTCCACTTAAAATGCACTCTCTATTCCAATTTTGATAAAGGGAAAATGACGGTTCAAGACGTGTTTTGATAATTAATTATCCGTTAAAGACATGATGAAAACATTTGTTAATGCTGAAAATGTCTTTGGCAGGTATTAATTATCAAAACACGTTCTTGGCCGTCATTTTCCCTTTGACAAAATGCCAAATCACAATTGAATTTGATAAGGTTAGGCCTAAGAACCTACAATTTAGAATAATCCCGAAATAAATAAATAAAAATTGAAGGAGGAAAAAGAGAAATTTATCGCTTATTACCATTGAAAACCTACTATGGCCCCCAATTATAAAAAATAATGGCTTGAGTAAGCTTAAGCAAGTATTTTATTAAAAAAAATACTTTATGATTTGAATATACTTCTCCATTTTGACACCAAAAAAAAAATATTTGAATATACAATGTTTATTAGGCGCCGCATAACTCGTTTATGTTCACCTCCAACGTCATTCGTTTTTTTTTTTAGGTTATGTCCTTTTTACCCTTTTTTCAAATTCGGAAACTCTGTTATTTTACCATATCTATTTTGGGGGCTCATGCATGTCTTCAAGAAATTGTGATTGCTTGAATAATGAATGTCTTGTTCGTCTTTTCTCAAAGCTGCCGATACTAATTATAGTAGTATAAAAATACGAAAGAAATTTGTGCTACATTTCAGTGGATATATTCGAGTTCGATTTGAGAGAGTTAACAGGATTAACATTGACCTAACAAAGGAAAAGCCGAAGAGCTTGTCAAGAAAGCCAGGAATAATAAGAATAAGAATAGGAAGAGGAAGAGGAAGAGGAACTAGGTCGAATAATACTACTCTTTGTTTATTCTCGAGAACCATAGCCTTAGTTGACTTACGTAAACGGAATATCTGCAATTTTACGGTGCAAATTGCACCATGTTTGGTGGTTTTTGTTTGATCTTTCTTTGAACATCCATGTTTGGTGGATCAGTAACCAAAATCTCCCCATCCACACGTTTCCGATCGAGGTTATTCTATCCTACAAACCAAATATAGAAAGAAAGAAAAAGAGGAATTCCATAAGTAGCTAGCAAAAGTACCACCCCACCATTCAGTCGCAAGAAAAGAAGGAAAAATAATTACTCCTACCAAAAAATGTTCCAAATTTTTCCGCATGTTTAATGTCTTCGGTGATTACGATAATTTTAGGACCATTGTCTCTAACTTTCCCACTATGACACAGATAATTTTCGACGTTCTTATAAACATATAAAAAATGAACGGATAAAGGAAAACATCTATCATTTTCCTTAACTTCGCCCCCGGGAATTATTTCTCATCCTAAACACAATTTCCACGCGGACAAGAACAGTTCTCCTTGATATCTCCTTCAACTGCCGTATCATCTTTCTCATTTTCTTCTCTACCATCTACGAGTCCGGCATCACCGGTTAGCTCCTTAGCTCTCTGTGCCTGAACCTCCCAATCCGTTCGACCCAAGACCACCATCATGGTCGCCGCACACGAGCCCTGGGCCGCCAGCATACCCAGCCACAATCCCAAAAAGTCAAGGTCGGCCCAGAACCCCAGCCAGACCGCAACCGGCATTCCAACTAAGTAGAAGCAACCCAAGTTGATATGTGCACCGGCCTTTGGTCTAGCTGTCCCCCTCAAAGCCCCACACCCGGTTGTTTGTGGGCAATTCCCAAGCTCACATAACCCAATTATTGGCAACACAATTGAGGTTAGAGCTATAATGTCTCTATCATTTGTGAACATTTTAGCCCAAATTTTCCTCACCACTAGTGTGAAAACCAAAGCTGAAAATCCCAAAATGAAGCTAAAACAGAGTCCAACCTTGGCAGCCCACTTCGCCTTCTTGGGTTGACCCGCCCCGAGTTCGTTTCCGACCCGTGTCGATACGCTGAAGCTCAAAGAAGATGGGAATATGTAGATAAGGGCAGTGGTTTGGATCAAAATCGCCATTGAAGCAACTGCGGGTGTGGGGTTTGTTAACAACCCACATAGTAAAATCATGATCTCGTACCACCACCACTCGAGGCACACAGAAATGCAACTTGGAATTGCCAAACTCAACAGAGATTTCCAGCCTCTGATGCACTCCAAGGATAAGCCTCCCCAGGTGTCCTTGTAAATTCCAGAGATTACTATGTAGATGATCAATGAAGCTACTAAATTGAAATTAAACAAAACCCCACCAAGGGCAACCCCTTTGATCCCAAGATTAAGGTGAAAAACAAGGAAACAATTGATGGGTATGTGAAGAATTGTGGTTAGAGCGGCACAGAGGGTTAGGGGCAGAGTTATTGATTGAGTTCTAAGGTAACTCCGTAATGGGTGTAGGAAAGATTGGGCTAAAAGGTCAGGAATTGAATAAATGAGGTACAATTGGGCTGGTTCGGCTATGGATTCTTTTTGTCCAGAGACTAGTAGAATCCTCCTCATGTTGAGCCAGAGAACAGCTATCGGAAACGAAGTGAAAATAAGCAAAAGGATTGTCCTCTGCAACGAAATGCCAAGGAGGGTGAGCTTTTTGGCGCCAAAGGCCTGGCCACATATGGGCTCCATGCCCATGGCTAGGCCCGATAGGATTGAATACCCGGTGATGTTAGCGAAGGCAACGGCAAGGGCCCCGCCTGCCAGGTGGTCCTCGCCGAGGCGGCCAAGGAAAAGCACGGAGATCATGGACCGGGAGTAGAGCAGTAGCCCCGTTAGCATCATGGGGAATGATATTTTGGCTATGGACCGGGCTTCTTCGATGAAGAGGTGGAGGTGAGTTTTTTTGACGTATTGGGCATGATTTAGTTGTTGCGGTGGTGGTGTTGGACTTTTGGAGATCAAACGTGAAGACTCGTGAGATTCTGGGTTCGTGAGGTCGCATCTGCAGTGGATAGGAGAGGCAGGTCGCTGGCACATTGTTGTGTTTTGTAGAGAGAGACAGGGAGAGGGAGAGGGAGAGGGAGAGGGAGAGGGAGGGGGAGGAGCGAGAGGGTTTAGTAATTGGGAGATGGTAAGGGTTTATATAGGGCAGCTTGGTGAAGGATTTGAAAGGCTTGTTCCCTCTATCACGACAATAACTATAAGCAGGGAGCGCGAAAAGATTGTGTGACGTGCTTACTTGGTATTCTTGGTCAATGAGTTATCGCAAAGGATGCTATGCGAGTCATTGCTCGTGTTCAAATAACTCCACAAAGATATGCTGATGTCGAACTTGAACATTTATCACTATGTAATTTGTTGAGAGCACTACGTGCAAGTGACACATATTGCCTTGAGCTCGTTGAATAATTACTCTCAAGACAATGGGTTATTTGTTTGTTTTGAAGAGGGCCGCACCGTTGTGGCCACATCATGTTAGTTATTGTCAGCTTTATAGTATTTTGATAAAAATCAAAGATTTATGAGTCCAGCATTCGTACAGATCTATTACTAAAATAAATACAGTTTGACCATACAGACTAATTGTTTAGCAAAATGCTTATATAATAATAATCAACCAGTAACAAAACACTAATAGGCTCCGTTCCAGAACAAGATATAAGTACTTATTTTTTAAAAAGGCAATTTCAAGCTCAAAAATCACGTACTTACGCAAATAATATTCCTATCAATATGGATCTTATTTGATAGATCTCATTGAGATCTTCAATACAGTGCAAAAAAAATTGAAAAATTATTTTTCGTTTACATTATTTTTGAATTTGAAAATATAAAATAAGTACTTATTTTTTAAGAAGGTGTTCTGGAACGGGGCCTAAATCGATATGAGGTGAACGGCGTGATGCAACAAAGTGATCGTATATAATGTCTGCGTTAACATATGACCAACTTATTAGTAAATTCTTTTTTTGGACAAACCAAGAACTCGAGAGGTTTTTCTTTCTTTCTTTTTTTTTATAACTCAGGTGTCTCTAAATAGTATTATTAGGGATGAGAAAACTGTTAATCTTGATATATGGCCAATTTCTGAAGCAAAGATTAGTTTTTAATAGTCTAGTTTGGTCCTAAAAGCAAACAATAGTGCAATCCGCATAGATTTGTACACAGATTATGGTGTTGGGTTCACTTCGGGTCACACACAAATAATTTGAGCCGTTCATTAAGTGTAGGACATTTTTTCAAGGGCCATTGCAAATAATTAGCTCAATTCGATACTTATAGTTGTTTAATCCAATCATCTAATTTTTCATTCAAATTTTAAGATAATGAAAAACTAGATGATTGACAATGTTTTACATTTAATGAATAACTTGGATCATTTGTGTAGGATCCAAAATGGACCCCACAGAATGATCTGTGCACGACTCTGATTCCTCTTTGTCTACAGACTTTCCGAAAAGCAAAAACAACACACAGCTTTGGAAGATTATGCACGCACGCGTATACCACCGGGATCCCAACAAATTCACTCTGTTTTCCAGTAGCATTTCTGTTAGTAGTTAATTAGGGATTAACGTTTTGACAGCCAATTTTTTATTTTTTATTTTTTTGGTTTTGTGAGAAAATCATGGTCGGTTGGAAAAAAAGCCGTCATAATTAGGTGCCTTCTTTTGTATAATTCCCTCGTGGATGGTAAAAGAATTTATTCAAACCTCTTTAGTAAAAAGCAGTTAATTGGTCGGTGTAATCACCCTTTAAAGATGATTGGAGATGATTGGAGGAGGATCTCATCGGATAAACCCAAATTTCGTAGAGCGGCATTCGGCTGAATTCAAATGACCTTAATCGATTTTTGAAACTTGAACAAGCTTAGCTTGACTTGTCCGGCATAAAGATTGAGAATGGGAGCGCATTGATACAAATCTATGGGTAGAACTCACCCTTGAAAATCGGCTTACAAGAGGAGGGTGCCCAAGAGTTTATATGTACATGGTCAAGCCCATACTTAGCCGACGTGCGACATTAGAATCGTAACACATATGATATTTTGAAGAATTTTGTGACTAAGGTCCCGTTCCGGAACGTAAAATAAGTACTTATTTTTTAATAAGGCAATTTCAAACTTAAAAATAATGTGTTTACACAAATAATTTTTCTTCAAATAAAATAATTTTTCTACCAATATAGATCTTATTTAATAGATCTCATCAAGATCTTTAATACGGTGCAAAAAAATTTAAAAATTATTTTTCATTTACATTATTTTTGAATTTGAAAATGTGAAATAAACTGCTTATTTTTTAAGAAAGTTTCTGGAACGGGGCCTAAGGATTGTGGGCACACGCCCTGAAAATCGATCGCAATGAGCGGGTGCTCTCCTTTTTGGAAAGCACGGCGAAACGCTTAATTCAGAGTCGCCACTTGGGTTTGAAGGTTCGCCACCCAAAGAACCGAACTTGAAACGCTTGCTACGTTGTTTGATTTGAAAAGGCTTGTAGACTGGTCTGTCGTTACCTTGATATCTGAGGTTCGGAAGCCAGGTTACGAGAGAGGAAAGCACGGCGAAACGCTTAATTCAGAGTCGCCACTTGGGTTTGAAGGTTCGCCACCCAAAGAACCGAACTTGAAACGCTTGCTACGTTGTTTGATTTGAAAAGGCTTGTAGACTGGTCTGTCGTTACCTTGATATCTGAGGTTCGGAAGCCAGGTTACGAGAGAGGAAATGTTTTAAGGCACCACTCTCCCAATCCGGAGATCGGTCTTTACTTGGGCATTTGTAAAACATTTGCAATTCTCTCTCGTTAATTAATTTTTAGCCAGTTAGGGCGGGGAGCAATTTAAGGGGATTAAAACTGTAACAGATTTGCAGCATGCAATAGATGGCATGCTCTCTTATTGAAACAGTTAATATAAGATGGAAACAGACTCCAGTGGAAGTTTAAACAGACTGGGTAGCTCTGTTTTGGAGTGTCGTACGCAGGAAGAAATCAGTATGTACTGATCAAGTCACTGCATGTTGATCCAACCTGCGCACATTACACTAAGATCTGCGTGCACCAGTAGGTCCAAACCCACAGTTCCTATTTTCAACCCTTTGGCATTTGGAGATGACCAGTACACACTAAGGACAAACCAAGTAGTTCATATGGCATTTAACATACGGCTATAAACAATTTGAATGGGCTCAGAGGCCACCAAAATAATAAGCATCACATAAACAGTGTGGGGGATAAAATACAGGCCAAAGCCTAGTTACCCATGCAATGGCCAGCCACTGGTTGAGACTGAACCTGCGAGCGCGGGTAGACCACTGCTGCGCTCAGGTTTGAGTCAACAAACCAGTGCTTGCTTTTACATGTTTCTGGATTCTGGGACATGTCCAAAAGGGTCCCAGGGATATTCCAATGCAACAGAATTACAGAAATGAATATTGAAAGACAATTAGCAGTTTTAGCATGGAAAACAACAACTGGTTATTCATATGCTCACAGTGATGATCTATAAAGAAAACAGCGTAAAAGAACAAGACCCATGTCCCCACTAAGATCTGCGCGCGCAGCCAGGAAGTGGAACGCGCAAGCTATGGATCGACACTCACAGGTCTCTTGTCCACACGATTTTTGTAACCATGCTAGCCTTAGGGCCAAGACTGGTATAGATTACCAGCCTTGGTCCTGCCATCTCTCCTCAAGAATCAGAACAGAAAACAGTTCAAAGGTGTTATACCTTTGGTTTTTTCGTTTCAAAGTGTGATTGAGTTTTGAATGGATGGGTTGGTTAAATAATGCTTGGAGGATGGTTGTGTATTAGAGGATGAAGAACAAGTACCGTGTATTAGAGGATAAAGAACAAGTATTGTGTTCTTGAACGCCTTTGTATCTCTTTAATTGCTTTGAAACAAAGAGAGGTTCAAAGTTGGTAACCCAATGTTTTAACCAAGATGAGAGCCAAAGCTTTAAACTTATTAACCTTCTTTTTGTTTAACCCTTTCGAAGAAAGAGTGAGGGGATATTTATAGGGCAAACGCCCTCCATTAATGGAAACTATTCCATTGAGGAAAACCTTCTAGAAACTTTCCATTAACCCTTTCGAAGAAAGAGCGAGGAGATATTTATAGGGCAAACGCCCTCCATTAATGGAAACTATTCCATTAAGGAAAACCTTCTAGAAACTTTCCATTAATAGAAACCCTCCATAAATGAAAACCTTCTAGAAATGAAAAGTATAAAGTCGGCTACAACTTTAACCAACGGGCATGGTCATGGATCTACGTGCGCCAAGGTCATGGATCTACGTGTGCCAATCAAAGCTGGTTGATTGACAAATGGTAAACAAACCAACGAGCACGGAAAGGAAACCTGCGCATGCCAGTAAGGTTCTGGTTGGGCTTGGTTAGGGTTAAAAAGGGGTATCAAATACTCGAAGCACAACCACTCGACATTTCCAGAATGTTTTTGATTCGTTTCATCATTGGAAAAACAAAAACCAAAAATAAAGTAAACCAATTGGGAGACCCAGATTGAAGTGTCTACAAGAATATGACCGAAGTATGATTGTCGTAAATTGACTTGGACACCTTGTTATTAAAAAACTAGGATTGTCGTAACGAACAATTTAATGGCTAGTAGGATTGTAAACTAATTGAGTTGTTCGAGAGCGACTCAATGGGTCAACTCGTTGCAAATGGAGCAATAGCCCCGTGTGAGATTCAAATCTCACTACCTACAACTAAAACATTACTAACTTTCGGTAAGTTTAAAAAAAAAAGGGTCAACTCATTAAGAATTTGGTGAACAATTATTTTGGTTCATTTTGTAAATAGGCCAAGCTTGAGTTAGCTGTAGCTCGGCTCTTGTAGATAAGATTGGCTCATATGTACGAGCTTGGTTCTTTTTTATAGGCTCGTTTAGAATTCGAACCGATCGAGCAAGAGTTTTCAAATAGTAATCAAACTCCAGCTCGAATATTTGTGCTGGATTCGAGCTTGAGACGAACTCGAGCTTACTGAATGTTAACGAACTGAAAGCTCAAACACCCTAAAACTCGACTCGACCAGTTTGCACTTGAAACGGGTGCTATGATTCTGAAAATAAACTTCTGGATGCGGGCGGGACCATATGTTTCTCAAACTATCGAATCAGTTTTAGTCCTTGCCTGGAATTGGACGCTGTTGCTCTAAATTTGGAAAAGTGTTGTACTAGTTTGTGGCTCAGGGATTTTCATTGGAAGTCCTAATTTTACACCAGAGAAGATGAATGAATGAAGAACATTCCAAAGTCAGCGATGGTACAGTGATAAATCGTCGGCCAGTGGTTTGGTCTCTATCTTCTTTTGTACGTCAAAAAGTCCAGATCGAGTCTAGATTCAGCCCTGCTTTTTATCATTAGGGCAATATGATTATGGGACGGATCCGGTCAATTTGGCTCCAGACCACTTCAGTCCATTTAGTGCATTCAAGCCATCTAAAAGTGCCAAATTGACCAGACACCTTCTTTAAATCTGGATCGTTCAAAACACTTTTGTATGGTCCGAAAACTCTGAATGCACCAAACTGGTCGGTAGCCAGATTGAACGGATTCAATCCCCCCTTTTATGAGCCCACAGAAAGGGACCCCTTCAGTCTTTCTGAAGCAAATATGGTGACATACGGTATAGGTGTGATTATCATCGCCATAGAGATTTCTCCTATTCTTATCGATAAACCTTTTACTTCTCCTGATGAAAAAAAAAAAAGAATGAATGAATGAAAGTCACTAATTTCATAAATTAACGACAGAGATATTCTATTCTCAACCTAAACTATCTCTGGTTTTAACCGATCATAAAAAATAAGCTCTTCATCTTAGCACTTAATTTCTATTTTACGTCTATGCTCTTCTCTCTAAATCTATGTTTTACAATAGCATAGAGAGATAAGCCTCTTTTAAATTGAACATTTGTGTCAACTTGCACCATCTTGACCAATTATTCTAATACCCTAAAGTTTACGACTACCATGCAAACTTCCAGGGACTCCAAGATTTTTTGCTGACAGTGAGAGCCAAACATGCGAACTCGAAAGAATAAGTCTTTTACTTTTTGTCATGCTCTTACTCGAGAGAATAAGGTTTTATGTATACTTTAATTCATTCGTGGGAATATGGGATGGGATAATCCCTCACCATTCTAATCCCAAACCAATATTGGCCCTTCCCTATGACAGTGTTTTAACTTTTAACCTTAATTAAATGAGTAGGAGTATTCGCATAACCTTATTAGGGGGTGTTTCTATTAATAAAAAATAATAAAAATTTAACGTATTTTACCATCTTGTTTTCATTGACAAAAAAAGTTGTCAACAAAAACTTCTTTTTTTGTTACAATAACTCTACTTATAAATCCATGAACAACTTATTCACATTATTACCGGAAACACTTAACAATTTCTTAACCACAAATAAAAATTTACAAATTTTTTTAATACCGAAAACACCCCTAACTTGTCTAGAATCTTGAGAACAAAAGCCATGTGAATATACGATGAGGTTAAGGGCCGTTTTAGTTGAGTGTAAACAGCAGTCTAACTACCAAACAAATCTTAACAAAACACGTTCCAAGGCCCCAGGGCTGCGACTAGTCTTGAACAAATCAAGGACGACAGCAGCCCCCCAAATCCCATTGTAGACTATAGTAGTAATTATTCTCGAAAAAAGGAATCTTGGTCACTCCCATTTTGTCTTTTTAGTTAGATGAATTTACTAATTTACCCTTCAATGCAATAAACTTTTATAAAATGCCTGGACTATTGTGTGAATTCATACACTACAAGACAAAAAGATGAGTGACATTGGTAAAAAAGGGACTTCGGGCACCGTGTTGCGCAGTGCATCCAACGGCTCGGATCTCATCTCGGCAACCAATGATCGAGAGCTGTTCATTGTCGAGATGAGATCCGAGCCGTTAGATACACGATTCGACGATTCGAAAGTGCGCAATACGACGCTGCGCACACCAATGCACAGTACCAATCCTAGTAGGTAAAAAAGGGTGTGACATTTATCATTCCCCATCTTTAAATTGACGGGATTGGATTCTCTCTCATATGTGAGACTCTGAAGTGACTAGACCGCATGGAACCAATTCTAATCCGTAGAGCTCATGTTGTTCGAAAATTTTGATATTATAAAAGGAAAATTAGTATAAAATTTCAAGATTTAAACCGGAATAATTCAAATTAATCGAAGAATCGTAATCACGTGACATCTGTAAAGCAATAATTTGTGACAAATGTAATTTTTGAAAACAATTGAGATGGCATACAATTCTCGAATTAACCTCTTCTCGTTTTTTTTTTTTACAATGATAAATTTGCACACACGAGTCATACCAATGAATTTTTTTTTATCATTAAATTGAAATTGGTGATGGCTACACAAATTTCGACTAGACTTTTCTCTGGTTTTAATTGAAACCTTCGTAAGTGGGAAGTATGATTGTGCGAGGCAGAATTGGCCCGCCTAATTAGTCAATACGCACGTAAGCTGATTCGAACATCTGAATTATTTAAAAAAACAGAACTCGCGTAGACCTTCTTGTCCGAATGCTGGACTTGAGATATTCTTCGTCTCTGAAGCGAAATAGTAATCACTAATGTGTTCAAAGTTAGGAGAAGAATCTAAATGTGGAGAAATTCCTTTTTGACTAAATAATTGTCTTTTTCCCACAAATTAAGCCATACTTTGATTTCGTCTCTTCTTGATTCTTCCCCACATAAAAACCCATTCCCATTACGTTTGTTGGGTGGGGAAGCAGCCTTGTTATCCGCACAAATGTGAAAATATGTACTTGCAAGTACATATTCAATTTGAATCCGTTTTGGGTCTCAAAATACATATTCAGTTTACACCCGTTTTGGGTCCCAGAAAAGATGATCCGAGTTGTTCATTTTGTTTAAAATATTTTTTCTAAAGTTCTTGTAAGAATTCATCTAAATCGAATATCGATAAGATCGTTTATAAAACATCCAACTTTAACTATCCCAAAATTCAAGTATGGATGTACCATAAACAAATTTATCGATATCTAATTGAGTTGATTTTTAATTAAAATTTTAGATAAAATATTTTAAACAAAATGAGCGGCTCAAATTTTTTATTTTTGGAACCAGAAACGGGTTCAAACCAGATCTGTTCTTGCACGCACAAATTCAACATCATATCCTTTCTAGAGGGGAAATTGGGAAGATTCTTTTGTTAGTTATTCGCACGTGCCGATTGATTGTGGGGGCTTTTGCCACCGCGTGGCGTCTTCTTGCGGTCACAATTTCAGAAACAGCCGTCGCGACTGGAGCCTACGATTACGAATGACTTGGACGATGGATGATGATTGATCAAGTAATCGCGTGATTCACGATGACCCCCTCTGTCCCAATTTAATTCTCTCTCTTTTTATCTTAATCGGTTCAAAAACTAGTTATATCTTTAAATTCGTCATAAATTTCATATCGAATATAGATTTTGTTTGATAGATATTGATTAGTTCTATAATACAATGGTTTTGAAATCACATAAAACATTATAAATTACGAGATATAATTAATTGAAAAATGACACAAACTCTCAAAAAGAACAATTAAATTGGGACAGAGGGAGTCGTAAAATTTCAATAATTTGGTGACATCAATAGCTGTCAAGGGATATCCGGATCAACTTACACGCACCTCAATTAATTCTTTTATCAATTCGGTTAAAGGCAAGTCATCCACGCCGAAAATTCGAAATATTAGTTCGGTTCTCCATATTCAACTACCGAAACTGACCGAAAGGGATATCGGTTTTTTCGTTTCGGCCAGTTTCTTTTGGTTTTGTATTGTGGGCCTCATTTGGGTCTCTAACAATGGAACAAAGAAAAAAAATAACACATATATTGGGCCCATTTGAGCTAAAAATGAAAGATTTATAGTCTTAACTTTCTTGCCCTCATTTGGGCCAAAATACATAAACAAATTCCATACTTTTTAAGCACAGTATATAAATATCAGTTATGATTTCCCCCAACCTTTAGAGATGGACGGGTAGGATTAAGAATCGAAGCACAGTATATAAATATCGGTTCGGTTTTTTCGGTTCAACAAACTCGAAAACCGAACCGAAAAAAAAATTACCTACAAATACGAAACCGAACCGAAACCTATACCAAAACTGAACCGAACCGACTATTTGGGTCAGTTTTTTTGGTTTGTTCAGTTTTTAATATCACCCGTAGTTGATGAACTAAGCTAGAGGCAACTTTGGCCTGAATACTTATCAAAAAAAAAACTTTTGGCCTGAATGGATTTCAAAATCAGAGTTCCTTGCGTATTTGAATAAGAGAAAATAAACGGTAAACAACTATGGAAAATCAGATAACATATAATCCATTTGAGTAGATATTTGTTTGGTGGCTAATAACATGGAGTATATCAAACTTTTAGATTATGAAATTTTTCCTAGATTATAATGAGAATATTTAGAAGTGTTTGAATTATATGGTTAGAATAAATTTTGCTGAAGAGTTTTGTGAGCGAAGATATTATCAGAATTTAAAAAGCTATTTTATGGATTGCCGAACGATTGGACGGTTAAAATTATGCATGGTACCGTGCAATCCGGACCATTGATTGTCAAGATCAACGGTCCGGAGGTGCATAGAACAGTTCGCACAACACGCCCTCGGTCCTTCGAATTCTGCAATCTCCAGGTCATTTCTGAGCTAAGAATGTATTTTGACATAATGCCCCGCAGTCCTTCGAGTTCTGCAATCTCCAGCTCATTTCCAAGCTGAGAATGTATTTTGACATAATGCATTTTACAATCTGTGGCCAAATACCTAAAATGAAATTATGCACAAGACAAGATTTATAAGTTTAGAACTACCTGAATCTGATGAATTGCGAGTATGTCAGGCTTGCTAATAAACAGCTATCGAGACAGCTGAGCTGAGTGTTAAAATTATTCAAGTCCTGTTTTAAAAACTCATTCAAAATTAAGTTAAATCTTTAAAACTTGGTGGGTTATCTGACAAGATGATTTGAACTTGGTTTAATTCCCAAACAAGAAACAACCCCCATTGATAGCTCATTAAAACTATTTCCAGTTAACCCCTTAGGAGCATCCGCATAAAACAACCCCTACTGATAAGCTCTTTTAGGATGAGTATCAAAACCCATCACGAAAAAAGGATTAGGTCAAAAGTCATTGGTCCTCAAAAAACAACCACCCCCTCGGCTACACAGAGACTTGCGCGAAGGAGCCAAATAATCAGGATACATAAAAGACTTGCGCGAAGTAGCCAAATAACCAGTTCCCCAGAAACTTCTTGAAAACAAACCGGAATCAAGTATAGAATCCAGACACAAACAAATCGGCTTCAACGTAACAACGGGAGCCAACCCTAAACACCTTTCTAGTCTTATAATCCCCTTACATTCAGAACCACAATTCCTTTATAGCAACCACAAATTAAAAAGAAACTAATACTTGACGTCTTCAGAAGCTTCTGTACTGGGTCACACTAGTCATAGTATGAGTTTTGCAGATAGCAGCAACACATAATACATCCTTCAAGAACGAGATCTTTCCCGCTCCACAGGTGAACGACTGCATCAACAGTTAGGAAAGAAACACGTTGAGTACATAATAAAAGGAATAAAAATTAACAAGACGACCAAAATCTAATTACTTTAGAAGAAGTGAGTGCCACAGCAGAAAAATACAAACCTCCCATATCGCTCCTGCGTGGGGCTATCTTCTGCTTCATCAAATTTTGGACTATCCCTCATTTCATGCTTGGCATCCGGGCTTGGGCTACGCCGGTAGTCATCTGGACTTACCTTCTCTCTTTGTGGGATTGAGCTACGCCGGTAGTCATCGGGACTGACCTTCTGTCTTTGTGGGCTTGGGCTACGCTGATAGTCATCAGGACTGATCCTCTCTCCTTTAGGGCTTCGGTTGTGGCCACGACCATAATCAGGACTAACAACCCTCTCCCTTGGGTTGGGTTCACGGCCATGATTATCAGGACTAGGCCTCACTCTTCGCGGGCTACGGGTCCGACCATGGTCATATTCAGAATCAGCCCTTTCCCTTTTGCGTGGACTCATAGTGGGTCCACCACGACCATAATCGGGACTAGCCCGGTCTTTGCGATAGGGACTTGGGCTACGACCACGGCCATAATCTGGACTAGCCCTCTCTCTCCGATATGGGCTGGGTGACCGTCCCCTGTCTTGAGCCCTCCTTCCGGGCGACCTATCACGGCCTCTATCAGGACTGTATCCATTTCGCCTATCGTCGTCGTCTTTGATTGCAAACTCCACCGAAATAACACGATCCATCAGCTTGCTACACATCAGAGTAGCACACAAGTCACGCATAGCTACTTGGAAATTCAACAATAGATCCAATAGCAGAACATATATCTAGTAGAAGTAGTTCCAAAAGATCAATCAAACCTCAACACTTCGTTTGGATTATGGAAAAGGGGAGTCAAGGGAAGTGTTAAGACACAGGGGAAAGGGAAGGGAAGTCCCTTCTCTTGGTTGATTAACCAAGGGGGAAGAGAGAGTTAGATTTTACTTTCTTTTGTTTAGTCAAGCTAAACGAAAAAAGAAGGGGAGGTGCGTATATGCATTTTCACTATTGTATCTAAATAGATGACATTACAAACCTTATTTACACTTCAAATGGGGGTATTCAAAAAGTAATTAAAAGAAAAACCTCACTTCCCTTCCCTTTCCTCCCAATTTTTTATGGGAAGAGAGACAGAAGCCAAGGCTTTCCCATCCCTCCCCTACAAAAAACGGAACTCCAAACATGCAAAAACTATTTATTTCCATCCCAATCCTCCACTTTCCACGCCCTCCCTCAAATCCAAACGAAGTGTAAGGCAGAAAAGATCAAGTTACAAGATATTTATTTACATAGATGGTCGCAACAAGGAAATCCTAGATGTTTATAAAGATCAAAACACCTCATGTTTGTAGCCTCCAATGCCCGGCGGGCATCCTCCTCTGATTCAAATTGAATGAATGCAAAATTCTTTCTTATCCTCACGTTCAGTATCTTCCCGTATGGATCAAAGTGTTTTTCCAAGTCCCTTGTCCTAGTATGATATGGATCAAAATTAATCACAAACAAGGTCTTCGAGGGTCTCGAATTCGTCGAAGATCTTCTAGAATCCACAGGCCTCCTAATGCCGCGTTCTTGCTGGAACCAAAGAAAAATACAACAAGATGCGTAACAAAGAAGATAAAACCATATTGTGTGCGCGAGCGCGCATATTTATTATGTACACAGTTACACACACACACACAGAATCCACAGGCCTCCTAATGCTGCGTTCTTGCTGGAACCAAAGAAAAATACAACAAGATATGTAACAAAGAAGATATAACCATATTGTGTGTGTATGCGTGAGTGCATATGTATTATTTACACAACACACACACACGCACAGAGAGAGAGAGCAACAAGAATTATCAACAATACCATTAGTGAAGATGCAATACCTTTGTCCATTCCACACGAAGACGGCGCCCCTTCCTACCAAATTCAAATCGGTCAAGACCTCGAATCGCATCCTCTGCATCTCTCTCATCCTCCATGTAAACAAAAGCAAATCCTATTCACAAATACACTATAAAAGTAAGAAAGAGTACTTCAATATTTGGCGGAGATAACAGGTCAAGGATCCCCAATTGCAGGGATTCTTTCATATGAGATGGAATTTCTTCTCCACCAAAAGTGCAAATGACCTAGAATTGTACCCAAAATGATTTTGTACCCTTGTGAAATCTAGTCCCCCACCCTCCAACCCCAAACTAATACCCAGAAACCATTAACCAGTAAAATCAGTGACGGACCTTCGCAATGATTTAATTGATGTCAAGAACAAGAATCCAAAGTGGATGTCACATGCTAGGCTAACGAATGAAAAGTGTGCCTTCTCCATCTATTCTGCTGCCTCTGCTTTGAGGACGGCATGGTTTTTACGTGGGAACATGTCTGAAAATGGAGACTGGGAAAATTCGTGAGGAAATGCAATGGTGTCTGAGGCAAATGTGGGATGGCGATGCCATAGAGGATCAGAGTGGCTCTTCTGTGGGGAAAAGAAGAGGAAGCTCGTCACAGCCAGAACATGGAATGCTGAAAAGCCATCCATCAGATAGAGGAAATGTATGAACTTTCCGAGGTGATCCTGCACCAAAGAGTTAGTTACGGGGGTTTAACACTTTTTAAAATATACTTCTCTTTCCGTCCTCAATATATATCTTCACACCCCTAGCAAGGGAAGAATGCGGTGCTGATGAGGTGGTCCGGATGATATCCCAATCATAGACATGGAAAGCAAGGAGAGTAATTTTTCCCAAGCAGAATGACATCGCTGCGACAGCATTCACGTCCTTGGATGATATACGTTAGATAACTTTATAAGGTAATTTTTTCTCATCAATGTGACCTCAGAAAAGAAAATAAATGGTTGAGCATATTACCTGTCAAATAGTAACCGTGAACGAGGATTCAAAACTCTTACCCTAATATCACGGCCCATAAGTACAGCTTCATTTTAGCATCACACACAAAAGGTGAATTCTCATCTATCAAACCTTTGAACTTGAGATGAGACTATGTCGTACTATCTTGTTTTCCAACGAAAAGATTCTTCTCTCAACAAAATGATTCTTCTCTTGCCCACTACTCCAATAGATTTGGGGATCAGTTGCTATCTGTAGGTGAAGTCTTAGTCATATGACCCGCATGCACAAGGTAATCTTTTGGTTCCCACAAGCTATTCTCTCCACATCTTATATCGACATGTTCCTCATGAGTTACTACAGAGGCCCATTCAAACATCAATGCTAAACTTTGTCGAGCCATATTTTTACTTAACTCATTAAAATGAGCATTAAATGGGCGGACCTTCGGCACTTTAATCACTTAGAATCAAAATACAACAATTACCTGATTACCACAAAACACAACCAGAATGTAAAACAAAGTAGGTAACCATACAAGACAACACTTAACAAGACAATAATAAAGTTACTACAAAGCAAAGACAATCCAAGGGGGGGATTACAAGGAATAAGGAAAAATTACCAGACTTCATATCAACTCTCTCAACCTTTCCATATTTCCTAAAGAGTCGCTCCAGATCAGACTGCCGTGCCTCAAAGTCAAAGTTTCCACAGAAAACGGGCCTCATTTCACCTACACAATGAGAGGAAGCCTTTTGTAGACTTTGAATCACATCAAATAATGCATGAGTAAACATCATACCAAAATTAACAGGTCTGCCAAACTAGGATTGTAAATGCATGGGGTTTTGTTTCATATGAACATGAAGATTGAAGAGTAAAACAAGTGGCATATGAAAGCAATACAATAAGAATCAGTAACAGCACTGGCCCCACAATAATTCTATTCTGCATCCTTGTCTTATACCGCAACCAGTATAGGACTGAATGAGTATAGAAGGTACCATCACCCTTTCAACAAAACTTAGGGCCTTGGGCCATGTTGAAGATAGTGCGCTGGATGTGCCTTAATGCTCTCACGCAAGGGCGTAACTTTTCCCCTTCACCCAACAGAAAATGTAAAAGTCACAGCCGCAATACGTTGCTCAATGCCAACGATCTTTTGGAATTTTTTGAAGTAAAACCCAAAACCAAACCCGATAAATGAAATGTTTTGGCTCTAAATTTTGAATGGCCAGATTTTTTAACCAAAAAATATTATGAGAAGAAAATCCCCAATAAAGGTGAAAGAAAATTTTAAATTGCAGGTTCAACACTTGACAATATCTAACTTCAGAAACGTGGACACCATATTATTCGATACATCCACCAAGTCAAACCCAATCAAACTAGGCCTCAAAAACTGTCTTTCAACTAGTTTCCCTCAAATTGAATTGAATATTTTCCGGGGCTTTGAATCTTTTGAACCCAATGCTAATCCACCTTAAACCAACGAAAACAAGACCCAAATCAACAAATTTACGTCACCAGACCTAGATTGCAACCCTCGACGTTCTCACAAACAATAAGCAGCCCTATAATCACCGAAACTAGAAATGGAAACAAGAGATTAATTCACATAACTATGCACCCCAATGAAGCAAAGATCAAAGCTACGTAAACAATGCACCCCAATAAAGCTCGAGCGTAAATAGGAACAACGAGGAAAATCAACAGATAAGAAACAATAACCTACGAATTAGAAACGGCATAACCCTAATTTTTAAGCTCAACGAATTTTAAGATCTCAATTTCTCTTTATTAATTCCCCACGTTTTCCAAAAAAAAAAAAAACACAGATCTGGAAGGTTATCAAACAGAATTAACAAATAATTAAGATCAAATGAGCAAAAAATTAGTCAGATCTGGGGTTTACCTTGGGAAAAAAGCGCTCTTTACCTTTCCTGAAACCCTAAGAGCGAGAGTTGAACAAAACGCTATGAGGAGAAAGTGACTGCAAGTGCAACCAAAAGTTCGTCGGTCAATTTTGTACTAGAGAGATGCTACATACACTACCGTCCAACCACTACACCATCCACTACATTCTTTGTGGGGCCCAACCCGGGTTCCAAAAAAATACAGAAAAATGTCCATAAATTTTAAAATAATATATTATGGGGCCCTGTAAAAAATCAGCTCCAACGGATATCGATAAGTATTATTTCTTGATTTGTAGGGACGAAACTGTTTAACTGCACAGTTTCGCCCCTGCGAATCTAGAAATAATACTTACCAATATTTGTTAGAGCTAATTTTTTACAGGGCCCCATAATATATTATTTTAAAATTTATAGACATTTTTCTGTATTTTTGGGGGATCCAAGGTGAGCCCTATAAAGAAATGTAGTGGATGATGTAGTGGTTGGATGTAGTGTACCTAGACTTATTGTTTGTACTATTACGATTACGAGAAGCCGGTGCTCTATACTACACCCTATTACAGCTCCGCACGTAAACTACACTTTTGCTTCCTAAATTTTAGTAGTCATCCACTTAGGTACTGTTCCGCTGATGTTCTTATTTTTTAAGTATTTATTGAATTATTTTTCGCTTTACGAGTAATTTCTTTCTCTCCCTATACTTTACTTTTAATTCAAAAATTAAATATTTATTTAAAGAATAAATACTTATTTCCGCATAGAAATGGGGCTTAGGCTATTGGTACGTTTAAAAGTTGTTTAATTTAATTCATAGTGTTTGTTTTTCAGAGTGGTGGCTCACTAAATTTTATTAGTCATATGCTCAAGTTATTACTAGTACATTTAAAAGGTTTTGAATTTGTAATCTTTTAGTTCCAATCATGTCTATCAATAAAACCAGACTAGCAACCAAAAAATGGACGAAATAGTAGTTATATGGTAAACTTCCCAGTTTTTCAAAATTAGCGCAACTGATGTAGCCTCCTTTTACGAAACTATTT
Source organism: Rhododendron mucronatum var. ripense (assembly GCA_019656295.1). Classification (NCBI taxonomy): domain Eukaryota; kingdom Viridiplantae; phylum Streptophyta; class Magnoliopsida; order Ericales; family Ericaceae; genus Rhododendron; species Rhododendron mucronatum. The sequence goes on from BPLT01000011.1 coordinate 2,076,607, forward strand.
GCAAGAAGAGATCACGAACTTGCTTATGTTAAAAATTCTCTCTTTGAGACATAAAGACAAATAGGTATGAATAAGAGGCTACGCTGCATCAGAGCCTGCGCTCGATTCCGGATCATGGTGTGACAAGGATTCCGTTATGTCCATTATGTTGTTGCTGAAGATGTGTATGAACGAAGTAAAGCTACACGAGAAGCACGAATGGAGGCGCGGTTCCAACAACTTGAGCAGCGCGTGATGGATGCGATTGCCGTCCTAACCAATCAAGTGGCTGCTATGGCTGTTGGGGGGAACCCACCTCGCTGTCGTCCGGTTCAACCTCGGTTTCCGAAAGAGGAGGAGGTGTCGGATGATATTTCTATCACCAAATCTTTGGCTGGTAACCATTGGTCGAGGGGGAGGACAAAAATGGATGAAGCTACCATCGAGTGACCATTCACATCAAATATTTATCCAGTATTGGATTGGAATAAGCCCCAGTTTTTGACGAAAAACTAGTGGAGAAAATTCCAAAAAAAGAAAATCAGAAAATATTACAAAAGGAAGAGGTTACAAAGTTGGTGGTGTTGAAAAATGAATTTATTGATCCGTTTTGGGAGTTTATTGAATACACTATATGCAAGCGTCCTTGTGTTTCGATCTGGGAGGAAGGTAGATTTGTTTTATTGATGGAAATTATTTCTTCACAATTTTCAAATTGTTGTTTACAATTTGGGTTGGAAAAAATAAATTTGAAGTACAAGATTGATGCAGACAAGTTTCGGCAAATTCAACCATATAAATTCGAGGACGAGTTTTTTCAAGCAGGGGAGGATGATACAGGCTGATATTTTGATTATTCTAGAAATATAGGAATCTTAATTTATTATTTTGAGTTTCGCATTTTAGTGGGAATGTTTTACTTTAGTCAAGATAATTTATAAGTATTTAGTTTCCTAGTTTGATTTGATCTAGTTTTCCTATTTTGAATAGGTTTCTTGGTCAAGGAAAAGTAGGATTGATTTTATTTCCTTATGTTTATTTTCCTTTTTAGATTTTAAGAAAGCTAGGTTTAGGAATTCTATTAGTATAAATAAGATTGTAAGCTTTAGGGCTAAGAGAATTGTTTCTTGATTAATGAAAAACGAGATTTATCTCATTATTGTGTGTTCGTAGAGAAAATACCTCTACTTCATGTTTATTCGTGATTGTCCTTGTTGCGCGTTCTTCTATTTCGACACGCCTCCCTGCATCACCAACTTTGTACCTTTCCGGTGTATTGCGAACTTGCATTGGTTCTTTTATGTTTATAGTGATGGAGCTTGATGGGGGAAATATAAGCGTTATTTTGGCTGTTGTACTTGTACACAACAAATCTGGCTCAGTAAGAATGGAATTTTATTTCCGCACATCGTTGCATATATGTGTACTGTATCTTGGAATATAATGGAGGTAGCAAAAGGTGTATAACGAAATGTGAGTCTGCTTCTCCACCTTGGGCCTCATCGCAGATCGATACTCGGCCTGAAATGGTGTTTGGAACTGAACGATGAGAGAGAATCAACACCATTGGCAGAGCTGCTAAACAAATAAATAGCTGCTTGAGTTCAAGCTCGCGTTCTATTGTTAAAATTTTTTCGAAGATTGATTTGTTACATAGGCTTGAGCATTTATTTGAATCTCATTAAGGTTGCAAATCAAGCTTGAACAAGTTTTTATGTTAAGGATATGCCATGTTCCACCGACCAAAAGTTTAACTAACATTCTTATCAATAATAGTTCTTCTTATTTCCTTCTCCTTTCAGGAAAAATTTCTGTTATATCCCTTCGACTTTACACAAAAATTCAGTTTGATCCTTCTAGTTTCAATTTGGACAATTCAAACCTCCGATCTATGATTACGTTTTAATTTGAATCTTCCATTGCATTCCGTCTATTTTTTATTCGAAAAACATGCATGTACCTCTCACATGACCAAATGGGAGGGATATATTTGTCCATTCCTCCTTCTAGCCATTCCCCTTTTCTCTCTCAAAATCCATGTCCTCGGCAAAAAGTATCCCCTCCCAAATCAAATACCAAACCTCCCAATGAAGACAAATCCATTGACAGTTTCGAGTAACCGGAAATCAGAGCAAATCATTCAGCTTCCACATTCAAAGTTCACATTTCTTATCCTTTCATTTGTTTTCTAAGCAATCAAGATTGTTAGATTTCTTGGAGGGTTCCAACCTAAAACCAATTGGCAATAGGTGGAGTAGCCTCTAGAATTTATTAACCAAGCTTGGGTGGCTTAGATGAGCGATGTGGGACAAGTCTAACACTCCCCCTCACGTGCAGCCCGGATGCACGTGGAGGTGACTGACCAGGAGCTGACTGACTGACTCGGGCGACAGAGATGACAGAGACTTTCCCACGAGAGGTGAGGCCACCCAAGACCTAGCTCTGATACCATGTTAGATTTCTTGGAGGGTTCCAACCTAAAACCAATTGGCAATAGGTGGAGTAGCCTCTAGAATTTATTAACCAAGCTTGGGTGGCTTAGATGAGCGATGTGGGACAAGTCTAACAAAGATGATTAGAAGGTGATTGAAAATGGACAAAACGAAATCACACGTTCTTGTTTCCTGCTATCCTCCTCTCTGCTTCCCTGACGCACTCAAACACCACGGGTTTTCCGTTGTCATCTTGGTATGTACCCTTTTTCAAATCACAAAATCTAGATCAATTTCAAAGAGAGAGAGAGAGAGAGAGAGAGGGGTCCAGAAGAAACTCTTTTTTTTATCTTTCAACTGAAATAGGTTTTAAAATCAAAAGGAAAATAAAATTCCTATGGAGTGAGTTCTTTTCCGAAATAATAGCAGAAAACAAGTTTTGAAAACAGTCAACTACACGAATTTCTGGAAAACTGTTCCAAACTTTGTAAAAATAGTCCAAAGAGAAGAAAGCTTCTATCCAGTAACATTTCATTGTTTCACCAAAACAGATTTTGAAAATCCTGCAAATTGAGTTCTTTGATCCGATTGGAAAAGGTGAATTTGCACATTTGAAGCTCTAAATTGGAGACTTATGCAATTTTTTTTAGTTTTGATTATGGTTTAAGTTATATGGTAGTGGTGGTGGCGGTAGGAAAGAAAGTAGGGAGAGAGTTTAATTTGATGTGGAGGTGGGTGGTGGGGGCTTTGGTGATGGGAGATGGTGGTCGTGGTTGGAAATGGGTTTGGGTCGGAGACTTTGGGAGGAAAAAAATTTCAGTTCCGAGCGGGTACCACGTGATGCCCGCTCGGTCATCCGAGCCGTCCATTACGTGTATGGAAGGCTCAGATTTGTAGATAGAAGAGGAGAGAGAAAGTGTTAGAATGAGAGTAGAGAGTATGTTTTAATCCGAGCCGTCCAAAAATGCATCGGACAGCTCAGATGCGCCGAGCGGGTGCCACGTCGGCAATACTTTCTCGGCACTGAAAAATTCCTTCTTTGGGAGGGATTTGTCCCTCCAAGGAAGTCAAGGGTGGGGGAGGGGAGAGGAGACATGAGAGGGAAGGAGGGAATTGGCAATTATACCCATCCCATTTGGTCATGTGAGAGGCACATGCATGCTTTCTGTCCAAAAAAGAAACGAAATGCAACGGAAGGTTCACATTGAAACATAATCCTAAATCGAAGGTTTGAATTGTCCAAATTGAAACTAGAAGGATCAAGCTGAATTTTCGTATAAAATCGAAAGGACATAACAGAAAATTCCTTTCTTTTAATATTGAATTGAGTATTCAATACTTAATCAGAAGCGTGTTCAAATATCAATACATTGTGGGGTCAATCAAGCACAGAAAAACTGATTTGTGCTTACTCTCCTTTGATTTTTTTAATCCTAATCGAAGGTTTTTAGGTACAAAATATCCTTGCGTCGGTTGCTTGCTTTTTGTGGATTCCTATTATAGTATTATGTAAACTTTAAGCACAGTCTTGTTGCCTGCAGTTGAGTAGTTCGTTTTCTTATTGTCAAGTGTTGAATTGTTGGTTTAGTTAGGTATATTTACCTTGTAGTAGTTGTTGATTTCTTAGGTAATCAATAGGGATATTGGCTTGTCCACTTTCGACTCCAAGGTAGCAGTACAAATGATCGCAACCGTCGGTTAATGTTTTCAATGGTTCAGTTTCGTTTTGAGACTTTTACCTTTAATAATATACTTTTACTGGTAAAAGATTTAACGGATGTAAACCATTAATTATCAATATGAACGATTCAGATTAAACTGTACACGCTTCTTTGCAGTCAACTGCAAAGAAGCCGAATCCAGTCAATAGTTACAAATTCAATCTTCTAATGCATTTTAGAGATTGAGATACGATTGGAGTTAATTCAATCTTCTAATGCATTTTAGAGATTGAGATACGATTGGAGTTATCTAACCCCAAGGGGTTCACCTAGTGGTGAAATTCTAAGATTTAGGAGTTTGATTCCAATATCCCATCTTCTATCTCAGGTTCGAAACCTCCCATGAGCTATTGACTCTTTTGGAGCTAGTCTACGCGGAGCATTTGCTTCAACTTCAAGTGGAGCCCCCCGCTAGTGATTGGTGGGTTCATGATCCCCAATATTAGTCGATGTGCGCACAAACGTTGGCTCAAAGAACATTGGAGTTATCTGACGGGAAGGCTTGATTTAAAAAAAAAAAAAAAAAAAAGAGGTTCTGGATGACAGGGTCTTAAGTTCAAATCTTAAGAAATTAACACCTTTTTTTTTTAACTCGGCTAACTTTGTTGGTTGTATATTTAGATTTGAATCCCTGTTAAATGCATGAAAGTACAAGCGACTAATATTCTCACCTTTTATTCACTTAGTGATGAATTTCTAAGATTTAGGAGTTTGATCCCAATATCCCATCTAAAGTCTCAGGTTTGAAATCTCCCACAAGCTATCGACTCTTTTGAGGCTAGTACACACGGAACATTTGCTCCAGTTTCAAGTGGGCCCCCCCGCTAATTAGTGGATTTATAATCCCCAATATTAATCGATGTCCGTATAAACTGGCTCAAACTACTGGCTATAAAAAAACATTGGAGTTATCCGATGGGAATGCTGATAAAAAAAAAGTTCCAATGACAAGGCTATTAACGTCTTTTTATTCACTTGGCTAAAGCTGTTAGCTGTAGTCAGTTAGATTTGAGCCCTGTTAAATTACATGGGACTGGGAGTACAAGCCACCACTTGGCTACTACTGACTTTTTATTATGCAAAATATCTTTTTGAGAGAAGACAAATATAAAGGAGAGGGGGCGGTGCCGGTGGGGGTTTGAACTCTCACGGCCTCAACTTATGCAAGGAGTGCATGTCTACAGCGCGTACCACATGCCTGCGACTGTGCGAGTCCATTTGTACACCACATATTAACAGAGATAGAAAAATTGAAATCACCCGGGCCACAGAAATGAAAAGTAGGCAAAAGAAAAATGAGTCACTCAACACAACTGGACTGGGTAACAGCCAGGTAACAGCCTTTATCTGCTTAGCTTGCAATCCCACCCAAACCGTGTGCCCACCTCACCCCCGGCCCCCAGCCCCAGGCCACAGAGAGACCTCGCTATCCAAATCCCCCTTTTTTACCACCTGCCGAGAATAGGCTTCCAGGCTTGTTCCCGACTCGGCGACTCCTACCCAAAAACAGCAAAAAAATATCCACACGCACCCCCAAAAAACGGGGTACCCACGCTATTTCCCCATTGGTTTTCTTTTTCCTCACTCCCTTTAAAGGCCCCAAAAAACAACCATTTTTATTACCAAATGCAAATGGCTGATCTTCCAGCTAATAACAACGCCCACCAAATTGACCTACAAACGCCCACTCCTTCGACATCAGAGTCTGACCCTTCAAACCCCCCTCCACCCCTCTCTCTCTTCCCCCCACCTGACCCACAACCCAGTTTCCCAATTTCTTGTGAAAACCCATCTCCTACCCACCTCCTTCACCCGCCGTCGAAAGGCGGCGGAGCGTCGGCAGAGCACCCGACTCCGAATTTGGCAGTTGCTGTTGAAAACCCATCTCCCAGACAACTCCAACTGCCCGTAGTCACGGTTAGTGAGCACGACTCGAGTCCCAGTTTTTTTGATAATTCGAGTGTCCAGTCCGGCTTAGGCGCGGCTGCTCGGCTGAACCCGGGTCCCAATTTGACGGTAACTTGTGAAAACCCATCTCCCAAGCACCGCCAACCAGCTTTGGCTGCCGTTACCTCGCCGACAAAAGGGAAGCACCCGAGTTTTCGAGGGATACGTTGCCGTAGCGGGAAATGGGTGTCCGAGATACGCGAGCCACGCAAGGCGAACCGGATATGGCTGGGGACCCACCCGAGTCCTGAAATGGCGGCCGCTGCGTATGACGTGGCGGCGCTGGCACTTAAAGGCCCCGACGCCGTTTTGAACTTCCCCGAGTCGGTCCTGACGTATCCCGTCCCGGCCTCTCCGTCCCCGTCTGATGTGCGCGCCGCAGCAGCAGCTGCGGCGCGAGCGGCCCGACAACGGAGGGCGGAGACGGGGGAGAAGTCGGAACAGAGTGAAGAGGTGAAGAAGGAGGAGATGGGTTGTGACGATAAGTCGTCGTCTGGGCAGGAGTTTATGGACGAGGAGGCGATTTTCGATATGCCGAATATGCTGGTGGATATGGCGGAGGGAATGCTGTTGAGTCCGCCGAGGATCAAGGTGCCGCCGTCTGTTGACTCCGGGGAGAATTCAGATGTAGAAAGTGATCTATGGAGTTGATTAGGTGACTCTGTATAGAGAGAATGATTTTATAAACAGGATTATTGTTTACGAAATATGATTAAATGGACGTGGTTGCCATTTATGAAATTTTGATTTACAAAAGGGTGCTTTATTTGGATACGATGAAACCTGGGATAGTAAGATGATCGTGATTACTACTAGTTTTTTCTAATTTGGTTAAGTTTATGATAAATCATGCATTGTACGCCGCAAAACAAAACTTCGAGGCCACATCTCTGCGAAAAAATACTTTCACCTTTGTTTCCATGCAATTTCAGCAGCATGATTAGACGATAGTCTCTTCCTGAAAAAAGTGTTTGGGACAATCCTGCGGCTGACATCACAGAGAAACAACACAAGTGGTTTGAGGTGGTCATCTTCGAAAGACGCTAACAGTTTGAAGGTTTTTGTGTTGGGTGGTATCGGTATTAGGTTATTTTTTATCGTGTTTCTTTCTTCAGCTTCACAATCTCGAATTTTGAAGCCTCATTAGAATGCTTAAATTGTGGCGAGTAATGATAATATATATTTGTAATGAAGACCTTAGACTGTGATGATATGGAGTGTGAGAGAAGAATTCCTAATTTGTGCTAGCTTACTGCTTTTGGGTGGAATGAAAATAGTGCTTACTGTATTAAGTATATTCCTTGTCTCTATTTAACCGACGTACGAACAATAATTCAAACAAAAGCCAAAAGAAACAGGGGACGTGGGGCTAACGTATACGTGAGAGTGCCAAGTGTAACAATTCTAGTGTTTTGGATTTCGAGGATACCCAAATTCCTCTTGGTGGAGAAAGGGGACACGTGGGTTAATTACCATATCGGAAAGTGGCAGGTGTATCATCATTTCGATTAATAAGGTAGTCAAAATGTGCCGCTTCTGGGATTAATAAGGTAGTCATCAAATGACCTTCTGGCAAACAAGGGAAAAATTCAAAATACCTCCCAGCCTATGCACTCAAATTCAATTAGACTCTCAACTTTTTAAAAATTTAATTTTACTTCCAACGTTATATTCCGTTAATCAAAATGCCCCCTTCCGTCCAAATTACTAACGGATTCCGTTAAATAGTATTCGGATTGAATTTTGATGATCCGAGCCGCTCAATGTGTTCAAAACGTGATTTCAAGGGTACTCACGAGAAATCAGCAAAAAAAATGATCGGGAAGGGCTTCATCTAAATAGTTTTTTATTGAATGGTTCAATAAAAAACTGTTCAGATGAAGCCCTTCCGATCATTTTTTTTGCTGATTTCTCGCGGGTACCCTTAAAATCACATTCTAATCACATTGAGCGGCTCGGATCATCAAAATTCGATCAGAAAAGGGGAGGTACAGACCGAAGCAAAATTCGGACATCCGTACTTGAATAAAATCCGGATCGATCCACACCTCCCATTTTCCAATCGAATTTTGATGATCCGAGCCGCTCAATGTGTTTAAAACGTGATTTTAAGGGTACCTTTCAAGGAATCAACAAAAAAAAAGACCGGGAAGGGTTTCATCTGAACAGTTTTTTATCGAATAGTTCAATAAAAAACTGTTCTGATGAAGCCCTTTCAGGTCATTTTTTTGTTGATTTCTTGCGGGTACCCTTAAAATCACGTTTTAAACACATTGAACGGCTCGGATCATCGAAATTCGATCCGAATACTATTTAACGGAGCCTTTAACGGAATCCGTTAGTAATTTGGACGGAATGTGGCATTTTGATTAACGGAATATAACGTTGAGAGTAAAATTGAAGTTTTTAAAAGGTTGAAAGCCTAATTGAATTTGGGTGTGTAGGTTGGGGATATTTTGAATTTTTCCCGGCAAACAATATTATTTCACTTTTTTTCCCTTGTTGAGGAAAACGATCGATTCGGCACCAGCCGACAAATGCCCCATCTGGCAAACAATATTGTTATTTACCTTTTTTCCCTTGTTGAGGAAACGATTCGGCACCAGCCGAGAATAGTTTTCTTGTGACAGTATATAGTAAACAAACGCCCACCACAAGTGCTCCTTTTGACTTTCCTTCATCCCGTCAATCATGGTTCTGCCCGCCCAAAAGCCCTTACCTGAGGAACAAGGAATAGGCTTTCGATTAATTTGTAACCACATATACTTGCCCACACAAATCAAATAAACAAAGGTTTCATTCCATTAAGAAAAAAAATAAGTATTTGTTTAAAAAATTTAACTTAAATATGATGTATTGTGAGAAAATGACATGTTTCCTACAAAGAAAAATAAGTACCTAAAAAAATAAGATCTTTAGAAGAACGGGGTCGAACTCCTCTCACATGAAGAATGTGACCCCGAAACGCATTCCTTATGTGAGAGGAGTTTGTGTGTAAGCGTGAGTTGTTGTGAAAGAGTTAACAGACTTTTTATACTGCTTTTTGTTGGGGCTTTTTTTTTTTTTTTGAAAAGAAAAGACTTTTTATTGGGGCTTTGAGGTATCCTTTTCCTTTCCTTTTCTTGGTCTTTACTATTTTTGTCGGGGTAGACAAGGGATGGTTTTGTTTGACAATGGTGATGGTGATCAACTAGTAACACCCTTGGAAATGTGAAACTACGAATAAGACAAGACTTTTGCAGAGGCGCGAGATCTGGGCAGTCTCTTTCAGTGTTGGACGGTTCGGATTTAAATGAAATTTTTTTCGGAAAAGAGATTAACTCTTTTTCCGAAAAAGTTTTATTTAAATCCAAATTGTTCAAACGGACGCACGCGATTCACCTCTGTAAAACTCCTGTTCACAAAAAACATATTGTAGACCTATGCGGCATTAAAATGCTGCGTAACTTATACTACTTGTCCCTGTACGACATGTCAGTAGCTATATTGGAGTAGTATATTTGAATCACTCCAAAACCTCCCATTAGTCTCGTATCAGCAACCATCCAATATGAGATAGTTCAGAGACCACAAGGGAGACTGAATTATGGGATTCTACGGTATGAGATACTTCACTTTGAGCTTGGAAGCGAAGATATAGAGTATTCACAAGGGATTGGAAATCATCCGGGAAAGGAAGCTGGCGAATGTAACAATCGAATCGGACTTCCTCACAGTAGTAAACCTGAGCACGGAAGGCAATCCGAACCATCACCCTCAAAGTGTGATGCACCTCGATTGGCCATACTTACCACTCGACCAATCAATGTGCAGACCACCTTGCAAGAATGAGAGCTGAACATACGGACGAGTTTGTTTTTGTCATGAACATTCCAATTGCTATAAGAGAATTTGTCCTGCGAGACAGCCTGAATATATATTCGGCAAGTGTTAGACTAGTGCTAAGTTTTCTGCCTTATCTGTAAGACTATTAGCTATGTGTGTACTCTGTTTCGTAATCCTTTTATGAATTTTCGTTTGACAGAAAAAAAAAATAAAAGAATCACTCTGCTAAGCATATGTAGACATTAGTGGTTGGATTTTCTCCTTTACTTGATAACCCATCCTAGACAAGACTGCAGGTAATGGTCCCAGCACACTTTTACATTGTCCTCATTTGTTGAACATTTTTTTTTTTGTCTTTCTAATGAAGGTTAAATTAAGTATTAGGACTCATGTACAATTTTTTTGGGGTATCAAATGAGACTCAATGCAGGTCTTTCTCTTAAAAATTCCTCACCTAAATAAAATGTTTGAAAGCCTACTAAAAACTTTTCATTTTCAACTTTTTAGTTTTTTGGCTTTTAGAATTATGTTCAGAATAGATTTTGAATCTGGTTGAATATTTAGATAATATGTATAGATGCATTTTGCAACATGAGTAGTGTTTGGGAGATATGTGTGATGAAAATGAGTTATGAGTTGGTGTTTTACCATGTTACCCTTGATTATTTATTATGGGATATAGTGTGTATAAATAATGGTTTGATCAATTTTTTAAAACTTATATTGTGAAATTGTATTATTCTTAGTCAATCGATGAACAGTTTGGATTATTTATATGAGGCCAAAAAATGTGCCCCACACGCTATTATGTACATTATTGGTACCAACTATTTCGGTACCGCTAGCTTTATTGAATTTTTTGTATATAGATAAATTTGTAAAATGGGGTATTTTGGTGGTGGAAGATGGACATGTGCAAACAATACAGATAACATACGTTAACATGAAGTATCTTGGTTATTATCTAAAAAAGTGGAGGGTATTATGGTCTTCATCACACCAGCTGAAATTGAGTTTGAAAATGGGAATGGGAAAAAGAGGTCCACGCCTCTTTTTGACTTCTCCTCTAGAAACATGAAATTAGAGAACTCATTCTATGAGAACTCATTTTATGGATAGTCAGCCAAACGCCCAAAATGTGGAAATGAGAAGTAGAAAAAGGCAAAAAACAAGCGGCCAAACACCAAGTTAGAGTTGTATCTAAGATGATGACTATGGCATAATATGCAAGTTTCTAGACCTTATTCGGTTCTCATTACTTACAAATTCAAATTTAAAATTTCAAAACGAACGGGATCACAATGTTTTCCCCATGTCATTCTCTGTTTTCCCCTTGAAGTTGCCCTTCTATTTTCAGCTCTAGATAAAGGGGACTCATTACTCAACCAACCAATTCCTAGCAGGCTACCGAGCAGTGTGGCGTGGTCCAAACCACGGACGTCTGACTAGTCGTCTCCCCCAGTTTCTAGTTTGAAGGCCATAAAGTCTGAAAGAAAAGTCCACCTAACACGGAAATAAGGTATTGGGTGTGACAATTGTCTTAGTTTTTTTTTTTTTTATAACTCAGGTGTTCGGACCAGCTTACCCGCACCTCGATTAATCTTAGGGACTAATCTCACTGCCTACTTGCGGGAGTCCCAATTAAAGCCGAACAAAGTTCTGTATGGACTCGTCCCAAAGGAATTGATAACACCTATGAGGTTTTGAACCCAAGAACTTAGCTAGGATAGGGATGGCCATCTCGGCCGATCCATCCGTATCCGATCCGTTATCCGTCTCGAACGGATCAGATTTTTCGGATATAAGGGTGGATTCGAATTAATTTTTTAAAAAAAATTCGGAGATCGGATCGGATTCGAAGGTAAGTCTGCCTCCGATCCGATCCGCTCCTCCCCAAATCCGATCTCCATCCCCGATCTGTCTTCGAATATCCGAAAATCTTTTTTTTTTTTTTGGATAAAAAAATACGCCTCTGATCGGTCCCCAAATACTCTTTTTGATTAATTTTTTTTTTTCAAATTCGAATATCCGAATTTCCGATCGGATCTCCATTCTCCGTTCGGGGCGGATTCAAAGGTAAGAAAATATATCTGATCGGGGATCGGGGCGGATTCGGAGATCAGATGGAGGGTTCGGATTTAGATATGTCCATATCCGTTTCCGATCCGTCCCGTTACCATCCCTAAGTTAGAAGGAAGCAAACCCTTAACGAGGCCTACCCTGCCACTCCTCTTGGCAGTTTCACATCTTACGATAGTACTGCAAGTGTGGATCAAAAAGAGCTGGCAAGTCTCCATCAGCTCTTGGCAGTTGCTACTATTAACTGTCTGACCGGTTTCCCCCAATAAGTTATTATTCAAGGGTCCCCAATAAAGGGTCATGGAGTTTTATAACCATATAAATGTGCATGAGTCTTGAGACCTCTCATAGTCTCATTGAGTTTGTAGGACTCACAGACATTGTGGGGTTACTTTTGGAACCGGGGCTTTTGTGCCTTGGTCTCATCGAATTTGTATCCCTCCGAGCTAGGGACGGATTCAGGAATTGTCTAGTGGGACACCCATTTTTATTACATTTGAACAAAAATTTATAATCAAGCACAATATAAATTTAAAGGGTAAATTTTCTATAACGACCCGCTCCATCTTTGTACAATATTGTCCGTTTTTTTACGCCCAAAGCCCATAGACTTCCCAGTAGATCACCCATCCTTGGACTACCCCAGAATGAGCACGTTTAATTGTGAAGTTTCTACGCACTTTGGCTCGCCCTCACAGCTTTAAATGGTCTTGTACAAGTAAAAGGAATCTTTTCTTATAAACCACGACTTGCCCCCTCCCGTCCGGACCGAGCCTGCCATCCTGCAGTACCACCGGCCACCGGAATGTGGGGTGTCACATTTTCGTAGTCCTCCCTCTAGTCTTACGGTTGTCTCAATTTCGTCCCTTTAATTTGTTTTACGTTCCAAATTGGTAAAATCGTTAACATCGTTAATGAAACTAAAGGAAAAAATATGATTAAAAAATTAAGTGCTTCAATTTTCAATCCGGTTGAACTGGTGAGAAAATCTTATTTTTCTGATCATTTTATCTTAGATGTTCATAATGGATTTTTGACTCTAAAGCCTTTCAATGAGCACTCTAAGAGAGCTATGAAACTAAATAACGAGTTTTCGGATGCTCGTTGAAAGGTCTTACAGCCAAAAATTCATTAAGACCATTTAGGATAAAATGATCAAAAAAATAAGATCTTCTCACCAGTTCAACCGGATTGAAAATTAGAGCACTTAATTTTTTAATCATATTTTTTCCGTTAGTTTCATTAACTGTGTTAACGATTTTACCAATTTGGAACGTAAAACAGACTATAGGGACGAAAGTGAGACAATTGAAACTAGAAGGACGAAATTGAGACAACCGTAAAACTAGAGGGATGACTGCAAAAATTTGCCCAAATTTAAACTTCATTATATGAGATTATATGAGAAAATGGAAATAATTTCAAAAAATTCCTAAAAATAAACGCAAAAATGGTTATAATCCCTTTACGACTTCTCTAATAAAAGCCACCATCAAGGGGCAAAATTGGATAAAATAATGCTCATGTTTTTTCATTAGTGAATTATTTATAATGTGATTGTGTGTGCTTATAACATTGTCCAAAAAATTAAGTGTTCCAATTTTTTTTTTTATCAATTTGAATAGATACAAAGATCTTTTTTTTTTTTTCTGATCATATTATTTTAAAGGGTCATAATTAATTTTTGTCTTTAGAGATCTCATATGAGAGGCGTAGAATCAAATGACGAGTAGATACTTAAGTGCTCCAATTTTTAATCCGTTTGAATCGATACGAAAATCTTATTTTTCTGATTATTTTATCCTAAATGATCATAATTAATTTTTGGTTGAGAACTCTAAGAGAGTCATAGAATTAATGAAGAGCGGATACTTAAGTGTTTCAATTTTCAATCTGTTCAAACCGATGCGAAGATCATATTTGTCTGATCATTTTATCCTTAAAAATCATAATTAATTTTTAGTTCTAAAACTCTCATAATTAATTTCTGGATTAATTTTTATAAACAAAAAAGTTGAATTGAGTGGTGCCCCACGTGCCTATAGTGCATCTGTCCCTGCAGAAGAGAGCTGCTACTCCACCCCCCCCCCCCCCCCCCCCCCCGGCGGCCCCACGTCCCATTTCCAGGACTGCCCCTCGCCTCTCTCTCTCTCTCTCCCTTTTCTTTTTTTCTTTTTTTACAGTTTGCTTCTTCTTCTTTTTTCTTTTTTTTTTCCAGTTTTTTTTTCATTTTCTTTATTTCCGGTTTGAATTTTTTTCTCTTTAATAAAAGGTTCAAGTCTAATTCTAGGCTTTGTAAAGTAATTGAGAGAATTTTTTTTTCAAATTATCATGTTTATCCGACTGTTTTATTTTTCTTTTTTTGTCCTTTATAGATTAAAAAATATAGTTACAAAAATAAGTGTTTCAATTTTCAATCCGTTTGAACCAGTATAATGATGTTATTTTTCTGATCATTTTATCCCAAATGGTCGTAATAAATTTTTGGCTTCAACTTAAATAAATGGTTAAAAAATTAAGTACTCCAAATTTCAATCCGTTTGAATGGGTGAGAAAATTTTATTTTTCTGATCATTTAATTCTAAAGGGTCATAATTAAATTTTGACTATAGGACTCTCGTTGATTAGCCCTAAGAAAGTCGTAGAATCAAATATTTCTTAGGACTAACCAACGAGAGCCCTAGATTCAAAATTTAATTATGACCTTTTAGAATTAAATGATCAGAAAAATAAAATCTTCTCACCCATTCAAACAGATTAAAATTTGGAACACTGAATTTTTCAACCTTTAGTTTATATATTAAAAAAATGGTTAAAAAATTAAATGCTCCAAATTTCAATCTGTTTGAACCGATAGAATTTATTTTTCTGATCATTTTATCCTAAGGTCATAATTAAATTTTGACTCTAGGACTCTCGTTGATTAGCCCTAAGAAAATCGTACAACCAAATATCTTAGGACTAACTAACGAGAGTCTTAGAGTCAAAATTTAACTATGACCATTTTGGATAAAATGATCAGAAAATTAAATCTTTCTATCGGTTGCAACTGATTGAAATTTGGAGCACTTAATTTTTTAACCATATTTTTTAATATATAAATTAAAGGTTGAAAAATTAAGTGTTCCAAATTTTAATCCGTTTGAATGGGTGAGAAGATTTTATTTTTCTGATCATTTAATTCTAAAGGGTTATAATTTTTTTTCTCAATTACTTTACAAAGCTTAGAGTTAAACTTGAACCTATTATTAAGGAGAAAAAAATTCAAACTGGAAACAAAGAAAAAGAAATGAAATGAAAAAAAAACAAACCGAAAAGAAAAGGAAAAAAAGAAAGAAAAACAAACTGGAAAGAAAGAAAGAAGAGAGAGAGAGAGAGAGAGAGAGAGAGAGAGGAGGCGGGGGGGGGGGGGGGGGGGGGTGGGGGGGTTGGGGGGGGGGGGGGGGGGGGGGGTAATTCCGGAAAAGGAAGGTGGGGCCTGGGGGGTGTGTGTCAAGGGTGGAGTAGCAATTTGCCTGCAGAATTGTGGGGTTCCTATAGTATTGGTAGCCTGTGATGCCTACTAAATGGGCCTCATTTCGCCTCCGAAAAGGTAAACACATAACTTCGCAGAGCTCAATTCTTAGAATTACCCTTAACAAACTGAAGATCATCGGATACTCAAGAACATGAAAGAAAAAAAAAATTGCATTTTTCAAAATAGTTTCTGTCTTTCATTTACTGTAGAGAATTGATTCGTTGACTGAGTTATCCACGTCCAATTAGCTTGACTTTGTACAAGATTATCCACGTCCAATTAGAAAGTGAATTGTTTTGATCAAGGGAGTTGATGTTAGTAAATTTTAATCCCTGGGGTCTTTTGTGACCATTCAAGAATCTTGATCTCTGCTGCGACTTCCACATTTCAATTTCTCCGCTCTTTTCCTGCCATGGTGGCATCAACTCCGTGGGTGATTGAAGAACTCAGCCACTTCTTCCTCTTAACAGAACGGGCCAACCTTATGATCCACAGCGAAACTTGCAAAATTCGTCGCATAATGTGATAAGTTGGGCTCTTGTTGGATGTCCTGCTTTGACACAATCCACTTTTCGCATTCTCACTCTGGACATCTGCACCACTTTGCCATTGCTCAATGCCCTTCTATTTGGTGAAACCAATGAACATCCATTCAATTTCTTTCACGGTACCCCTTTTGGTTGGTTGGAATTTAGAAAAGAAGTGAAATGCGAATGGGAATTTCTTTTGTTTTGTTTGCCTTTTGAGTTCGGAAAAGTTATGCAAAGTGATTTTGTTCATCCATTTCTTAGTTGGCACTCAGAGGCTTGTGTACTTGCCTTCTGATTGTTACTGTCATTAAATTTTTCCCCCCCCCCCCCCCCCCTTCTGAGAAGTGCATTTTGATTGTCACTTAAATTCCTTGATGCTTGATTGTTTTTTTTTTTTTTTTTGAAGATGTCAATGTATCATATCATAACGCCATCCGGCAACGATTATATCAAAAGACAGGAATGAAACCAAAACTGCTAACAATTGAAATGAGCGCGGCATGGTAAGGCTTTCAAGGGCCACCGGCTCGCAGACACACCTGTCAAAGCAGACCCGACACCTTTGGGACGGGACTATGAATCCTATCAATGATTAGCAGCAGAGCATCCCAAGGATACCCAGCTCAAACCATAACACAATTCAGTACAGATGTAATCAAGAGAACTAACCAACAAACAAACCCAAAAAAAGGACAAAAACAGCTAATTTGGGCTCAAAAGTTCCACCCTAAACCACCACCGATTCTTCTCACCATGTTGGATCGGGATGAACCAAGAACAAACCAGCTGCTTCTCCGGAGTGAGAACCAAGCTCCATCGCCGGCCGCCTGCGGTTTAAGAGCTTTATTGCGTCGGAGGGGGCCAAAACCACCCGAGTTCAACCCTTCGTCAGATCTACTCCAGTGGCCACACATCAGACGGCAAAGGAAGGAAAGTGATGGAGGTGGTAGTGGCGAGCGAAGGGCCGAAGGCTGGTAGATGGAAAAAGTGGAGAGGATGGACGATGGGTGGAGGGGATGGACGGTGGTGAGGGGCCGCAATCTGGTGGAGGAGTCTAGAGATAGATCGACGGGAGGTTGAAAAGGGGTGGCCGGCTAGTACGGAACCGGGCGGGGGTGAGGCGCGAAGACGGCAACCCCACCCCCAAAACTTCAATCAGAAAAGAAGGGGGAGAGGGAGGTAATGGAGGAAGAGATTTGAGATGGGAAGGTAGGGTAAGAGAGGGGCGGCGGCAGAGGAAAAGAAAACCTAGGTGGAGAAAAAACTCTCTATTCTAGAGAGAGAAAGAGGAGACGCACTGCTCCTAGAGAAAGAGGAGATGCTTGATTGTTGATGTTATCGTTTGTTGTGAACAAATGGGAGGACAGTGAGGTGAGGTGACATACATGTGATTCACAAAGTTTTCCATTGGTTCTCTGCAGGGAATAAGCGCGGGAGTGCTGAATCTTCATGACATGATATGATTTCTATTTGTACATGTACATCACATGAGAAGGTCAATTTCCTAGAGGCCAGAAGTCTTGATCTTTATCATCTAACTGAACAAGAACTTGTCTGCCATTTTCAATGGAATGGATGACCTTGCTAAAAAAAATTAACATGAAGAATCCATTTCGTGTAGTGAATAGTGATCAAAACAAGCTGTTAAGTTATGTTTTTATCATATTTGGTTGTAAAACATCCTAACAGAAATATGTATAAAATGATACAGATATCGTTTACTAAGGATTCAAACGAGAGGTTCAATTATAGAAAGCAGATTTCGAGCTAAGGAGGATGTAGGATTCTTTCAGTTGTTCTCCTTCTGTCATTTAGACAACAATAATCAGATAGCGATTCTATAGGAACTTCCGAAGTAACAAGTTCTTGTAACTTCTTCAAACAACCCATAGTCGTAATTTTCAGAATTTTTTCTGGCATAAGTGCTTTTTGTCCACTACAGATGAACTCAACTCATTGTACCTCTACGCTGTGTTTGGATCATCAATCTTTTGTGGGATTTACCAAGGGAAAGGAAATGATAAGCTTTCACCTTTTCTTTCCTTCCATAAGACGCTCTACAAACCATTGATCCAAACACCGGCTTCAAGTACCATAAACTTGTCTGCGGTGTATTTCTTCTAGCCATTCTGGCACAATGTTGGGCATGTCCTCCATCTTATATATTCCTTTCTCTTTCCCAATTAAAGCGATAGAGTAAGATTTGAAGTGCTATATACGGTATGTTGAAGCTATTTAAGAACTAGAGAAGGAGATTGTGGCATTCAGGACGGCAAGACATTCTGTAGGAAGGCCAAGGAAGGAGTCCATAAGGAAATCATCAATGGGTTCGACGGTTGCCACTCCCACCAACCTGCACTTCCCTTCTTCATTCAACCTCTCCCCTCTCCCACTTCTCAGTGTCCCCTTTGACTCCTCTGATGTTAACACTGTATCCACCATAAGGCGTGGGGCTTTATAGATACTCCCAATGGAAAACCAGAACTTTGCCTTGAATTGAAGATCAACCTGCAAATCCAGCAAAGCCATTAGTCCCCACAACAACATCAATGTAAGTGTATTTGGGAATCTAGTTTGGAAAAAATGATGGCTTCTACTTCTAGTGATTTGCCAACAATTAATGTCATTTGAAGTAGTCTTGTTGTATGACTATATGCGAGAATGATCATCACTTAGTATCTTTTAGAGATGTTCTGAAAGTAACAAATGAGTTGGGAATTAGGTTATGTTGACTCGAGGCAGCCCTTGTGAGTGCATATTTAGGGGTCGAATGAACCAACCTCCAATAAAAAGACATGCGGAATTCACAAAATATGATCAAACTTTTTATGTTGGAGGAGAAAATGGTGCTCTATAAGAATAGAGTGTCAAGAAGGGCACATTTTTTTTCCCGGTAAGTCAAGAAGGGCACTTTACTTGTCCTATACGAAGAATGCAAGAAAGCCTACTTGATAGTTTTAGTTCACTGCAATTCTATGACAAGCATACAGGTAGTTCATTGTTTTGAAGGGTTCGTGTAACATAGGTTGCCAGGTTGGTTCAGTGGTGTAATTACAGTAGCATTCTTTTCAGAACAGATAAATGAGCCTCTGGAGAGCAATTGAGTTTTCTTACTAGTAGCAACTGTGCTAACTTGAATAGGCCTTATGTATTTTAGCTTATTCGAGGACTAAAGTAAGACTCTTTGGTGAAGTTGTTCTTTCGATACGATCAAACGATCAAGTAAAACGATGAAAGTCAAAGAAACTTGTATGGACTACCTTGCCAGATTTTCGGTTGATGATCCCTTCAAAAAGCTCGGGAACAATATCAATTTTCAGGAACGGCGGTAATGGCAATCCCAAGAACCTAGTTGTTGCACTCATCAACGGAGGAATGTAGAGTGTTTTGACATCAAAACCAACAGAAAATTCACCATTTGAGTCGTCATCGACTATTTTGCGCCCAGTCCCTTTACCCCCATCTGCATTGTATTCAAAGTCGGGATACCTTGATATTCCAAGCTTGCAGCCTCCCAATGTCTTGAATTTAACACTGGAAGCATCAGTTTCTGGTACTTCTCTTTGGGTCATTGTACTTGTGGTGGAGGAAGATAAGATTGCTGTTTGGATTCTCAGCTTTGGTTGAACTGAAGAAAATGGGGGTAATTGTGCTGGTCTCATTATGGGTAATCTGCTTAGTAGCTGGGGATTTGAGGAGTGCAGCTGACACCCCATTTGTGAGTAGCTTGTTTTTACTATTTTCTACTATTAGGAAAGAGGAGAAGAATTATTTGGGTGGTTTTGAGGTGATTATGGTGAGAGAGTTGGAGATTTTGGGTTTCATGAGACTGATAGATTGCAAAATATGAGGCTGGTATGCATTGGCAAGTTAGGACCTTATCATTTCCCCCTAAAGAGGTGGGCTTATCCTTTGTAGAGCAACTTGGAGGATTTTATTCCAGCAGTAAGTGGTAGAAGCCCAAGTTTTCAATGCCACTTTTTCAAAACCTTTTGCCACCACTGGTTTTCACATTGTAGTGTCTTTATTTTTCCATCAAAATTGCTTGTGAAATTGTTTTCATATTGTAGTTAGGCCACGTTCCGCTAAAATTTTTATTTTTTAAGTATTTATTTTCTGTTTTACAATACATGTCATTCTATTACAATAAATCACATTTAATAATTCAAAAAATAAGTATTGTGTATGTGTTTAGTTTTTTTGATGAAAGTTACGTAATTTCACCTAAAAACTCACCTAAGCAATTCCTGAGTATATGTGTTTAGTTGATAACCGAGTTTTGTAAGAATTTGAAGTTTAGTTGCTAACGGAGGAGGTCCAGTTAAGGTTAAAGGTCCAAATTTTTCTGGTACATCATTTGCAATTCATCAATTGGAAAACAAAAATTCTTAACATAGTTTACGAGATGACCACAAATTTTATAACCGCATTTGGGAAAAATTAATCAATGCTCTTGGAAAATTCACCTACCATGCCCCTGGGTACCGAATAAACACTGTCATCACCTTGTAATTTGACAAGTTAACTTGAACCACTAGGCTTAATAACTTGGACCAAAATATAAAATTTATAATTTGGTCCACTAGATTTCATTAATGGTGTCTTCAACATAATCCTCTTTAGAAGTATTTATTGAAGCATTTTCCTTATTTTAGAGTCATCTTTCTTTTCCTATTTTACGATTGTTTGAAAAAAAAAAAAAAAACGCAACTTTTCGCACTTATCTCTCTCTCTCTCTCGCTCTCCCCCCCCGGGTCAAAATTTCATAAGCCTGAATCATCATGAAGAGTGAAATAGAGCCGACGATGGTTCCAGACTTGTAGGTAAGATCAAACTTTAAACTGTAAAATCTATTGATTTGGGTATCGTTGGGGTTAGTCGACCCCATTTCAGCCATTGATGCTTTATCTTGATCTCTCTTCACTTCAGTGATTGATACATATTTCGACTACAGATGCTTTATCTCTTCCTTCCTTTGTTCATTCAATGATTTGTTCTGCATCTTTCATGCTGAATCTGTCAGCTCCATGCAATTAGGACTCCTTTTTGGTCCAGCGGTCACGGGTGTCGGCTAGCTCACGCGCACCTCACCTAATTCCCTCCCTGGTCCGGTTAAAGGCAGGTCATCCAGGCCGGGACTAGAGAATTCACAAGAAAGTAATTTCTTGCGCCTGGCCCAAGAATCAAATTTGGTCAATTGTGTGGGGAGCAAACCCACAAATCAACGGGACTAACCTTGGGGGAATGCATTTAGAACTTTGTTTTGTTTTGGGTAAGTAATTAGAACTTTGTGCACAACATATTCTCTCTATGGGAACTACCAAAATATAGATAAAAATAATGTCTCTGGCTTAGATGAATGAACACACTGATTGTGCTTGATTTTATGCCTTTTCTGTTACTGGGACTTCCTTTGTTTAATACCCTCCTCTAGGCACACTTTTTAACTCGATTGGTGCATCAAAACCGAGGAAAGCCCTCATCTTGGAGGGCACCGGGTCACCGGTACGGTAAGAAACTTTTGCACAATCCTGGCAATTGCCCCGTAAAGGAGGCATGTAGGTAGTTTGTTGCAGGTCATTTGACCTCCATCTTGGAGCACTCTAAGATGGATGTGAGCATTAGAAGAATGAAAAGATGATTTTCATCACTGCTTAGCTTTTATGACATTCACACGTTACATATCAGGTCGTTAGTGGCACTAATAGCTGTGTTTTCGCATAGACAATATCTCACAGATATTTTGGTTTATTTATCCACATTGTAAATTTTTTGTGTGCATTGAATGTGTATAACATGGTTTGCCCTACTATATCGTACATGTATGTCTCCTATATGATTGTTTGGTCATTGCGCTGGTATGTTCTGGGAGATAAATGAAGGCACACTTTTTAACTCGATTGGTGCATCAAAACCGAGGAAAGCCCTCATCTTGGAGGGCACCGGGTCACCGGTACGGTAAGAAACTTTTGCACAATCCTGGCAATTGCCCCGTAAAGGAGGCATGTAGGTAGTTTGTTGCAGGTCATTTGACCTCCATCTTGGAGCACTCTAAGATGGATGTGAGCATTAGAAGAATGAAAAGATGATTTTCATCACTGCTTAGCTTTTATGACATTCACACGTTACATATCAGGTCGTTAGTGGCACTAATAGCTGTGTTTTCGCATAGACAATATCTCACAGATATTTTGGTTTATTTATCCACATTGTAAATTTTTTGTGTGCATTGAATGTGTATAACATGGTTTGCCCTACTATATCGTACATGTATGTCTCCTATATGATTGTTTGGTCATTGCGCTGGTATGTTCTGGGAGATAAATGAAGGTTTTGCTTAAGAAAAGAGAAAAATATGACCCTCTGCAATTTTCAACTGTGAGTAACTCTAATTTATGTAGCTATCTACTCGATTTGATTTCTAAGGAAGTAGAAATCTGGAAACCCATGATTTGCACTTGCCCAAGAATGTCAAAATAGCAGCATTTTGATTTTAAAATGCATATCATGTTGTTTTGTAACTCCAGAATATCTGTTTACCCTAGAAAAGTAGAAAGTGACGATAAAATATGATGTTCTACTTCCTGTTGTCACTTGGTTGTAGATTATATCTCTGAAGTCTGATCGTTGATGTATCAGAAGCGTTTGTTTGCTGAGTCTACTGCTGACTGCTGAATACAAATTTTGAAGCTTAGTCTCTCCGTCCACCCTTGCCTTGCCTGTACTTATTATAGAAGAGAGTTCAAAAGCTAAATTCCGTAGGGATGAACTACGACCTAATCCTAAAATCATTATTTTGAATGGTAGGGCGAGCAGCATTTGCATTAGATTGATTTTTACATGCTTTATGGAATCGTGAAGATGGTTTTGTGTCAATTTACACCTATTCCACTTGGAATTGTAAGAGCCAGGCTATGGATTTGATACTTTAAAGTTTCTTAATGTCGTCATCAATTTCTTGTTGACATTCTGGACTCTCAATCGTTCCCATCTGAGTTGTGGCATATCATGCTCAGTCAATAGTAGTTAATGTTTGATCTTAATCATAGTTTAGATGTCAAATAAATAATGGCATGCAATAAGGGTCTTTTCTTTGCGCTCAGAATGGCCTGCACGATGGGGTGCCCCTTGCACAACCTGTAATCCCCCTAACTTGGGTGAAGACATGATCCAATTCCCAAGTCTTTGGACTTTACCAGACATGAATTTGTGGTCACAGTAAGCAGCGACTCACAGAACATTAGTTGATTGCAATTCTTTTCCTGGAGAGTAGAGACATAACAAGGTTATTTTTATGCAAGTCATTCTCTATCTATTCAGCTGGCATTGACAAAACTGATGTTCATTTCTTTCTCCCAGGAAATCAGTTCAGAATCACTAATTGACACCCATCCACTGCACACAGACTTGAATGGCACATCCACTGAGTTTAACTTCCACTTGCCTCCTCAAATTTGGGTTGATTCCAAGAACCAAGATTCCTCCAAGAATAGGTGGGACACGTGTTTCGAGATCCTCAATTGGGTTATTTCGTATCCGAGCTGTGCAAGATAATGATAGGCCCCGGCGTCTAGTTGACATTATTCGGTTAGTGCCAGAGATATCAAGGAATTACTTTAGAAGTCCTTCAAGGAGGGCGCTTTTTGGGGGAATCTCCTTGTTGGGTGGATTTTATGTGGCGCAGACAATCTCTCTGTCGTTTGGAGCTTTGGGAGTCAATGATGTAATTGCTGCAATTGTGTGCGTTCTCCTTACTGAGTATGTGACAAGGTTCTATTATAGCCGGCCGAAGGTGACGTTCCCTGTTGCTCTCCTGAATAATTTCAAGATGGGTTTCACTTATGGTCTCTTCATCGATGCTTTTAAACTTGCTAGTTAGATTGGATTTTTAGAACAGTTATCTTCTTTTGTTGCTCTTACCCTTTCGGAAACATGCTTGTAGAATTATACTGAGATGGCACCAAATGAGTTTGATGAGTTCCTTGGTTCAATTTCAATCTGGCCCCCTTTACCTTCTTACACATTGCTGACATTTCTATTACTACCTGAATAGTTTTTCTGTAGTGGCCTATTTCCCAGATCCTAGAAATAATGCTATTGGGATTTTCTTTACGTATAATCCTTCTTTTTTAGAGCAAATGCTACGACAACTATTGTCATATTCCCAAATGGAAGAGACGAGGAATAGAAGTATCACCAGTATGGAAAAGTTTTCACAAGATCAAAATCTGCATTTGTTTTTGAAGGATAATTGTTTTCTTATTATGAGCACTTTGTATGTAATATAACTTAAGATTTTCCATAATCTTAATATAGACTTGAGATTCTTGTCCCGTGAAGTAAGTTCGATAGAGTGAGGACCAAATGCAAAACTATTAGAGTTTGGATGATTAAGGTAAAAATTAATCTTAATCCAAATATATGGTTGCAGATTGAAATTATGGAGATTTCAAAGAGGCCAAAACACTAGATTTTGTTATAAATGCCAGAATAAACAAAAGCACTAACAGAATCCATCTAATCTCAACTATTGGGTGTATGGACGAAGAGGGATTGGAGACAGACCTAACATTTTGTAATATATACAAAAAGTATGGCTACTCTCAGAATATCACTGAAACAATGGTCAATCCTATACCTTCAAGAACCGAGGAGCGACAGTGATGTATTACTATAGAACCATGCCCCCAAATCAAAGCCGAAAGGCATCAGAGAAGAGAGGCCTAAAGACCCAAATGAATTTCTGTTCACATTATCATGCTTCTTTCATTTATATCCAGAGCATCGAAAAGCACAAAAAAAATGCCAGAATAAACATGAATTTTTTTGAGTGTTTAGGTTTTGGAGGTGTCGTGGCTCCAGCCCACACCCCTCCCCACTCCGTCCACCCCTGGGCTGGGTATAGATCGAGTAAGTATTTGGTGGAAAGGTGGCACCACAAGCTAGCCTCAGACACGAGCAACCGAACACAAATGGATCGGTGACACTACGACAGCACCCACTTGGTGCCTCCGCTTCACAAGATGCTTTCCCATGGCTATAATGATTCATAGCAAAAGAAACACTGCAGCAAAAGGTTCACTCCGAAATATACCAGTCTATATCTCAGCAAAAGACAGAGTAGGATAGTGACGAAGAGTTGGTTAACATTACTGCAATAGAAGAATAAGAAAGGCTTCTAGCTGAATTGTAAACATTATAGGATATTTTATAAGATACGAAGGTTTGAAACCGTGAATACTTGTAATTCGATAGAAACTTCACTCTCTTATTTTTTCACATTCAGTATTTTCAACAACAACAACAAAGAAAAACCCAGACTGCTTAGTCTCTCAAGAGTCAAGATAAACTTTACAGATTAAACATGACCTTAATGGCAGTACCACCTCGAGCACTGGTTTCAAAGGCTTCTTCAACCTCCTTTTGAGAAAACCCAAACCTATGGGTTATCAAGGGCTTCACATCAATCTTACCACTCGTAAGAAATTCGATACATAAAGGCCATGTGTTCTTGTAGCGGAAGATTCCAATCACATCAACCTCCCTGAAATTAGCACCATAAAAAATGGAAAAACAAAAACCCGTTGGTATTACAATACAATAAAAACATGCAAGTAATATTTTCTCAAGTTACACCAATTCTGAATGATTTCCAAGGCCAAGCTGAGGACTATAATGAGGTAATTTTTACCTTGCGGCTGCTGGAGTGAGAGGGACAGTCATTTCATTATGACCCATACCCACGAGGCAAACTTTGCCACCAGGACCAGTAGCACTGAGAGCTGTTGACATGGTTTTATTAAAGCCAGCACAATCAAATGTTACATCCACTCCAGTCCCCATAGCCTCCTGAATCTTTACTACTTCTTCAGCCACATCCTGCAGAGCAATTCATTTAAGAAATGAAAAATCGGGAAGCACAAGCATCCACAGTTGCTACACATGTACGAATCATCTAATGTCTACCGGAAAAGCTATTCTTTTCCATTATGACTTGACTTGTCTTAGAATAAGGAACAAGAAAACTCATTTCAGTTATCAGATTTACGTTTTTATTTTCCAGATGTTAAATTTAATCTTTAATTATGTGGAAGGAGTAAACTTTCTAGTTCCCTTGTGAAAGACTAAAGATGGTACTAGGTAAATGTTGTCAAGTTCGTAGATGACTGAAAAACTTATCGATATTATCAGCATCTCAAACTTACAGTATATGCTAAATAACAGTGCGGCGGGCTTTTAGGAGAAACTTCTAGTGAAATTTACCATTGTTCTGTACTTAAATGGCTACTGATGCCAGGGCTTGATATTGACAAACTTCTATAAGCAAATATACTCGGTTTTTCAATGGAAAATATATGTTTGAAGAAGTATACCTGCATAACTGTGGAAACTTTGACAATTTCATCTGCACCAAGTTCCTTGGCAACTGAGAGGCGGTAGTCATCTACATCCACAATGACAATTCTGGGAGCTCCAAAAGCACGTGCAGAGAGCAATGCAACCAGACCTATGGGTCCTGCTCCCATGATTAATACGTTGGTCTCTGGACCAACATTAGCACGACGACAAGCATGGACACCAACACTGAGGGGCTCACACATTGCCCCTTCTTCCAAACTCACATTGTCAGGCAGCTTAAAACATAGGTCTGCTGGATGCACCACCTGTTTGAGGAAGCTCTACCTTTTAGTTGAATCCAATAGGGGTAATGCTAAACAAATAAAACTTCTTGCATAAGTTCAGTGCACACCCTCAAACACAGCTATTACACACCCCTCTCGCATGAAATGGAGCCCATGGCGTTGTAGGACTCGGCCTAGAAGGGTGTGAAAGGTGTGTTTAAGAGATGTGTATGTAGAAGTGCTTAAAATGTCCCTGTACAGAATGTAAATGAACAGAAGTGGCCTATTGTGCTTTTTAATGCCACAACAAAATACCCACTATTGTGCCACATAATATAAAAACACTCTGCAGACATTTTCTGTACAAAAAAACTGCTTCAGAGTCGTTTTCATTGAATGATTGACCTTAAAATTGAACTAGTATCTTTTAGTAACTGGGGAATAAAATACTAGGCAACTAGCAGAAATTATAAATAAGGAGTCAGCACTCATCCATTACGAAAGTATTATTTGCATGTCTCTGGCCAGAGTTAGCAATGCTCAGTGTTAAACAAACACAAGAATGTAATTTAGGTTTGACGGAAACTGAAAGAACTCTGTCAGTTCAGAAACCTGATTGGCAAGAGAACCATGGACAGGAGGAGTTGCGAAAAACTTCATGTCAGGGCACAGATTGTATCGACCTTCTTTGCAGTAACCACATTTCCAGCAACTGATGCCAGGCTCCAAGGCTACCCGGTCGCCAGGCACCAGTGATTTCACCTCATTCCCAACCTCTTCTATGACCCCTGCACACTCGTGCCCCATAACCATTGGTTCTTTGACAACAAAGTGTGCACATTGTAAGGTCTGAAATTTCACAAAACACGAATTACAAGGAATCAGTGAGACATTTCTGCAAACACTTTATACTACTATTCTTTTGCCTCTCAATTTTGAATAAACCCAATTGGTGCGTCTTCACCTTCAGGTAGTGAACATCGCTTCCACAGATACCAACAGCTTTCATCCTGACTCTAACATCATGTGGACCTAAAAATTATGAAAAATAACACCATGAGGGATTAACAGATTAGAAACCCCCGAAGGGCAAGTAAGTACAAACAGTGATCAGATTAGATAACTGTCTGACTCAATATATTAAGCGCCAAAAGTGCAACATAGATTAGTTAAAACACACAAAGATCAATCTATGCAAACAGGTAAAAGGTTTGCTTCTTCACAATTGGAAATCTGTCATGGGTTTAATCAGAAGGGTGGCCTGAGCACAATAAGTTAAGTTTGCCCCAATGTGATTTCGTGGTCACAAGTTCTAGGTGCAGAAACAATCTCTCCGCTTGCAGTGTAAGGCTGCGTACACACAACCGGAACATCATCCCCTAGGGCGCCCTTTTCTATAGGATTTCTTTATTTCTTCATAGTCCTCTTGTGAAGAGGAAATACTAGTACTAGAAAACAAGTAGAGATCCATCTTAGTTAACAAGTACCAGGTGCTCTAAATACAACATATGGTAAGGAGATTAACGACTCGTTTGGATTGTGACGAAGGGCGTTATAAAAAAGGAGAGCCCTTTCTTACCAAATCTCACCATTTTGGTAGGATTTGTTGAGAAAGGGAACTGAGCCAACAAAAAATATCATTTTTGAACATTTTCTCCATTTCCCACCAAATTACTCGATCCAAGTGATTTGGCAAGAAACTCAATCCTTTCTTTTCTTTTATATAGTATGATTTTTCTTTATAGTCCTCTTATGAAGAGGAAATACTAGAAACCCAATAAGAGATCAATCTAATCAAACAAATACCAAGTGCCCTAATACAACATATAGTTAGGAGATTGAGAGTTTGAAGCACAACAAGCAACCTACAACAAAGGCAATTAAATGAAGGAAAAAAAAAATGGTTTAACTTTTAAGAGTCAATCAAGAACAAAAATGACTAGAAAATATAGAGGAATTGAAGTTACGTACCAAGAGGAGGGAGGTTGAAAGGCTGGATTTTTAGGGTATTCATACCCACAAGCCAAGCTGCCAAGTTCTCTTCTCCACCATCTTTCACTTCCTCTCCAACAGACATCCCTCCCTTGCCCATTTGCTCTTTCTCTCTCTAATATATATAGACTGAATTTCTGTTTCTGAAGCTGCTCAATTTGAGTATCACCACTGAGAGCTATACCACCTTTTGTACCCCCGTAAACTTTGCTCCAAAACACCGGTTTTTGTTTTACCAAAACAGCGGCTCACTCACTGTCGAGAAAGATTCGAAGACAGCCGTATAAGATAACTTTTGATGGGAAGAGAATCGGATGAAGGAGCCGGAATGGGACAGGAAGGGCTGGTGTTGGGCGCGGATAAGCATTTTATATTAGTAGGACGATTGATTCTCATCCGAATTACAATCACCAACTGTGCTATTGGTATTGTTTATTACTCCACCTGTCCAATTTGTCTGTCCGAGTAAGAGGAAAAACTTATTCACTGAGATCCATAAATAAGTTTTACGGACTTCAATCTCGTACATTTAAAAATATTTTGGATGATTCAGATTAAAAATTAACTATCATTGATTATAAGTGTTTACTATTAGTCAAAATTTTAAAGCACATCTTAAATATTGATTGCCAAAACGGTCTGCTAGGCTTTGTAATTAAGTTATCCTCTAAGAGCTTAATCATTTCACTTGGAAAAATTCGGAGTAACTCTTTACAAGTGTCTATTGCAACTTCAAATTGGAGGTTTTATTGTTAGTTTTATAAACAATTATTGCAAAACTATGAACCACATAAAATAGGACTTTTATTCATGTATTTTGTTAATTGCTTTGGACGGAGTAAAAAGGGCCAAACGAAATTAGTGACTGGTGGGTGAACTGGAGAAGGGACAAGAGTTGGTTTAAAGGTAGAAGACTGCAGTAAACAACCGACGTTAAAGACAACCCTTTATTGAATGAAAACCCATTGATGATCAAGCCAATCACACACGCACACACACACTCTCTCTGACACACGTACACACACAAACAGAGAGAGAGAGAGAGAGAGAGAGAGAGAGAGAGAGAGATGTCACATGCTGGTGAGGAAGGCAAGGATGGAGGAGAAGAAGAGAACAAGGCAGCTTGGCTTCTTGGTGTCAAGACCCTTAGAATTCAACCTTACAATCTCCCTCCTCTTGGTATTATTCTTTCCCTTTTTACTCTTTCTTGTTGCTTCTTCCTAAAATTGTGCACTTACCAAGAGAAACTTCCTTCGTTAGCTGATGATTGTTCATTACTACAAAATTGAATGTTTGATTAATAGACATTTATAGAAGCAAAATCTGCCAACAGTGAGGTTATTGATGTTTCTGTAGGAATCAAGAACACGATTAGAGAGAAAATCCCCTGTCAAAAAATGAGACAGGAGATTTTTTCTGCAAATTTCTTCTTAAATCTCTCCCAGAGAGAGAGAGAGAGAGAGAGAGAGAGAGAGAGAGAGAGAGAGAGAGATTATCTACCTAAAGAACTTCAAAGATATGTTGTGGAATCGCCCAAACCAACAGACATACGCAATAGCACGAAGAATAAATCAAGCAAAGAACGCAAAGAGAAAAAGCATGGCAGTTTGGCACATAGATCTTACGTTATTCCAAATGGACAATTGGGTACATCAATGGCTTACGCCAATTTCTGGTATATACTGATGAAGGAGAACATACAGTTAATCGACTGCATATTGCGCATTAGTATATCCTAGTGTTTAAATGAGAAGAAAAACCAAACATAGTCAATGAAGTGCCAAACCAAGACGGTTGATGCGCAAGACATAAACGATTGATTGTTGCAGATGAGGAGGAAAAACAAAGCTTGATCCTTAACTTTAAAGTGACAAAAAAGTCTAATTTTCAAGAAATTTTGTAAATTAGGCTGTCATCATATCAGTTAACTGATCTTATTAGCACCAAGGAGACCTAATTTTTGGCAATTTCTCTGAGAAACTTCTTGTAATTTTAGGTCCCCATGGTGTTAAAGTGAGGATGAAAGCTGTTGGCATATGTGGAAGTGATGTTCATCACTTCAAGGTAATGATGACAAACACATGCTCATTAACTCTCTAATACTTTAACCTCTGATTTTCTCAATCTGATCTCTTGCTTTGTCATGCCATTCACATTTCCAGCACATGAGATGTGGAAATTTCATCGTTAAGAAGCCTATGGTAATCGGGCACGAGTGTGCAGGTATCGTAAAGGAAATCGGGAGTGAAGTGAAATCTCTGCAAGTAGGCGATCGTGTGGCGTTGGAGCCTGGTATTAGTTGCAGACAATGTCAACTTTGCAAGGATGGTCGCTATAATTTGTGCCGCCAAATGAAGTTTTTCGGCTCTCCCCCCAATAATGGTGCTCTAGCCAATCTGGTATTAAAAGCATTGCACTTTGTCGGGTGGTTGTTTTCAGAATCAGTTTTAGAAAACAGAAAACTCTTTTCAGTAATAATTTTCAACAATCAAAACACTTATCATTCTTACATCTTCTTCATTGTTGAGTGCAAATATGTCCTTTTTTCAAAGACTAGGAAAGATGAAAAAATCTCAGAAAACGAGTTTAAAAAATCATCAACCAATCAAATTTCCGGAAAACATTGAGCAAAACATGAATCGAACAGAACGAAGTTTTGGTTACAAATTGAGCTTCTTTGCAACACAGACAGAGTAAAAAGAAAAGCTAAGGGAACATAACCAAGAGCAAAATGAATGTCCAAGCATTTCTCCTGATAATTGAAGCTTGGTTAGACATGATGACAAGTTCTTACTAAAGAAACTGGGATATTTCTTCTTGAACCAGGTGGTGCATCCTGAAAATCTATGTTTTAAGCTCCCCGAAAACTTGAGTTTGGAAGAAGGGGCAATGTGTGAACCCTTGAGTGTAGGAGTGCATGCTTGTCGTCGTGCTAAAGTCAGCCCACTGACAAGAGTTTTGATCGTGGGAGCAGGGCCTATAGGCCTTGTAACGATGCTTGCAGCTCGAGCTTTTGGAGCTCCAAAGATTGTCATCGTCGACATTGATGATCGCCGTTTATCATTTGCCGAAGGTCTTGGTGCTGATGAGACCATTCAAGTTTCAGCAGATATTCAGGTCCTTGTCTATTCAGTTATACTAGTTTTCCTCCATTTCATTCCAAGCAAATCTCTTATATTCAATCTTTGGAGCTTATCTCTTTGGAGGGGCTTAGCTAATCGCATCCCCACCCTAAGATAAGCTAATCCGGGTGGAGAGAAAGACCAAATTGCTCCTCAAACCTTTTTTGTATTCTCTAACATTATAATTTAATGAAGGCACGACTAATTTTGTACATCATCCACTCTTGTATATCCACTTGCTCTTATCCACTCACATCAATTATTACTCAAACCGAGTACTATACTAATTTCCCTCTTTAACTGCCCGACAAAACGAGCCGGTCGCGAACAATGAGCTCCGTGCCAAACTTTCAGAAAGTAAGTTTGCACATACCTTTCAACACATATATCTTGCACCGTTTTTTTTGTGGGCCCCATTTTGGGTCCCACGAAACCGCTCATTTTTCTTAAAATGATTCTGTGAAGGTCTCCATAAAAAATCAAGTCAATCCAATCTTGGTGAGTGCTTTTTCAAATTTCATAGGTCGAACCAGAGTAATTCTTTGCATTTGAGAAGTAATTCTTTGCGGTCAGGAGTAATTCTTCGTGGTCAACAATAATTTTTCGCGGCCAAACGTAATTCTTTGCCGCCAAGAGTAATTTTTCGAGGCCAAACGTAATTCTTTGCAGCCAAGAGTAATCTCCAACCGGCACTTCTCTGAAAAAAAAATCTTCTGAGGCCATGATCAAACTGACACAAATATATCGGGTTTTAGTCTATCATGTGATTTGTTATGTTCTACAGGATGTGTGTGAGGAGGTGGCAAAGATACAGAATGCTATGGGGGCCAATGTGGATCTGAGCTTCGATTGTGTTGGCTTTAGCAAAACCATGTCCGTAGCTTTGAATGCCACTCGAGCTGGAGGAAAACTTTGCCTCGTGGGAATGGGCCAGAGCGAGATGACAATCCCTCTTACACCAGCTGCTGCAAGGTACCACATTCTGCGCAAGAGTTTTGCACATACCTTCAAAATGAGATTCTGATTCTGCATGTACCTGAAAAAATTACTACTGTACGCGTTTGTGGTCTTTCGTTTTCTGGATTGCAGGGAGGTCGACATAGTTGGTATATTCAGGTATACGAATACATGGCCGCTCTGCATCGAGTTTATGGAATCTGGGAAGATTGATGTGAAGCCCCTAATAACGCACCGGTTCGAGTTTAGACAAGAGCAGGTTGAGGAAGCATTCGAAACGAGTGCTCGCGGTGGCAATGCAATCAAGGTCATGTTCAGTTTGTAAGCGTTGCCCAGATGAACTTGGGGACTTTTACTGAATTGCTATTATTAGCTATGTACGATCCTAATTGGACACCGATGTGATGTAGCTAGGCAAATGTTGCAAGTTGAAAATACAGTTATCGTTTACTGTGATCACTTGCATAGGCCGGAGTATTAGAAATCCTGACATGTTGGTAATTTAGTCCATTCATTTCTCTTGGAAATCTGCGAAAAGTAATTTGTTCTTTCAAATTTAGACGGTACGCTTTCTAATTCTTCACAACACCCTCTTCCAATTTCACTCGTTTGTACGTCTAAGATAAAAAATGTAATTTGTTCAATGAGTTATAATATCCGATCGACGTGAGTTATTCTAGAGTTGTCCTACTTATCATGAGGATGGACAAAGTAAATAGTTTGGATCAGGTCTTCGGGCATGGCACGAAACTCAAGGCAAGGCTAGGCTGACTTTGGACATACTTGTTCACCAACTTTTTTTTTTCTTTTCTTTTTGAGCAAACCAAAAATGTGTAGACTAGTACTTGTCTGGATGTCACACATGCCATGTCATTAACATGAACACAATAAGGCTAATGAATTTAATTCAAACAACTTGACTTCTACTAAGCGATAATTTTTGTCCATCTCTCCACTCATTATTCTAAAAAAAAATCTCTCAAAACTCAAACCGAAAAAGGGTCCTAAGCTTTTGGTCAACATCAAAAAAAAAAAAAAAAAATTTAAGCTTGACTAGAATTGAAAATTTATGGGAAAATGATTCCATGTGATTCCTCAAAAGAAAGACTTGTTCCCCTCATTTCATTTTTTATTTTTTCAATCGTTAACTTGTTTTGCAAGTTCTCCCTCTCTCTCAGCCGCTAGACAACAAAGATTGCAGTCTTTCACCCCACAAAATGGAGAATATAGGATTGGACTGGGTCAGCTGGGCCCAGGCCTTTAAGCACGCGAAGAGGCCGACTCCCAAAGGCCTTATGGTCCCATAGGTCTCACGGAAGCGCGGGCAGTGCATAACATGCGTGTTGTGCACGATTTGAGTTGTCGGATTGTGTATTCGATGGTTCAAATTTCATCTCGATAATAAACGATCAAGAGTTGTTCATTGCTGAGGTGAGATTCGAGTCGTCGAATGCTTAATTCAATGGCCGATATTGTGCACAACTGCATAGCAATCCCCCCGGGTTCAGGCCTCATCCAGCTCTATTGTTTTTCTTACGGACTTGATGGTTACAGAGATTTTTAAAGGTCGGTTAGTAAATTTTAAAATGATGTTATCAGAATCTATTCCAAAATTAAGATAATATTGACTCGGTATCCCCTTCCGAAATTCCTCCATCCGCAGCTCTCCCATCCACTACTTAAAAGCACCCCCTTCCGTCCCCTTTTCCTTGCATCCCACCCATTCCTCCAACTAAATCCAGGGAAATGTTTTTTTTTTTTTTTTTAATAATCAGATATTCTGGCCAACTTACACACATATCAGTTAATTTTGAGAAATCATTAATCAACCGTCAACTGATGGATGTCCCATTTAAAATCGAAACAAATGCTCCGTCTAAACCGAGGAAAAAGTTACAAGTAAGAGGAAATAATCATGACGTCTATACATGCATTTGATGAGATTATAGGAAATACAATAAACATTGCCAAATTTTTATTTTTTTTATATATAAAAAATGGTATCTAAAATACTACTCCCTCCGTCCCATAATTTTTGTCCGGTCCGTAAAATAGAGACTACAAAATAATGCCTTTTTTTCAAGAAAAAATTCAAATTTTTTTCACAAGTTAAAAGAACTCGTCGAGATCTAGTAAGTTGTTGAATTTTTTCCCAACTTTTCTTATAAAAATAGAATTATTTTTACATCTCCGTTTTGCGGACCGGACAAATATTATGGGACGGAGGGAGTACTATATAGGATCATTTATGGGCTGCCGATTTTCCTCAATTATTCATTGGTAGAGCGGCAGAGGGATACTTTAGTGCCAGTTGACTTTCTTAGAATTAATTAATATAATAAATAAAACCTTTTGTTACAAACTACTCCCAAATCCCAATAATGAATGGCCCAGAACGCGTAGTTTAACATCACCACACAGTGATTGCAAAAATACATTTTATTAGGGAAAAATTCAAAAAAATCTCTGAACTTTGAAACTAATGTCAAATAGGCACCTGAACTTTCACTCCGTTATTCAATTTACCCTCTTTCGTCTCAATCCGTGACTTTCCTAACGGCAAACGCTGAGCTGGATACTAATAGACAAAACAAAACTTTAGAGGGAGAAATTGGAGGGGAAACAACAGTGATCTGACACATTTTTAAGGCCCCGTTCGGCTAAATAAGCCAGTAGCCTACTGGCTTATTTTTTGTCCTTATTCAATTTTTTTTTTGTATTTTTGCCTTGTTCTTTTTACAATTCAAAAACAATTTTTCAAAAAATTCCCCCTTGATTCTCCATATTTCCAACATTTCTCTCTCTATCTCTCTCCACTTATTACCCCTACTATTTTTCAAAAAAAATTTCAAATACCAATCCAAACATAGCAATTTTTATGCATTTTTTGGAGATTATTGCATTGTCATGACAAGAGCAATCTAAAAAGTAACAAATTACGATCGAAACCTAATTTTTTTGAATAAAGACAAAAATAAGCCAATAAGGCAATTTTTTTTGTCTTTATTAAAAAAATGGATTTTGATCATAATTTTTTACTTTTTAGATTTCTCTCGTAATGACGATGCAATAATCTCCAAAAAATTGACCAAAAACTAACAAATATGAAAAAATGTTGAATACGGACAAAAAATATGCCAGTAGGCTTATTTAGCCGAACGGGCCTTAAAAAGGTGTCAGATCATAGTTGTTTCCCTCCAATTTCTCCCTCTAACGTTTTGTTTTGTCTGTTAGTGACCAGCTCAGTGGTTGCCGTTAGAAAAGTCACGGATTGAGACACCAAGGGGTAAATTGAATGATGGAGTGAAAGTTCAGGTGTTCAATTGAAATTTATTTAAGTTCAGGTGCCTATTTAACATTGGGTTCAAAGTTCATGGGTTTTTTTGAATTTTTCCCTTTTATGCATTATATATACTTTTCTGATTAATAATACAGTTCAAAATTTTATCTTTTAGTTACGCTTTAAAAAATACGATGTGTAGATGTAAATACCAAAATCAATGGAGTATAATAGAGCAGAACATTCCCTAATTTGATGACTGTTGTAAAAAAAAAAAAAAACCCTCAAATAAAAATTATATTTGTTCTCTTCTCTAGGAATGTATATCGTAACTATTTAAAGAGGGCCTTTACGTGACTTCACCTACGCATAGATGAAAAGACGAGTGCATTCATCGGAAGGGTCAAAACTTCTTTTCTTTTTTTTAAACAAACGACAAAAGCCCTTTTATGTAATTTTAGAAAAAGAAGATTGACTCATGAAGAGAATGGGGTTGACTTACTCCCTCCGTCCCATAATATTTGTCCAGTCCGCAAAACGGAGACGTAAAAATAATTCTATTTTTGTAAGAAAAGTTGGGAAGAAATTCAACAACTTACTAGATCTCGACGAGTTCTTTTAACTTGTGAAAAAAATTTGAATTTTTTCTTGAAAGAAATGCATTATTTTGTAGTCTCCGTTTTGCGGACCGGACAAATATTATGGAACGAATGGAGTAATTAAAAGCTAAGTGGCTAACCGTGGAACTAACTTTGCCCCGTAACATTAATATGCCAAGGAAAAAGTCTTCCTCCCAATTCTCTATATATGAACTCCACAATCCCTCTGTTTTGTAACTAAACAAAAACCATTCTCTCTCTCTCTCTCTCTCTCTCTCTCTCTCTCATGGCTGCTTCTCCCAGACACAAGTCCACCAGTGAACCAGTGTCTTTAGCAGATGCAGCCTCATGGTACAGTGTAATCTTTCTAGTAGGCCTCATTTTGTTGGGGACGATTGAAGGAAATTATCTCACTGATGATGCTGGTGCGCCAATTGTTAGATCAGGAAACCAGCTCTTGGACCGACCACCCTGTGATGAAATATACGTTGTAGGAGAAGGCGAAACCGTCCATACGATCAGCGACAAGTGCGGAGACCCGTTCATCGTCGAAAACAATCCGCATATCAACGATCCGGATGATGTTTTCCCCGGACTTGTCATAAGGATCACTCAATCGCAGCACAGGAAATTGTCTCGGTAGTTAATTTGAGGGATTTCTACACATCAAATTGATCATACGAGTTGGCTCAAAATGGATTCAGTTACATCTACGTGTCATTTGAACTCTGAGTAATTTTTTTCTAAGTAAAGGGCTTTCTACTTGTATTAGGCCGTGAACCAGTCACTGCACTTATGTTGAATGGATATTGTTGCTAGCTACTTTGGATTAGTGTCCTAAATTAAGTAGTTTTAAAGGGCTTTTGTACTATGAAATGCTCCATTAATTGTAACATATGAAGATGCTAATTTTCAAAAGAAGTTCAGAACTCTTTTGTTCCTCGTGTAACTATGTTAATTAGATTAAATATCGGATTCTAATCTTCTTTCTTTTTTTAATCAGAAAAAAGGAGTTCGTATAATATTATCTTGGATGAGGTTATTACAAAAAAATTAGTATCAGTACAAGCAAATTTGTATTGTCAAACAATCATATTTTAACTGGGTTGGCACATACATTCTCTAATAGATACAGGGTGTAGTGCGTCTTGGTACGCTCCACGGAGCTCATATAATTGTGATCTAAATCGTTCAATTTATAGAGTTTGCTAAACACTATCGTTGCCCAAAAAATCAAGTTAATCGGGCATTGGTCACCACATGATCGAGATCGATTTACCTTATAAGTTGTTTTTATAATTGTCTGACCATCCATTATAGCATACTTGAATATTGACTGATCAAGATCGAAGCTAATGATATCCGATCTATTTAATTTTTTTCCTGAATGATTTAGTCAAAAAACTTTACAAACTCAGGACCCGTTTGTTAGATGGAGAAGGAATGGAGAGAAGGAATCTCATGTTCGATCACGAGCCATCAATGGTTTCGGATCAAGATGATAGGATCTCGATAAAGCACATCGAGGCGCACGACATTTCCGTAGTGCATTAGCGTAGTACTGGGACGCTTTTCTCCATACACAAATACAAGTTGTGTACCTTGTAATGCATATAATTAATTAATGTTCTTTTTTGCAAAGGATCATTCTGTTTTGGGGGAAGGAAATTGAATACATGATTGGAAAACTTCGATGATTGAAGTTAAGGAGCTAGACACTAGATAGAAAGTGAAATCTATCCAACGAAATTGCTACTAATATGTTTAATTAGTTAATGCTAGTAGTTCTCCTTTCTCCATTGTCATGTTTATTATGATCCTGATTATTATTATTATTATTATGCTGTATTCTGATGGCGGCCAGGCAGGGTCGAAAGGAAGGAAAAACAATTTCATTACAAGAAACTCCGTTATTGATAATCATATATATATTTTTTTATCTTTCTCTCATTGAGAAGAATTAATAATCTACACACACAAAAAAAAAAAAAATTAACGCAAAGCTAACAAATACAAAAAAAAAAAACTTAGAAGGAAGATTATACCCAAAACACCCCTAAGCAAAAGATTTTGTACTATAATTTTCTGCCCTAATGTAGCATTTTATCATTTTCCATTTGATTATTATTGAGAATGGTTCTTATTGTGGGCCAGGTGACTGCTTAGTTTTGGTATGTTGGGGAAGGTTGTTATTGCCGAACCCGAGGCCACCATTGCATTTGTGGGTAAAATAGTAATTGAACAAACGTTGAATATAGAAGTCCCTGAAGGTGTCTAACCTAGACTGAATTTTTATTCACACAGGGCGCGGTCAATCTAATCCTCCCACGTTTTTTATTTAAAAAGAATCTTCCATTTGATATATCTGTTAAACGATAACATTAATTAATTGTATTATGAGGGGCCAGCGAACAAGTCGCGTTAAAGTGGTGTAACATAGGACGAAGCAAAAAAAAAAAAAAATTGTACAAAAACTTCACCATTTTAATTTCGATCATGCATCTATATTAGATGGGTTCTTCGTGCGGTCCATTACATTTTGAGTGGCCGAATCGAGTTGAATGTCATACAGAGAGTTCAAATTCGACTAATCTGTAAGTTTCCCAAAATTTTACGTTCTGGCTCGAAACTAACGTATCTTGTTAAGTTTTAATTAATGGATCGAGCATGAGTCGAATTCGAGTAATTCGATTTGTTTATCATTCCCGCGTGAACGTGGATTGTGAGCCGTAGAACAAAGTGGGAAAAGTAGCTTTTTCACCGCGCGTCATTGATACTCCCTCCATTTGATACAGACAAGCAACTGAAACCCGAAAGAAAGAAAGAAAGAAAGAAAGAAAGAAACCTCATGACACGGCACCTTTGAAAACCACTCCATTAATAGAGCCTTGTTTAGGTCTCTACCAAATGAGAGGACATTAAAATTTGTTGCAATTCGGAGTAAACGCCATAATTTACACGTTGAAATTGACATCAAATTTTCAACTTTATGCCGAGACAGTGGTCGTCTGTGACTAGGAGCATTATCAAGACTTGAATCACAGAAGTGGATATTGACGTAAATGCAGCATGGTAACAAAAATTGACTGGTTGATGCTTCATCCCTCCACTCCTCCCCCACCCTCTCCCCCCCGAACTATGTCAGCAATTAGCTAGAGCTACTAAAATGAACCAAGCTACTGAATTCGACTCGTTAAAAGCTTGTTCGAGATTGATTGGCGATGGAGTACAAAATATTATTGAGCTTTCAGATCAAAATTGAACAAGCTAGCTATGCGACTCGGCTTCTTGAGTTTATAATTTTGCCAAACTTTTAGCTACACTACTGTTTATACCCGTTTTTTGCACCACAGATCGGGCTAGCCATGATGGGGCATTTAATTAACTCCTTGATTAATTTGGGCCGAAAACTAAGTAATTAATTGGGTAATTCTTGGGCCATGGGTATTGACCATTTGGGCCCAAGAGAAACGTAGCCCACGAGGAAAATGTTGATCTGACCCATGAGGTAAGGCCCACGGTTTTAGGCTCATAAAGAAGGTGCCGAATTGGTTTAGGGAGCAAGGTCCACTATTGTAGGGAGGTGGTTATTCTCTGGCAGTTGGTTTCTTTCAATTCAAAGGCCAATTGACTAAGTCAATTGGTCATGTGTCACGCAGGAGCAGAAAAAGGGGGAAGTGGGTTGATATTTTATGAGGGCATGGGACACATGTCAACATATGAGAAATCCACTACCCATGATCTAACTCAACTGCTGTTAACGTCTGAAACTTACCCATGATCTTGCATGCGTGAAAAGAGAAAGTATCATGGGACACATGTCAGTTTGTGGTGCAAACTGAATTCGGATTCAGGCCTGAATCAGCTTGCTTTTTGCCTATAAATACAAGTTCACAAGAAGAAAAATGGGTCCAACACCAATCAAAGCTCAACGCTTAAATCAAAGTCTTCCCAGCGAAGCACACTTTCCTACTTTCGGCAAAGTAGACTATCGAATACTTAGTATTCACTCCCATTCGAACTAACTTCTTCAAGTAGTTTGAATTTACTTTTCTTGTACAAACTTTATTATTTCGGAGTAATAAAGTTCACGTTTTACGTTCCATTTCCTATACGATTAGAAAATTCAAAGTCCACAATCGTGTGGCAAACCACGAACCTACTTGTGATCTTTAACCTTTGGGTCACACGCAATCGCTTACAAGTTAGAAATCAAAGTTCACGGGAATCTTCATTAAAAGTTAGGCGCTACAAGTCTTGGCACGCCCGCGCTCAACGCATTCACACCTTGTGTAAAAAATGAGAGTTTTCAACTACATGAGATAGCTAGCCTAGATCAGGGTTGTAAACGAACCGAGCAGCTCGCGAACTGGGCTCGGCTCGGCTCTTTTAGTAAATGAGGCAAGCTCGAGATCGAGTTTTCGGCTCATTCAGTAAATGAGCCGTGATTGACTCGGCTCGTTTGTCAAAAGCTCGGCTCGTTAAGGGTGGCTCGGGTTGATTAAAGAGATTTGTTTAATAAATGACTCAGTTCGGCTCGATAAGGGCTTGGCTTGTTATGGCTCGAGCTCGAATTTTGGGCTCGTTTAGTAAACGAGTTAAGGGTGGCTTGGATCGATTAAAGAAGCTCGTTTAGTAAATGACTTAGCTCGGCTCGATAAGGACTCTGCTGAAAGTTCGGTTCGAGCTCAAATTTTTGGCTCGTTTAGTAAGTGAGCCGAGCTCGAACTCGGTAAAGCTCGTCTTAGCTCGTTTACAGCCCTAACCTAGATTAAGCTCGTTTGCAATCGGCTCACCTAATAATTAATAAACCAAGCTTCATTAGATTGTTAAAATTAGTTGAGAAAGTCTACTTCTCTCGTTTGGCTCGTTTATGATCAGTTACATGAGTGGGCATCGCAGGAGTAATGCTATCATGTGACAAAATTATCCATATTTGCCAAGTGCATGTTCTGTATTCACGGGATAACATCTTGGTACGGTGGATGGATATCGAGTCATTCATTTTCATGATATTTATTTTTTAATTATAGTTGATTTGTCAAATAGTTATTATCCTATTATATATCACATTCTTTTCCAAGTTTAGCTCTCAAGATGTCATAGCGATAATAATCTCCATCATTAATAATTACTTATAAGTTACGGTGACAAATATGTGATTAATTGGCAATTCCATGGTCGGTCATCACTACTTTCTTAATCATTGGAGTATTATTTTTAAATAATGTATAAGAAAACCATCTACATGAATCTGCTGTTATAACCAACGTACTAGTTTAAATAAAAACTTGAAATTGTATTAATTACTTGTCTAATAACCACAAGAATCTGCTATAAAGAGAATTTGATTATATTTACGCCTAATTTGGAACTTGGGTTTTGCTGTCTTTTAAAGTCTCAGGTTCGATTCTCCTAACCAGCGACTCCCGGGGTCATCTCAACCCCACGCATAAACATGTGAAACAGTTACGGAAGGATCTATACTGATTAGTCCGAATTAAGTACGTGCAAGCCGACCATGACATTGCCAAGAAGCAAATTAGAAGCCTATATACATCTTGTTATCATTAGCACACCAATTCACCTCTCTTTCCCTGAGTGCTGTTAATGCAAATAGCTACACCTCACAAATGCACTTCCACTCTTAGGAGGTGTTCAGACAAAAAATCCCCATAGCTTATTGACTTTCCAGGCAAAAATAAGCCTCCTAACACGCTGTGACTTTTTTTGGCTTTTTTGACTCATTTTTTCCGGGAAAGCAAGCTCATTTTTATTCCCGAACAGCCGCTTAGATAACACAACTGCTAGAGTTAGATATATACTAGGTTGGCACCATTGTATTTGAGTATCCTGATGTGCATAGAACAACAAACGGGAACAATATACACGGATCATATATACGCATAACATAGATGTGTTATACATTGGAATATGCTCTCTTTTAACATCATTTAAGGGTGTTTCCGGCAGTAAAAAATTTGTAAATTTTTTTATTTGTGGTTAAAAAGTTGTTAGATGTTTCCGGTAATGAATAAGTTGTTGATGGATTTGTGAGTAGAGTTACTATAGCAAAAAAAGTTTTTGTTCACAAATTTTTTATTAGTGAAAATGAGATGACAAAATGCTGAAATTTCTTTGTTCATAAAATGAGT
The DNA here is from genome assembly GCA_019656295.1 of Rhododendron mucronatum var. ripense. NCBI lineage: Eukaryota > Viridiplantae > Streptophyta > Magnoliopsida > Ericales > Ericaceae > Rhododendron > Rhododendron mucronatum. Next base: position 2,119,364 of record BPLT01000011.1, read on the forward strand.
TGAGTTTTTTGTGTTCAGAAAGTCTACATACACAGCAGATCTATGCACAGATTTTGTAGTAAGGCCCACAACGGGTTCCACACAAATCATCCGAGCCGTTTATTAAATGTAAAATATTTTTTCAAGGGTCCCCGTAAAAAATAAGCGCAATCCGATACCTAAAGGTGCTCGATCCAACCATATAACTTTTCATTATCCGAAAATCTAAATGAAAAGTTAGATGGTTGGATGAAGCACCTATAGGTATCGGATTGAGTTTTTTTTTTTACAGAGACCCTTGAAAAAATATTTTACATTTAATGAACGGCTCGGATGATTTGTGTGGGACCCGTAGTGAGCCCCACAACGAAATCTGTGCACAAATCTGCTGTGTGTAGCAGAATTCTTTTGTGTTTTCTGTTGATGGAAACGGGGCCTTAAAGTATTATGTTAATCAAAATCAGAGCCTATTTTTTTTTTTTGCCTACCGAGATCTATTAGCTTCAGACGATGTGAGGGATTTGACAAAATTAAAGGTGATGTCACATATGGTATCGAAATTGGCTTTGCTAACTATTTTACGACAATGACTTGGACTTTCTAGTTTCAGCCCGTTTTGGACTCCTTCCAGGTTCGCGTCAATTATCCAAATTGTTTGCTTTTTAAAACACGTCAAGAATATATACCATGCAAAAAATTAAATCGATTAGATACTGTTTGCTATTATTTAAATAACGCATTTACCTTGCCCAAAATAGTGGAGGAAACACTGGATCAAAACCCATTTATCAAATTTGTCTCAAAATAAATCCATTTCAAAATCATCTCGCTTGATTTTTACTGCATCTATTTTCTTGACAAGTTGACAAGGTGAACGATTTTGATTAATTACATGAGTCCTGAAATAGACCAAAACATGACAAAATGAAACCATTCAGTCTATTTATAGTACGAACCAAGTCCTTATTTTATTTGTGGAATTTTAGTTTTAGCAGTTTAAATAACTCATGGGCTGTGGAGGTCCCTGGAGTAATTTTTAGGTTAAATAAGAAAATATCTATGAAATTAGCTCCTACAAGTCCTTCAAGTGAAGATTTTTATTTTTAATATCTATATTTGTTGGGTAAAAGATCCTTAATTTACAAGTTATTAATCTTTTTTAGTTGTATGTATAAAATTAAACAGGATCTACGCACATGCATAAAATATCGTCTCTTTTCCAGTCCTCGCAAATAGCAATATATGTTTATAAATTATATTTTTTTCGCTATAAATATAAATATAAATATACACGTGACTTAGGTCCTTGCTAGACACAAATTCCATGTCCGCCGTTAGTTCGATTCTCTTGAAAATAGCAGCCGTATGCAATATTGAAACCGTCAATTCGCGGACTAATACGCGCCACCTTCCGTGACCGTTCGTGACCTAGACATGACTCCCACCACCCCAAATATATCTCCCCTCCCACAACATAAAATCTCTCACACACGAATACAATCAAAACCCACCTCTCTCTCTCTCTCTCTCTCTCTCCAAAAAAAAAAGAAACATGAGTTCCTCAGCCACAAAGGCCATAGCTGATGCAGCCTCAAGGAACCGCACAACAGTACTACTAGTTGCTCTTATATTGCTAATAACTTGTGTTAGAGAGAGCAGTTCTTCAACCGACGAAACGGCGGTACGAGGGGACCGGTTCATGGAGCGGCCTTGTGATGAGATATACGTAGTCGGAGAAGGGGAGACTCTCCACACCATCAGCGACAAGTGCGGCGACCCGTTCATCGTCGAGGAGAACCCGCATATCCAAGACCCGGATGATGTTTACCCCGGTCTCGTTATCAAGATCAGTACTCCTTTTCTATGGCCCAGAAAGTTGCTTTGATACATACATATATTTATAATTCTAATTCTAAATACATGTGTACAGGGGAATTAAGGGTGTCCTCTTTTCATTTGTTTTCTTTCGTTTTCTTGTTTAAGAGAAACAGGGGAATTGGGTCTCCTCGATACAATATATATACGCAAAGATTTTTCTCTTTTGTTCTGTTTTCTTGTTGGGGAGTATATATACAGAATTCTTGGTGTGTTAAAAGGAGCATACACGATGATCAGGTTGTATAACTCTGTATCGTTCAAATTTTATCGAAAGGATGTCGCGAAGGAACGATGAAGTCGTATATATGTCAACAAAGTGTTCATTAGTTTTGCTTCCGGGAAATTATCTAACTATGCTTTGTTCAATTCAATGGAGTGGAAATTTAAACACAAAGACACGTCGCTAATGATGTCAAGGACCAGTTGCAAGCGAAGTGGTAGTCGAGTTGGTCAAGTGGACGCAAGTTTAAATTTGCGTGTAATAGTAGTAATCATTACCTAATCGTGTGTGTAGGCCCCTTTGTTCAACTCGCATCTTAGAGGATTGTGGTGACGGGTTGTTTCCTTCTAAGATAGTAGTAGTTGCTCGCCGCAAGAGCATTTTTTAAGTGTACATTCCACAGAGGTTACGAATTCAGAGGATCAAATTTTTTTTTTCCCTTCTCCTATTCATGTTTGGCAAAATAAAGGGATTATCAAATATGAATTGTCGGGAACATAAAGATTCTGAATATACCTCAATATATATTAGATGCACGTACACGACTTCTGGTTTTTCTGTGACTATTAATTAAATTGGATAAAGAAGCAAGAACCACGTACGAAAATAAATCATAAATATAGTGGCGGTGGTTAGCGGGTATCAATGCGAAGTTAATCAAAGGTTAATAACGGCAACCGATTGGTTAAGACAGCTAATTAATAAACCTGTGTTCTAGAGGATCAAAAAAAGAAAAGAAAAGAAAAAAAACTGTGTTGTTGTGTCGTTGTCGTCTACCAAACGGACCAAGTAATCTTCGCACCAAATATTCCGATTTTCCAAAAATAGAGTAATGCCCTATATGTAAATGTCAGCGTTAGGTTAATTATTTGACCGATTTACAAAAATCACTTTTTTTTTAATATACCTAGTTGTTCAGATTAATTTGTGCGCACTTTAAATAATCCCGGGATCATGAAGTTAACGGCAAGTTTTCAGTGGGCTCAAAAGAGTTGATAGCACATGACCGATTTCGAAATCTTCTTACCTCCTTTCTTATGGCACTTAAAGTGCACCCCTGATGTTGTAGAATAGAGGATTAGCGCCTTGAAGAAGGAGTTGATCTTCTTACCTCCTTTCCTTTCGTCAATAATAAGCTTTCACTTTTTTTAATATACCTAGTTGATCTTCTTACCTCCTTTCTTATGGCACTTAAAGTGCGCCCTTGATGCCGTTGGGTCAAAGGTTATAGCTTTGAACATGAGATCTAAGTAGAAAACAAATTCTTAAATGTTAGGTCATGACCACCAAGCCGTTGCAAGGTATTTATGATTATTACAGGTCATAAATATCTCTACAAGTGTATTCCGGATAATTTTCGGGTAGTACTTTTCTTTGTTCCCAGCACGTATCAAGGATTTTTTTTTGTAATTTCTCATACGTGAAGAGTGTTAGGAGTCTGAAACAATCCTTTTTCCATTTGATAAATGTAGTAATACTCAATCCTTTACCTATGTTTCCAAGAAAGAGGATATCTGTCATGAATGAAAACCTTAGTATGTGTCACGTGAAATAAATTGAAACTTCGTTCTTTTACTCAGAAGCACCTTAAAAAAAAAAAAAAAAAACCTTAGGACGTGTCAGTATCGAACGCAATCCAATTCTATTGTCCAACTTGGTACGTAGACATAATTTGATGCGGTTTATGTCTTCAAGTTTCTTGCGTTCGGTTTGCAATTCGAAAAATAATACAGCGCTAATATTTTAAGACCAGTCACCTGTTCAGTTTTTCTTCGATCCAGGTTTAAGATTGGGCCTTTGTGGGCCCCTCTCGGGATCACAATAATGATCAAAATCGTTCGTTTCGTAGAACTAGTAAGAATGTCGTCCACATAGAATATTAACTTGAGCGAATACCGTTAAGACAAATCTGTTTTGTTAGCCTTCTACTTTGTGTCGAAGGAATCCCCAGTTCACTGTTTTACCTCTTTATTGGGCTCTTCAAGGCCTGAGGCCCTGAACATCTAGCAAGGGCCAGACCCAAAACCAAAACGAAAATGGCCCATTTTTGTTTTTGTTGTCCCTGACACGTAAGTGGTGGGATCCACATCCATATCCATCACTGAACCACCACTAACAAATACAGTAACACACTCACAATAAAGCGATGTTAAGCCACCGCTCTGTTTGATCGCTTTTTTTTTAAGCAGAGCTCAATCTTATCTTATCGTTCGTCTTGGTAATTAATAATTTGAATTTTAATAAGGTTTTTCTAGAGAAAAGTTAAACCCTTCGATGGAAAAATCTTTTAGTAAAATTCAGACCGTCTAAAATATTTTTTGATGGTAAGATTTAAAAGTGGCTGGGGAAGCGGTAAAACAAAATGGTAAAATATAAAATTTCTGATCACAATACATATGGGTCCCACAAATATGCGTGTAAACCCGAGTATCTGCTGCTTCTTTTTTACTCCCTCTTCGCGAATGCTACTTCTTTGAGGTTATAGACTTATTTTTTGCAGAGGTCGTTTTGGATTTTGAAAAAAGTTTTTAAAATAATAAACAGAGAAAGATAGATAAAAAAAATTAAAATAATAATTAAAAAAAATTATTGTCGATAATGCGCAACTATCTGAGTCCCAAAAGGAACATAGTTACAGACTCACACGGCCCACACAGCCGTCTCTATCCTTTGTGGCCCACCCGCAACCTCAGAAACACCATGCGTGAGCTCCCGAGCACAGGGCTTTTCCGTACACATTTTTATGTGGGGTCTATTAAGGGTCTCACACAAGTGATTCAAGCCGTTCATTATGTTTAAAATATTTTTTCAATGGCCTCCGCAAAATATCAGCTCAATCCGATACCTATAAGTACTTGATCTAAACGTCTAACTTTTCATTCTCTAAAAACCTAAATGAAAAGTTAAATGATTAAATCAAGCACTGCACTTATAGATATCGGATTGAGCTGATTGCCCTTAAAAAAAATATGTTAAACATAATGAACGGTTCGAATCACTTGTGTGGAACCCGTAGTGTACCCCACATAAAAATATGTGCACAATCTATATACAGATTTGGTGTGCCAGTAGACTGTTCTTTTCCGTAACCATTGAAGCAGTACGAAGCCCACGTGTCGCACGCAAGAAAAATGGTCCCACTTGTACAGCCACACGTAGTAGGGACTCGTGTCAAACACGCCAATCGGATCTCTCCGGGCCAACCACGCGACCCCCACCAAGACGCTGCAGCAGATAAAAGCTGGCGAAGAAAAAAGTAGGAGTAGTTGGGGGCACCTCGAAAAGGGCGCGATGAGAGATGGGCGCGGTAGGCCCCGCGTTAAATCCTGGGGACACGAGGGATCAGCGCCTAACCCCACCCCCGAGTGGTCCACCCTCATCAAACCACCACCAAATTCGTGGGGATAAGCTTTAGTGCTTTTTTTTTTTTCCTTCTTCCCTCAATGGTGTCTGAGCCAATTTATACATATTTTAAGTAGTCATCTTCCATTTAGTCAAAATGCGGCTCATTAACACCGGAATTTGAAAATTCTGAAAAATTTATTTTTCTTGCTGTCTAATCCAAGAATCAAACCCTGGTCGTATCAAAAGAGACGTGAATTTTGACCCAAGATGAAAATGGGCTCGCAGAACAACAATTTGCCATGTTCATTTTAGGACTCTAAACCCAAAATTAATTTGTCATGTTCATTTTAGAACTCTAAACCCAAACACACGATCCCTAATAAATACGATCTTTTGAAATGCTATGCCATGATGGGGTATGAGTATTGCTATACGTACCGACCAAAAATATACCGAAATCGTACCGACGGCGTCGCCGGCCGTCCTCCGGCCACCGGACGGCCGATCCGAGCCGTCCAAAAATTCTAAAAAAAAAAACCGAGGGGGCCCACGCGGGAATCAAGGGCATCCGATGTGTGTAAGGTGCTTGATCTACACACCCTTTTTTTCGTGTATATACACATATTTTTGGTCGGTACGTATATCTTTTCCGATGGGGTATATGGAGATTGGAGAGGAGTTTGGATCACAAGCGTAGGACCCATTTCACGGAAAGGAGGCACTTATATCCTTGGTGGGAAATTGTGATGAAGACGTTGAAAGCTTAACTTTTGGGAGACTAATCAAATCATGTAACAGCACAGTTAACACCAAAATGAAACAGTCCGAAGAATAGGTGGGTTTATTGTTGTTAGTTTTAACCAGGGCATCCATTCCACTCTGAGCAAAAACCATTGTCAATATTCAACTTTGAGCACAATTGATTCAATTGAACCCATCATATCCTAAATCTTGGCCAATTTACAGAGCAAAAGTGGTAACAAGGCGACAAAGACACCCATTTCAATTCTAACCCAAAATTGAAATCAAAACAAGAGCAATATATGGAAAGAAACTCTGTTCAATTGTCTAAAAGCCTAGACCTCTTGGTGCCACCATCTTCAAAGGGTTTCTTTCAAGAGGGAGCTGCTTGGTCACTACCAGAACTAACCATAAACTGAAGCTCCTTCTTGTCGTAAACCTCCAAAGAGAAATCCCTCAGCATCTGAGTGGTTGTTGCTGTACTTGAACTTGAACATGGAGCCATAACTGACACTTTCCCACTAGCAGCGCTGCTCGAACACGACCCCACCGCACCTTGAAGCACCTCCCCACCACCACCAAATCCCACCCCCGACACAAAATTCGATATGGGCCTAGCCGGAATGGCCCACAATTGCGGCTGGTGGTTCGAGGCGGGCGGAATCATGAAAAACGCCCCACCGGGGCCGCCGCCCACGGCCCAAACCGGCACGAGCCCTTGCGGCTGCGGCGTAACCGGAGCGTAATTCGACAGACCCGAATTGTTCAAGTCGTAGAACTCGCTGTTGCAAGCCCTCTTGCGCTTCTTCTTGGTGGCTTCTCCGTCTTCTGCTGACGGCGACGTTGGCGTTGTTGGAATCTTTAGGGTTCCGTTGACGGAGACGGCGATGGCGGGGATGGTACCTGTGCCGGTGGCCTGGATGATGGCTGGCTCGGCGCGCTCTAGTAGCCAGTTGATGGTCTCACCGTCGGACTTGTGGCCGAGCTCTCGTGTCAGTTGGAAGATTCTGGCGGCGCATGTCGCCGGCATTCGGACTCTCCGGCCGCGGCCTTCTACCTGTTGGGAAATCATTATGTGATGCTAATGTATTTTCATTCAATAAATTATGTCCGCAACAATAAACACGTGTGCATTTTAAAGGCACTCGATCAGCTTGTGGACACGTCAATTTACATCTCAACTTGACTGATCTAGATCAATTCTAACATTGACTCAACTGATCTATAGGAATCAATTCCAACATTAATTAGCAACGCCTCAATCAAAACGAGAGACAAAACTAGCGCAAAACAGACAAAACCAAGTGTAGATCGACGACGGACTTGGGGGGCCGCTGTGGCCAAAGACAACAAGCCTTGCTGTGGCCTCAATATGGGACTCATCCTGAGCCTAGAAGTTGAATACAACCCATTCATATAGTAAAGCTCGATGATTACTAGATTCATACTAAAATTCAAGTCGAACGGACAATAACACCTAAAAACAATGCTCATCGATCACTGATTTATTGATGTCCAAGTAGCATTATGAAATATGAATGGCTGGGAAGAACAATAATAATGTTCTACTCTCCATCAATTTCTACATTAGGAATGACTCGGATTTAATTTTTTTAACCTAGCAGGCCTGCTGTAGACTTAAACGATCAAAATTGATAGTAATATACACGTAGAGGTTTTGAACAGATTCAACCAATCAATCATTCAAACGCCTTAACGTGGGATAGAAAAAGTATGTGGTTATCATCAAAGTTTCGAAAACAACCTTGGTGTGGCGGTCCTTGGAGGACCTCTTCGGCTGCGCCACCACCATTGACCTCTCCATCGGCGCAGACATTATAGGCATGACCCCAACTGGGATTGACCCTTCCAGCTCGGAGTCCGACGGCTCTTCCTTCAAAGACGGAACAATAGCCCCCTGAGACCGCTGCTCCGCCGCCTCCGATGGCGGTCCCACCGCCGTGATAGTATATTCCGGCGTGTCACCCAGCAATGGATCAGATGATAAAATCCCGCTATTCTCATCGTTGTCATCTTCAACAGATGCCATGTTCAGCCTAAATCGAACCAGACCCTAATGATATTGATTGTGTTAGAAAAGTAAATAACCTTTTCCTTCCTGCCTTTCAACTTGGTAACGTAATATTTTCTAATATTATGCTAACGGATTGAAACCCAGAAAAGATCTGTCAAAACCCAGAAAACATAGATCAAAACCCAGAAAATACTCACGAAAAGCGTTTTTATTTTTTGCTTTCAAGGAGAAAAACAGAGAGAGAGAGAGAGAGAGAGAGAGGGTCGTCGTTGTTGGTAATGGTTGACTGGTTTCAATCGGGCGAGAACAATAAAGAGAGAACAGTGATATGGGAATTGAGATTTACGACTAATAAAATAGTGATTAAAATTCCTAAAAACAGAGAAAAGGGGATTTGAGTTGAGAGAGAGGAGAACAAACCCTAGAAAAGGAACGGCGGAGCCCACTTATCCTCTCTGTGATTCCTTCCTACCAATTGAGGGACCCCCCTCAGCCTCGTATAAATACAGGCCAGGGAAGTGAATGAAATCAACGGCTTGATCTTCTCCTACAACTTGTTTGCGTTTCCAGATTGTGACACGTGGTGTTTACCCACAATGATGGGAATTGGCCGTTTTGCATTGGGTCATACTACTGTACTAGGTATGGTTTCTTCCAAAAAAAATTGTTTTTCTTTGGGTTCGGCTTTCGAGAGTTTGGGGATTTCTTCTCAGCCCAGTTTGTTCGTACCTACGGTACTACCCACCCTTAAATAGCATTTTTGTGATATATTTATAAGAGTATAGGTATTTTCTTAAGAGAGTTGAAGAGCACATATTAGCCATCGGATCAAATGAATCTCAGTCCTTCTTTCAACTTGTGTTTGTGTGGTCTCCACATTCTTATGTTTTATTAGGTAGATTTATATATAATGTCGAGAATTTACATGACGCCACAACTCATTTTTATTAGGTGTTGATTGATATATTCGAAACACATTTTTGTTGCAAATAATCAAAAAATAAAATTCTAGATGCAAGATCGGGTGAGAAATAGTCCACCAGTTCAAGTCACGCTGTAATAGGAGTGTAGGTCTTTATAAGGTGTTTTTTTCTATATTGTCTTCTTGAAAAATGAAATGTAGGCTTTGGAGCACTGTATTTGCGTAGGAGACGCAAACAAGTTTTAAGATGAAAATCCGAGCTTCCACAAATTTCAGTTAATTATTATTCGAATGAAAATCTGAACCTTCTATTGTTAAGATGAACGGTCAAATTGACCGCACTATACTAATGTAGTGTGGCCCGGGTCCCTTCGCGTATGCTCACAGTTAGGTAAAGGGTCTGATCCCTTGGAAATCACGTCAGCCTTCAATTAGCTTGACTAATAACTAGACTCTGACACCGGACAAGAAATCAGGAAGGAGATACTGGTATTGAAGAGGTTGGCTTATGTATGGAGCCAGGGTAAAAGGGTTTTTATGAATTAACGGTCAAGATTTTAATAAAATTTCTTCAGAAACATTTGTCTAATTAAAAGTCAGACCGTCCAAAACATTTTGAACACACGAGATTCATCTCCGTAAACAGTTATTCACGGAAAGCTCCGTAAAGATTATATTATCCTTTATTGAAACCCCTTTTTGCAATATACTATCAAATCTAAAAGCATATCACACAATTTTTTAATTAATAGAATTGTTGGCATAACCGACATTATCGACGTGTTCTAAAAAGCAAACAATCTCAATTATCAAAATGAGCTAAAAAGGGACTCACTAACGGGTTGTACTACGACAGGGACAAGACAGGATCTTCCTCCATCCCTTATTTTGTTTTTTCAGTTTTGGTTAATTTTGTTGACGTACATTGTTTCAATCAGAGGAATCGATTAGGAGAACATACCGTGAAACATCTCTATGTAGAAATCAACAGATTGGATCATCAAAATAAAACAACTAGTGAAACAAACGGGTTCACAGAAAAATTGGCGAATGAACGCTCACAGGAGGAAAATCATAGATTAATTTTATGAGCATATTGAAGTACGAGGGATTTTTTTCTCCAATTTCGGGAGATGATCAAAATATGCAGTACAAAATCCATGTACTCCATGTATTACCAAACCGTTCAAGGCACCTATACTTGTAAGATATAAACCAACGGTCACCCTGTATACACTGGTATTATTAAAGACTCGTGTTCAAAAAATGTTGGCAGGAAATAATCTGTTATCATATGAACAATTTAACCTCTTTTTTTTTAACAGAACAATTTAACGTTGTCCACATCAATCTATACCAACAAAAACCACGTGACTCAAGCTTTGGCTCGTTATCACCTTGATTAAAACTCGTTTGAGATTCACTAAACCAATGCACAAATTAAGCTCGAACGAACTTCCAAGCGTTGCACACTCATTCTCCCTTCGTAGAACAGTCTTGCTTCTGTAATACACACAAAAGAGATTGTTACCAAGTCTTTTTTTATCCTGGAAGAAAATGGCTAAGTTGGAAATGCTTGATCTCAAAGTACAACAAAAGCAGTTCCTTTATTCACAGCTTTGTCCTTCATTGAGTAACCTGGAAGCATATTAAACGTATATGAATGTGTTTGATTTATCGATACCATCAGACTTCCATAGGACTTGAATCACCCATCACCGACTTCTTTCTTACTTGTCCAGTACCAAAATGGTTGATTTTTTGCTCCGCAATCTTTTTTTCTCACGCTTTCTTGCTTCTCCTAATCACCATTAATCCACCGTCAAAAGCACTAGTTGATCCATGGAAAATTTGATATTGCAAATAATCAAACTGAACGCAATAAATTGTGATAGGTGTTAAAGCATCCAACTCAAAAGTCAAAACCAATTGGCAATGAGTGGAGAAACCGCTCAGGTTCATATACTAGTTTTCAAGGTGATAATTAACTAATGTGGGACAAATCCCAACAATAGGATAGAGGCAATTTTTAAGATCAAATTTAGGAACAAAATTGCAATGTGAGTACATAAGAATTACCAAAAAATGGGACATTTGCATTTGGCTAAATGAAAATTGTGTTACTGGCTGTGTGTGACTTGTCTGTCTTTCTCCATTGTGTTTTCTATTCTCTTCCTTTCCAATTTTTTACCCCACTTTCTAATAATAATAGCAATACAACATTGGTCATGACGTATTGCGCAACGAGTTTCACAATGCCAAAATGCAATTGGTGAATTGATGACAATTCAGATACTATTTGAGAAACTACAATAAATTCGAGACTGAAGCAAATCTTAACATAATTCCGGACTCTGTAGCACCGACACTCCAAAAGGGCGCTGTGTCCATGTATTGGACACGGCGGGGACACGCCCAAATACGTATTGGACACCAGTGGCGGAGGGAGAATAAGACGAGCGGGGGCACGCACCCCCACTCAATTTCTTTTTTAAATTTAAGATTTTAAAATGTATATTTTGTATTTTCTCTAGTTAATTGTATTTTCTCTAGTCGAATATCATTTCATTCTCAATTTCTTTTCCACATATTTGAACATTGTCATTATACCGGCGAAATGAGATGTCTAATGTGAAAAAGAGTCGCCACTTGCTATTTGGAACTCTCTAATGCATAATGTCCAAAATTCAAAAATGACTAAACCATGGGTTACATGTTTTATACTTTAGCAATTATTAACAATGGGAGCAACAATGCTAAATATTGTGTAGTGAATTGCTCTTAGACTTGATCCGCTGAGACAATTCAAGTAGTTCGATTGTTTTTATATTCTATGTAATTTACTATATTAAAAAATTATGTTAGGTTTTTCAATTCTTAGCGCAAATGTTTTAACATTGCTTAAAATGAAATTTTGTGGTTGAAATGTGTTTAGATGTGCCCCACTTATATAGTTTTCTGGTTACGCCACTGTTGGACACGCCACGTGGCGTGTCCAATAATTTTTATTATTTTTTGATGGGGGGACACGGCTAGGGACACGCCGGGGACACGGCTGAGAGTCAAAATGTAATATAAATTTTTAATTTTGAGGGGTTAATATGAAATTATTCAAAAATATTTGGGTTAAAACTGTAATTATGCCTTTATTTGGACCATGGTAATCTTATACATTCATATAGGACATGTCTTCATCAACAATGGAAGAAAAGAAATATATATGTATATATGTATTTATATATTTATTTATACACGTGGCGTGTCCCCCGCCATGTCCGTGTCCCCATTTTTTTAGAATTGCCGTGTCCTGTGTCCGTGTCCGTATCCGTATCTGTGTCCGTGCTACATAGATTCCGGACAATCTATGACATTACAATAAAGTTTCACCAGATGAGATCAGGTTTCAGCTCCTCTGTGATCTGAAATTTTATTAGGTTTAGGAGACTCTTTACTTGGGTTAAAACGTGGCTTTTTGTTCCCTCTTTTTGGAGAATCTTAACTGGATGGTTGTCGGGGTTTTGTTTTTTGTAAGTTCAGTTGGTTGATTGTACTTTTGATGGTTGGAAACAAGTACTGTGGCATGTTGTGACTAAGAAAAACGTCAATAAGGATACAAGGGGGAACCTGACATAGAAAGTGAGACAATTCTCACATTGTTGAAGGTTAAGTAATTTGTCATGCCGAAGACCTTAGTTGGGTTGTTTACAGTCATCTATCAGCCAAAAGGCAGATGTAAAATGGAGCACGAACTTAAGAGGACAAAACCAAGTTACAGATTATTAATTTTATTTTATTCCTCTAACAAGTTACGAACTAAAACGATATCTGAGCAGATGAACCTTAAATGAAGAACTTACGAAGGTTGCTGGCTCCAATTAAGCCTGCAAGGCTGCAACTAATCAAGCAAAAGCTACATCTGATCGTAACACGTACTTAACTCCCTTAGTTACATTTCGGGCTTCGTGCAGCATGCAATTGTACCCATGAACGTGGAGGAGAGCCATCCCTTCAGTTGGCGGCACCTAAAAAATCAATCCAAATGCATCAAATGGCATGTGCCATTAACAGTGTCAGCTACAAAAGTAACTGACCAAAACCGAAAAAAAGAAAAACATAAGAAAGGGCTTCACCTCGGCAACAATATCATTTGTGGAATCATAGAAGACTGTCTCACCTCCACCTAGAGTTTCAGAAGAATCCTGAGGGCTTCTCTGATGACTTTTAGATTTGAGTTTAAAACCACCACTGAGGTATATTAACAAAGTATAATAGGTGCGCTTTCCATCTCCAAGATCAGTACTTGCATCAACATGCCGCCCAAAACACTGACCAACCTTGTACCTGGCAATCGAAAAATCTGTCCCATGAAATCAAACTAAAACATTTAGGCTCTGTTTGTTTGTCTTTTTGATCGGTAGGCCCTGTTTGTTTGCCCGGATTAAAGCATAGGATTGGACTATAAATCCAATGGGACCACATCCTACATTTGGTTGAGACTGCTGTATAAATACACATCGGATAAGAAATCCCCAAAATCATGGGATAAGCAATACGTTTGGGAATGAGGTATTGTTAATCCCCTCAGTCCTCACTATTTTGGGATTATATTTGCATTCACTCTTAGTCCAACCAGACAAACGAGGCCTTATGACCTAATTCAGCAGAGTGTACCCATGCTGCCCTTTGCAACTAGAGAGGCATATGAACGCACAAACTATTAGTGTAAAAGATGCTTAAAGAGGATAAAGTCCAAGCAGATTTTCCATAAACAAATGATAGGAAAAGAATGAATGATGCTTTGCAGCTAAGTTAGCGTACTTAAGTCAATCCAAAAAATGTAAAACTCATCCATCCATGTGAAGAGAATAGAGATAAGTAAATACTACGAAAATAAAGATCCAACTGACCGGTAGAATCTGATATTTGGATTCAACCCAACAGCAACTTTGCCGCGTATCTTCAAACCAGAAAATAAATCGTTGAGTCCAGATTTCCATATTGAATCTGCAAGAACAGGATCATTCGAAGAAATTCGATCATTGTCTCTGTATGCTTCACCTTTTGTTGGACCAAGACTCCCTTGGTGAACAAAGCCAATCAATTCTGCAGCTTTAATGAATGCCTTCGATTCAACAGATGTAAAGAAATTTTGCACCTGAATATCTTGATTAAATTAGGAACTAATAACTTCTAATAAATTTAATAAAAGTAAATAAACAATCAAATGAAGCCGAATAGAGTTTAGCGTAACCTAAAACAACAGAAGTTTCAATTCCTTTTCCTGCTAATCCCATCTCATCAACTACCAGAAATATATTCCCCAGATTTTGTTCAGAAAATTGGAAAAAATAAGCAGATGACCCAGTAAAGCTACACATCCAAACCAAATTGCATCTAAATTTGCGACAACCTGTCTTTTTTAACTATTTCAATCCATCTATTAATGGATTCCTCACAATACCATTAAACAAGCATAAGGAACGCCATCTCCCCTGTATCCATTGTAACAATTAGCTTCCCCTGATGCAACTGAGCTATCTCAATAAGCTCCAATTAGCATTACTTTTCCCTTTTCCAAAATGAATTCCTTTCTTTCCCTTCAAAGCAACAGAAGTCAAAATCCTCATCATCACAATCAATCTTCTTCATTTATGTACCATAAATCCTAGGACAGATCAAAAGCCCATAACCTCTCAATCCGACGCACTCTAACTTATGGGTGGGAAACGGTGGTTTAGGCAAGCTGACTCAGACAATTATCACATCATTAGGTTGACATAGTCTGATGATTAAGCACACTTAAAGTTATCAACCTCAAAAAGTGATTGGGAAAAATAAGCAAGTTGAACCTTGTCCTTGCTGGTTGATAAAATGCTTGAGCTTGGTTGGACCTAGATTCCCTTTACAAAGGAAAAAACTCGCACAAACTGAAACTAAAGCTCAAACAAATGGTAGATTCTGCAAATGATTCGTAACCAAAACATGGCCTCTATGTAACTGCAGATTATCATCCATCTTATAATGAAATGAACCAACTCAAGACTTAGACCACTAGAGAGCCATATTCTGACAAAACCATTGCTAATTTTATGATATAGTTTGGTTCATTTGATTAGCAAACACCAATCAACAAAACGAAATCGACTTCAACGGACAGAAATTGATGATGCTTGCACCTTGCCACCTTGAAAAATCAAATAGTTCAAGCGGGTCCTGCTGAAAATGCTGAAATTTCAATAAAATCTCCCCATCTCAACCAAAAAGAAAAAGAAAAAGAGAGAGCATAAAATCTACTGTAAAGAATAAAAATGGACGTGAATGGT
Organism: Rhododendron mucronatum var. ripense; assembly: GCA_019656295.1. NCBI lineage: Eukaryota > Viridiplantae > Streptophyta > Magnoliopsida > Ericales > Ericaceae > Rhododendron > Rhododendron mucronatum. The sequence goes on from BPLT01000011.1 coordinate 2,134,807, forward strand.
TTGCAGAAATAATTCTCCAATAACAACGGAGAAACATAAACGGAATATGAAAAGGAAGATACCGTGAAGAGATCGGTGTCTTTGAGGCGAGTAATGGAGAGATTAGACTTGGGTTTGACCGTCGGCCACTCCGTTCTTGTTTTCTTCGCATCCCCTTCTTTCGTTCTTCTTTCTCCCATTTTTCTCTTCATTTTGGCCAGAGGAAGGGGAGGAAAAAGGAAATGCAATTTAAAGAAGCCTGAATGCCAACATTAGCCATTTAAAAGGACGTTCAAATGGTTTGTGCTCTAGGTTCCTCATCTACCAATTTTAGGATGGATCCCTACGCCATATCGTGTCGGTTTATTTTTGTAGTAATGCACCTTTGAGTTTGTATGTCCATTTGCGATTTTGTGTTTCCTAATTTTTAATAAATTTAGTTAGATTTATCTTTTACCGACTATTATGATTATTTCATGTAAGTACCCTTTTTGAAATTTATTGTTGATAAAAAAAAGAAAGAAAATGTAATTCAATTTGACAAACTATTGTTTTGAGAGAAAATACATAATAAGTCCCATGGTTTAATCCATCTAACAAATTAGACCCACAAATTTTCATTGTCCAATTCTTCACCTCATCAACATCTCCAATGGTAATAGATGAGCCCGCTCTCAAGCCAAATTCATTGCTTGGTACTCACTTCGTCTCTTTTTAAGTATCCTGCTTCGTAATTTCAACTTATTAAAAAGATATCATCATCATCATACCTTTCACATCAACTTTTTCCTCAACTTTCCCTACTTACCCATCATCATTACACTTTTACTTACTAACTTTTCAAAATGGAATCTACTTTTAATGACAAAATAGATAATGCACCAACTTTTACCCACTAACTTTATAAAATGGACACTTATTAAGGGACAATCCAAAATGGAATACCGGAATTTAAAAAAGGGACGGAGGGAGTATGAGGTTTCAAAACACAAGCTCTAGTGTGAATGAGGGATGCTGCCAAGCACCCCTTGACAAGCTGTTGATCCGACCGTTCATCTCGGTAATTGACGACTCGAAACTTTGCCGAGCAATCGACGGCGTTCCGAGCTGTCTGTGCCAAGATGAACAGCAAATCGGCCACTTGGCACCACTCGGCAGGGATGCCCAAGAAACAACTTTGCCTTTATATGCCAAAGTTGTCACAAGGAATAGTAAAGTCACTTTACTCATTTATTGTCACATCAACATTTGAATGTGGCTACCTTTTTATACAAATCCCTATGAAATGAATTTAATTTTGTGATCCAATGCTGGGTGTGGATTATTAAGGTAAAAAAAAAAAAAAGGGTCTTTTGGCACCGTTTGGGAGATTTTACCAAATTTTAACAAAATACCATAGTAGTTTTGGCTTTAAAAAATGGCTCAAACCATTAGAGGTGCTCATGTGTATGAGCACGATCCCCCCCCAACAAAATTGTCTTGAAAAAAATGGCTCAAACCATTAGAGGTGCTCATGTGTATGAGCACGATCAAAACCCCCCCCCCCCCCCCCCCCCCCCCATTGTCTTGGTCATCAATTTTCTATATGTATATGATTCCATGAGTAATTACTAGTTGGATATTGAGAGGTAAGGGGCAGTGTAAACCAGCACACGGATGGAGTTTTGAACCCTCGTTCCCATAGTACCTGTATTATTGATGTTCCAAGGGAAACAGCAAATACGAAAGAATCATTTTACCATCTTTTGTTTTTGGTACGTCGGAAATTAGCATTCTACCGTCTTCACCCTTTGATCTTTCACTACCTGTCTTTTCCCTCCACCACAGCCGGTGCAACAGGAGGCCAATATTCGAACTGGTGGATGAAATTCTTGGGGAAACCCTGAAGCCTTGTAATCATTTTAATAATCCGTAGGATGCCCTAATTAGTGGGGTCACAATTAATTGAGATGATTTGGTCGAAAATCAGCAGCTGTCACCTGTCCGTTAGCAGATTGCAAGGTGCTCGAAGACATCAACGCAATACCAAAAAGTATAGTCTCTCCTTAAGATGTGACCTTTGGTCTCACTTATTCAAAAGTGCTGAATCGTGCATGGATGGAAACAAAAAGGATGGATGGTCAAGGGAAAACGCAGATGAAATAACGCCATATTACCGAAACTAAGCCATGACATATAGTTGGCCATAGCCAGAAAGGCCAAGAGATGCACGGGATCGTATTAGCCTACTTTGTGTTGATAGTGTCTCCATTAAGACAAGCCAGACACCGCCCAATCCTCCAACAGCCTAAACCCTTTTGCAACCTATAAACAAAGTTCTCTGAAACATTGGTAGAAAGGGAACTTTCATGAGGATCTAAAGTGTTATGGTTGAGAAACCGATGAAATTTCACCCCACTAGCATCATCAATATATCTGGTTAACGACACCCGTAGAATGGCTTTAAATACTGTTAGTAAAATGGGCCGGTTCGGACCAGACCCAACCCACATGGGTCGTCCACATGGATTATGTGATCGAGTTGGTTAGAAGGATGAGGCAGACTCCTAATCTCTACCTGTTAGGAGAGCTCAAAGCTAATAGATCACCCATATCTATTAGGAGACTTTGAGCTTTTGGACTGTAATATATAAATATAGTCCTGCAGATAGTTAGAGAGATACACAATAAGAAAGAGTCAAAGTTCCATCTCACCTTCTCCTCTAATCCATCTCACCTTCTCCTCTAAAAATATTCTCTTGTCAAATCTCTCTCTAGGTTTTCATCTACGAACCCTAGGAAATATCTCTCTCTAGGTTTTCATCTACGAACCCTAGGATCTGTGCGGTGTGAATATCAAGAGTAGATATCAAGAGTAGAGTCTAGTAGTCTTCTCTACTCGGCGGGAAAAGAAGATGGTGTGTTCGTGTACGTAGTTGTTGCTTGTAGAGCGGGTCTCAATTCATCGATCGTGAAAAGCTTGAAGCATCTTATTTCGTTGCGCTTCAACTTTGTAAGTCTTATGTGACTTACGTGCTTTCGATCCCCATAAGCATGTAAGTCACATAAGACTTACAAAGTTGAAGCGCATTGAAATAAGATTCTTCAAGCTTTTCACGATCGACAAATTGAGACCCGCCCTGCAACTACGTAAACGAACACCGTCTTCTATTCCCGCTGGGCCGCTAGGTAGAGAAGACTACAACTTTGTAAGTCTTATGTGACTTACGTGCTTTCGATCCCCATAAGCACGTAAGTCACATAAGACTTACAAAGTTGAAGCGCAGTGAAATAAGATTCTTCAAGCTTTTCACGATCGACAAATTGAGACCCGCCCTGCAACTACGTACACGAACACCGTCTTCTATTCCCGTTGGGCCGCTAGGTAGAGAAGACTACTAGAGTCTGCTCTCTTGATATCCACACCGCAGATCCTAGGGTTCGTAGATGGAAACCCTAGAGAGAAGATATTTGACAGGAGAATATCTTCTAAAGGAGAAGGAGAAATGAAACTCTGACTCTTTCTTATTGTGTATCTCTCCAAATATCTGCAGGACTACATTTTTAAATTACAGTCCAAGAGCTCAAAGTCTCCTAATAGATATAGGTGATCTATTATCTTTGAACTCTCCTAACAGATAGAGATTAATAGTCTATCTCGTCCTTCTAACCAACTCAATCACATAACCCATGTGGGTTGGGTCCGGTCCGAACTGACCCATCTTTCTAACAAATACAACAATGAATTGGGATAAAAAATAAAAATAAAAAAGAGCGAAGAACCGAGATGTCAGCAAACAACCCATCTACATTTTGGGTCAAAAGACTACATAATGTGAAGACAACGAGAAAGGTGACATTTCAATTAACAAATGAATGAAAGTAATCTTACAGATTACATGATATACCTAGTTGAGGAGCAGCTGAGGAATCTTTCATCAAAAATAGCATTTAACATGGAGAAGAGATTCTGAAATGATGCTTTCAATTTTTGCCATCCACATCAAACCCAGCCCCGGTCCAGCCAGGTCCTCTACCCTTAGGAACGGCTCCTATTCCCTTTACTCTTCCCTGTATCTGGATCTTCTTCTTCTCTCTTCCTTCACTTTCAGCAGAAGGCTGAGTACTGTGGCCATTAATGACTCCAGCATTTCCACCACTGCCGTGATTGGTTGTGCTTTCTGTTCTGGCTGTTGCCAATGTACTAGGACCTGATGAAGCATCTTGAACTGGACTAATTTGTGCAGGTCCCACCGGCTTCACATCCTAAACATGATATCAAAGTGTAAAATTCAGCACTGTTAAATGCTCGTATACGGCTAGACCAAAACAGTTGCCTCATGGTGAAAGATTGATAGATGAAATCCGGTTGTAAACAAAATATATCAATAAATAGATATTGTCACTTTAAAATATGATGCCGACCTTATGGACCAACTTAATTACCTAGCTAGTAGAAACAAAGTGCTTTCGCGTTTGCACGCACTTACACGTTTGGCTTTTGTTGGGGGTGGGGGGGGGGGGTGGGGGGGGGGGGGGGGGGGGGGGGTTGGGTTTGTTGTGTGGATTTTTAACAGAACCCAAATTGCAAAATACATATCCACGAAGAGCACCAATTCGCTGCTGTAAAAGCCCAGAATTTCTCAACTATGATTGGTGTACACAATGTTCCAAGGAAAATAGCTATTACAGTGTTGTGTGCCTCTAAAATCCCAAACGTAACATATTACTCGTTAAAAACTTGTTCCCTACCTTAAAGTCTCAAACTATATCAATCTAGTATGCCAAAGTTCCGAGAAAAACCTGTTACATCATAAGCTAACAGTCCACAGATTTTGATGGCAGAGTTACTATAAAGGATGAAGCTTAGAGCCCATGTTACTTGCGGTTAGGTTTTCCCTTTCATGTCAAGTATATCTAGGATGTCAGCATGAGATTAAAAGGATGGTTTACAAGTTGCAAAATAATGCAAAATAAAAGAGTGCATACATAACAGCCTATATTATATACGAAATAAATTGGGATAAGGACTTTTTCATTAGGAGCACTAGTAAAAACATTATGGTAAATTTTTCTCTCTTTGTCCTTCGCATGTGTGGATGTTGGAAGTTCCATAAATACACAATGACATAAAACATGTCAAAACAGAACTTATTGGGTGGATTAGAGAAGCAAATATCCTAGGCCAAAAAAATTTCACGAGTGCACAAAAGACACCTCCCTTGAGGGTGAAATGACAAAAAAAAGTTGATGTATTCTTCTGGAAATGTGAAACAAAATACTCATGAAGAGAAATAGTGGAGGACTTACGTAAGGTACAGAAGTGGATGATCTGCTTGGGTTCAAATTTTCAATTCGCCTTTTTAACTCCTCCAGTCTAGCAAACTGAGTGTTGCTACTTTCTTGAACCTGAAAAGTTCATTACATCACAAAAAGATTCAAAGAATGTGACTTCAGCTTCCACATTTCCTAAATGCATACCAGATTGTTCAAATCTTCACATAGCTTCTGCTTAATCGCTTCCTCATCCTTTACAGCTTGCAATGCTGCCTCCCACACCTGAGACAAAAACCAAGCATCAATAGCGTAAAAGGAGGAAAATATTGGCCAAGAAGTACATAGGAACTTCTATTGCCTCTCCATGCATTATGATTTATGATACTTATGACTCCAAATACTGATTAACAGTACTCTCTCATGCAGCCGCCACTCATCTGACAGCAAGTCTATTTCACATCCTAATAGTTGATCACTTCACCATGCTGTTTAGAAGGATTCTTTGGGGCCAAGAACATACATTGCATTGTAATCTTGTCAATACTAAAGGCATACGCAGTGTCATTAGAAGAGAGCAATTAAGGCAAACTTCTACAACCTCAGAAATAAAACCATTTAGAGTTACCATGAACAAGGAGGAAAGAGAGGCACCATGAATGCTGCTGACTTCAGCCATACTTGGCTGGACACAGCATCAAATGCCAGTTTATTTCCAAACAGACCTCCCAAAGTCATTATGGGCAAGATTCATCAAGAAAGGTCAACAATATTATGATATAGTTCAAGTAACTGGTTTGTTTTCTATATGAACAATGACAAAATTAATAATTGTATTTGTTTCCAGATATGAAAAAGCTTTCAGGAGTAGAACCCTCAACATGTATCTACAGAAGGTATTCACGGCTCAAACATAAACACATACCGTACACATGTTCTATGATGATTAAAGAAGAACCATTTTCATATTTTCAAGGACCAAAGCATGTAAGCCATAAGGTTAATCAATTAGTTAGAACTTAAAAGCGACAAACCTTTCTTGTTTGTTCTTCCTTCATCTTTGCAACTCGAATGCTCTCAGTTGACAATTCAATTTTCTTTCTCATGTGTTCAAGAGCTTAGGCCATACAACAGAGCAACAATCATAAACATCATAATGGTACCCATAAGAAGAAAAGAAGAGGAATTTAACAATTTCTAAAAGCAAGTTATGACAATGACCCAACCTGCTTTTTTAGGTCCAGCTGTTAGCTTCATCTCCAAGGAAAGATTTGCAAGCTCTCGTTCAACATCACGAATTTTCAAATAGTTTTCTTCGATGTATCTGATCAGAAATATTACAAAAAAGTAATATTACACGTATTGAACTTCAACAGCAGAGAATCGAAAAGGTCGACTACTTCACTCACCATTGTTCTAGACTTCCCGATTCAAGGGAAAACAAATATGTCAAACTTCAGTTGATTACTCTGGTATGTCACAAATGGAACTTACTCATTTTTTCACAAAAGGTAAGAGAATGTTTACAAGTGTTATGAGAAGTAAATCAAACTAGGCTGTTGATGCTATGAGAAAGTCCAACTATATAGACGCGTTGCCGATTTACTGGTTGTTAATTGCTCTATTTTTTCTGGACTGTGATTTTGGTGGGTAGAATTTAAATATCTATTCAAGCAACTTAGTTAGCCCAATAGGCCACCCTTGCATTCCTTTTCTACAATGCAGAAGAACAAAGGATGATTTATCAACTCGGGGCCCAAATGGAAACCCAATTTCCTAACTGATCAATTAAGCAAGATCAAAATATATATATTTAAGCAATTGCGGGTGCTCATTTTATTGGTTCATACGTACATCAATTTCCACAATGCAGAAGAACAAAAGATGATTTATCAACTTGCGGCCCGCATGGAAACCCAATTCCCTCACTGATCAGCTAACTAATTATGGGGGCTCATTTTAGTTGGTTAACAAGCAGATCAATTTCCACGATGCAAAAGAAGTAGAGATAATTTATCAGCTCAGGGCATGAATTCAAAGTCAATTTCCTGACTGATTTTTGTTCTGTTTTTTTGGCTAAGCAATTTCGTGACTGATTAACAAAGGAAGCAATATAAATTAGAGAAAAACTAAAACGTACTTCTTTAATTGAAGCTGCTCTTCCGCAATTAACTGCAACAAAGAGTACACAATCGTAAAAACTAAAAACTGTCAATCGATTCACACACACACAGAGAGACATGTATATATTACAGTGTATGTAGAGAGAGAGAGAGAGAGAGGGACCTTTTCGGTGTAGGCGATGACAGGGGCTTCCCGCATGAGGCCATCGGGTCCGATCTCAGGAAGCAACAAAGAATTAACATGGGTGGTGTTGCTGTTGCTCCCCATTTTTCTTGATTTTTCAACAGAAATGGCCCCTTCTAACTCCGCCGGTGACCGGACCACCGCCCGAAACCTACATGTACATGATTGACGAAACCAATTTATAGTATATATGTCACGGCACCCACGTCGTGTTCGGGTTTGGCAGATTGATTATATAGAATGAATGATGAAAACGAATCTTGGGGCAGATCGGAAAACCGGGTATTTTGGGCTCTACCAGGGGCATTGAATAATTTTCCTGCTAGTCGGGTCACTTTCAGTGACGGTAACCGCACGTACCGCGTTAGCGTTCTTGACGGGGATCGTCGGTGATTGAGCGTGATTGTGTGACACTTACGCATTTGGAAAAGTTTATCGTTAAGTTAGCTAGTCTTAAGAAAATGCCCAATACTACAGTTGACTAATGAGTAAAAATGTTTTTATCATCTCTTGATAAGCGAGTGATTAAGCCAACGCTTGTACACGCTTCTACTAATTCTCGGGTACTAAAGTTGGCAATCGAAAAAAATTTGGATGCTGATAAAATGCCTAGTTAGACATATGTGATATGGCAAAATGGTAAGTGACAATTATTCGGTATAATTATATAAGTTCAAAACGTGAACAAAACTTAGACATCTCCTATTTTGAAGTAAAACTCGCGATAGATACTAGATGCTCAACAGGTGTCCGTTTGTTCCAACAAATACGAAGATCGGATTGGATTACATTATTACATAAATCACACATTTGATATTTTAGTATAACCTATATGACCCGAATTAGATGTCCGATCAGATTAAATATCTATCGCAGCCGCAGACATAATTCCACACCGTGGGGTATATACAATTTCACAAGAATATAGTACTATTATTAACCCGCTCATTGTTAGTCACATCAAACATACCCCTGCCAAGAATTGTACCAGGCCATGGATGGTTCATAACCGAACAAAGAGAAACAAGGCATACAAAAGAGAGAGAATGGAAGAAGAAAGAGCTCGCTTTTATCCCGTAAGGGGAGCCCAAAATTACATTAGCTAATCGGAAAACAGATACAAAGAACAAGATTTAAAGCAATAATATGCAAGGAGAGTGGTGGCACAACGGTAGGCACCATGTACTCTAGCGCTTAAGGCTTGGTTCAAACCTCAATAGCAACAATTAATGACTAACAACTAACACTTCTTGCCTTCTGGGAAAAAAAAAAAGCAATGAAAATTTTCACTCATGATTTGACTTCTGCTACTAGTTTGAGGACTGCCTCTTTTGTTGGCAAGGCAGGAATCGCTCCTTTTTCGGTTACGGTGAGGGCGCCACAAGCATTTGCAAAAAGAAGAGCTTCTCTTAACCGCTCCTCGTCCTGCCAGAATGCCAATAACAAGATTTATGATTCACGCAAGTATGCAGATTACTTATGCAGATGAAGTAAACAGTTACGTCTCAAGGACTATGTTCAGCAAGTTCGATAAATTTTATCCTATATCAGACTCTGTAACGAAGTAATTATCTGCATCCTATCTTTGCATCGTACAGCGTTTTTGCATTTAGTAGTATACTACTTCGAGGTTTTCAGGCTCGAGGCGCCTGGTTCTGCATTTGTACTGAAAATTTTAAAATTTTCACAGGGATCCCTGAATAAAAGAAATAAGAATGCTAGATTTTTCTCCAGATAGGAGCATTCGCTTATCTTTTTCAAATACGAGTGATTTAGTTACAAAAATCAAGTTTAATGGCAAGGAGCTGTAACTGGTTAAACTCTCGATCCACAAAATTTCTGCATAAAGTACGGCACTGAGGAGATATCATAGGTTCAGATGTTCCAATATTATGGGTTATCAACTTGTTCACTACAATTGCTACAGATAACACTTAACAGGATAAGCATCTAGTTGTTCCATTTTTATGGATGTAGCTCATAGTAACCCCGACATTAACCATCTCAGGTAGAATCACGAATCCAAAAGTTTCAGAAAACAATGTAAAGCCATCTCATGTAGTTCCCAGAACCACTTTAAGTGACCTACATATACGTAAGATTGTAAAATCGGAATGACAAAAGAACAAGGGATGCGATAAGATTCAGATACATAAGCAGCATGAAACAAGCAAGACATAGAAGAATGTTTCCTCCAAGTTCAAGGAAGAAAATACCTGGTAAAGATTCACATCACAAGCTAAATTGTATAGTAGCCCACCAACAAATGCATCACCAGCACCAGTTGTGTCGACGGCTTTAACTTTAATACCTGGAACTCTACCCTTGAATTGCTGAGAAGAAGTTGATTAAATGTAAGTGAACTCACAAATGAACAACAATTATATCGAAGAACATCGATAGAAACAATACGTTCATATCTAGCTCAAATTGACAAACTATAAATCAGGTTTTTTGGGTAAAACAATGGGAATAGACACATGAATTGGCACGAAAATTAATTGACCATTGATGTAGAAAACTAGTCGAACGATGGTTCGTTTTATTCCTTACACAAAGTATAATGTCACATGCATCCAATGTTCATTTAGCTTCTAGTAAGTCATAACTTATAACCAAAAAAAAAAAGCAGTGAGATCCATGAAAACAATGCTATTTATAGAAATAGATACCTTGGTGTAGTATCGACAACCCTTAGACCCTTCAGATACAAGCAAAAGCTTAAGATTAGGGTGAAAAAGCTTCTCCAATACCACATTATCATCACAAGGATCATCGCCACCCGTCAAAAATGATATTTCATCCTCACTTATCTGCAATTTCAGCAAAGAGCACAACTAAGTTTATGTTTCACTACACTTCCATGCTGACTCATACATTCAACCCAAAACAGGTTGAACCATCATACCTTTATTAGATCTGCTTGGTCCCATATGCTCATTATGCCCTTCCGAGCAGCATCTTCTGAGGGCCACAACGGTAATCTCAAATTTGGATCATAAGAGAGGAAGCAACCAGATTCCTTGGCAATAGCCATTGCAGCCAGATGAGCTGACCTACATGGTTCTTCAATCAAACTAATTGAACCGTAGCTGAAAATCCTTGCCTGGATAAAACACACAATAAAAACCAAATTAGCATGAGGAGTGGAAATTTGCTTACATTTTGAAGAAAACCAAAACAAGAGAAGCAAACCTGCTTAATAAGGTTTACATCAAGCTCTGATTCACGAAGAAGCATGTCGGCACTAGGGTGGCGGAAAAACAAAAACTCACGCTCACCATCAGCCCTAAGTGTAACAAATGCTAGAGCAGTTCTTGCAGTGGGATCGAATCGCATGCCAGAATTGTTGACCTTGTTTTGCTTCAAAATATTGGCCAACATGTACCCAAATTCATCGGCACCTACCTAATAAGACTGCAAACATTTTAGGGCTACAGCTGCATTTGAACATTAGCTATTAACACCGAAGGCGTTATGCTTTGGCTTTTTACGAAAAATTTGGTGAGACAATTACATAATCGAACACATATTAGTAAGCAGTGGAAACATAAACAGGGATGAGAATGCTCAGCAATACACTACAAATCCAACAGACCATATGGTTTATGATTATGAGGCGTCACACATTTTTTATGAGAGAAATGCTAGAGACCCTCAATTTGCACAAGTACTCACCACACCATAATATGCTTCTTTGTAGCTAAAAACCTAACATGCCTAGCCAGCCAAGGGAGAGCACTATAGTTTCCTATTTTTCGCATACAATCGACAACTTTATTTTTAGCATAGGGATGCTTTAACCCATATTATGAACACTTCCTGGCTTTATTCATCCTTGTTTATGAGGATGAAATTTCCACTGTTATCATCCAATTTGGTCCATTTACAGCATTTCATATTTTTTAGATAACTCCTCGCTTCTCCAGAAACACAATTTAAGCACAAAATGCAATGCCAATTCATCTCGCATAGGTCAGAAGCAGTTGGGTCAAACCAGTTACAGTAGGATCAAGTGACACGTAATAATGTGGCAAATAAAGTTCAGAATAGCAGACGGCATATCAGGACAATGGAGAACAGAATGTGATCAAATGCACCTTGCCGATAAAAGCTGAAGAACCTCCAAGTCTTGCTATCCCGACAGCAACATTAGCAGGAGCACCACCGGGAGCTTTTTTAAAAGCAGGTGCCTCTGCAAGCGAAACTCCATTGACTGTTGGCACAAAGTCAATCAACATTTCTCCGAAGCAAACCACAAGTGCACCTCCATCTGTACTTAAGGGCAGAACTTCAGAACAACCAGCATATGTGAAACTGGTTCCAAATTCCAATAAATAACAACTGCAGAAAATGGAACGAGTAGAAAAGAGAGATGACCAGCCTTCTAATATCTCATTCACTTATCAATACCGCTGGATGAAATTAAAAGGCTATAATGATCACCAGAGTATATACAGGCAGTAGGTATTTTTCGTTCTTGGAACTCTCGGAGGCTTGTTGAAAAAATATAATTTTAAGAAACTCCAAAACAAAAATTGGAGCTTTTTTTACACAGTTCAAATCAGCTCTATCAAAAACGTAGAGATAGTTCTCCTCGGGGAACTATCTACCCCATTGTTGCTGATTCCAAAAGCTACACAAATTACCCATCTTATGGAATGCACAGGTTAAATCCACAAAGGCCCCTCATATTATGGGTCTATTTCATTGGCCATGATCAGAAATGAGATTGGACCACGATTCCCATGGGTCATGGGACCACATTTTTAAGGGTAACTGCAACAATTGGGGATGCCGCTATTTTCACCCACTTGACAAGGTTGGTGAACAATACCCTCTTTGGAATTGGATAAACAGTAGGGTCCTGTTGAATCACCCACCCACCTTGTGAACCCATGATGAACATCGGTCCGTGCACAATTCGTTGAGGGATTTCATATACATAAGACAACTAATCCCATGAAACATTCGATATTTAACTATTTAAGTACTTGTGTGATAATCCCCGCGCCATTTGTCCAAAGGCTAACTTATACTATTGAATTATGCATCCCTCCTTACTGGCCCAACCAATCTAATGGAGCCTGGAAACAACCTCATCAGCCCACCCAATTCTCCCTATGGAGATATCATAGGGGAGGCTCACGACGTGTATGCCCTACAAAGTCTACAGTTTAAAGACACATGCAAGAAATGTGAAAGGCCTACTATTTACGATTACCAATTTACAAACCACAAAGTCGTGAACACCGTAACCCCAATTCATGAAAAAAGTATGTATCAGAATCTAAATCTATCCCAAATTGATTCCGAATATCCAAAGAAAAATAACGAATCTACAAGAACACTACACAACAAAGAAAAGGTAATACCTTGCGATAAAAGAAAGATCTTGCATCTTATATAAATAAATAAATATTACAACAATTAAAAACCCAAGTCAATAACTCATCATCATAAGCTCAAGAAATCATATTCTGACCAAATCCATGATTTGAAATATATACTAGATAACAACTTATCCACGCGGAGCACAGAAGTAGAATTTATGAAGTGAATGGAAGAAAGATTGCGTACCCGAAGTGGAGCTTTCGTCCATTGTATGGTTTTATGAGAGAGAGAGAGAGAGAGAGAGAGAGAGAATTTACAGAGCTAGAGTAATCAAGAAACTGTATTGCGGTGAGGTAGGAGAAGAGGGGGTGAAAATAAACCAGATGGTTGGTGAATCGGTGATGGAGTTGACTACTAATTGTATTCTTCCCGTGACATATTTGTCCTTGGATCTTTTTTGGGCTTTCTTGATTGGAATCGTTATTGCATATTGGGTCCTTAATGCCGATTCAGCTTTCTCTGTTAGAAAAATAATGGCAAGTGGTGTATATGCAGCCATTATCCCACCGAATTGCCTTATACAATCGTGCATTTTGGTACCCGAAATAATAGGAATAGTAATTAAATAAAGGATCTTGCCCACAGATTTTCAGGTCCTAGTTTGGCAGAGGTCCAAGTGGAGAAAAAAATAAGAGAAAAATAGGTGGAAGGTCCTCCTCATTTAACTTTCTTTTCTCCTTTCCTCTTCTCTCTTTATTTCTTCTTCGTTAGCTAAAGAGATAGTACCAACTTTTCCACCTTTTCCAAAGCCGACATCAGCTGGAGTTATTTAGGGGGAGTTACTAAAGTTAGGCACAGACGGTTTAAAAATTGTCATATCCCTGAATCCTAAACGTTTACGAAGGTATTCGAACTCTGCTATTTCACAAGAAAGTACAAAGAAATACTATTGAATTATAAGCCTTTTTCACCGTTTCCGTGATTGGGAAAAGAGAAATTTATTCCATTCACTTTTATTTTCTTTTACTTGCGGAAACTAACATAGGTATCTACTGGAGTATCTGAAATTCCTCCCTCACTTTTAATTAGCGTTCTTTGCCTTTTTGTAAGCTCTTATCTTGTGCATATCCACCCAAACAAGAAAAAGGGAACTTGACCAGAATGTGGAATAAGATGTCAAGATTCAATTTTGCTACGTGTTGTTGCAAAACTTTTTGCTAGCCGGGTATTTGAATCAGTATCTGAAAACTCACATATGAAACTTTGTGGAACGACGCCGGCCATCTCACTTTCTAACTCTTAGTCTAACCACGTAGTTCAAAAAGTTAATTTCAGATTATACAATAACTGGTCAGAATCATTTATATAATAGTAGATTCATTTCTCACATCTTACCGATGTGGGACTTATATGCCAAGGTGGGTTCTCACACTTTGAGTATTCACAGATGCTCTGGTAATTCTCAATAAGATAGCTTGGTAATGGATCGCTAAATATTTATTTGTTTTCTCATGTCTACTTGATTAAATTTCTTGTAATTTGTGTTGTTGCAAATTAGAATTGCATTCACCCGAACTCCAATTTTGAATCTGAGTGCTTGTAGCGAGCCTAACTCGTTGGATCTTCCAGCCCCTCCAAACCCCGTCGTTTTGGTGGCCAAATTAGGCAGCAGCCTTATGCCCTTTTGCTAGCTCCTCCCCTCCTAGTTACCAATGATTGTGTGGGGCCCACTTTTGGGGTCCCACACAATTAATCTAGCCCGTTCAATAATTTTAAATAAACAATTTAAATAATATCATGCAAGATCACTTCAATTGAATAATCTTAATAAATTTATTCAATCTTCCAATTTTTATTTAGAATTTAAGACCCTAAATACTAGATTAAGTTTGAAAAAATGTTACACAACTGTGCACCCAATATGACCTTGATCTGAATCGCGTACATTGTAGGACTTATTATTAAGAAAGGCAATCGTTAAAAAACTTATCTTGATCAGACATCGAAAGATATCGAACGGAAAAAAATTTGCAACACGGCATCGGGGTCGCAAAAGACAAGAAACATACTCATTCAACTTCTAAGCCCCAGCCCAAGTTGCGCTCACACAAACCGTCCGAACCATTTCCAGCTCTTTTCGTGGGCAGCCCAATTAAGGAGTGTCTTTTGTGACCGTTGTCTGTTATAATGGAAAATGATGGCCAATGACTTATTTTATTTTATTTTATTTTTTGATAAATAAAAAGGGTAGGAGGGGGCGACCGGCGTAGCAACCCCCCTTGGACGTGACTATAGGGGCTCCCAACCCGCTGTAGAATGTTCGGTTCGAGCCATAGCTACTATCCATGAGGACAGGCCGTCACTACAGCACTACCTAGGTGCACAGCTGGCATAGGGCCCTCCATGAGTCCCTCCAGCCCATATAAGTTTTTTTGCCACTGGAGAGGCTCGAACTCGAGTGCACATGGAGGGAAAGGCACTCAAGCCCCATCACCCAGGCCAACTGGGCTACCACCCTCGGTGGTCCAATGACTTATTTTGATAATTAATATCCGTTAAGAATATTTTCAGCAATAAATATTCTTAGTTTGTCCTTAACGGGTATTAATTATCAAAATACGTCTTGGACCGTCATTTTCTTCTGTTATAACTAGGGGTGTTACTCGAAACTGGAAAATCGATCGAAACCGGAAAAACCGGATCGGACCGAATTTTTTAAACCGGTTGAATAATTTCGATTCGATTCCGGTTTATAAAATTTTATAAACCAGAAAAATAATTTTGATCCGGTTTATGTGTTTTAAAAATCGGTTGAAACCGGACCGGTTATATATATGTATAATATATACATATATATATATATATAAAAACATAGGGGAGGGGTTGAATTATGAGTTTTTGGTTGATATTTTCTAGTATATATTGGTCTAATAAATATATTTATTATATAAAAACTATTTAGATGGGCTTAATTATGTTTTTATGAGTTTTTTATTTTATTTTATGTATTGGGCTAAAAATTGATCTTTTTTTGATGGGTACAAAAAAAATGGTTGAATTATAGATTTTTGGTTGATAGTTTATAGGTTGAATTGTGAATTTTTTGATGTGTTGGGCCCAAAATATGGCTCATGAATGAAAATCGGATAAACGGGACCGGAACCGGTTGAGCCGGTCAAATCGGAACGGGTTTATCTCAACCGGTTCCAATTTCTAAAAATCTCAAACCAAAAAATTGGTTTCGATAGAAAAATACACCCAAACCGGTTGAAATCGGACCGGTATCACCCCTAGTTATAACAGTTGCAATTGCTATACTTACCAACGCGAAAGCCCATTTTTTGCTACGAAAAGTACGCTAATGCAAATCTTCCCTACGCTGTCGCAAAAGCACCTATGTGGGACACTGGTTAAGGACGTAGGTACTTTTGCATCGATGTAGAGAGTATTTGCGATTGGCCGATGGCAAAAGAACCGTCGCATGAAGTAATAATAATCGGAAAAGATATACGTACCGACCAAATCCATAGGTAAATCGTACCGACGGCGTCGCCGGCCGTCCTCCGGCCACCGGACGGCCGATCCGAGCCGTCCAAAAATTTAAAAAAAAAAAACCGAGGGGGTCCACGCGGGAATCAAGGGCATCCGATGCGTGTAGGGTGCTTGATCTACACACCCTTTTTTTCGTGTATATACATATAGGTTTACAAAACCAGAATGACTCGGGTCATCGAAATAAGAATGAGGTGGGTTTTACGCGCCCAGACTATACGGTATCAATCAAATTGGCATGATTTGAACATTTTGTCATCATTTCCAATGCTGATAATATTTTTTCTAATTATTGTTTCGATGGAACTCCTATAGCTAGGTTGACTTTCACGGTCTTCCATGAGAAATCTTGATCTCATTAATTGAAGATTTCTTCCATCATAAACTACAGAGTTACGGAATTAGTCAAGATACATAAGCTCTCTTGGATATTAATTGGAAAAACAATTTCTAACTATGGCTTCATCAAAACTCGATCCAATTTTAAAAACTCAACGATCAACAAAGGATTCAACAAATAAAAGAGGGAAGAAAAAACTGATTGTGTAGTAATTAATGGGATCTAGAAAAAGGGCTTTCTTGTGAAGATCCCCACATGCGATTATGTTCATCCCCAATTTTGGTGAGATACTATTTTTTTATTATCATATATTCGGCCCAACTTATGAATTTTGTACAGAACTTTCCCTAAGAAAGTGCTTGAAACACGTACAAAATGCTTAAACACAAAAAATGGAATGTACCACTCAAAGAGAATTGTTTTAGCACTATGTTTCTATCGATCGTCTATATATATATATATATATATATATATATATATATATATATATATATATATATATATATATATATATATATATATATATATCCTTATTAATTCGGATTCGCTACATTTAGTCTTTGATGGGTGAAAGGTAATATCATGAGTTCCCTGATATTAAAAAAAAGAAAAGAAAAAGAAGTACAAAAATATAAGATACTTAGGGGAGCATAAAAATCACTATCCCTACTAAAAGAAAAATTGTCCTTAATTAAAAAATTAGCAACTTGGAAGGTGAGGTGGTTCTGTTAGGAAAGAATATCTTACTATGTGGGTATCAACAGAGACGATCAAAAAGACTTGTTCAACTGGATCTCGATTGCGTCAGAGCTTTATTAGAATGGCTCGAGACTTAATTAGTGAAATATTTCACAAATATTGATCAGTACCTTGTCTAATTGTTAATTTATCCGATTATTATAAGCATAAATATATTCTCTAACAGCTATTGATAATGTCATCAACCCAGCCTATAGTGACATGCCTTCGATCTAATCTTCTTTTATATTCCACATTACGAATTGGACCCCGTTCTGCTAATATTTTTATTTTTTAAAAACTTATTTTTCAATTTATGGGACAGGTCATTCTCTCTTTATACATCACTTTTAATTCAAATCATATTCGTCATGGAATATATATGAAGATTATTTCCCATAATGCAAGAACTATGCATATAAACAGTTGAAATCTAGAGGTTTTCAATCTTGCATTTGTAGTATTGATGTAATTCATAATAAATGAAACAAAACTTACACAATCTGATCCGAACATTTGATTGTCAAAAAATAATAATGAGCAAAACAGATGAAGGGAAACAATCATCAAATTAATTCGTGCTAAAGTACTAAACCATCAAATTGGTTATAATAATAATGAAGGAACAGATGATGGAAAATTCCAATCAATCCCCTTAATTTTGAGGTCATAACCATTTTCTTTTATTATACTACTACTATGGAGATTAAATAAAACAAGCACAAAAGAGGCAAACAAAAAAAAGTTACAATCCTCAGCAAAAAAAAAAAAAAAATTTCCTTACCACCAAAAAAGTAAACAAGCTCATGCAATCATCATTTATCTACCGGACCTGAGGGAGGCGCACAGCACCATCCCCGGTTCCTATCTACCGTTCTCCTTGACTTTATTTGAGACAACATGACTTCCAGCAGAAATTTCCATCTCATCATCGCCCTCCGTTTCATCTCCAACCACCGGTCGGACATCTTTCTTCCTCCACCCGGGGCAATCCTGCAGCCATTCCACAACCTGCAACATATTCGGCCTGCTCTCCGCATGACTATCCGTGCATTTCATGGCAATCTCGACTATCGATTTCAACTGCGCCCGATCATACTTCCCGTTTAACCTTGGATCCACTATATGTTCGAAAGCGTCCTTTTCGACGTACGGTGTCGCCCATCGCGCAATATCGCGCTTAACCCCACTAGGAAGCTTCTCGATAGGTTTTTTGCCGCTAACTATTTCGAGGAGTAATATTCCGAAGCTATAAACATCGCAGTTTTCTGAGACTTTCCCCCACATGGCGTACTCGGGCGCTAAGTACCCTAAGGTACCCTTTACCCTTGTGGTCAGATGAGTCACTCCTTCTGGGATTAGCTTTGCGAAACCAAAATCAGCAACTTTTGCCTGGAATTCTGAATCCAAAAGTATATTGCTTGCTTTTATGTCCCTATGGATTATGTGGGGATCTGCCTCATGGTGCAAGTACCTAAATTCAAAACTACAGATATTCACTATTTCGATACAATAATGATAAGATACATGAAACTCCATCCAAGAAACCGTCCTGAAAAGGAACAATCGATCGATCTTAGGAAAATAAATTAGAGTGCTTACGCTATGCCCTCAGCTGATCCGATGGCGATACTCACTCTTCGCGGCCAATCTAAGGAACAATGGAAAGCTAATTGGCCATGTAAATGGGTGAGCAAGCTATGGTTATGCATAAAATCATAGACTATAAGCCTTTCATCGCCGCCGGCGTAAAATCCTCTCAAACCCAACAGATTCTTGTGCCTCACCCTCCCAAGCATTTCCACTTCCACTGCAAACTCCATTTCTGCCTTTGCAGTCATGGCTTTTAGTCGTTTCACTGCAATCTGCAAATTCAAAATCAGATTTCTTCAATCAACATATACATATAAATCCAACTTGATTATTTCATATCTTGCGTAAGTTGACCTGAATACGCTCAGTTACTAAACAAACTTGAATATTTCATAAATTTAGATATGTCGTATATATAAAATAAAAATAAAAAAGATGAATATAATTGCCTCGTCGCCTCTATTTGTTCGACCCCAATAGATGCTTCCGAAGCCGCCTTCTCCAATCTTGTTATCATCGTGGAAGTTGTTTGTTGCATTTTGAAGCTCCTTGAGGGTGTATAAATCCCATGGATAATCCTTACAATTATTTACACTTGAAACAAAACAAAACAAAGAAAAAATCAGGAAAGAATCATTCATATTTACTTCGCTTTTAGCTTCCTCCAAAAAAAATTATGAGAATCATATATAGTAAATTGATTAATTACAAGAAAAATACCTTTTCCCAGCAGGTGGTTGTTCTTGAAAGCAATTACAAGAAAAATAGCTCGTCTCTGCAGGAGGTTGTTGAAAGCAACTAATAAAACATTTCCATGTCATTTTTCCAAGGGAAGAGAGGGGAAAGAATGAAGAATTTAGACGATTTATATATATGTAAAATGGGTAGAAATCGAGTGATTATTGAGGATTGATTGAGGAAGTCATGATGAGCATCTGTTGATCAGAATTTCTGATATATCAATGGAGAATAGGGTGGAGCTAGTGATCCTATGGCTAATTAAGACAATATATATGCAGAGTACTAAAATGTGAAGGACTTAATTTGGAGGGGAATGGAATATTGTGACAATGCGTATTAAAAAAGGGATGGTTATTAGGAGCTTTCAAACTGACGTAACTATAAATTATTAAAAACAAAAATAATTAACAAAATAGCTGATGTAATTTTAATGCTTGTAATTCTTGCCCAGCTTCTTACGACATCAAAAAGCCTACAACCACAAACACATTCACACAAATATTCCAGAGATGTGTGGGACCCACATGTATTGTGTTTGTGTGAATATATTTGTGGTTCCAGCAAAAAAGTTACTATGACATTGTTTAAGTTTTAAATGCTTCATATATAAATAAAAATACACATGCACATACACACATATATATATACATGCTTTTATATAGAGAGAATAAATTCTATTCACCGCCGGTGTAAAACCCCACTTTTTTACCACCGTCCATTTTAAGCCCCATTGAGCGTCTATTATTGTAATCTGAACCGTTCATATTATAAGACATGCAGTATAATATTATCATATAAAAACACTAGTGCTAACCCGTGCCTACGGCACTATGCATCCTAGTTGAAAGGGGATGTCAGTAGTGTGATTTAGGTAAAAACCATGGACACTTAACTGGGAAGTGGAAGGATGCACTACAGCCTTTGGATCAAATGAATCTGAGTCGTTGCAACAACTTGTCTCCACACTCTTCTGTTTTATAATAGAGATGTATATATGTGTGTAGTGCCACGACAATATACGTCGTCTTACAAAATTACCCTTGAAATCCACCATTCATCTTCTTGATCTACCTTCATTATATTCTCTGTATAGCCTCTCTCACCACACTCTCTCTCTCTCTAGTTTTGCAACAGCATAGACCAATCCACTTTTCTCCTCCTCTTTTACCCCTCTAACCCTCGATCTTGTACCCTCTCTCTCTCTCTCTCCCCTCTCCACATGTTTCATGACCATACCCAACATTTCGTTAAACATAATATCAGAAATTTTCGAATCAAGAAATAGCGTGCTACCCGCACCCATGTTCTTGTATTTGACTCAATGCATGTAGACCCAGAAATTTGTTGATTGGTAAAATACTCTTGATTTTAGCAATGAAAATTGGTTCGGTCTTAAAAATACAAACAAAAGCATGTAATCAAAGAAATCATGAAAAACAAAGGCTAGGAGAAGAAAGGGAGGATCGGAGATGGAAGTGGGTTTTTGCCTTGTGTAGAGAGGGAGATCGAGAAGCAGCTTGCGGGTAAAATTGGAAGCTGAATTGATTTGTCATGGCTTTAACGAAAAGGGTCGTGGCATTAACGGCTCCCAAAATTATTACTAGCAAAGTAAGAGAATTCTTAAATGTATTGGGATAAAGGCCCGTCACCACTTGTTCTCCATTGGTCTATCGTTGCAGGATTATTAACTCATGATGTTGAGTTGTTGACCGCACATTAATCAAATGAAGGTAGCTAGGCTGAGGCTCTATGGGGTACGTAGGCTCTATTTCAAACTACATATTTTATGCTTATTTTAAGGCTGCATTGGAGAGATCGATCATGTTCAAGAGCTCACTCATCAGTCATCACTAAAGTAAGCAAGCCCTTTGAGTACTTGTTTTGTGCTTTTTGCTAAGGACTTTTGTATAGCTTATTTTGATCTACTATCGTTGGATCATCGTGTATAAATCGTGCGTATGTTTTTTTAGACTTGTTATCTTTGGTGAAGTCCTGCTATTCAAATGAAAAATCAAAAAAAGGTATATTAATTAATACTAGGATTAACTACATCTTGCAGAAATTTTTATTATCCCATAAACATCCCAAATTTGAAATGTGTCATTAGTTTAGTTGTACTATTTCACAAGTCAATGGTCGTTGAATCACTCATTTCGGTTCATAACTTGACCCTAACTAAGCCCACCCATTCCGATAGGGCTTGGGTTCTACCAAGCCCGATAAGCACGGGCCAATTTTACACAGCCAGGTGCCGGCCATAAACCAGCCCACTCGTTTCACACTTGCACATCTATTGCACTCTAGATTCAGTGAAGTTGAGGAATCCTAATAGACAAGCCACGTCTTGATTAATCTTGAGCGACCAAATCCACCATTGACTTGCAGAGGTCCCAATAAAAATTAGAGTAAAATTCTATATGAATTTGATCCCAATGACACTTGGGAAATGTCACACATCGCTTCCAATAAAAACTAGAGTAGAACTCTATATGAATTGATCAAAATGAAGTTAATAACACCTGAGACAAGCCACACATTGCTCTAGGATTTAGGATTAGGAAATATTATATATATACATGGACATGGTTTAAAGGCTTTTGATTCCAGAGGATTTCCAATCTCTCTCTCTCTCTCTCTCTCTCTCTCTCTCTCTCATGGACATGGTTTAAAGGCTTTTGATTCCAGAGGATTTCCAATCTCTCTCTCTCTCTCTCTCTCTCTCTCTATATATATATATATATATTTCGTCTTTCGTGAGGGGGTTCTTATTTTAGTTAAAATGCAGACCTTCTCGTTTCTCCCAATTTTCGATCAAATTTTGATGATCCAAGCCGCTCAATGTGATTAGAACGTGATTATAAGGGTATTCGGGAGAAATCAGCAAAAAAAAAAAAGAGACCGATAAGGGCTTGATTTGAGCAGTTTTTATTTGAACCGTTCAATAAAAAACAAAACAAAAACTACTCGGATGAAGACCTTTTCGGTCCTTTTTTTTGTTGCCGATTTCTCGCGAGTATTTTTAAAATCACGTTCGGAACACATTGAACGGCTCGAATCATCAAAATTCGATCAGAAAAGAGAGATCCGCATTTTATTAAAATGAGGTGGTCCTTACGGGAGACTGATTATATATATGCACACACACTATCTATAAAGGGAGAGCCCCTCTTCGCTATGGAAAAAAAACTGGCTCACACTTTTAAGCTTTGTTTGGAACCTATGAAAAAGAAATGAAAGGAAAAAAGCATTAAAATAATAATAATAATAATTCCCTCCCCTTGTTTGATTTAGAAAGAAAGTGAGGAAAATAAGAGCATCTGCAATGAGAAAAATCAAAATCAATAACCAAAATGTGTCACGTCAACATTTGGTTATCTATTTAATTCATCATCAAACTTAAAAATCTCTACCTCTACATTGATTTTTTTTGCATTCCAAACCAAAACACCACCCCCCCCCCCCCCCCCCCCCCCCCCACAATATACATATGTCCAATCGCAAACGAGTTCCAATCATGCACTCGACCATACCAAATTATTTGCCTTGATGAGAAGATTCTAATGTGGGTATTTTTCAGTTTTTTAGTTTGGTTATTGAGTTTTGGTTATTGGTAAAACTTGTTAAGTTTGGTTATGGAATGAGTGAAATTTGGTTATTTTTCAGTTTTTTTTGAGCATTGTTATTTAGTTTGCTTACCCACGCTAATTTGCTTATTACAATAGAGATGCTCTAAGAAAACTAAGTTGTGAGTACAAGTACATTTTCCTCTACATTTTTCTTCTTAATCATTTTCCTTTTCTTTCCACAAGTTTCAAACGGACCCTTACGCCCCGTTTGTAACCTATGAAAAAGAAAGAAAAGGAAAAGAAAGGAATAGTTTGAGGAATCATAATCCTTTTTTTTTTCCTCTCAAACCAAACAAATCCATTGTTTTGCCAAATTACCCTAGACTGGCCTTTTTAACCTATGTGTATACCAATCGTTTTCCACTAACTACAAAGGGTATATATGACGCATTACTCTTATCAGATCCACTTAAATTCCCATTCTCCTGCATTTACGTACTCCATTCCTTCGTTGATTTGTGGTGCAAAATGATAACGACGAAGGTCCATCCGAACGAGCATGTCACAATTATTGCTCTAGATCTCGAAGAAGTATGACAAAGAACAGTTCCAACCAAAGTGTGGCTTCAAGATTTTACGAAAAGTCTACATCCACCGCTCAACATTTATCGATCTCTACCTCCAGCCGCTGAGACGAACGGTGAAACAGAACGGAGTGGGCGTAGCACCACTAGAGATTTTCCGTGGTACCAAGGACGTAACAAAAGAGGTGGAATGGGACAATAATGTTCAAGTGAGTCTTTTTTTCCTATTTCCTATACATTATTTAGCTTTCGAAATTTGAAATCTTAATCTGTCTTCCCCTTTGAAATCTGAGATTTAATATCTATTTTCCTCTTTCCATCTTTTCCAAAATACGTTTTACACTAGCTTGACTGTCTAGTAAGAAGATATATGCCTTCGGTTACGGGCAATCGATCCCCCAGAAATTGAGTCCCAATTAACTATTTTTGAATACCATTGATTTGCTCAAGCTTACCCTGAATTAAAAATGTTACATATCTCTCTCTCTCTCTCTCTCTCTCTCTCTCTCTCTCTCTCTCTCTCTCTCTCTCAATAGTTCAGTTCCCTACTATAAACACTGAGATCAGAGCAGATTAGTGTCGCTGATTAGGATAGATATTGGATTAAGCTAACAATTAAGTACTACTGCGATCAAGATAGCAATCAACGTTGGTTGTGGCTCTTGGATTAATTAAGTTAACAACTGTACGATTAGGTGTCAGAGGTTTGGATAACTATTCAAAGCAACCAAAGATTTGAGAGATCCTGCCTAATACGATATGCATGGGTCCAATCTCCAATTACATTTTTTTTATTTGTTTCTAAATTTATTAAACACTGTTTTCCATAATTAATATATAGTAATGATACGGGGTTAAGGTTATATCCACTTCGTATCAATACGTGGAGGTTTCCTCGATTAACTTCAGGGTTTCGAGATTAAAAGTATTGAAATGTGCGTGCGTAGGTTGGTTCGAATATCTGGCCATCGAAAAAAGAAAATATGGATAAACTAGAATGGCATGGGGAAAAGTATAAAACTGAAGTCCTGAGGTTGTCTTTTTTAATTGGATTAATGGCATAATTTTTATCCAATTAATGAACCAATTAATCACAAATTACCTGTAATCCATTGATCCGACTCGATAATGATCATTTGATCAACATGCTTAATTTATTGGTTAGATGACTTTAACCATACAAAATTCTTTCTTTATTAGTACTTCACATCCTTGTTACAGTTGGCAAAGAGATTGTGGAAAATTTGGGATTGCCATTTTTTTTTTTGTCTGCAAACGAAACTTTTTATTGAATTCAAAAGGGTACATCGATTACAATCTTGACTTAAAGCACAGCTATTATAGAGAGCTACACTCTGGCACTATATTCAACTATGATTGGATAAGAACACCTCACTTACTTACTTGCTCACTTCACAACTTCACTTTTCGAATCCTATCCAAATATCCTTTGAAATCCTCCACTGTGTAGATTTTAATGTCAAACTTAGCCTTCATCCACATGGCTACTCTGGTTTTGATTAAATCCACTACTTCCGAAGGCCGTGTTGTTGCACCGTTGAAGATATAATTATTCCTCGTTAACCAAATAGACCAAATCGTTGCAAAAAAAATATACCTCCCAGATATGATTCTCCAAGTTTCGAAATTTATTTCCAAACCACCAAAGTTTCTCCAAGTTTCTAAATTTGGGATTGCCATTGGATCGAGTGGAAGCTTCATCTAGGAGATTTTTATCTTTTAGCTTCATCTAGGAGATTTTCGTCGAGCCAATCACATGATAAACTTAATTAGGAATATTATCGGCGAATTAGTATAAATAGCTAGATTTTTTTCTTCTTATTCTTTTTCAACAATGTAAAGTCACCAAGCCGAGTTGGATCAAACAAATCTCATGACTGCATATATTCAAGATTTTGAAATGTAATAATAAAACTTAGTAATAAGTTTGCTAAACTACATATATTCAAGATTTTTACTGTCCTGCAAGGTTAGAGTGCGTCGTCCTGCAACATGGAGTTGGAGTTTGTAATTCGATCGTATCTCCATCATATATAATTGGAGTACGGAGAGATCACTCTTGATATATAAGGCGGTTCAGGGAACACCCAAAAAAATACCTAAAAAAATACCTCATAGTTCCTGATCAAATTTTGATGATCCGAGCCGCTCAATGTTTTCAGAACGTGATTTTAAACGTACTCGCGAGAAATTAGCAAAAAAAATGACCGGGAAAGACTTGATCCGAATAGTTTCGAATAGTTTTTTATTGAACGGTTCAAATAAAAACTGTTCAAATCAAGCCTATCCCGGCCATTTTTTTTCTAATTTCTTGAGAACACCTTTAAAATCACATGATCTGCACACATTGAACTGTTTGGATCATAAAAATTAGATCGAAAACTATGAAATTGAAATTTTTGGTGTTTTTTTGGGGTGTCTCTTGAACGGTCCATATATAGATACAATGGATACATATATATACTTTTTTTTTTTTGCTGGGCCGGTAAGAAAAGAGTTTTGTAGGCTTAAACGTGTTCATCACTTCTTCCAGTACTCATATATATGGACGACTAGAAAACTAGGTCTACCCTTATGAAAAACGATTGTGTCCAATCCTTACAGCTATGTCAAAGAAAAAACCTACTCCATACAACCAAATTAAAAATAAATAAATAAAAGTTTGACAGAATCTGCCTTCTTTTACTAATTGGGGGTAGAAAAACTTTTTACCCTATATTTACCTTTTCACGGCGGCGCCTAATTTCACGTTTGTCACGTTCCTTGACCTTTTGTTTTTTTTTTTTTGTTTTTGTTCTTTTTCGTGGGGTAGAAAAACTTTACCCTAAATTAAATGAGGAACACGTTTGATTAATTGGGTTGGGTTGTACATTAATTTAAGATTAAAGTTGATAGTAAACGTCCATACTGCACATTGATGAATCATGAGTAATTTGGTCCTTAAGCCGATCGACCTATATACAGTTGACCATCCACGTGGAGCCGGCAAGACTGACATGAGAACCACGTATTCGGTCTTATCCCACGTCGCTCACTTAAGTCACCCCAAGCTTAGGGGTTTTTTCGGCTAAATAGGTCACTTGGCTTATTTTTTTTTTTTTTTTTGTCCTTATTCAATTTTTTTCGTATTTGTTAGCTTTTTGTCAATTTTTTTTGAGATTATTGCTTCTTCATGACAATAGCAATCTAAAAAGTAAAAAACTACGATCGAAATTTAATTTTTTTTAATAAAGATGAAAAATACGCTTATTGACTTATTTTTGTCTTTATTCAAAAAAATTATATTTCGATCGTAATTTTTTATTTTTTCGATTTCTCTCGTCATGACGAAGCAATAATCTCCAAAAAATTACCGAAGAACTAACAAATATGAAAAAAAATTGAATAAGGATTAAAAAAAAAAAAAAAAAAAAAAAGCTAAGTGACTTATTTAGCTGAAATTAAAAACTTGTCAATCCATTCAGGCTTGAGACCCGTGTTCATTCCCCGGCCCCCTTTCACGATCTGAATTGACGTGCAGAAGGAATTCCCTCCCTAAGAACAGTACGTGCTCCTGATTGAAAAGTACTTTACTGTGCATGTGTGTAGTGTAAGTAGTTGACCGGCTAGCTGGTCATCCATCCGGACCGTCCAAATTCGGCCTAGCCTAGGGAAAGCCCACGTCTCCCAACAGCCAACGCCCACAAAGCTTCACGGGCGGGCGGGCTGAGGTGTCGGGACAGGTCCTATGGGGAAGCGTACAACTAAGGCGGTGACATGTTAGTGCCGAGTTGTCTAGCCCGGCCGCCTGAAGACCCAGTCTTGGCTCGGTTGTGTGCAATGTGACAGCGTGACACTTAGCAATTGTACGTTATACATGACATTAAAACAAGAAACAATTATTCATGACGTCAATAAAGGCACGAACTTAGCATAAGCTACATATCCCGGAGGCCTCAACAAATAACTTTCTACATTTATTTCAATTAAATGCGAAATTACTAAATTATGAAGGGTAAATCTCTTTACAGTCCAGCTCTACTTTTTGCTGGGAAAAACGATAAAAAGGAGAAAAATTCATCACCTCATTTATTTCTATTTCTACACCTTAATCTTCCTTCTCTACCTTCGATCCATTGATCTCATCACTTGCATATCACGTGTGTCATAGGGTGAGCTGAGGGGGGAAAGCGTAAGTGAGCGGCAGCGCTCAAGACCTTCGCGCGCACATATATACAAGCGTGCACATTCGTCAATAGATCTTACTTACATGAACCTAGCCAAGTATATGAACTACCACATCTATGCATGACTCTTGATCCACAGGCATGTATGACTCTTCAACTTAAGATGCATGCGTGCATGTATTTTCTTTACTCTTCACTTGGATAGATATGATCTGCCTTCTACTTACATACACGAACCAACGATTCTTGTACCCTGCATCTACTAAAATGTATAATTTTTAAAGGTCCGAATCTATCTGACATTCCCAAAACTATTAGTAAAAGACAGTCCAATGGCAGCATTATAGATGAATCTACGACAAGAAGAACTTAATTGCACGTGTAAATCGGGAAAATATTGCAACTATAAGAATTGGAAACCTATTGTTCTTGCACAATATATAGACGGAGAGTTACAACGTAACATAGAGTTCCATTTCAAAAAGCAATGAAAAAAATCAAGTTTACCTTTCAACAGATGGAGGGCAAAAATGTACTACCTCTACAAAGATCAGGTGGTTCATGGTCGGATGGTGTAGTCGGCATGTTAACCGATCGATGCCTTAAATGTAATGAACTGAGCCATATTCATAGATGATTCCCAAGCAGTTTCCAAAGCTAGATATCCAGAAAACACTGAACCAACATTGTTCAGTAAAAAAAGACTGAATTTGATTTTATCGTTTCAGTCAAAAATTCCAAAAGCTTGTGACAGTCAAGAGAATTAAATTGTCTCGAAAAAATTCAAGCACATAGTCACTTGAAATAGTTCTCTTTCATGGTAATTTTCAAAATCAAATTTGCAGAACACTTTCCAGAAACAATTTTCAGAAATCAAAACACTCAACATTTTATAGAGTATTAATTTGAAAAAATCATCATGTTGTTAACCTCATGACCCCCGGCTCGTTGGAGAGTACAAAACTAGGTCCTGACCCCCCGGTTGTTAGAAGAAAAAAAAGAAGTGACTTCTTTTTCGATAAAAAAACAAACATAAAACGAGTTGTGAAAAACATTTAACCAAGCATGCATGCAAAGAAAAAAAGCTCTTAAAAATTATTATGCAACAATCGTGATTTTGAAAACAATCACAAACTAATTTGTTCCTTAAACTCACAACAAATTGAACATATCATTCAGTTTTTGTTGCACTGCGGATAGATCAACGCACGTCGTGTCACTAACCTGCAAGGGAAAAAACTGGTTGTAAAATTGAAGTTAGCCAACAACTTTGAAACCCTAAAGTATGCGCAAAAAAAAGATAAAGAGAAACCCTAAACTTAGAAGTACCTCAGATTTAATGGTGTGAAGAAACCTATCATTAACTTGGGCAGAAACATAGCTAACAACATCCAGTCCTTCTTCAAGCAGTATTTCAAGCACTTTTGAGAAAGGAAAACCTTCTTCTCTTAAGCCACTATTAATCAGAATTTCTATGCCGCCATGGCAAGGGCTCACCGTGATGCTAATGGGCAACAAATTACTTGAGCTCGAACTTGCTGCGGAAAGCATTTGTAGGCTCTCTCTCTTGATTCTCAGTTCTTTGATTTTCTTCTCCAAGTGTTTTATATAGTTCACGCTCTCGTGAATGTGATCCGAGATCGAACGCCTTCCCTGAAACACCGTCAAGATATATAAACTGTTTTAGGGACCAAAATTATTCAAACGCGATCGTTCTTTAGAAAGAAAGAGAAGAGAGAGTACTCGTTCTTGTGGGAAGTCAAGGGGGACCATAAGCGACCGGGAATCATAAGTTGGAGTGGCCATTTTGACTTAAAACGTAGCTAAAAAACATTGTTCTAATCACTTTGCCCAAAATATCTTGGCATACTAATATATGGCAGTAGAAATTGTAGTACTAATATATATTCGAGGGGGAGAGGCGGGAGGCCGATATTTCTTTTGGAAATTTCACAGGAAGAAATTATAGCGCAACCTGTTGAAGCATATAATCTTGTCACTTTTTTGACGACTCTAATACGTACACAACTCGTATACTTTGTAAATACTAAAGCATGGACTTGCTGTTACGATCGACTGAAATTCAGTTGTAGAACATATATCGAAGAAAGTACGAAATTCTTCACCTTGACATATTCAAGAGGGAGTAGAGATCGAAGCGATGCATTTAGGTAACCCATTTCCTGCCTTCTTTTTCGCTCGATCTCCTTGTGAACGGCTCTCTGCTTGTTATCGCTCGCAACAATAACCTCATCATTCTCCTCCGGGATGGCAGCTAATTTCTGCTGCCTCTTCCCAACCCCATAATTTCCAGAATATGTGTTGCTTCTTTCCAGCTGGGAGGCATCATCATCATCCATGATCAGATCCTCAAACACGGCCGCTTTCTTTAATCGGAAACATTGCCCGGCCCCAAGTTGTGATTTATTCTCACCAAGATTTGGTTCTGGCGTATCAATGGATTGGAGGGTGATAAAGAAGGAGATACGTTAGTTAGGGTTTGAGATTTTCTTGACAGGAAAGGGGGGATACGAGGGAATAAACAATGCCCTAAAACCAGATGCTGCTTAGATTAAAAAGCTTGATGGTGGTACTGTAGTTTTATACAGCTGAAAACCCCAACCCTCTGGCATTCACACTTGGTGGGTTATTAAACTATGTTACAAGCAACAGATATTATAAATGATTAGCTCCAATAATTTAGGCGCCAATTTGATTAGTACTATGACTGTGTTCATCATCATATTTGTTTACCATGTTTTACTACCTTCTGGCGCAGGCAGAACTAAAATACGGAGCCCGGTCCCATAGCCAGCTTAGAGGGGAAGCCGTCGCCTCTTGCCCCCAAGAGTTTTTGCCCTGAAGAGGGCCCAAAAATACAGTTATAGTTCTAAATAATGAGTTTCAATTGCCTTTCATGAGTAACATCTTCTTAATTAGTCGTGTGGCGACTTATGTTCTTTGGATGCTTTAGGATCAGAGCTAGGTTCGAAGAGTTTCCTCAACATTTTGCAAAACTTAGTTCTAAAATGCATAGCTAGATGGCTCCTGTTAGGACTTTCGCTTCGGGCTCTAAATATCTTTGAGTTGGCACTGTGGTCGGTCCTATCTAAATATTATGTTTAATAGAGATATTAAGTATGACTTTGAATATTTTATGTATAATGACTTTGTTTATCCTTTTACAATACTCTAAATAGTCGTAGCTAGGTTAGTCTAGTCAAAATTCAAGTACTTTTATACAGACAAGAAATCGGTACAAGTGAGTTTAGTTACTAAAAAAAACCACATATATATATATATATATATATAGAGAGAGAGAGAGAGAGAGAGAGAGAGAGAGAGAGAGAGAGAGAGTGTAACTTCACTTCTTATTACTGAATTGGACCAAATCATCTCAAACTCTCAATATGTTATGTAATACTAGTATACAAATACAGAAAAATATCTACATACATACATATATATATATATATAGTAACTTCACTTCTTATTACTGAATTGGACCAAATCATCTCAAACTCTCAATATGTTATGTAATAGTAGTATACAAATACAGAAAAACATCTACATACAATTTTTTTTAACACAAAACATCCGGATAGGGACGAGAATAGTTTTCGGGCTTGTCTGTTACCAGACAAGTCCGGTTAAGGCTACCCACTTAGGTGGATATCTAACGGAAAACATTAATATATACACACTATAAAGAGTGCATTTTTTGAATGAAAATTTGTCTCTTACCTATCAAAATTCTGACTCCAATTAATCCTTGCATCTAATGTGGCACACCCATAACAGTTGGTGCGATGGAAACCACATTAATTACAGTATAACGTCCAATTATTGTAAGCGTGTGCCTGAATTTTGTAAACAAACGTGATTAAAAAAAATTAGAGTTTTCATAGCATATTATTGAGAGGTTGACCTAAGTTCAATTCACATTGATGGGGTTTTACTTTTATTCTTCAAAGCAATTTAATTTGGTAGTACAGTTTTTTCTGGGGAAGGTAAAAATAGATTACTATAGGAATGATTATTCAGTGCCCTTAATTCGTTGACCACTGGTGAATTTGAACTTTAACATTTGCAAATTAATTAAAAAGAAAAAGAGCCAGAAAATATAGGTAATTCTTTTTCCTAGTGTCTGTTCGTGGGTGTTCATCGTTCTCCACTTCAAAGTTCGAATTCCAAACATCTTTACAACCATTAATTTGAGCTATAAACTCAATTAAGTTTATAGACATATGGTTACCTCGTAGAATTGTTGGCTTGTTGCAAACCAATATGCAATCAAATCACTGGCCGTTTGTCAGCCGGATTCGTAAGGAACATATAGTAGAAGGGGAAATAGGGGTTTGGTAGGGTAAATGATAAATATCCATGAAATTGTTCATAAAAGGGTCATGAACGGCTCAGATTCACATCACTGTAAATCTGAGCCGTTGATTATTTTTTCATGGACAAATTCATAGATACTTGTCATCTATCTTACCATTTTTTGAGGAAATACGGTATAAGGGGAGATATAGTAGAAGGAGAGATAAATGATAAATAGTTTATTTGAGAGATACGGTAGGGAGATGTGTATATGCTTGGTTTGTTAGACGGATATAGTAGGAGGATACGTATATGCTTGGTTTGTTAGAGGGATATGGAAGGAGAATTATGGCTAGGAGATGATTAAAATTAAAAAAAAATGGTGCAAATGACCAATTTACCCTTTTAAAAACATGATGGAATCTTTAAAAAATTATTTTATGACATTAAGAAAAATAATTTTAATACCTCACGTTTTTTTTAATGGAAAAATATGCATTATATAACCAAAATCAGAGGCGGCTCCACTCACATGAAACCATGGTTAACTGACCACCCAAAATTTTTTTTTTTTGCTTAGGATACATGTAAAAATTTTGGACTAGCCTTATTTGAACACCCAATCCAAATATTATTGAACACCCAACCTAAATATTATTGAACATCCACCCCAAATATAGCCCTCAAATTAATACACTTGAAATTGAAAGCCCAAATTTCAGCCCACTAACCCAATTTTAGCAATAACAAAAAAGAGAAAATATGAAAACTCGTCGAGGACAATTGCAATAGTTTATATACTTTGCTATTTTTCGGTCGCATTTTAGATGTTTTAGATGTTATGTATGACTTTTTGTTTATATATAGTTGTGGTTTCTCGAGATGGTATAGTGTAATTTTTGAACACCCTTGGAAAAATTTCTAGAGCCGCCACTGACCAAAATAATAGAGAAAAGAGGGGTAAATTGGTAAATGTCTAACCCGGACTAATTAGTGACACCCCTCCCCCATCACTAATTAGAAGGGATATGTTATCCGGGTGGATATGTTATCCTCCTCCACATCGCCCTCGCAAACACCGGCGAATGATGGAGAGATGAATGACTAATGGAAAGGTACTATATCCCCTTCACTCAGAATCAGCCGTCCTACAGGATTTCCCATTCCCTTCACAAGACCTCAGGGCCGGCCCGAGGGCAAGGCCCAAGAGGCCACCGCCTTGGGCCTCCAAATTTTGGGCCCAAAATAGGGCACCCTTTTTTAAGTAAGTATATATATTATTTGTTCATAGTTTCGAACAAGTATCTTCGTTGGTTCAGTGGTAAGATGCTGTTATTCTTTACTGAAGGCCTGGGTTCAAATCCTTGCACGGAACTTTCTTGTTTTTAATTGTTTTTGGACCAAAACGAAGCTCAAGCTTTGTCTTTGTAGCTGCTGTGACTCGAACATAGGCTAGGGCGGTTTCAAGGCAGCCTCTCGAGCCACCAGAACAAAGGCATTTAACGTGCTTAGCATGGACCAAAATAGTTATATAATAAAGATTTGGATTATTGTTGTTTAATTCAAAAATACGTAGGGCCCCACCTCAAGATTTCGCCTAGGGCCTCCCAATCCCTTGGGCCGGCCCTGCAAGACCTCCAACAAACTGGGCCTCACAGTACTAGCGATAATGCACGAGTAATATGCCAGCCTTGAGAATGGTATATTATGCTAAAAATTCGGATCAAGACTCTAAAACGTGGAAATATAAAATCTACTACAATGCAATAATTAAGTGGTCAGCACCCACATATATATGGTTGGTTTTATGGCAAGGCCTAAGATGCAGTGAGTTTGCTCCCACTCATTTAAAGATCTTAGGTTAGAAACCTACATTTATATGTTATCAACTTTTTTACGGTCAGTTTATACAGGATTTTATCCGGGGTTGGATTGGCCCCCACTAGTAGAAGTGGACGACAGAATTCGTCCCCAAAATTCGTCGTGGTGCATGTAAGCTGACCCAGACACCCAAGTTATGATTAAAGAAAATTTCCATTTACAAAGCATCGGATCCTGCCATTTTGAAAGTGCTCTTGTGTTCGCCCTTAAGCTCTCTGATACTGTCTTTGGTAAGGGTCATCATTTAGCCCGAAGGCGCGCGACCCGGTCATCATTTAGCCCGAAGGCGCGCAACCCGGTCATCATTTAGCCCGAAGGCGCGCAACCCGTCCAAAGCCCGCCTGGCCCACCGGGCTTTTACCCGGCCCGAGCCCGTAAAACGGGCGGGCTAGCCCGGCCCGTAGTTTGTAATGGGCGGGCTCGGGCTTATGAATTTTTACTCGGCCTACCCGTAGGCCCGGCCAGTGAGCCGGCCCGTGGTACCCGCCCAAAAGCCCGCCTACAAGCCCGCCAATTAGCCCAAAATCCCACAAAACCCTTTCTTTTTTCCCTTGATTTAGTTTTGCCAAAGGAAATTTAAGCCCGCCCATTGGCCGGCCGGCCGGCCAATTGGACTAGCCCGTGGGCCGGGCTTGGGCTTCAATTTATGGTAGGTAGCTTGACTAGCCCGGCCTGCCAAAAAGAAAAAGCCCGGTTGGCCCGGCCCATGGGCGGGTTTGGGGCAGCGACTTGGCGGGCTGGGCCGGGCCCTTAGTCTTTGGTGGTCCAGGTGCCCATATATTGGTCGGCGAAAGGGAGAAAGGAAAAAAGCAGTTCTAACACACAAAGACAAAGTGGAGTATTTCTAATTGGAATGGCTCCTATATATTATGTGAGGCCATGACCCTTGGGTCAAGGAGGAGTTTATGTATTTTGAAAAGTCATGTACTAACATAAGACTCGGATACCATAATGAAGCAATATTGTATCCTTTTTTCCTACCAATTAAATGAAATCCGAACTCATTTGTTTATGTCATGACTGATAGTGGTTGTGGAAGCGCGCAATTGGGAGATTAGGTGATATGGCACTTACAAGGATTGGACCACGGGGCTGGGGCTGGGGCTGTTTTTGCAAAATATATAGTTGGGGGAATCTTTCCCTTCCACAAATTGCTTTTTAAAACTACTTAGCCGACAAAGAAAAGGAGAAAAATAACTTGACTCTAAACAATAGATGGCATGATACACTATCTTCCTATGATTTTTCATTTTCTTTTAAGAAAGGAGAAAAGGCTGAAAATAGTATGCTGGACTGTCGTTAAGGGTGTTGAAACCTGTAAAATGTTATGGCATGCAAGAGAAAACACGAGCGGAAAAATAAACAAGTGATCGAAAGAGCAAGACACGAAATATTTGTGTGGTTTCGACTTAAGCAATTTGTCTAATCGTACTCCACGGGGTGGTGTGGGCCTATGGAGGTTTCACTATGATAAAAAGATGAACAATGGGCTGCCCTAACTTTGCTTTTATATATAGTCCGAGCAATTTAATACATGAGAAAACCCTAAAAATTGCTGAAACATTCGTTTTTTCTCGCGCACGTCTATCCAAGCTGTAATACCCGTTTCGAGCACGCACGTGCATCGCATATGTCATTTAACTTTATGTTGCATGGGTCATGCTATTTGTTACACGAGTTGTGTTATTATTCGCATATCATTCATTAATTGTTAAGCAATACATAATTTAATTTGAGGGTTTAGTTAAGTAAAAAAAAAAGAAGAGAGGGATTAAATTTGAGGGTTTAATTAAGTTAATTAAAAGAGATTGACTTGGTAGGTGGAATGAAGGGTAGAGATGAGTTATGGCACATTTAAACCTATACACCCAACCTCATGGGATAATTCTTCCCTAATAAACCTAGCTTCTACGGTATTCTACACCGTTCCACACTCGTCCACCGTTTTTTCTATCACGGAGAGAGAGAGAGAGAGAGAGAGAGAGAGGGAGAAGAAGAAGAAGAAGAAGAAGAAGAAGAGGAGGAGGAGGAAGAAGAAGAAGGGAAAAAAATTGGGGAAAATCTAATTGAAGATAAACCCTATATTATATCTAGTTTATGTTTTGGGTTTGATCAAACATGTATATACCTGGATATTCTTGTAGTTTCAATCCTAATTAGGTCTTAGGAGAATGGATTTTCTGTAGTTAAAGTAGTTTAGAACATAAATTACTTGGTTTGGAATTCTGCAGCTAGAATTGAAAAATTCATGTCTGACTGATTTGGGGAATTTTATTGAGATAGTTCGGAAGTTCTGAAATTTCTTGGAATTTTTCTAAGAGTTTCTCTATGAATCTTATATCTACAGTAAAAATTTCAGGATCTAGTTCAAAGTATTGAGCTCTATAGAAATTTTTAACCTAGCATCACTCAAATTCGGAATTGAGCAGTCAGCACTGACACAAGTTGGGAAAACAGTCATATCTCCTAGCTCGAGACTCGAAATCACATTCCGCTTGCTTTGCTGAAAACAAGGCTTGTAGGGCTTTCCATCGGTGCAACCCGTGCGCTGTGGTTATGCCCGAGCAATAACAAATTTGCTGTTAAAGTTTACTCAAAATCTGTCTCTACACCAGTTTTAGTATTTGTTAAGTTATAATCGCGAGGCCGTAGTAAGGGTACCCAAACTCCGTTTTTGATGATTGACCTGTCAATTCGAAGAGGAAGAAGTTAACTTTTCAATGGTTTAAGTGAAATTCTTAAAATTCATGATTATGTATTGGATATGGTCAGAACCGTACACGTTGGCCGTGGACCAAGCCTTATTCTTGGAAATTCTTGCGTCAAACCGCATTGAATCAACTTTGGAGCATTGAAACACATCATCCATCATTTTTATTGCATTAGTCTCATTTAGTATCATGCTAGGGATGGAGATTAAAAAGAAGATCATATGCTAGACTTATTGATGCATTTTACTTGCATTTTAACATGAGTTGGAGTATGAAATATACTAAGTATAGTGTCATTCATATTCTATGATCGGCGGACGAGTCTCCACCTCAAAGTTGAGAAGGAGGCATTTCGTTTTTGTCTTTTGGATCTCTAAGGTGAGTGTGCTGTTTTATTGAAATGGCTGGCTAAAAAATTAACCTTTTTACTTTTTTCTGCAATGTTGGAATATTTTGACAGTTGTGGTTAGGATCTGGGGACGAGTCTCCACCTCAAAGTTGAGAAGGAGGCATTTCGTTTTTGTCTTTTGAATCTCTAAGGTGAGTGTGCCGTTTTATTGAAATGGCTGGCTAAAAAATTAACCTTTTAACTTTTTTCTGCAATGTTGGAATATTTTGACAATTGTGGATATGGATCAAGTGGATTGAAATATGTTTTTCATTTCAAGGGCATGCCATAGCTATAATGTTGGTTGGATTTTTTTTTCTTCTTGATGTATACAAGAAGGGTATAAATTGTCTGTTTGCTGTACACAAACAGTGTATAAATTGTTGGAAGTACCCTGTTCACAGGGTCAAGACCCGTCATAACTCCTGGTTGCGAGGGAAGCAACCCTATGGCTTCTTGAAATATTGTGCTTACTTATTGGTTTGTGAAAAATAATTTGTTTCTTGCTAAATATGATTAGAAGCATTACTTGATCCATGTTTGCTCGTGTAAACTGTTTTATGCTTTCCGCTTGAATGAAATAGTAACACTCACAATCTTTCCAGGTATCTGAAGTAGAGTTTTGGTCCACTACTGGTTTGGCAGGCTGTAGGAGTGGGGTCGAGGGTTGACTCGGTGTCCTTTTGGCGTAGTACATTTGGTGATATAAATTTTTGGAGAGTTGTAGTAACATTTGTGAATGCAACTCGTCTTGTATAGTTCTTTGTAAATTTTATTTTGGAAGCCGGATGTAATCTATCTAGTCGACATTGTTTTGCGTTTATGAAATGAATTTTTATTAAGGTTGATATTTAGCTCTTATTGAGATAGTTTATGCTAATCCCCTAGAGCGGGTCGTTTCACGAGCGGGAATGGATTCCCCCGGGCGGAAGTACGCATGTGTAAAAGTATTAAAAAGTGCCTTAGACTTTGTGGTTTTTTTTTTTTTCCCCTAGGTTATTGTCTCTCTCTTTCTTTTGTGTTTAATTAATTACTCCAGTAGGGTAGCACATGAGAATTTTATGAGTTGTTAAAAGCTTGTGGGCTTCGTTAGACATCTCTCGTAACTCTGGTTTTCCCATTCTAGGTTTGACTCTGTACATGAACATCATTTGTCGGCCGAAATTTGGATTGAAAATGACTCTTGTCTTATGTTACAAAATTTTGACCAACTTTTTGTTTGAATAACAAAAAAAATTTCATCAGTGATATGAAAGACAAAATTAACAAACACTTGTTGCCATCCTGAAACCCTAAACTTCAGAGATTTTCCAAAAGCTAGCTAGGTGTGAACATTTTATTTTAGAATCCATAAAGCATGAAAACTGATTTTTCTCATAATCTTTTTTTAAGCATGTTTGGAAGTTATCACAGTTTCCTCTAGACACAGTTTCCTCTAGACACTAGGGGTGTGCATAGGTCTGGTGGGTTGGTTTTGATCCGAAACCTGACCATGTCGGGTAATAAACATTCAGACCCGCAATCGAACCAATAGATGGTAAAGACCCGTCGCAAGCCTGATTCTTTACTTTGGGTCGGGTCGGGTCGGGTCTGACCACGGATAAGGAACACACCAACCCGAAGCCCGAACCGAAACTCATTTTTTTTACAGAACCCAACTCATACCCGACCGAAGCACCTGTTCGAAGCCACCCGAGACCCTTCGGGTTGGGTGGGGGATTTTGCACAGGCCTATTAGACACGATGATCTCAAATTAGCACTTAGAAGCTAACAGAAACAACCCTAAAATAGGATAAGCATTAACGTGTTCCATCTAAATTTTTTTTCTTTTGTTATCGCAAGCTGTGGCTAACAATAGTAGTATCAGATAGCGAAAGTACATCAACGATGATACAGAGCATTCAAAGGGTTTGTTGGAATAGTTGGCCAATGAGCCAGTTTCAAAGATACAGGGCTGGTTTGGTTTGATTGCTACACTAGGAAGGTAGGATTATGATTAAGAGAACACAAGGGATCTTGTTTCCCATTATTCCTTAGTCCTGTGTTTGGTAACTCGGGGAGTATTGTAGTATTGTATTGGTTATAAGTTGAGACTATTTTCTCTATCTCGAATCTAGTAACCCATGCGGGGGATTAACTAATGATGTACCATGGGAGGGTGGTATTAGCTAGTTCTCTTCTTTGAATTATCTTCTTCCTCATTCAATAATTATGAGTAATTTTCATTTATCTTTATCTCACTCTAACGAAACCCAGTACACCAGTATTCATAGAATCTCATCTATATTCCAAAGACTCCACTTGTCCCCCTTAATCCCATCTTTTTCGACCATGCCTAAAAAATAAGCAAACAATCAAACATGCCGCAAGGACAAACACCCTTTGCACACATACAAGGAGAAGGAAAAATATTGCTCAAATCAATTTACGATAATTTTTGTAGGGTCAGTTGTTAGTCCTACTAGGACCCGTACATGACACAAGATGGACTCTGGAAAAGGGCAAGGCCCGTCTATTTTACGAACAAACCCAAGGCCCGGGATCCATAGTTACTTGGGTTACGGGCCTCATTTCTTATTTGGGTCTGGGCCATTTTTGAACAAAACATATTTTTATACCTGTTGTGAAGGAGAAATGTTCAGGAGTTGTTCCAGGCCTTCAGGTAGGTCGATGTGTCCATAGGGTCAGGCTTTAAAACTTATGTTGTTGGTCGAAGATGAGATGATGTTCCTAATTAGACCTTGTTTTCACTAATCTAAACTACAACTTTAAGGTTTGTGGATACGGGCCTTGTTCATCCAACTCAGATCAAAGACTCTTTCATCCGTGTGTTCAATTATTCCTCCAATTCATTTTGGACCAACTTTTTGTTTATTTGAGTTTCGCGAGCAGAAAAGAGAAATAAATAAATAATTAATTAAAGCCGCCAAAATTCAAGCTGCTTTATGCATTTTTTGTCTATTTCACTTGTTTGGTTTTCTATGTATACAGAAGCATATCCATATGGCAGCCATTTTTTAAAAAAATTATTCAATGCCCTTGGGTAACGCCACAAAGTTCCCCATATCTCTTCTCCACCACACATCGTGGCACTAGGGCACCGAATAATTACTCTCTCTACATGAACATAATTTTGGCGGTTAAGAGTAATTTTGGCAGTTAG
This sequence comes from Rhododendron mucronatum var. ripense, assembly GCA_019656295.1. NCBI lineage: Eukaryota > Viridiplantae > Streptophyta > Magnoliopsida > Ericales > Ericaceae > Rhododendron > Rhododendron mucronatum. The sequence goes on from BPLT01000011.1 coordinate 2,175,445, forward strand.
GCTGGGGATCCACCACTGTTGGATTAACTGCTGTAAAACAAGAACGGATTACCTCGAGATTCTGCAATTGAAATTCAAAGTACCAAATTGAAGAACGCTGCCTGGGTTGAGTCGCGGACTAGGTCGCTTTCTTTAAGACGTTTCGCGGCTCTGCCCAGATTGTGCAAGCAGTTCGTGAATGCCCCGCCGTCTCCAGGATAAATCAGCCCAGAATTCAACACCTCTGCTCGGCCTTCTCTGCACAGAAGAAAACCGAAAACAAAAACACAATTCTACCTATTGCTCGAACTCAACAGAAAAGGTTTTAGTGAGGAAGAGAGATGATTGTTTTCTGTGTATCAAACCAATTCCGAAATGCTGTTTATATAGGCAAGGGCTGGACTGATTTTTGGAAACAAAAAATCAAATCAAATCAGATTAATTTGATTCAGCACACGTTTTTTTTAAAACGTTTTCCTTAATCAGCTAAAATCACATTCCTTTAATTTAGCACACGTTTTTCTCAATCAAATTGCTTTGATTAATCAGTAATCAGTTTCAAAAGATTTGATTGACTGAAAATTCTGTAACAATAAAAACGTGTTTCAAAAAAAATTTTTCAGCAAAAACGTGGGCCTTACTAGTACGAGCGCGAGGCTCAAATCCCGGATTTGCACCCCCCCCTGCGCGTATAACTCGTGACGCACACCCGGTTAACTAGTTTCCGAATCAGTTTTCCAAATTGCCGCCCATTTTCCTGAGCGCGCGAGACCTCTCCTTGGTTCCTTGTTCACAAACTCATTTGTGTGTAAACTCATTTAAAGTAGAGAGAAGTCTTGTGTCTAGCCAATGTGGGACTAGAGAAAAAACACATTGTTTTAGAAATACACACTAAGTTCCAACAACCACAGCTTTCACTTCAGCTGCCGGACAACAAAATTAGGGGCTGAATGGTGCTGGATTTCCCATGAATTTCCGGCCTTAATGGCCCTAGGTCTTTAGACTCTTCCTTCCTAGAGAGTAGGGAGTGTGCGAGAGAGAAGGAGGAGTGAGGAGAAAACCATAGGGCGTGAGAAAGTGAGTTTTTCCGTTGTACTCCATCGTTCCTGACGTGTAAATGAAACTATGCAACATTCTATGTGGAGCGAGCATACAGGCCAAACCACGTTCATTTGATATACGTGTTATGTGTTTGAATGACCCCGAATGCCCAACATGTGTCGCGTTGTGACATTTAACACGTTCGTATTATCATTCAAATTTGCAAAATGGGTTATCAGTAACTGAAATTACCCAGAACCCGTAGCAAACCTTGGACAAATGGACAATGAGCTAATTCACACAAAATCTACACAGTATTCTAGACAAATGAGCAAATGAAGGGGGATTGGAGCCTTTGATCATTTGCCTTCTAAACTGTGCAATACTACATAGTAGTACTACTAATCATCTCGAATTAGTAGCCAAACTAGAGGAGACAAAAGAGGAAGGAAACTAAGCCAGTGTATACATCGTGTTCATTACAACAACCATCCACAAAAATTAAGAAAGAATCTACAACATCATTCTGCTACAACATTGTTTAAGGTTTCAAGTCTTCATATATATATGAAATACACATGCACATACACACAGATATACATGCTTTTATATATATGGTTTCATCTCATATTATAACAAAGTAGTTAACCCCAATGGGTTGGCTTAGTGATCAAGGCCTAGCTAAAACTTAAGAGTTTGTTCTCTCTTAAGATTTCAAGTTCGAAACCTCGTGGGTGCTACCAACTCTTTTGGGGTCGAGTTATATAGGGCCAGCACGTTGTGGAATTGGTCCTGAGAATTAGCCGAGATTCCCGTAAGCTGGTTTGAACATCTGAGTTTTCAAAGGAAAAAAACTATGCAGTTGTCGTACTTAATTTGTCTTAATTGTTTTTTTTTCTTTTTTTGCTTGGAAAGCTGACTTTTTTGCCCTGTTGGATTGGCTTGATTGATCAACGAACATTCTTAAATATGTCATGGAATTAGTAATTCAACATTAATCAGAGGGCTGAGTAAAATACGAGTCTAGTAGTTATTAGGACTACCATCGATCGCGACATTAATACTAGCATTAATAATCCATAGTTAATGCTTTTTGAACCTCGCCCTGCTATTTCAAATGAAAAAATCGAAAAAAAGGTAGTAGTATATTAATACTAGCATTAACTTCACCTAATCGTCATCGAGAAAATAAAATACTATTCAAGATATTCACACTCTTTTTTTTGTTATTCACACTCCTTTTTTTGTCTTTTAGCAAAAAAAAAACCCTATACTTTCAACACTTGAAAACAAAAAAAGTAGTGTGGATAACAAAAAAGAGGGTGGGAATATCAATTCCCGAAAATTATCCCATAAAAACATCCCAAATTTAAAATGTGTCATTAGTAGTAGTATTTCACAAGTCAATGGTCATTAATAAATCACTCATTCGGTTCATAACTGACCCTAAGCCCACCCCATTCCGATAGGGCTTGGGTTCTTCCAAGGTGCCCCGGTCCATTGAGTTTGCAGGAGCCCGATAAGCATGGGCCCACACGGGCCAATTTTACACAGCCAGGTGCCCGACATAGCGAGCCCACTCGTTTCGCCCTTGCACGTTTTGAGTAATCTTGGATGACCAATTTCACCATCTACTTGCAGAGGTTCCCATTAAAATTAGAACAAAACTCTGTATGAATTCATAATTACCCTAATGAAGTTAAATAACACTTGGAACAAGCCACACATTGTTCAAGGATTTAGGAAATGTTTAGGGTTAACCCCAACAGCCTTGGAAAAAGACATGGACATGGATAAAAGGTTTTTGATCCCAGACGATTTCCAATATCATTACATATATATAAAGGGGGAGCCCCTCTCAGTATGGGAAAAAAATAAAGTTGGCTCACACTTTTAAGCTTTGTTTGGAACCTTTGGAAAAGAAAGGAAAGGAAAGAAGAAATTTTTAAAAAAAATTCCCTCTCCTTGTTTGATTTAGAAAGAAATTGAGAGAAAAATAAGAAAACTAAGTTTTGAGCACAAGTACATTTTTCTCACACTTTTCTTCTTAATCATTTTCCTTTTTCTTTCCTTTCCACAAGTTCCAAACGGATCCTTACGCCCTTATTGTTACCTATGGAAAAAAAAGAAAAGGAAAAGAAAGGAATAGTTTGAGGAATCATAATCCTTTTCCCTCTCAAACCAAACAAATCCAATTGTTTTGCCGTATAACCCAAGAATGTCCTTTTTTATCCTCTGTGTATACCTTCCGTTTTCCGTTAACTACAAAGGGTAAATATGACACATTACTCTTGTCAGATCCACTCAAATTCCGATTCTCCTGCATTTACGTACCTCATTCCTTCGCTGATTTGTGGTGCAAATTAAATGATACCGACGAAGATCCGTCCGAACGAGCATGTTACTTTTATTGCTCTAGATCTTGAAGAAGTCTGAAAAAGAACAGTTCCAACCAAAGTGTGGCTCCGAGATTTTACAAAAAATCTATGCCCACAGCTCAATATTTATCGATCTCTATTCCTGCCGTCGAGACGAACAGTGAGATGTTGAACGGTGAAACAGAACGGTAGGCATAGCACCGCTGGAAATTTTATATGGTACCAAGCACGTAACAAAATAGGTGGAATGGGACAATAATGTTTTTTTGTTTTTTTTGAAAATGTCAATCCATTCATATCAAAGCCAAAGCCTGAACAATGATTTCAACAAAAGATACAGGAGAGAACCAAAACTACCAAAGCCCAAACACGGGCACCACTGCAAAAGCAGACCATCGAGAATTGTGGGCATAGAACCTAGTCAAGCCTTGATAGTAGAAGATCCCACAGGATCCACATGCAGCTCAAACCGGATGAAGCACAGAATCATCGGTGGATATGCTATCCATGAGCGTCAATCGCCTGCGCCCTCTAGCCGGAAGACCACGAAACATTAGCGAGCAAACACCAATAGAAGCAATCTCCCAGACAAGAGCAAATGGACGCAAGTCCGGCACGAGATTCCGCTGTCACGGCAAGCACTGGCCACGAGCCTACAGATCGCCTGCAAGCACGGCCACAGCGAGACAGGATAACAGAGCCACAACAAAGAACCCTATCGTAATATTATTAACCCACCAGTACAGACACCGGACCGGGGAAACCGGCCGGGAGAAAACCGAGCCACAGACGGCCGGTAAAAGAAAAAAAAAACCCCCTAACTCGGCCACACCTTATTAGCCACGCCGTCGACCGCCGCTCGCCTAACCACCACGCACCACCAGCATTGATCTGAACTAGAAAGCCGAGCACCGAGGGCGGAGAACCGTCACAGAGGCCTGACCACTGGATCCAAAAATTTCAAGTGGGTCTTTTTTCTTATTTCCTACACAAAATTTAGCTTCCGAAATTTGAAATATTTAATCTGTCTTCTACTTTCAAATCTGAGATTTAATCTGTTTTCCTCTTTCCATCTTTTCCATAATACGATATGCACTCGCTTGAGTGCGCCAGAGCGTCTAGTAAGAAGATATATGCCTTCGGTTACGGGTTATCCCCAGAAATTGAGTCCAACTATCTTTTTTAGGAAGAGTAAGAACTTCATTGATAAAAAAATTACTAATACAATCTATCATTTGCATCTAATACAACTAGAAAGGACTAATTTGCTCTTGTAAACGATAAATAACACATTCGAATCAAATAAAGGATACATTCAGCGATAAATTGATCAAACGGTTAGTTGTCGGAGAATCCATCCTGAACTATTTTTGAATACCCTTGATTTGCTCAAGCTTACCCAGAAGTAAAAATGCTCCGAACCAAAGCCTCCAGAAGATACTATAAACAATGAGATCAGCTAGAGCAGATTAGTGTAGTTGATTAGGATAGATATTGGATTAAGCTAACAATTAAGTACCATTAGATGTCAGAGGCTCTTGCATTAATTAAGTTAACAATCAACGTTGGTTGTGGCTCTTGCATTAATTAAGTTAACAACTGTACCATTAGGTGTCAGTGGCTTCCACTATTCAGAGCAAACCAAAGATTGAGAGATCCTGCCTAATACGATATGAGTCGAATCCCCAATTACATTTTTTATTTGTTTCATAATTTATTAAACACTTGGTATCCATACGTGGAGGTTTCTTCAGATTAACTTCAGGGTTTCAAGATTAATTTTTTTGAAATGTGCATAGGTTGGTTCAATATCCGGTCATTGAGAAAAGAGAAAATTAGTCGAGGTGCGCGCAAATTGGTTGCGGACATCCAATTATCAAATAAAAAAGGAAAAAGAAAATTAAGGTTAGCCACTTCTTACAAATGAAGTCCTAAGTTGCAATATATGGATAAACTAGAATGGCATGGGGGAAAAGTACAAAACTAAAGTCCTGAGGTTGTCTTTTGGCATGCATAATTTTTAGTCCAATGAATGAACCAATTAATCAAATTACCTGTAATCCATTGATCCTAAGGCTCTGTTCCAGAATTTTTTTTAAAAAAAAAGCAGCTTATTTTACATTTTCAAACTCAAAAATAATGTAAATGAAAAATAATATTTCAATTTTTTTTTTGTATCGTGTAAAAGATTTCATCGAGATTTTTCAAACAAGATTGATATTGCATATTTTTAATTTTTAATAAGCCTATAATTTTGAGTTTGAAATTCCTCTTCGAAAAATAAGGACATTTTTTTATTCTAGAACGGGGCCTAAGTCGATGATAATTTTATTTGATTCCATACTTCATTGGTTAGATGACTTTAACCGTCCAAAATTCTTATGTACTTTAGTACTTCGCATCCTTGTTACAGTTGGCAAAGACATTTTATCTTTTAAACTCAGAACATGTTAATATTAGGTTACAAAACAACTTCTTTTTTTTTTATCAACGTCAAGTAATTCATTCATCACCCGTAGGAAAAAGATTTCATCACAATATACAGGAATAAACCAAAACTACCAAATCAAAGACACGAGTTACTGCTCGAAGCACACAGGCTACATACTCAAGGACACCCTGCTGAAGCAAACCTACACTAAGTGCCGGTATGAGAATCTCGTCAGAGACTCAGTAATAGAAGATCCAAAAGGATCCCCAGCTCAAACCCGAGTTACGCGCAAGATGAAATCAACAACCAGCAGAAGAAACCCAAACTGGCACACCGGTCAACTCTTGAGAGGAAAAGGCACCAGCTTGATTCTCGAGTAAATTAAAAAATAAGTTGTTAAAAATCTGGCTTGAAATTTTAACTAGCTTTTTATATATTGAGATATTTAAGCTTGATTTGCCAATGAGATTTTGTCGAGCCAATCACATGATAAACTTGGGATCGCAGAATTAGTAAGTAGCTAGGTTTTTTTCTTGTTATTTTTCAACAATGTAAAGTCATCATGCCGAGTTTAAAAAATTAACAAATCTCATGATCGTACAATCAAGATTTTGAAATGTAATGAAACTTAATAAGTTTGTTAAGCATTTAACGAATCAAATTAACAAGAGTCGAGCTCAAATACAATGGTTCGTTTTAATTATAGTGCGCCCTATGCTATGCATGTGTCGTATTTTTCTTCTTTTCTACTGTAGTATGAAGTAGAGAAAGATAGCAGAAATTGGATGAAATCTTGGTTCCGCCACTCTCTTTTATAATGAATACTGCAACATGGATCGGGTTGGAGTTTGTAATTCGTATCTCCATCATATATATATATATATATATATATATATATATATGTACTCGGGTTGTGACTGAGTGTTTAATTGATTTTAGGCTGAGTATTTATTTTATTTTTGGGCTAGTTGTTCCAAACTACTAGAATTGGGTGTTCATATATATTTTGGTTGGGTATTGAAAGAAAGGCTAATCAAAAAATATTTAAGCAAAAATATTTATTCTGGGTGTTTATGCATATGACCATTTTTCTTAAGCTATACAGCTATCTCTATCAATAGTTATGTTGTGTTGTTGTTAATTAGTTGAATTTGTTGGACAAGTGTTGGTATATTGCACGCAAGTTTAGTATTAATTTGCGTGTGCTGATTGTTTGAACTGTATAATGTACGTGAGTTAAGTACTGTTTGTTCTGTGCGCTGATTAATTGTTCAAACCGTGCCTTCAGGCACGACTCCGAATCAATGCCCGTGCCTGAACCGTGATACACTTAAATTTTTGACTTGCTTAAATATTTTTTGCACCTCAATTTGACATGCGCATAGACCATACTTTACTTCGTTCCTACCCAATTTTTTCAACATGTCCTCCCTTTGCTCATTGTTTGACCCATACCTTTAGTTGTCTTCAAAATGTGCAGCGCCGTGCCTTCATGCACGGGTATTCGCTAGTGTGTGTGTGTGTATATATATATATATATATATATATATATATATATATATAGATGCAATGGCTGCATATATATATTTTTCTTCTGGGCCGGCCAGTAAGAAAAGAGTTTTGTAGGCTTAAACGTGTTTATCAGTTCTTCCAGAACTCATATGGACGACTAGAAAACTAGGTCCTACCCTTATGCAAAATGATTGTGTCCAATCTGGCCAACAGCTATCTATATATGTCAAATTAAGAAAAAACCTACTCCGTACAACCAAATTAAAAAGAGTTTATAAAAATAAAAAATAAAAAAAGTTGACAGAATCTGCCTTCTTTTTCTTGGGGGTAGAAAAACTTTACCCTACATTTACCTTTTCACCGGACGGCGCCTTTCATGTTTGTCACGTTCCTTGACCTTTTGTTATGTTTTTTTTATTTTTTTTTTCTTCCAGCTTGACCTCAATGAGAAACACGTTTGTTCCGATTGGGTTGTACATTAAAGATTAAAGTTGATAGTAAGCGTGCATAGTGCGCATTGATGAATCATAATTTGGTCCTTAAGCCGACCTATATACAGTTGACCATCCACGTGGAAGCCGGCAAGATTGATATGAGAACCACGTACTCAGTCATGTCATAGCGAGTAAAAACCGACGGTACATACATAATTAGTTAGCCTATCCTAAATCGGACTGCGCCAAATTCCTGAGATCACGATATTGAATCATTGATCATGAGGATTTGGTGTACATGAAATATTACTTGGAAAATCTTATCCCACGTGGCTCAGCTGGGCCACCCCAAGCTTAGTTGCGTTGTAAGAAAACACATGCAGTACTGATTTATTAATCCACATGCATCGCGCGTGTGTGTGTATGTCACTCTTTGGAAACTGGAATCAAACAATTGCCATTTATCCAATCCGGCTTCAGACCTGTGTTCATTCCCCGGCCCCCTTTCACAATCTGAATTGACGTGCAGAAGGGAATTCCCTCCCTAAGAACAGTACGTGCTCGTGATTGAAAAGTATATATAAACCCTTCAGAATGCATGGAATCACCAAATAGTACTACGTACGTATCTGAACTTGCTATGGATTTTGAGCTACATCTCACACACGCGCGAAACCCATTCTATGGCAAGATCGTTCCATGTGCATGTGTAAGTAGTTGACCGGCTAGCGGGTCATCCATCCGGACTGTCCGAATGGGCCTAGCCTCGTGAAGGCCTAGGTCTCCCGACAGCCAACGCCTACAAAGCTTCGCTGGCGGGCCGAGGTGTCGAGACGGGTCTCACGGGGAAGCGTGCGACTAAGGCGGTGACACATTAGTGCCGAGTTGTCCAAGCCGGCCATCTGAAGACACCAGTCTTGGCTCGTTCATGTGCTATGTGACAGCATGACACTCGGCAATTGTCATGCATGACATCAAAACAAGAAACAGTTATTCATGATGTCATTAGAGGCACGAACTCAATGTAGAAATTTTATATTCATCTCAAAACCAATTGGCAATGAGTGGAGAGGTCCCAAATGCTATTAAGTGATCACCCATTCCACTCCCAAGCAATGTGGGATTCATTTCCTTAACATCTCCCCTCACGTGTAGCCGCGTTTGAGGTCCATCACATGTGGCCGCTTTTAGGTCCTATCATCGTGCAGCCTGATAAAAAAATCATTCCGTGATCGTGATGCGGGAGGGGTGAAAGCCCTGCTAGACTTATTCGCTGAATGAACTGATAGGATTAGATTAGAAGGCGTAGGCCTATAGAAAGGGAATGCTCCTCGTGCGCTTTCAATTTATAAGTTAAGTAGGAGTTTTCTTTATGCCGCTATGTCCTTTCATGCGGCCTAGTCTTCAATCGTTGCAAGCCTTCCAGTCTCTTTGTAGGCTATTACGCTTTTTGCTGTAGGAGAGGGACTTTCCCTTGTTTCAGGTGTCTGCGCATTTCGCTATCTTCTTTTTCGTTTAAGGGGCATTGAACTATTCCATCAAGCATGAGAAAGGAGGCAAAGATTTTGGAAGGCCTTGGGAGCGCACCGAAAAACTCAGCTTTGCGGAGCGGACCAATCTTATGTACCTTGCGGACTGCGTTGGCAAAGCCAACCTCTTCCTACCAACCCTTTTTTTTGCTGGTCTGTCATCGTGGGGTGTGGATTGTGAATTTTTAAAATGTGGGATAGAACGGGCCCCGCTCTGATACCATGTAGAAACTCTATATCCATCTCAAAACTAATTGGCAATGAGTGGAGAGGTCTCAAATGTTATTAAGTGATCACCCATTCCACTCCCAAGCAATATGGGATTTATTTCCTTAACACTCAAAACAAACTGTATATCCTGGAGGCCTCGACAAATAACTCTCTACATAATTGAAGCACAATACTGAACCCTAGAGAAGTACGTCATTGTTAAATACTATGAGATCTATTGTTCTTGTCTTTAATTATCCTCTCCCAATATCCAACGTAGGCATCGAAGTGCTCTCTTGCTGAATTGGCGCTAACTGGTTCCATATTTTGCAAATTGCTAGCTTAGGGGAGGGAGGCAGCTTACTTGAAGGATCCGACCCGTCAAAAACCGAGTGATTCACCACCCCACAATAAACAATAAGAATCACGTCATATGTGCATTAGTTGGAACTAAACATGCATGCAATTATATAGTTAAGCTACCAGGCCTTCTCATATCGATATGAAATAATCATCTTTCACAGAGGTAAATCTTTACATGCATGTCAGGCAAGACAAGAAGATGGTATGTGACAAGTTCTGCCTACGAACATTTATTTCAATTAACTGCGAAATTACTAAATTATGAAGAATAAATCTTTACAGTCCATCTCTACTTTTTGCTGGAAAAAACGTTAAAAAGGAGAAAAATTCATCACCTCATTTATTTCTATTTCTACACCTTAATCTTCCTTCTCTACCTTCGATCCATTGATCTCATCACTTGCATATCACGCGTGTCATAGGGTGAGCTGAGGGGGGAAAGCGTAAGTGAGCGGCAGCGCTCATGACCTTCATGCGCGTATATACTAGCGTGCACATTCGTCAATAGATCCTACTTACATGAACGTAGCCAAGTACATGAACTACCACATCTATGACTCTTAATCCACATGCATGTACGAATCTTCAACTTAAGATACATGCATGCATGCCTTTTGGTTACTCTTCACTTGGATAGATATGATCTGCCTTCTACTTACGTACCTGAACCAACGATTCTTGTACCATGCGTCTACTAAAAGTATAATTTTGATAGGTCCAAATCTATCTGACATTCCCAAAACTATTAGTAAAAGACAATCCAATGGCAGCATCATAGATGAATCTACGACAAGAAGAACTTAATTGCACGTGTAAAATGGGAAAACATTGCTACTATATGAATTGGAAAACTTATTGTTCTTGCACAATATATAGACGGAGAGTTACAACGTAGAGTTTCATTTCGAAAAGCAATGAAAAAAAAAAAAAAATCAGGTTTACCCTTTCAACAGATGGAGGGCAAAAATGTACTGCCTCTACAAAGATCAGGTGGTTCATGGTTGGATGGTGTAGTGCGCATGTTAACCGATGCCTTAAATGTAATGAACTGAGCCATATTCATAGATGATTCCCAAGCAGTTTCCAAAGATATCCCAAAAAGACAGAAACAACATTGTTCAGTAAAAAGAGACTGAATTATATTTGATTTTATCTTTTCAGTCAAAAATTCCAAAAGGTTGTGACAGTCAATAGAATTAAATTGTCTCGAAAAAATTCAAGCACATAGTCACTTGAAATAGTTCTCTTTCATGGCAATTTTCAAAATCAAATTTGCAGAACACTTTCCAGAAACAATTTTCAAAAACCAAAACACTCAACATTTTATAGAGTATTAATTTGAAAAAGTCATTGCAATGTCTTTTGAGAAACAAGCTTTTTAATCCTAGTAGGTTGGTTGGATGGGAGCATGACCACAAATAAGAGGTTACTACCTCAAATTCGCAAGTTTGACCCCAACACCGGGTGGGGGGAAGAAAATCCATGAGACCATTAGAAGTTTATCATGTCGTTAACTTTAAGACCCCCGGCTCGTCAGAGAGTACAAAAGTAGGTTCCAACCCCTGGTTGTCAAAAGGAAAAAAAGAAGAAGTGACTTCTTTTCCGATAAACAAAACAAACATAAAACGAGTTGTGAAAGCCATTAACCAAGCTAGAATGCAAGCAAAGAAAAAAAGCACTTAAAAATTATTATGCAACACTCGTGATTTTGAAAACAATCACAAACTAATTTGTTCCTTAAACTCACAACAAATTAATCAGATCATTCAGTTTTTGTTGCACCGCGGATAGATCGACGCATGTCGTGTCACTAACCTGCAAGGGAAAAAAACTGCTTGTAAAATTGAAGTTAGCCAACAACTTTGGAACCCTAAAGTATGCAAAAAAAAAGATAAAGGGAAACCCTAAACTTAGAAGTACCTCAGATTTAATGGTGTGAAGAAACCTATCATTAACTTGGGCGGAAACATAGCTAACAACATCCAGTCCTTCTTCAAGCAGTATTTCAAGCACTTTTGAGAAAGGAAAACCTTCTTCTCTTAAGCCACTATTAATCAGAATTTCTACGCCGCCACGGCAAGGGCTCACCGTGATGCTAATGGGCAACAAATTACTTGAGCTCGAACTTGCTGCGGAAAGCATTTGTAGGCTCTCTCTCTTGATTCTCAGTTCTTTGATTTTCTTCTCCTGGTGTTTTATGTAGTTCACGCTCTCGTGAATGTGATCCGAGATTGAACGCCTTCCCTGAAACACCGTTAAGATATATAAACTGTTTTAGGGACCAAAATTATTCAAACGCGATCATTCTTTAGAAAGAAAGAGAAGAGAGAGTACTCGTTCTTGTGGGACGTCAAGGGGGAGAAATGATATTGCAGCTAGCAGCCATTTATAGTGTTCTAACCCTTGGAGTGGCCATTTTGACTTAAAAACGTAGCTAAAAAACATTGTTCCAATCACTGTGCCCAAAATATCTTGGCATCCTTATATGTGGCAGTAGACATTGTAGTACTAATATATATTCGAGGGGGAGAGGCGGGAGGCCGATATTTCTTATGGAAATTTCACAGGAAGAAATTATAGCACAACCCATTGAAGCGCATAATCTTGTCAATTTTTGACGACTTTAATATGTACACAATTCGTATATTTTGTAAATGCTAAAGCATGGCCTTGCTGTTACGATCTACTGAAATTCAGTTGTAGAACATATGTCGGAGCAAGTACGAAATTCTTCACCTTGACATATTCAAGAGGGAGTAGAGATCGGAGCGATGCATTAAGGTAACCCATTTCCTGCCTTCTTTTTCGCTCGATCTCCTTGTGAACGGCTCTCTGCTTGTTATCGCTCGCAACAACCACCTCGTCATTCTCCTCCGGGATGGCAGCTAATTTCTGCTGCCTCTTCCCAACCCTATAATTTGTAGAATATGTTTTGCTTCTTTCCAGCTGGGAGACATCATCATCATCCATGATCAGATCCTCAAACACGGCCGACTCCTCGTCGCTTTCTTTAATCGGAAACATTGCCCGGCCCCAAGTTGTGATTTATTCTCACCAAGATTTGGTTCTGGCGTATCAATGGAGGGTGATAAAGAAGGAGATACGTTAGTTAGGGGTTTGAGATTTTCTTGACAGGAAAGGGGGGATACGAGGGAATAAACAATGCCCTAAAACCAGATGCTGCTTAAATTAAAAAACTTGATGGTGGTACTGTAGTTTTATACAGCTGAAAACCCCACCCCTCTGGCGTTCACACTTGGTGGGTTATTAAACTATGCTACAAGCAAAAGATATTATAACTGATCAGCTCCAATAATTTAGGCGCCAATTTGATTAGTGCTAATGCTGTACAGTGTACTTGTGTTGATGATCATCTTTGTTTATCATGTTTTACTACCTTCTGACGCAGGCAGAACTAAAATACGGAGCCCGGTCCCATAGCCGGCTTAGAGGGGAAGCCGTCACCTCTTGCCCCCAAGAGTTTTGCCCTGAAGAGGGCCCCAAAAAATACAGTTATAGTTCTAAATAACGAGTTTCAATTGCCTTTCATGAGTAACATCTTCTTAATTAGTCGTGTGACAACTTATGTTCTTTGGATGCTTTAGGATCGGAGCTGGGTTCGAAAAGTTTCTTCAACATTTTGCAGAACTTAGTTCAAAAATGCAAAGCTAGATGGCCTCATATTAGGACTTTCGCTTCAGGCCCCAAATATCTTTGAGCCGACACTGCCCGGTCCTATCTAAATATTATGTTTAATAGCGATATTAAGTATGACTTTGAATATTTTATGTATAATGACTTTGTTAATCTTTTTACAATACTCTAAATAGTCGTAGCTAGGTTAGTCTAGTCAAAATTCAAGTACTTTTATACGTACGTCTTCATATAAATTTTCGGAATCCTTTCATTATCCTTTCATATAGACAAGAAATCGGTACAAGTGAGTTTAGTTATGTGGGCACACGCCCCAAAATTTTCAATTTTGTTATTTTAGAATCGGGTGCGGCCCTCTTTGTAAAATCGTGACGAAACGTTTCAATTCAGAGTCGCCACTCGGGTCTTAGCGGTGAAATACCCAAGGAATCGAACTCGAAAACGTTTGCTATGTTTGATTTTGAAAAGGCGTAGACCGGTCCGTCGTCACCTTCGATATCTGAGGTTCGGGAGCCAGGTTACGAGAGGGGAAGGGTTTTATGGCACCCCTCTTGCCCAATCCGGAGATCGGTCTCTACTCAGGCATTTTGTAAAACTTTTACATTTTTCTCTCCTTGAATATTTTTTTAGCCAGTTATGGCAGGGAAACAATTTAAGGGGGATTAAAACTGTGACAAGTTGCAGTTATGTGACAAAATGTAATGGATGATGATTTACTTGCAATAATGAATATAGATTGAGAACAAGCACCGAGAGCAGTCTGAATAAGTTGGAGTACGCTGCTCTGAAGGGACATGAGTAGGTATCACACCAGTATGCACTGGCCGAGCCACTGCATGCTAATATGACCTGCGCACGCCACTACATAACTGGCGTACTTCACTTATCCAGTCTCACAGTCTTTGTTATAAGTGCCAAAATATACATATTTTGGCCCTCCAAACTACATTTATTAGTCATTCATTTTGGTTAATTGATATTTATTTCTGTTCTTTTGTGTTTATAGGTTGCTCGAGCTTATTTTCAAGAAATTTGGATAAATACAGAAGTAAAAGAAAGTTTGGGGTTCAAAGTGCAAAGTGCTTTAAAGTTGATTTTGTGAATTGATATTATACATAGTCCGAGGGAGCCCTGTGTAATTAAAGTATATTTAGCCTATAAAAGGAATAGGAGAATGACTTCAGCGGCAGCTTTAGGCTGCGGAAACGTTTTTGACGAAAAGAACGAAGAACGGGGCTGCCGATCTTGTTCCCAATATTGTTAAGGTTTCTTCTGCGTTTTTTTTTCCTTTCTGTTATTTTAAGTTTTGTTTAAATACTCGCACTGCAGTAATTTATTTAATTTCTGTTCTTTATAAAAGTTATTCGCTGGCTCTGTTTAATTGATATTTTTCTGTTTATTTTTCATCTCGCGCAATAGAAGCATGTTTCAAGTTAGAGTTTCTTTTATTTTATACATGATGTTCAGTGAGTAGTCGTTTAGGTAAGGTCGCAGAGTGATTAACACACTGTGGTCAGTTCGGATATTGCTTCTATTTTCAAACAATGTAAAAACGATTTTTGATTGGAAAAATACTTCCCGCGGACGAATTCGGGCATTGTCGGAGCCCATGTGAACGGGGGAATGGGGGTCCAAAACTCATTCTCCGCTGCGCATGGGTATACGGCGACCATAGGATCTCGCATCTTGCGGGGTATCTTTTTCAATCTAAAAGTTGAACGTTTTTAAGAACATCGAATGAAGCAGGTTAATCCGGACTGGTTACGAGTGTTATGAATCCTACGACCGTACCTCCTTTTTAATTATTTGAAAAGAATAGTCAAGTTTCTAGGTTTTAGTTAATCTTCCATCAATCGATAAAGGGTGGCTACCTAAGAGCCCATTTAATTAATAACAACCTGAATTTTTAGTCAGCATACGTCACCGTCTTTGTGGATTCGATTCCGGACTTACCGGATATTATGCTGCATCGGTCTCAGCCCTACACTTGGGGCAACCCATCATTTTAGGACTAGGAATCGGTCAAGCACCTCTGGGCTCTGGAAAGGACCAGCGCACACCCAGGACAAACCACACAGTTTATCAATAATATACTAAGCAGTTATAGCTAACAACAATGGACCTAAAGAAATAAGATGAGCAGTACACCCCATAAACAGTGTGTGGGGAAATAGACTGAGGCCAGACCAAGGCGAGATACAAGGGCCAGCCACTGGATCTTAGCAAGACAACCGTACGCCAGTCTCAAAGGACCGTACGCCAGTAGTTCCTTTAATTCAGTGCTTGGCTTTGTATCATCTGGGCTTTGGAACATGACCAGAAGGATCCCAGAAGCCTTCTAGAACAAATAACGAGCAAGTATTAAACTCTATAACTAAGGAATCCAAAAACACAGAAAACAATAAACTGGTTTTTAGCATGCAACAGGGTGATAAAATATAAAATAAAGACAAGGACTAGATGATCGATGATCCCAGCGCTAGTACTGCACGTACTGCCATGACTGGCGTACGGCTTGGAGTTACTGGCATGCGCCATCTTTCACTACATACGACCTTTATATTTTACCAGTTTTACGGCCAAGACTGGTATTGGTTACCAGTCTGGACCTTTCTGGTTCCCCTCAGGGGTCAAAACAGAAAGCCACTCGAAAGGTGGTATACCTTCGGTTGGAGGGTTGATGGTGGTTTTGAGCCTTGAGGAGGAAGATGGAGGCTAGAAGGTGGTTGAGTGATAGTGGGGTGTGTGAGAGAAAACTCATTTCCTTTCTCTTTCAATGGAGGAGAAGAAAGAGAGATCAAAAGAAAGGAGGAAAAGGGTTTGGGCTCTTAATGTTGTTAACCCCTTGCAAATGAATGCAATGAGGGTATTTATAGAGGGGAGATGACTGAAGAGGGGGCAGTCAGCTGGGGTTAAAGGCTAGTTGGGTTAAGGAGAGGAGGATCCCATGCATTAAATGCTTGGGACTAGGGTTGATGGATGGCGTAGGAGAGAGGGGAAACGTCCCTGCAGGAAATAATCATCAGGGGGACTATTCACCGTACTAGGGAGCTGCAAAAGTCCCGAGCACGAGGTTGAATAGTGATGCATTGACTGGATTTGACTGGCGTGCGTCATGTTCGGACTTGCGTGCACCAGTAAAACTGAGTCAACGGTCGATGACTGACACGTGGCAGTTTACTGGCGTACGCAAGCACAACTTTGGCGTACGCAAGCACAACTTTGGCGTAAGCAGGGGCCATTTGGTTCCGGTTTGAAGGCTTGGAATGGGCTTGAATAAGGCTTGGATGAGGTTCGGAACGCTCAAAGCTCGAACCCACCATCGACCTCGGGATGTTCTTGACCATGATCATCATTGGGGAATTAAAAGACCGTGAATAAGCTGATTCGAACAGTCCAGAATAGGGTGTCTACAAGTTACTAAAGAGAAAACCATATATATATAGTAACTTCACTTCTTATTTCTAAATTGGACCAAATCATCTCAAACTCTGAATATGTTATGTAATAGTAGTATACAAAACCTTGCTCTTCTTGCTAAGTGGTGGTGGAGATTCAACACGAACAAAGATGCGCTTTGGGTCAAGGTTATCAAAGCAAAGTACAATCTGGATCAGGCAGCATGGTTACCTCATTTGCCATTTTTAGGTCATGTTACGAATAAATGGAGAGATATATGCTCTGTCGGGGATCCCTCTTCGTGTATTGGCTCGATAATTACGAAAGGCTTTAGAATTCAGGTTAACTTTGGGTAGAAAACTTCATCCCGGAACCATTTATGGCTTGGAGATAGTACTCTCAAAGAGTCTTTCCCTGGACTATATTTACTTTCTACTCAAAAAGAGGAAGTGATTAGTTCAGTGAAGAATGACTTTGGGAATGAGAGGTGGAATCTACAATTTAGAATATTGTTGCTTGATCGGGAGAAAGCACAAGAGGAGTTAAAGCAAGACTGCAGTCTGTGACATTGGATCAATCCAAGAGTGATATTTTACAATGGAATGGGCATCGGACAAATGTTTCACAGTAAAATCAATCTACTACCAATAGGAGCAACAAGGTCATTCAGGGAATCAAGTTTTAAGGTCAATTTGGAAGAACCTTAGCCCCCCTAAGGTGGAAATTTTTACATGGATGGCAATTCAAAGTAAGGTAGCTACTAGATCAGAGCTTTTCAACAGGAATTTGATTCAGGAGGAACACCAGTTACTTTGCCCGTTATGTTCTTTGCATCTGGAAACTCCCCAACATTTGTTTCTATACTGTCGGTTTTCTTGGTATATTTGGTCTCTCATTCTGGACTGGTGGCATGTAACGTGGGTATGTCCTCCTTCATTGGCAGATTTGGCACTATGGTGGTTTGATAGCAAGTTTGGAAATTTGGAGAAACATATGTGGAAAGCTACATTTTTTGCAACTCTCTGGTCTTTGTAGTTAGTAAGGAATGACTATGTGTTTAACAATGCTACAACAAGTATTGAGGAGGTGGGTGAGCTTGTGAAGATTAGAGTGGCTATGGGGATGAAGGTCTAAGTTTGAGATTAAAATATATATGGTGGAGGAGTTTAAGGGTTATTTGGATGGAATTCGAAAACTAAGAATTTAGTAGCGGTTTAGGTGGTGTAACGTCCAACTTTTTGTTGGATAATTTTATCTTTGTTTTTGTGTACTTGATCTCTCGATGTACCCTCTTCGACTTAATATAAGTTTTGTTTGCCGAGCAAAAACAAAATAGTAGTATACAAACAAATACAAAAAAACATCTACATACAATTTTTTTTTTAACACAAAACATCGATCTGGACACGGACGGGAATAGTTTTCGGGCTTAGCTGTTACCAGACACATCCGGTTAAGGCTACCCACTTCGGTGGATCTCTAACGGAAAACATTTATACATACTATAAAGAGTGCATTTTTTGAATGAAAATTTGTCTCTAACCTATCAAAATTCTGACTCCAATTAATCCTTACATCTAATGTGGCACACCCATAACAGTTGGTGCGATCGAAACCACATTAATTATAACGTCCAAATATTGTAAGCGTGTGCCTGAATTTTGTAAACAAACGTGATTAAAAAAAAGAGTTTTCATAGCATATTATTGAGAGGTTGACCTAAGTTCAATTCACATTGATGGGGTTTTACTTTTATTCTTCAAAGCAATTAATTTTGGTAGTACAATTTTTTCTTGGGAAGGCAAAAATAGATTACTATAGGATTGATTATTCAGTGCCCTTAATTCGTTGACCACTGGTGAATTTAAACTTTAGCATTTGCAAATTAAAAAGAAAAAGAGCCAGAAAATATATAATTCTTTTTCCCAGTATCTGTTCGTAAGGAACATATAGGAGAAGGGGAAATAGGGGTTTGGTAGGATACATGACAAATATCCAATGAAATTGTCCATAAAAGGGTCATGAACGGCTCAGATTCACTTCGCTGTCAATATGAGCTGTTGTTTATTTTTTCATGGACAAATTCATGGATACTTGTCATGTATCCTACCATTTTTCGGGGAGATATGGTATAATAAGGGGAGATGTAGTAGAAGGAGAGATAAATGATAAATAGTTTGTTTGAGGGATATAGCAGGGGGATGTGTATATATTTGGTTTGTTAGAGCTAGGGATATAGAAGGAGCATTATGGGTAGGAGATGATTAAAAAAAAATGGGGCAAATGACCAATTTACCCTTTTAAAAACATGATGGAATCTTTGAAAAATAATTTTATGACATTAAGAAAAATAATTTTAATACTTCACGTTTTTTGTAACGAAAAAATATGCATTATATAACCAAAATAATAGAGAAAAGAGGGGTAAATTGATAAATGTCTAACCCGGACTAATTAGTGACACCCCTCCCCCTATCACTAATTAGAAGGCATATGTTATCATGGTGGATATGTTATCCTCCTCCACATCGCCCTCGCAAACACCGGATGACGGAGAGATGGATGACTAATCTGGGAAGGTACTATATCCCCTTCACTCAGAATTGGCCATCCTACTGGTTTTTTCATTCCCTTCACAAGACCTCCAACAAACAGGGCCTCACAGTACTAGCGATAATGCATGAGTAAATTGCCAACCTTGAGAATGGTATATTATGCTACAAATTCGGATCAAAACGCTAAAACGTGGAAATATAAAATCTACAATAATGCAAAAATTAAGTGGTCAGCACCCGCATAGTAATGGTTGGTTTTATGGCAAGGCCTGAGATGCAGCGAATTTGCTCCCTCTCATAAGATATCAGGTTTAAAATCTATCATATGTTATCAATTTTTTATGGTCAATTTATACAGAATTTTGTCCGGGGTTGAATTGGCCCCAGCCAGTGGAAGTGGACGGCAGAATTCGTCCCCAAAATTTGTCGAGGTGCATCATGCATGCAGGCTAACCCGGACTCTTGAGCGACGATATTAAACAAAATTTCCATTTACAAGGCATCGGATGTTGGAAAATATTATAGGATATAATATTTTATTTTAAGTGTGAATGAAAATTGATTTATTTTGTTTTGCATCTTTTCATTGGCACTTGTTCGCCGTGGACGGACGCGTCCTTTACGAACAGATGTGCCTTTTTCTTTGGTGACTTTTCGTAGAGTTACCTGTTTGCCTATAAATATCAATGCCCTCATTCATTTTCAGAGGATTGATTTTTCCTTCATCTAGTCCATTCATATGAGAGAGTTACAAACACAAGATGGTTCGCCAGGCCCTCCAATTGAAGTGCTGCTTTGGGGGGATTCCGATCAAGTAGTGCTGGGAGACAGTCGTCCAATGCAAACCGTGAGCACTGTAGCGGGGGCGAAATCTGTCTTAAGTACAGAGTGTCACACACAAACACTCGCCTTGATCACCAATTTGTTTCCATCAATTTCCAGGTTTTGAGTTCCGATTTTATTGCACTCATATTATCGGTTTTTATCACAAAAGGTAAGCATCTTTCCAACAATCTTAAGACAGATTTTGTTTACTTTTTGTGTATAGTGTATGTGTATGCATTCTGATCGGAAAATTTGGCATAATCAATGTTTGGATTGATCTATTAACTAATGGATTGCCTACGGTTGTCCGTTTAGAAAATGATTGCTTGAACCATCCCTTCGGTGATTACTAGTAAATGGCAGGCACCGAGGCACTATTTTCGGCAGTGACATAAATTACTTTGAGCAGTACGCTAGTATGTCCTACTTTTGATGCATCTTTGTACGAAGTTCAATTACGTGCATGTATAATTATATCCATATAGATTCATGATTATCATTGCTTCCATGATAGAATTTATGTGGCTATTCGGATTTAACTTGTGCCGTTTGGAAGTTTGGAACCTTGCCGATAGTATTTTGTAGGATCGGTTCAAATCCTTGCACTGATTAATGAAACTCATGGGTTTCAATGGACGTTTGAGGTTTTCCTTTGACACATCAATGGCTCCTCCTAGTATACAATTCACTGTGTTGCATGAATTGAATGGCAAAATTGAATTTGAGTACGTTTTGATTTGAATAGCAAAATTCAATTACATGTGCACTGCCTCTTACTTGTTCTCGTCTTTGCGCCGATTGCAATGAGTCGGGATTAATGGTTGCGTGGGAATTGGTTCGTAAAAGTTGTAGGTAATTTGCATGAGGCCGGATGATCGGCATGTGTTTTGGGTCGTCATCTACACGATTTTGTGCAGAACAAGTTTCCCTTTGGTCTATATTGGTGGTATTTCTTTACCGAAATTATTCATGCCCATTTGTACTGAAGTTTGTCAAGCACTTCCAATCAGAGATTCTCTGTTCCTTGTAGAATTGTATATATCATGCACACGTTCGTATATTGATGCGGTTGGCACAGCATTGGTATGATATTCTGGCATGAGGGCTTTAATGGTCAAATGATCAAGTGCTTTTTGAACCATCACAAATCCTTCTGAACGGGTGGTAAATGCAGACCGTTAACGTGGTTATGATTCATGGAGAACCATTGGTTCTAGAGACGAGGTTTTTGTTTCAAACTTGGGATTTCCTAATTATTCTCTAAACTGGGCATAAGGATCAGACCAAAGTGGTTAATTATAGAGTTGTGATTGTTCAAATTTGTCAGAAACAAAAAATTACATGTGAAGGCAGTTACAACCATATTTTGCACATGAAGGTTTGTGACCCTTGGGGTTAACCCAAAAGGTGACCATGAAATTTACGTCAAGAGATGTGACTTGTAAGGTTCAAACTCAGAGTTGTAACCGTTGAGTTTATACCAAGAGACGTGACTGTTGGTGCATAGTCACAAATCTTTTGGTTATCCAAAAAGTCACCGATAAGTGTGATAATTGGTGAATAAATCACGATCCTATGAATTTGCAAAAGTCATTTGGGGCCAAATCAATTGGACAAGCAAGATGGGTAAATTCCTAGCTTGAATGATTTGAAATTTAGTTTACCCAATAGATTGGGTCACTATATTTGATTTGGCATGAAACTGCAAATGAAATATTTTAGTTTCTACGATCTTATAGCGGTTGGTAGTTATCAACATCTACGCCCTACAAGATACTTTGTAAAAAAAAAATAGAATCGATTTATATGCTATAAAGAGTATCTATTGAATCGGCAAAGATACTTAGAATGCAAGATGCAGTTAGCATAAAATCATCTCAATTTGAGTATAGAGTTATTCGATATTGGGTGAGGCACTCAATGTGGGGGTTGTTTCTTGCTCCTGTGTCTTGGAACACGAGAGATGAAGAGAAGTTTAGACATTGTTCGTGTCATGTCACAAACTATGACCATTATTTTGTTGAATTTTGAATTAATTTTAGAATTGTGGGGGAAACAATATTGATAATCAATATTTACATGTTGCACTATGGGAGATGTCCAACTATACTTAAAGAATAAAGAATGGTGATATGAGTATCCAATTTAAAGTTGTAGAATCCAAAGGTGGATTTAATTATACAATTGGAGTGCAACAATAATTTGGAAATCCTTATGTGTGTATAGCAAGGTCTACAATGGAGTCTGATCAATTCATTGTATTAGACAAAAAGGCTAATAAGCAGATGGTTGTGCCATTTCTTAGAGGATGTTCCAACGGGGGTCCAATTCTATGCCAGAGTTATAATGTGATGGCCATCAGTTGTTAGAAAGCATAGAAGACCACGTGTAACGGTAAGTCTCGATATTGCAGACATGGTACCGTTAAACATTTGTTCTCAATAAAGAATGAAAAGTCAAAAGAATTTATCACGGATCCGTCGAGTTGAGGTTTGACTAGAGAACAAATGATCATCGAGGGGAATGAGATTAAAGCCTATTAATTAAAAGTCTCTATAACGGCAACCCAACCTAGCTGACTGGAGATCCCAAGATCTAGGTTCAACGGGACAACCGAGTTGTATGAGACTTAGGAGTATCACTGAGGAGAAATCTCTCCAACTCATTCCTATGGTGAAACAGTGATGCCTGCAGCGTTTTAGGTTAAGTTTAACTTTTAATGATTCTTATACCTTGGTAAATCCAAGTGGGGTATAGCAGGATACCCTTAATAAGAGATCACCTATGTGAGTGTGAAGGGGCCGCTTCTGTGAGAATTTTCTAAGGCTGAATTCTCTAAAGCACTCTCTGAAACCAGTCGGTGTTCCAGGGCCAAAATGGGCACAACCGTAAGAACCAATTGTGTTCGGAAAGATTCTGTGTGAATTCTATTGTCTTGGTTTACACAAAACGCTGAACAGTTCAAGGCATCGCGTCCACTGGTTAGCAAGTAAATCCGATAGTCTTTCACAAGGGAAGGTTCAAAGCCAAAAGCTACCTATCCTATGCAGGAAATTTCCACTTGTACTCTCTCTTTCGTTTGCATTGTTTTGCATTGATTATCGAGTCAATTTCATTCATGTGGGGGATTGTTGGAAAATATTATAGGATATAATATTTTATTTTAAGTGTGAATGAAAATTGATTTATTTTGTTTTGCATCTTTTCATTGGCACTTGTTCGCCGTGGACGGACGCGTCCTTTACGAACAGATGTGCCTTTTTCTTTGGTGACTTTTCGTAGAGTTACCTGTTTGGCTATAAATATCAATGCCCTCATTCATTTTCAGAGGATTGATTTTTCCTTCATTCTAGTCCATTCATATGAGAGAGTTACAAACACAAGATGGTTCGCCAGGCCCTCCAATTGAAGTGCTGCTTTGGGGGGATTCCGATCAAGTAATGCTGGGAGACAGTCGTCCAATGCAAACCGTGAGCACCGTAGCGGGGGCGAAATCTGTCTTAAGAGTACAGAGTGTCACACACAAACACTCGCCTTGATCACCAATTTGTTTCCATCAATTTCCAGGTTTTGAGTTCCGATTTTATTGCACTCATATTATCGGTTTTTATCACAAAAGGTAAGCATCTTTCCAACATCGGATCCTGCCATTTTGAAAGTGATCTTGTGTCCGCCCTTAAGGTCTGATACTGTCTTTGGTGGTCCAGGTGCCCAAATATTGGTCGGCGAAAGGGAGAAAGGAAAAAAGCAGTTCTAACAAACAAAGACAAAGTGGAGTATTTCTAATTGGAATGGCTCCTATATATTATGTGAGGCCATGACCCTTGGGTCAAGGAGGAGTTTATGTATTTTGAAAAATCATGTACTAACATAAGACTCGGATACCATAATGAAGCAACATCGTATCCTTTTTTCCTACCAAATGACATCCGAACTCATTTGTTTATGTCATGACTGGCAGTGGTTGTGGAAGCGCGCAATTGGGAGATCGATTCGGTGATATGGCACTTACAAGGATTGGACCATGGGGCTGGGGCTGGGGCTGTTTTCGCAAAATATATAGTTGGGGGAATCTTTCCCTTCCACAAATTGCTTTTTAAAACTACTTGCCCGACAAAGAAAAGGGGAAAAATAACTTGATTCTAAACAATAGATGGCATGACACACTATCTTCCTATGATTTTTCATTTTCTTTTAAGAAAGGAGAAAAGGCCGAAAATAGTATGCTGGGCTGTCGTTAAGGTTTAACATGTGTGTTGAAACATGTAAAATGTTAGGGCATGCAAGAGAAAACACAAGCGGAAAAATAAACAAGCGATCGAAAGAGCAAGACACGCGATATACGTGTGGTTTCGACTTAAACAATTTGTCTAATCGTACTTCACGAGGTGTTGTGGGCCTATGGAGGTTTCACTATGATGAAAAGATGAACAATGGGCCGCCCTAACTTTGCTTTTATATATAGTCCGAGCAATTTAATACATGAGAAAACCCTAAAGAATGTTGAAACACGCGTTTTTTCTCGCGCCCGTCTATCCGAGCGGAAATGGATTCCGCCCGGGCGGATATGTGTATAAGTATTAAAAAGTGCCTTAAGAGTTTGTGATTTTTTTTTCCTAGGTTATTGTCTCTCCCTTTCTTTTGTGTTTAATTAATTACTCCAGTAGGGTAGCACATGAGAATTTTATGGGTTGTTAAAAGCTTGTGGACTTCGTTAGACCTCTCTCATCACTCTAGTTTTCCCATTCTAGGTTTGACTCTGAATATGAACATCATTGATCGGCCGAAATTTGGATTGAAAATGACTCTTGTCTTATGTCACAATTTTTTGACCAACTTTTTGTTTGAATAATAACAAAAAACTTTCATCAGTGATATAAAAGACAAAATTAACAAACACTCTGTTGCCCTCCTGAAACCCTAAACTGCAGAGATTTTCCAAAAACTTGGTGTGAACATTTTATTTTAGAATCCAAAAGGCATGAAAACTGATATATTTCTCGTAATCTTCTTTTAAGCATTTTTGGAAGTTATCACAGTTTCCTCTAGACGCGATGATCTCAATTTAGCGCTCAGAAGCTAACAGAAACAACCCTAAAATAGGATAAGCATTAACGTGTTCCATCTAAATTTTTTTCCTTTCGTTATCGCAAGCTGTGGCTAACAATAGTAGTATCAGATAGCGAAAGTACATCAACGATGATACAGAGCATTTAAAGGGTTTGTTGGAATAGTTGGCCAATGAGCTAGTTTCAAAGATACAGGGCTGGTTTGGTTTGATTGCTACACTAGGAAGGTAGGATTATGATTAAGAGAACACAAGGGATCTTGTTTCCCATTATTCCTTAGTCCTGTGTACTGGATAAGTTGAGACTATTTTATCTATCTAGTAACCCATGCGGGGGATTAATTAATGGAGTTATCCAGTTCTCTTTCTTTGAATTATCTTCGTCCTCATCCAGTAGTTATGAGTAATTTTCATTTATCTTTATCTCACTCTTACAAAACCCAGTACACTAGTGTTCATAGAATCTCATTTATTATTCCGAGGACTCCACTTGTCCCCCTCTATCCCTATCCTTAATCCCACCTTTTTCAACCATTCCTAAAAAATAAGTCGACAATCAAACATGCCGCAAGGACAAACACCCTTGCACACGTAGAAGGAGAAGGAAAAATATTGCTGAATTCAATTTACGATAATTTTTGTGGGGTCAGTTGTTAATCCTAGTAGGACCCGTACATGACACAAGATGGACTCTGGAAACGGGCAAGGCCTGTCTATTTTATGAAACAAACCCAAGGCCCGGGATCCATAGTTACTTGGGTTACGGGCCTCATTTCTTACTTGGGTCTGGGCCATTTTTGAACAAAAACATTTTTTTTATACCTGTTGAGAAGGAGAACTGTTCAAGAGTTCCAGACCCTCAGGTAGGTCGATGTGTCCATAGGGCCAGGCTTTAAAACTTACTATGTTGGTCGAAGATGAGATGATGTTCATAATTAGGCCCTGTTTTCACTAATCTAAACTGCAACTTTTAGGTTAGTGGATACGGGGTCTTTTTCCTCCAACTCAGATCAAAGACTCTCTCATCCGTGTGTTCAATTATTCCTCCAATTCATTTTGGACCAACGTTTTGTTCATTTGAGTTTCACGAGGGAAAAAAAAAAGAGCCAAAATTCAAGCTGCTTTCTGCACTTTTCGGCTATTTCAGTTGTGTGGTTTTCTACATCTGCAGGCGCGGAAAATTTTTCAGTGCCGAGCGAGTACCACGTGGAGTCTACTCGCGCATTCGAGCCGTCCATTGCGTGTTTGAAAGGCTCAAATTTGGAGAGAAAAAATGTTGGTGAGAGAGGAGAGATAATGTTTCAATTCGAGCCGTCCAAAAGTGTATTGGACAGCTCGGATGTGCCGAGCGGGTACCACATAGCATATATACCCGCTCGGCACTAGAAAATCACTCCTATCAGCGCATATTCGCATGGCAGCCATTTTTCCTAAAAATTATTCAATGCCTTTGGGTACCGCAATGTGGTTTTCCGCATAACCCTTCTTCACCACACATTGTGGCACAAGGGCACCGAAACCTAATAATTACTCTCTCCATATGAACATAATTTTGGCGGTTGGCAGTTAGGCAGTTAGGCTGGGGCTCCACCACAGCCTTCACTTCCGGACAACAAAAATAGGGGCTGAATGGCGCTGGATTTCCCATGAGTTGCCGGCCTAAAGGGCCCTGGGTCTATAGGATCCTGCTTCCCCTGCGAGGGACAGAGGAGTGAGGAGAGAACCAGAGGGTGTGAGAAAGTGAGTTTTTCCATTGTACTCCATTGTTCCCAACGTGTAAATGAAACAGTGCAACATTCTCTACGGAGCAAACATCCCGGCCAAACCACGTCCATTTGATATACGTGTTATGTCACTTATGTGTGTGAATGACCCCTAATCCCCAACATGTATCGCGTTGTGATATTTCACATGTTCTTATCATTCAAATTTGCAAAATGGGTTATCAATAACTGAAATTACCTGGACCCTGTCGCAAACCTTGGACAAATGGGCAATGAGCATTATCACGCAAAATCTACACAGTATTCTAGACAATAAGCAAATGAAGGGGGATTGGGGCCTTTGATTTTCCTTCTAAACTGTGCAATACATAATAGTAATAATCGTCTTGAATTAGTAGCCGAACTAGTGGAGACAAAAGAGGAAGTAAACTAAGCAAAGTGTATACATCTTGTTCATTACAACCACCGTCCACAAACAACATACTACTATTGATCATACCAATTGAACAGGACATTAGAAACTCACCGGATCTTCTTCTGCGACTTGAATGGAACGCGAGAGGGTGGAGAAAGGGATAACTCAACTGGTAACTGAGGAGACTCCAACTCCCCACAAAGCATGCCGCATATTCATATGGCCGCCATTTTTCCATGTGAGCATAATCTTGTCATTTAGAGCAACAACTACATCTTGCCCACCCATTGCCTAAACGGGACTTATGTTGCATCACATTGTGATATTCCAGGCTAACATGGGGAGGTGGTCTTCTATTCTATTCTATATTCGACGCCTTCTTTATGAAGCCATTCTCCTTACCGAATCAGCTGCGACACAGATGGAATGCAGATGTCCATTCAAATTTGCAAACTCGGTATCACTAACTATAAATCACCCAGAACTCAATGCAAACCTTGGACAAGGAGCTAATTCACACAAAATCTAGTTAGTTTTCTAGAATTAGCATAACAAGTAGTGTCGACAACACCAAGCCACTCTTCACTATTAAGACAAGGATCAGAATCATAAATTCAGATTCCATACCCCTAAAAACCATGTGCTGGAATATCAGTTGGCAAACAAATATTACTGGAATCACAATAACTCAATAGAAAGGAGATAATGAAAGAGAGCCGCCTTTGGTTTGCCTTCTAAACTGAGCAATACATAATCATCTTGAATTAGTAGCCAAACCATCTGCTGATCTACAGATCAGTATATTACAACAATCATCCCTAAAGAGGATGAAACAATAATCTTCAACAGGATATACTATTGATCATGAAAATTGCACCCAACGTTGGAAACTCACCGGACCTTCTTCTGTGATTTTGATGGAACGCGCATGGGAGGAGAAGGGGAAAACTCAACCGGCAACTGGGGGGACTCCAACTCCCCACAAAGCATTCCCACCACTTCTCTCATCGAAGGCCGGCGATCAGGTAATTTCTGAAGACATAAAAGAGCAATGGTAATGCACAACAAAGCCTGCTCTCTATCCACACGCTGAACAGACTTATCCACCAAATCAACAAGCTTCCCTCTGCGCGCAAGGCGTTTGGCCCATGACAGAAGATTGGCGCGATGGTATTCAGCCACCGGAGAGCCATTCAACTGAAGTGGCCGTCTCCCGGAAACTAGAACTAGCAACACAACCCCAAAGCTATAAACATCCCACTTTTCTGAAGCTTCACAATCTCCGAAACTCTCCGGGGCATTATAGCATACAGTTCCCCTCATACTTGGCGTACTACTATTACCACCAATACTTGGTGTCCCTTCACTACCAGAGTCATGGCTATTGCCACTAAGCTTATCCAACCACCAGTCCACACTACCCATACTACCACCCCTGCTCCTACTCCTGCTCCTTTTCTTCTTCTTTCTATCACTATACAAATCGTCGTCCACCGGCCACCAATTCTCTCCATCGTTGCAATCGCTTATTGACCCTTGATTCTTCTTCTTCTTCTTCTTTTTCTTTTTTGCGAGTTCTTCGCAATACTCCTCCTTCCACCACTCCCTCGGCTGCCTCCTCTTCTCTTTCTTCTTCACATTCTGCTCCCCCTCCATATTCTTCCACCAATCCAACCCTTTCCTATTCTTCTTCCTACCTGATTTCCCAATCGAACTCGAAGAAGCCCCAACCCACTCGTTTTTCAGCCTCTCGTTCTTTATCTCACTTCCAATCCATTCCATCACATAGTCCTTCACTACCCCACCGTTATTATTATCTTGTTTCCACCACCAATCCTTCCCCGAAAAACTCCTCAACCGCCTCCCACTCCGCTTCCCACCTCCCCCATTCCCCAAACTACCCCTTTCCAAATCTCCCTCTGATAACATACCACCCCTCTCCAAATCCTCCGACCGCGATGCCAAGTCGGCATCTTTCACCGTCTCCGGCGACATCTCATCCACTGTAACCCTAACAAAACTCTCTGGGGACTGATTTACACTAAAACTGAACTCCGTCTCTTCAAAAGTAGAACCAATTTCCTGTCCCCCGGCCCCAGCAGCGCCATTTTCTACGGTAATTCCACACTCAGTGTCTGATTTCAACCTAGCCAAACCGAAATCCCCAATTTTCGGGTTGAAATCGCTATCCAGCAGTATGTTGCTAGGTTTAATATCCCCGTGAATGATTGGCGGATTACAGCAATGGTGGAGATACTCTAACCCCTTTGCCACATCGACCGCGATTGCGTATCTCTTGTTCCACTCCATGAGCTCGGGACACTTGCGGCGGAGCAAGCAGTCCTGCAGGCTCCCGTTGCTCATGAGCTCGTAGACGAGCGCCATGCGGTGCCGCTTCCTGTCGGAGGAGAATCCGATGAGCGAGACGACGTGGTTGGAGTGGATGTTGGAACAGAGGGAGAGCTCGTTTTGGAACTCGCGCTCGCCTTGGAGAGTGCCGGCGGTGTCCATGAGCTTGACGGCGACGTTTCGGGGAGGACGAGTCAGGGTGGCGCGGTAGACGGAGCCGAAGCCGCCTTGGCCAAGGAGGAGGGAGGGGGAGAAATTGGAGGTGGCTTGGCGGAGGGAGGAGTAGGAGAAGCGGTGGGGAGGGAGGGGGGAGGAGGAGGAAGGGGAAGCCGGGACGGTGCGTTTCTTCTTGCGGAGGGAGGGGAGGCAGGCGGTGAGGAGGAGGAGGAGAGAGAAGGAGAGGGTGAGGTGAGGGACGAGAGTTGGGGTTCGGTGCGGTGGTTGCGATGGTGGTTGCGGTGGAGGAGGTGGGGGGAGGGGGCGAGAGGGCATGGTGGCCGGTGGTGGTTGTGACGGTGGTGAGTGGTGGTGTGACGTAACTACGAGAAAACCGAAGGCGCGCGCGCGCTCTCTCTCTCTCTCTCTCTCTCTCGTACTTGTGTGTTGTTTTCCTAGGCGGAAGATTTGACTTTTGGTTTATTGGTTCGCATTGCCGTCGGGTTGTTAAAATGAGAATCCAACACAGACGCACGCACGACGTACACGGGATGTTGACACGTTTTCTCACTCACGTGTTGTCTGGACCAATTTTGCCGTGCCCACTACTAACAACAAAAGTTTGGGGGTGTGTTTGGCTAAAATAATTGAGTCAGATAATTAAATAAGGACAAAATATAATCTGGCTCAATTATTTAGCCAAAATAATTCCTAAATAATTTTTTCCTCAATGGTCTCGGTCCGATCGAAGATAAACCATTCACGTCGGGACTAGAAAAGTCACAATAGATTTCTCTCTTGCAACATATTCTCACTTCTCACTTGAGCTACCCCTTGGGGTTAACAATAACTTTACAACCACACCCAAACTGTACACACGAATACACAAACCAAAAGGGCTATACACACAACGGTTGTGTAAAACACAACACACAACCAATCTCTAGCCATCCATTGCTATAATGAATGGTCAGGATTCGCTCAAACACTTCCCCATAAAAGTTAAACTTATCCTTGGAAGAGTTTTTTTTAAATTTAGACTGTCCAAATATATCTGGACGGTCAGAATTACACACAGAACTAACACAACGATTGTGCACGTAACATTTTTGTACACCAAAACACATGAAGGTGGTTTTGTACGGGTAGTGTAGTATGAGTGAGCCCACTTATTTGTGTGTGTATGTTTTTGGATTGTAAACTTCTGAAATAGTAGACACAAATTTCAGGAATAGAAGCCTTTGAATCAAATTTTAATGAGGATAAATTCTTTACATCGCAAGTGTAAATATTTATTTTTTTCAAATTAATTGCATTGCGATACGTCGTCAAAACAGTAATCCTAATTAATAAAACATGGCGACATAACGCAATGTAATTAATTTGAAAGAAACAAATATTTACATCGGCGGTGTAAAAAATTTATTCTCAATTTTAATAGTGCCAAAACTTAAACTTCAATTAAAACACTCATGACTCTTTCATAGTCCACTGAACCATCGAAGCCACATTTGACTGGTTATATCACACAGGCAACCACCAGTTTGAAGAAACGACACTCATTCTCGAAAACACTCTGTTTCATTCTATTTTCCTCTGCCCAAGATTGACTTTTGGTTGCAGCAACCACAGATCAATCTTATAACTAGACATTTTGTGCATAGATCTATGCGTTTCTATCTGTATATGCTTTGTGAGATCCACACACGGCATCGTGTTTTTGTTCTCACAAAACATGTAAGCATGTACGTAAATGTGCATGTTAGTTGTATGTGGAACAAGAAGTCTGGATACACAACAATTCAAACACAACGCCATCCACAACTCCTCACATGTATTTGGGGTCTATGCGTTTCTATCTGTATCTGTTTTGTGAGATCCACACACGGCATCGTGTTTTTGGTTCCCACAAAACATGTAAGCACGTACGTAAATGTGCGTGTTAGTTGTATGTGGAACAAGAAGTCTAGATACACAACAATTCAAACACAACGCCATCCACAGCCCCTCACATGTATTTGGGGGATTCCAAATACATGTGAGGGGCTGTGGATGGCGTTGTGTTTGAATTGTTGTGTATGTAGAAATGTTGTCCGTAAAGAGAATAAAATCCTTTCTAGGTGCAAGTTTCTATAATTTGCGATTCTTTCCTAGTATTTGGTTTCCATTCTCTTCACCTGCATGCATCTTCCCTTCTCAGTCAAAAAGAAAATCTTTGTTACTTCCTTCTAAAGAGTTGGCTATCATCACTCACCTAAGATACAAGTAAAGGCTACCACTAGCACCTAATCCAGCTTGAAAATTTTGTATTCAACCTGTTCTTAATCATAGCTCACTTGAATTGTGATCGAACTTCTGGAATAGATAAAAAAAATATATCAGGAAAAGAAGCCTAACAAAACCAATTTTCAAGCAATCACAAGGTCTTGTAATGCACTCCAAAACTTCTTCAACTTAAAACTCTCCTAAATTTTTGACACTCAACCATGGGATTAGGACCAGAAATATATAGTGATGATCCAGTGCTTCTAGAGCTAGCGCTGGCAGCCACGGGCCTCTCTTACTACAAATTTACATAGAATTCATACACTTAGTCACAGGCTCTACGTGAAGTTCTTAGAGCATCACGTGACGGTGTTCCAAGAGCAAGTAATAATTTTCTATTAACACAGATATTAAAATTCTGAATTTACGTAACCCTTTCTATGTCTCGGTTATGAGGCAAGTGTTTGTATTCAAAGTGTTAGGAATTTCATTTTGCAGAAAAATTTGCTTTTGTCTTAATTAATTGCTTGGAAAACATGAAAAATCCACACTACAACCATTCACACCACCATAAAACCCCAAGTTGAAAACAAATTCTATTTAGTAGTTCTGAGAGAACTCTACGTCAAATTTATGCGGTCATGAAACTACACACGAAAAGAAAGGAAAAAGGAAATGGAACTACCCACGACTAGTCAGGTTGCGCTTAAACTGCTCTGGACAACTAAGTTATCAAAAAACAACGTAAAAAGAGAGGAAAATATACCTTATCACAAATCCATGTTCAAAAGGAAAAACCAAATTTGCCAATTGGAGTAGTAGTTGTTAGAATGGAAATTGTGGAAAACAGAGGTTTGTTTCAACAATTTTTTGAAAGCATTAATTGCCACAACAATTAATGAAAGCATTAATTGCCACCTTTAATCCTTCTCAACTACCAAATTAGGATAGCTATCAATGCAGTCATCCCATGGGCCCTTCTGGGCCTCCCCAACAATGGGCCTAACACACTTCCAAACCAAACTAGTGCACTTCGGCCCACTCCCCATCCCAAGCTGCCACACCTTGTCCCCCTTCTTCACTCTCTCTTTGGCCTCCAAATATGCCAATTCATACCACAATGAAGAAGAACTCTGGTTCCCAAATCTGTGCAGTGTCACCAAAGCAGGCTCCATCTCTCCCTCCCCAAGCCTCAGCCCTTTCCCTATCTCTCTTATCACCGGCCGGCCCGATGCCGGCAAGCAAAAGTGCTGAATCACTGACCTGAAAATCATCAAAGGTTTGAAAAGAAAATGGACATAACAAAGAAGGATGATCTAGAATGGGACAAGTTTGAAATTTGCTGGGCCTATTTGGGAGCCGAGGTTTTGCATTCTGCATTAGGCAAAATATAGAATCCACTATCGATCATTGTAACATCACCCATTATCGTTCTGTAAAATCTATTATGCACATTATCATTCAAACATTGCGAGTAAACATTAATTCAAAAATTCTAATTCTGATTTTCCCAGTCCACTCCCTTTGATGATCTGACTATTTATATTGTAAGGTTTGTTGAGTAATCACACACGCAAAAATTTGGGTCAGCCATGATAACGACACAAGTTGATAACTTCAGCTAAATGTGGATAATTATTCTCAAAATAATATTTTCCATCTATGACTTCTTTAAAAAATGTGATCTAATATACTAAACGTCCTGTTAAAAAAAAAAAATTCTTCACGTAAGCATTTCATATAAGTTATTCAAAAATGGCTCACGTCACGAAAGTGAACTTTGAGTGGACCAACCAAACGGTCAACATGCACGCTTGGGACACAGTATGTACTAATTTTTTTTTTTTAAGAATGGCAAGAAGCTCATAAAGTATAGATTAGAGGTTAGTAAAATATAGAATCCACTATCATTGTTCTAAACATCCTGTTCAAAAAAATAAATAAACACCCCACGAAGCATTTCCTATAAGTTATTCATAAATAGCTCACGTAAGGAAAGTGAACTTTGGATGGGCCAACCAAATGGTCAACACGACGCTTGGGACACACTATGTACACTTTTTTTTTTTTTTTTTTTTAAGAATGGCAAGAAGCTCATAAAGTATAGATTAGAGGTTAGTAAAATGGTAGACTCAAAGTCTCAAACTTAATACCTTAGAGAACTTGGAACGAGCACCACACTAATAAGCAAGTTCCATAACATATTCTTCAAGTACAAGAAACGACTCACATAGGTGACGCTAAATAATTGAAACATAAATTTTAGTTTGGTATGCTGTGGTGTGGTGTGGTGTGGTGAGGTTACTAACCTGAAATTGGGCAAGTAAGTTTCCACAGACTTATCGATAAGCCTCTTCCAAATCTTCGAAGCCAGGTGCCGGAAAATCTCCATCGCCGGCAAAACCGACAGACTTATAGCCGTGATGTTTGACCGGAGAGTTTCTCCGGCCACATGCAACAAATCCCTCCTGAGGGTAAATCCGGTAATCCCATCCGAATCCTCTTCGCGAAAGGCGGAGTAGTAACCCTTGTCATCAGAGGCCCTTTGTGATCTAAGACTATGCACCAACTTATATTTGGCTTTGTTTCTCGCATCCTTTTTGTTGCTGAGTAAAATACCGGAACTGCCCATCCGGAAAAGACAGTTGAGGGCCAACATGGATTTTTCTTTTCCTGGGTACCAACCAGTGGACAAAATCTCTGTGCTGAGAACGACAGCGTTGGAATCCTTGTGGACTTTCAAGAGGTTTTGGGCCATGTTTATGCCAAGTGCACTGGCACTGCAGCCCATGCCAGAGAGGGTGAAGGTTCGGATATCATCTCTCATGGAGTATTTGTTGACGATGATGGAGGAGAGAGAAGGGATTGGGCAGAACCCACTGCAGTTGACAATGAGGATGTCGATTTCTTGAGGAGAGAGATTGGTTTTGGAGAGGAGGTCTTCGAGGACTGGGAAGAGAACCATTTCGACTTCCTTGGTGGATTCATGGTGGTTTGACCTGTTGAGAATTTATTCACAAGTTTATTAGAAAATACTACTGTTCAAAATTTTTTTTTAACAGGACTTGAAATACACAGAAAAAGAAAAAGAAAAAGAGAGATCGTAAGAAGCAAAGGGCATGAATCATTAAAATCAAAACACAAAAATGATACTGCCTCGGTTAGTCCATCCCGAGAAGGTGATGTATTGACCACTAGATGGAGCAAACTAGATCAATCATTGGAGTTAAGTATATGAGTTAGGGTGTGTTATCAAGGATGGGATAGGTGGGTCTAGTGGCGGCGATCGCCACGACAAGAATTTTAGAAAATGTAATTATTATATGTAAAAAAAAAAAATTATGCCAAACTTATATAGTCTCGCCATTACGAGATTTTTTTAGTATACATTTCGCCATTGCTAAGGTAAAATCCTAGTTCCGTCCTTGTGTGTTATTAAAAAATAAGTATTTATTTGTAATTTTTAAATTTAAAAATAATGAGCTTAATTGAATAATTTTTTGTACAATATAATCTTATTTGATAGATTTCGATTTTAAAATGTTTTAAATTAAAAAAAAAAAAAAGGGTCTCTTGGCAGAGTAACCATATCACTTGGAAGTTGTTGGGAGTCAACTCTGCAGAAAATCAATATGGGTTTGGGAGAATACCTTGGTGGAATGTAGTGTAGAGCAGGTGGGAGGTAGGTTTGTTGACCCTGTCCAGAAGAGCAGAGCACTTTGGCCATGAACGAAATGCTCTGTTCGTCAAAGAATTCTTGTGCATGTTGAATGAACGTTGAAAATGGGACTCTGCAGGAATTTGGGGGTTTAAGACATGAGAAGTCTACCAGATAGACGGGAAGCGGTTTTGAAAAGTAATGGTATTTGAGGAAGAAGAACAGGAGGAAACAGAGGAGCCAGAGTGCATGGAATAACAGATGCCATTTTTGAATGATGAGAAAAGCTTCTACGGAGAAGTTGAGGAGGTCTAGGAGGGATGAATGAAGTTTCTTTGTTAGGAAGGTGGTGTTGGGCAGAAGGCCACCATGGCTGGGCTTAGAAAGAGAATTCATGTGTGTGTGTGTGTGTGAGAGAGAGCGAGAGAGAGAGAGAGAGGCAGGGTTGACGATTGAGTAACTAAAGATTTATAACCTCTGCTCTGCTGCAACTTGAAATGAATGAAGCTGGTTGTAAATGAGAGCCTCTGCTCTGCTGCAACTTCAGCTGAATGAAGCTGGTTGTAAATGGGAGAGAGAGAGAGAGAGAGAGAGAGAGAGAGAGAGGGATTTATGGTTAATGTTACACTTGGCAGCTGTATGTATAAAGGCGCTGATCAGTGTTGGAAGTGGAAACTAGAAAACCACCCTTGTTTTCTATGGATTTTTTTTTTTTTTTTTCGTTTTCTCGATCTCATCATCATCATCATCATCATCATGTTTAAAAGAAGATTGGGTGTCAGTTTTGGCCCTTTGAGCCTAGGCAAGAGTGCAATTTTGTTATTGTTTTTTTTCACAAGTGCAATTTTGTTTATTCGCGGTGGACGTTACCTCTCTTGTTAATGGTTGAACGTTACCTCTGCAATACACTTTTGATGAGCATAAAATCACTTTGTCATATTTTAATCAATAGAAAAAAAAGTAATGTTCACCCTCCGAAAGGTGAACAAAATTAAATTCGCCTAAGCAGTCCCAATCTCTTATCATGGACTTCGATGTCTTCTTCCAAGTTTTTGGAGACAAATTCCAAAAAAAAAAAAAGATTTGATGAGAAATCTCGGGTTGGGGTAACCAAAACTAACCCCTCTCCCTCTCTGAGTAGTGAGCACGTTAATAATTTTTTCCTCCATATAAGGCCTGTTTGATAAAACTGAAACTGAATGCTGAAAATTAAGTACTGAATGCTGAATTTTTTAAGCTGAAACCTGTTTGTTAAACATATTAAATACTGAATTAAAAAATTATAAATTAATTTTAGTTCTGATTCTCTCTTGCTTTACTAATAATGGTCACAATGTACTTATAATAATGGTGGAATGGTGATTGTTGTGATGGTGGTGGTGGGGATGGAGTGGCGGCGGTGGCGGCGGCGGTGTGCTAGCGATAGTAGTGCAATGGTGGTGGCAGAATGATGGTGATGTAACGGTGGCAATGAGTGGTGGTGGTGTAATGGCGGTGGCGGTGACAGTAAAGTAATGATGTAATGGTGACAGTGAGTAGTGTTGATGGAGTGATAGTTGTGCAATGGTGGCGGTGGCAACGATGTGGTAGTGGTGGTGACAGTGTGGTAATGGTGGTGCCGTGGTGGTGATGATGGAGTGATAGGGGAGTGGTGGTGGTGGTGGCGGCAGCGGTACGTGGTGGTGGTGGTGTAGTGGTGGTGGTGGAGGAAAAGTGGTGGTGAAGTGGTGGAGGAGTGGTGGTGATGGTGGCAAAGTGGTGGTGATGGTGGCAAAGTGGTGGTGGTGGTGGTGGTGATGGTGGCGGAGTGGTGGTGGTGGTGGTGGTGGTGGTATGATGATTAAATGCAATTACACAAAAATTCTGCCAGAATTAAGTAGCTTAAAGTTACCTATTTTTTCTCAACTTTTTAGCCTACATTTTAAGTAGCACTTAATTTTTTAAGCAATGTATAATGTCGTTATCAAACCTATTAAATCACTTATTACTTAATTGATTTAATTTTAAGTGCTGAATTTAGGTTATCAAACAAAACTATAGTCTTATGAGCCTCATCTTTCTCTTTCTCCTTTCTATTTGGACAAATAAGCCAAGTGACTTATTTTTTGTCCTTATTCAAATTTTTTTTCGCATTTGTTAGTTTGCCGTTAATTTTTATATGATTATTGCATTGCCATGACGAGAGGAGTCTAAAAAGTAAAAAATTATGATCGAAATCAAACTTAAGCCCGAGATATTGATAAAACCTCATGTTAAGATTAGCAAGTTGTTGGGGCTCTAGGTGACTAGGTCTCATGTCCATGTCTGAGATTAATGACAGAAAAAATGACGACTAATGACGTATTTTGATAATTAACACCCGTTAAGGACTTTTTCAGCATAAATAAGAGAACTGTGATGCTACAACAATCTATACAAACAAAGTTTGAAAGGCATATATAAGAACATAGAGTCATCAATAACAAATGGGGGCAACTATTTTATTTCTTTGTCAACTCTACCAAAGTTTCAAAGAGTAATTATTCAACGGTTTTTTTAACAAGTGCCCTCGGGCCCAAGTTAAGGTGCATTATAAATAGAAGATTCTTCAACCATAAGATTTCATTACTATTAATGCGATTTTCTGAATGGAAAATCAAGAACAATGTAAATACATATATACTTACTTCACCATTTTAGCATGTAATTAAATATCTTACCATAATGATATATTTGATACTTTTTGCAAATAATATATATCCATTGAACAATAGCACGTCTCTCTACAAGTATTAATTAAAGAACATAACACATTAAAATTAAAGAACTAGGTTTCAAAACTGAAACCAAAAGGGTTATAAAAGCGAAAATAAAATCACAGTCTCAGTCTTCCCGGTATAGTATTTTGAATTTTTCCCTTCGACAATTAATACAGTAATAAATGTGGCCCAAAAGAGGACAACCAGTTGGCTTTCATTGCAAATTTGCAAAGTCACAGTCAGTCTTTCCTTAAACGGTCTTGCTATTGTCAGCCCACTGGGCTGACAATAAACACACTAGAAGACAAGGAAAACACGTATTCCTGTGTACTTTATACACCCTTTAATACACATCCACACTCTTATTATCGTCAACCCATTGGGTTGATTTTAGAATTTTCCTTCCTTAAAATAAGCAAACTGGGATTCCCATAAATGAACCCTGGTTTTGGTACACTGATTTGAAATCAGATCGAACGGAAGCGGGGAACTGCTAGCTGGGGCGGAGCCCTGATTCCGATATGGAATGGCACTGTT
The DNA here is from genome assembly GCA_019656295.1 of Rhododendron mucronatum var. ripense. Taxonomy (NCBI): domain Eukaryota; kingdom Viridiplantae; phylum Streptophyta; class Magnoliopsida; order Ericales; family Ericaceae; genus Rhododendron; species Rhododendron mucronatum. The sequence goes on from BPLT01000011.1 coordinate 2,214,665, forward strand.
CAATGAAAATTTAATTATATGTTGTGAAAAAAAATATGAAAATAAAATTTAACTGTGAAGTCATATACAGTAATTAAGTTTTGTTGTAGGGTTTTTTTTTTTTAAAATAAATAAAGGCGTGTTTCAACTTTCTTGTGGTATGCAAAATGCAAGACAACACGATGTTTAATTATTCTTTCTCCGAGCCTACCATTCTCTAAATTGCAAATTTTTTTTCACAGTATTTGAAGTTTTGAACAAAGTCTTAGTTTTTTTTCATACCCGTTAATACTTAGTTGAACCACATTATTCTATAAAAAAAAAAAATTATGTGTTTGAATGGATCATGGAAAAATTTAATTTCCAAATGGATCATATTCATTCCTTTCGATTAGTGGGAAAAAATTACAAATCAATTATTTTTTTCCTGTATGGAATATGATCCATTTAATCTTAAATTAAGTGTTTAGCCCTTACGAATACTGAAAAAGCTGTTATCGATATCAATAAATATAAATATGATTAATAAAAAATCAGAGTGTTTGGCTACTCTAGATTGATGATTTATTGAATTTTTTTTGCGGGACTCATTTTGAATCCCACAAAGATGATTCAAATAGCTCATTATTCTTAAAATATTTTTTTATTGATTCTTAAAAGAAATTAGTTCAATCTTATATCGATAAAAACTTTTTCAGAATTCGTAAAGGCCAAACACTTAATTTTAGATTAATAATTTTATCGACTTTTGAATTAGCCACACAAGGATGATTGAAGCCGCTCATCATAGTTCAAATATTTTTCATGAATTCATGTAAGCTGAACCCGATGTTTGGTTTCATGCTCTCTTTGATTTAATGCTCTTTTGTCCATATATTGGGCACCTAACGGATCAAAGGGGAAGTGATTTCTTGATCCAAAACAACGTAGTTTTGAATAGACAGGCACCCATGCTGTCCCAATGGACCAGTCCAGGTCCCCGCTTCCAAGCCCAAAATAGAATTGGGTCGGTTGCCTTTCAGTAAAGCAAGCATCAAATGCCTACACATTTTTAATGAGACTCATCAAGGCTCCATGAACAAATTGTTCACGGATCGGCACAATCTCAGCTGTCTATTCGTATAGTCAATGATTGAGATTCATTTTTAATTATGACCTGTCACAATTAACTCTTCCCCGAAAAAATTTTATTAACTTCTTGACCCTCCAAAATACTTTTGGACGTTCACGATTGAGTGCTGTAAACAAGTGTTTACAACACCTCCATAAAGAAAATTTTCTCATCTTTAATACGGTAACCAACTGTACCAAATATTTCGATTTAGTGGGGGTACATCAGAAACAACTTGAATATAATATTTTAATCAGGCGCGTGGGAAATAAATACGCCATGGTGATCGATGATGTGTTGGCATATATTCTCCTTGGATAAAATAAATGGAGGCGGATCCTCCTCTGCAGTTTGATCGAAACTCAGTTTTGTATGATAAAAAGACAAAAATAAACAAAATAGGATAACGAGCAAAAATAAATAAATAGAGATGGTCTTAGTTTGAGATCTTAACAAATTTAGGAATATCTTCAAGTTTGGCTAGTTTGTCAGGCGAACTAATCTCAAACATCTAGAGAAAGTTGAAATTTGGCACAAAGGGTATATATTACGAATCACAATTTGTGATGGTCCATCTGATCTAATCCGAAAACTCCCAGTACTTTCTGGTACAAGCACGACCCTTAAGCTATTCATATAAATTATACACTATATAATTCAAGCTTGCTTTATTCAGGTAACATGTTGATCTCGAACGAGCTCTTAACGAACTAAATAAATGCTCATGTTTGAGTAGTTCAAATATGATGTGAATCAAAAAAATGTGATCTGAATCAATTTATTTGTAGGATTCTTCGTCCAAATTACGAGAAGTTGATCTTAACTTCAATATGTATATAATGTTAAGGAAATGAATCCCACGTTGCTTGGGAGTGAAATAGGTAATCACTTAATAACATTTGGAAGCCTCTCCACTCATTATCAATTGGTTTTGAGATGGATATAAAGTTTCTACAGAGTATCAGAGCGGGACTCATTCCACCCTTCACATTTTAAAAAAACATTTACAATCTACACCCCACGATGACAGACCAGCAAAAAGATTACACAATAATAGGACTCAAAAGTGACCACACGTGATAGACCTCAAACGCGACTGCACGTGAGAGGACTTAGGGGAGATGTTAAGAAGATAGAATCTCACATTGCTTGGGAGTGGAATGGGCGAACTCATTAACATCTGGAACCTCTCCACTCATTGCCAATTAGTTTTGAAATGGATACAAAGTTTCTACGTGGTATTAGAGCGGAGCCCGTTCCACCCCACATTTAAAAAAAAAAAATTACAATCCACATCCCGCCGCGATGACAGACCACCAAAAAGGCTGTACGATGATAGAACCCAAAAGTGGTCACACGTGACAGATCTCAAACGCGGCTGCATATGAAGGGAGATGTTAAGGAAATAAAATCTCACATTGCTTGAGAGTAGAATGGGTGATTACTTAATAATATTTGAAACCTCTCCAGTCATTGCCAATTTGTCAATTGGTTTTGAGATAAATATAAAATTTCTACATATATTAGTTAATATGATAATAATAGGGGCCAACGAAGTTAGGAAAATCTACACTCACTACTCTGTTTCACCGTTTCTCCATCACTCTCAATTTCATCCTCCAAATTGGACGCTCCAGATTTTAAAAGACTCTTCCAAGGGAAGAGTTAAAGAGTTTCAAAATCCACATTATTGATTGTCGAGACGGACGGTAAGATTGAGTGTTGTGGTAGAGGAGCGGTAAAAGTAGAGTGGTGAGCACAGCACCTCTGTTTTTTGGGGAGTCATACGGTATGGGCTGCGAATTGCGTGACAAAAGAAACAACTTTGGACTTCCATCCCGAACATTATGGGCTGGACATTGCAGATTTTTGACATTTTGTTATGCTTTGTGCAGTCTCAACTGAATTTTAAATAATTCGTCGACAATAATGACATGGTAGGCAGCTGGTACTCACTAGTCATTTAGAAAATTGTAAGCTCTCTGTAATGGCCTTCGAGCTTTACATGATTAATGGATTGACATTTTCAAAAAGGGAAGGAGGAGAAAAAAAAAAAAAAAAAAAAAAGCATCTTTTCGTACAAAACTACAAACCGCCCACCAATTATTTGTCTGCCAAGATTAGTCCTCCATAACTGGAAACTGGGCGTGCAAGCTACAACACCCTCTAAATGGGCTTTGTCCCGAGCTCAAAATTCGATTCGGACCATTCACTTTATTGAGTCCAACGAGTATAACATTCCTATACAAAGAATCAAACCAATAACACACAAGTAACCTAGAGAACGATCACATTTTGTGTAGAATAAATGGAGGTCAAGTACGATTTCAAAAATGTACTTCCAGGTTAATTCGATTCATTGGCTGAGATATTGATGCTAGATTGACTTGGGTTTTTTTTTTTTTTTTTTTTTTTGTGTAGTTGTTTTACGCTTCTAGGTCTGTAAAATGAACGATCAAAATCACATTTTCTGATTCGAGACAAAGCCTTTTGGATTGAACAGCAGCCTGCTGCTCATCACTATCGTCCGTCATCATCGAGTTCATGACCATCTCTCTCTAGATCTAGATCTCTCTCTGAAAGTGAAAGCTTACCAAATTAGAAACAAGTTCATGTGCACTTCAGCCTTCCCACACACTGATGAGTGTGAAAGATGAGGCAAAAACCAACCCGTGATTGATTGTAACACAAGACGTTGTCAATTCCAAAAAAATTCACAAACTAGCCCCTCGAAAAAGAAGAAACAGACATAACTCCAACCAAAAGACTAAATTTCTCACTATCGTTTCTCGCTCTTTTTTGGTTCAACTTCCCACGACGAATATCACCACCACTTTTTAATTTTGAGATAGACTTATTCACAGAGTCGCGGTAACCATGTTGTTCACAGAGCCACGCGATCTCGGCCGTCCGTTTTGACTTTGAACAGTCCGGATTTAAATAAAACTTTTCCAAAACTCTTCTCCGGAAAAGTTTCACCTCCTTAATATCTTGTTTTTGTATATATTTATTGTAATATCCCAAAATTTTTATTAAATAAAAATTTTGTCATATTATTTTCCTTGATAATAATCTGTTGTATTTAATTAGATTGATTAACTAGCTAATTAGTTCGATTAACTCGGGTGTATTCGTATTTGTACAAAAATCTATTTTTGGTCAATAAGATTTTGTTTTCGTAAACCGAGACCGCGGTTAGTCTCAAAATATTTTATTTAGACTACAGTATTAATTTCGTAAATTTTCCGAAACCGAAATCCGGACCGCCGAACACAGTAGAGTACGTTGTCGCATTCGCGGGAGAAAATACCAGCCCGCCCCACTCTCTTTTTTTTCCCTCCTTTCCACCTCACTTTCCCTCTTTTCCTACTCACCCACATGCACAAAATTTTCAATTTACAACTCAACACACACCGACATTATATACGCTCATTATACACATACCCCACACCAATTAAGTTTCTCCAATTATTCTCCCACCTTCTCCTCTGATTTTCTGCAGAGAAATGATCACTACTCTCATAACCACCATCCATCATTTCCACGAAAGTTCATTTTTGGACAGCTTGAACACCCTCTGTAAACGACCATTTTCCTCCTAGCTCAAGTGTTTTTAGGGTTAGGTTTCTTCACGAATCTTATAGAGCACTTCGAGACCTTCGATTTAGATACAAGAATCACTCAAATCGGTTGTGTGTAGCCTGAGATATCGCTTCCCAAAATCTGTCATTTTCAATTCCGAGCAGCTCACTGAACCTCCGAAAAAACTCCATTTTCCTCCTAGTTAAAGTGGGTTTTAGGCTTAGAATTCTTCATCAAAGTTGTAGAACACTTTACAGCCTGTTTGGCTGGTGGATTTGGAGGAGGATTTGTAAGGTCCCCTGATTAGGAGTCCTGGTCCCACACCAAGTCCAGTCTTTGGGTGTTTATTCGTCGGGTGGATTTGGATGAGGCTGAGATTACATATCCACTTGGACGTGGATATATAAGGATTGGGTTTTAGCCCCGCGTTGGCCAATCCGGGTGGGTTTTGATCCATTGTGCCCTTGAATCTTTCTCACTTGTGTGTGATGTGTATTTCGAAACATCTCTACCGATATCGGATTGAACTAATTTTTTAATCAACGTTTAGAATATTAAATAAATAAACCCTTGTAAAAATCAGCTCAAACGAAAATCGATAATCAGTAAAAGAATATATATGTTCTCTAGATCATTGTTAATTATATAAACAATCTAAAAAAATTAAGTACTCCAATTTTCAACCCGTCATAACCGATGCGAAGATTTTTTTTTTTTGATTATTTTATCGTAAAAGGTCATAATTAATATTTGTTTATAGGTCTTTCATAATTAAGTGTATGTTCTTCATTTGGTTCTACGGCTCTCTTAGAGTTCTCATATGAGAGCTCTAGATCCAAAAATTAATAATGATATTTTAGGATAAATTGATCAAAAAATTAGGATCTTCGCATCGGTTTAAACAGACTGAAAATTGGAACACTTAATTTTTTAACCATTGTTATGGCTGAAAATGGGTTATATTGGTTTTTTTTTCACTTTCCAATTACGTTTTCTTAATTTTGGTCGGAGAATCATATTCTTTAATTTCTAGTAAAAAACATATTTTCAACGTTTGTATTCTAAAATAAAATTATTTTATCCTAAAATTAATGGTAAATATTAATTTATTCTAGTTAATAAGAAATACACCAATTAATTTTGAGCATTAAAAAATTCAAAGTGGGGGCAGTTCAGTCATTTGACATCTAATTTCATCATATCCACCTTTCAAATCCCCTTTCTCAAAAAATACCCAAACATCGGATATACAAATCTATCATTCTTAAGAGTATGGTCCACCCTTCTTATATATCCACCCTCCTATATCCACCTAAAACAAATCCGTCATCCAAACAGGCCATTAAGGGCTTCGTTTTAGACCCAAGAACCACTTAAAAAGGTTAGGGATCGATCAAGATCATCACAGCTCAAAGTCTAGTTCGAATTTGTAATTTTTTGCCTTCAAATTTTCCGGAAACAAGCTTATTTATCTGGACCGGAGGTATTTATCTTTTTTCCCCACTTTCCCCAAGTATATTGTAGTATTTAAGACCTTAGGTGAGGGTTCAAATTGACCCCAAACTCAATTTCAGTTTCTGTCGAAACTGCCCAAATTAAAACCAGAACTCACATTACGTACATAATACCGTGACTCGCGTTTGCAAGGTTACCCCAGAAAATAGTTTGTTCAATTTCGTGCATTTTCGTATCAGTGTACTTGGATTTGTTTAATTCCGTTCCATTTATTAAATTAGCATGTTCGTATTTTTTTTTGATTAAATATGATATTCGTTGCTGATTAAAAATTGGAGGATTGCAAAAGTTGTTATTGTGACGCGATGTATGATTTGGATACAAGAAAATAATTAAGAGATGTATCAATGATTTCATCGGATTAAAAGTATATATCTAGTGTTTTTCGACAACGTGAAATATTATTACTAATAAAGTTTGGATAATCAATAAATCCCATCAGTAAATAAAATCCAACTTTTAAGAAAAATATAAGTTTGTAAAATCTTCGTATGGAAATATTATGTCAATATCATCTAGTAGGTTATTTTAGTAAAACTACGAAATTTAGTATTTAAAAACCTAAGTTTGAGAAATAAAGATAATTTAGACTTAATAATAATAAGTTGTCCATCTCACTAGTTACAAACAAGTATATAAAGATCATTTTTACATATATAAAGTTAATAAGGAGAAATTTAATTGCGTATTATATAAATTTAAGAAAATTAGTATTATCAAGAAATACGATAAATAATTAGGATTGAAAAGGAATCTCCAGGAAGAAAACAACAAATTATGAAATTAGTTATTTTGATAAATTAAAATTTTTGTAATAACAATTTGGCTATCTGTAAAATGGTTAATTGCTAAGTTATCACCATGGTTAATAAATTAGTTATCTAATCACTTTAGAATAAAATATTAACGATTGTAATAAGGAATCTGGAAATTTTGTTAGTTTTAAAAAAATGTGATGATGTATTCAGATCATTGGATTGTTATTTAATTCGGTATTATTTGGCATGCTCCGCAAATGTGGAACTGGACAATAGGTATCTTGGGTGGTACTCGAGACTTGAATAAATGATTAGACGTTAAAACGTAGGGAAAGTGAAATGATGATAGTCACTGTTGTGACAGTTACAGTTGGGGATAGCCAAAGTGGCCAAGGACTATTGATTACAGAAAAAATGGGTAATGGTATCGGCACTTGTGGTTTAAGACCGGTGGATTTTGATATATCGCGCGAACTCTGAATATGGCACTGTTGGATTTATCTTCCGAAATTTCTGGGGGTGTTTTATTGGTTGAAACCGGAGTATGGGTATCATTTCTCGCGGTTGGTAGGTTTATTATTCGCTCCTTGTGATGGTACAGCCGAGTTCAACCCGACATGTAGTTTGGTCTTATTCGTCTGAGACTCTAGGCTGGGCAAGCAAGGAGAGGGTAAATCGGCAGAATTGCCATAGTTCAGAGATTGTTTGAGAGGAATATTTCTCATGGTGGAGAGATCTAGAATTCACTAAATCAAGAAATTCATAAATGGCTACTTGTTGCTAGAATTTACTCATTTGCTTATTTTTACTCCTTGACATATCATGTTTTGTTTGTATTTTATGGATTATGGGTTTAGTGATATCTACTGGGTGATTTATCACTCATGGATATGTTTGTATCCTGGCAAATCGTTTACTTCGGCGATCAATTTGCCAGAGCGTGTAGGATTCTATAGTGGAGCAGTTGATACAGGTAGGCCCCCTAGAAGGGAGGCTGGGCCAATGTTGTTTGGAATCTGTGTCAAAACTAAAGTCGCTCTGGAGTCATTTTTAAATAAAAAATATGTAAATTTTTGTATTATTTTGAGATTGAAATTTTTTTATAAGGACAGATAGGGGCCTAAAAGTTTGTAAAAGTTAGCATATTTTAAGAGTAATGCACCCGAAATTTCTTAAAAAATCGGGGCGTTTTATATATACTCACACATAACTCTCCACCATCTGTTTCAAGGGACGCAAAATTTTAAAAAAAAATGAGGAAGTGTAGGTAATAGAAAGAAAATTGTACCATCTGTTTGGCTTGGGTTCGATTCCCACGCGCACCTAGCTACCCCACTCATATGATGGCCTCCCCTTCTCCTTTTCCCTAACAACAAACTCACAAATCCGTTAATGTGTATCGCGTGACCCAAAAAAAGCAGCTAGTTAAACTCTACATGTAAAGCAGCTTGGTTATAGAAAAAGGTCAATTATAACCATCTACATGTACAGCAGCTTGGTTAAACTCTGAAGAGATCTCCCTATCATCTATATTCCTTTTTTTTTTGGCTCAAAACAACCCAAAGATTCTCCCCACCACATCTATCCTTTGTTTTACTACTCACGGACTCACCTCATCCCCACTTCTTTCTCCTTCACAATCATAGAGAGAGAGAGAGAGAGAGAGAGAGAGAGAGAGAGTATGCTTTCTCATTCTTTCTTTGCAACTATCCTTCTGTCACTATTCCGACTCTCCATTTCCAAGCCGGAATTTGTCACAACGCCGCCATTGCCAATTCTACCCCTCCCAAGTTACTCACAGCTGAAATGGCAACAAAGGGAGATCATAATGTTCCTCCACTTCGGCGTCAACACATTCACCGACACCGAGCGGGGGACGGGGAAAGAGAACCCGGCCATATTCAACCCAACGGGCCTCAATGCGGCCCAATGGGTTGACACCGCAGTCGAGGCCGGGGTCTCTTTGGTGATCCTCACTGCAAAGCACCATGATGGGTTTTGCTTGTGGCCCTCCAAGTACACTGACCATTCCGTGATCGGAAGCCCATGGGAAAATGGACACGGGGATGTGATTCAAATGCTCGTAGAGGCCGCGAAGCCACGGGGCGTCGATGTCGGGTTGTACCTCTCGCCGTGGGACCGTCATGACCGGAGATATGGGCATGACAAAGCGTACAATGAGTTCTACTTGGCCCAATTGCAAGAGCTACTCAACAAGTAAGACAGATTTTCTTTATTTGTTCATTTCTCGATAATTCTCTCGGAAATTCTTCTGAAACGAGTAAGAGAGATTTTCTTTATCTAACAATGTTTGCTAGCCAGGGGAAAAAAATGATTCACGTATGTTCTAACCATTCATTTTGGGTAATGATTTTCACACTGTCCTATTTTATTTAAAATTGGTTGTCAAAATGGGCGACCGGACTATTTGCGAATCCAATTTAAGGAATCGAGTCAATCCAAACCCCTTTCCGGAAAGAATTCACCTTCCAACATATATCACAAAAATGGGTTTTCCAATTTTAAATAATGTTATTGCTAAAATAGTGACGATACTATAATGCTGAGTGTTTCGAGCATTTCCACGGTTTCTGTTTCTGAAAACAGAGGAAAACAGAGATAAAAGAAAGTGAAACAATTGAGACGCCATTCCGCTAAGAGTGTTATTTTTTATTTATTTATTTCTTGATTTACGAGATAACTGATTCTCTCGCAATACATCAACTGAGTATCTTGTGGATCCGGTTTTGTTTTCACAGCTATGGAAGTGTAAGGGAGATATGGTTCGACGGAGCTAAGGGTCCGGACGCGCCAAACATGTCCTACTATTTCAGCGACTGGTTTTCAATGGTGAACGAATTGCAGAGCTCAATCAACATCTTCTCCGACGCGGGTCCGAACATCCGGTGGGTCGGAAATGAGAACGGATTCGCCGGAAAAACATGCTGGTCCACCATTAATCGCACCTCACTGTCAATAGGAAATGCAAGCATTGAAGAGTAAGTAATACTAAATCCCAACGTACTTAATGATTTTTTTCCTCAACTTCCTTTTAATTCTCTAATAATAACTCATCAAGATTTTAAATAATTTAATTTGGGTTTCTGATGAGATAGATTATAGGTAGCATACAATTATTGAATTTAATTCTTCCACGTCACCATCTCCCTATAATAAAGGATAAGAAGATTTCGTATCCTTGCTGAACTGGGTGGTTTCATTAGAATATTAAAGGGCTCCCTCCTGCATCTTTGTTCAATCAAAATACCAATGTCATGAAACGAGTAAATTGGCTGCGACATCTGAGTTGTACAAAAATTACCATGTTTAGATGTATAACTGTACTTATATACATAAGAACATATTTCTCAAACTAGGTGTAACCACTTCCGCACATTGAGAGCAGAGATATCATTTTATAGTTACGAGGCCTTTTCATATGTTCGTTAAATTACGAGTTTATGTAGTGTTCATCGTCCAAAATTGATGTACAAGTGAGGTAGTAGCCCAGTGGTAAGCATCATATACTCCAATGCATTTCAAATGAGGTTCAAATCTCACTAACTACCGCCAATATTAAGTTTCGCTGAGGGAAAAAAAATGATCTAAGATACCCCGGGAATTAAAAAAAAAACCCTAAAAAATCCCATATATATGTGGTTTATTCCTTTCCTCCTTTATTGACATTGTACAAATAAAATAATTACTCACCAACTAGAGTTTGCTTTTCGGTTTCTTTAATCACGTTGTCTTTGAAGTTACCCGAACGTTTTCGATTTTTTATTGGTTCACGAGATTCATACTTAAATTCGCAACTTCTAAAACCAATATTCAATTCTACAGGGCGGATCAAGTCAGGGCGTCCAGATTTTTCTTTAGGTCCAGACTTTTGCCATAAGTCGTTAGATTGTATTTTTAATGATTTAGATCTGCAGAAAATTTATGACCGATCATAAATGGTCATAAATCTTCCACAGATCTAGACCATTAAAACACAATCCAACAGCTGAGATTGTGATCCGAATTTTAACTAAAATCTGAACGCCCTGACTTGATCCGCCCTGTTCAATTCTATAGGTAGCAAAATCCCAATTCAGTTACCTTCTTTTTTAATTACATAAAGTATAAAAAAAAATAACACTTGTTTTATCTCCAAATTTTAGACCAATAACTAAGAAACCCATGGCCTCTTTCTTCGTTCTGAATTTAAAAATTCCCAATGGATCAAATCTCCCAGATTCGAACCTACGACCAATTAGTTAGCAGAATAGACCTCACACAAAGCGAATTATTTTCACCAATGTTTTTGGAATTGTGACCGAAATTGCACTCAAACAAGACTGGTTAAAGGGTCCATTCATTCTTATGTTACCAAGTGCAATTAGGTAACATATTTGAATGTGAGATAACCATGCAAATTCATTAGCGTAAAGTACTTGTCAATAATGGCGCAGTTATCTGAATACCGGTGATCCGAAGGGGACTGATTGGCTGCCGGCAGAGTGCGACGTTTCGATCCAAACCGGGTGGTTCTGGCACAAATCAGAATCGCCGAAAAAACTAAGTAAACTTCTCGAAATCTACTACAAGTCGGTTGGACGAAATTGCTTGTTACTACTCAATGTTCCGCCTAACACCACCGGGCTCATATCCGGCTATGAAGTGAAAAGATTAAGAGAGTTTACAACAGCTATAGACACCATATTTGGTACCAATTTGGCTGAGAAATGGTATGTAAAAGCTAGCAGCCAGAGGGGAGGCAAAGGAGGAGGTTTTGGACCTGAAAATGTGCTAGACAGTGACCATTTATGGACATATTGGGCTCCAAGGGATGATCAAGATGAAGATGATTACTGGATTGAATTCAAAGGAACAGATGATGGGGTGAGATTCAATGTGGTCAGGATCCAAGAGGCGATTGGGCTCGGCCAGAGGATCAAACGGCACGAAATCTACATGGACGGTGATCGGGTCGCGAGTGGGACCACCGTAGGTTACAAGAGGCTTCACAGGCTTAAAATGGGAGTTGTGCGTGGGCACAGTGTGAGGATCAGGATCACTGAATCACGGGGGGTGCCTTTGGTATCTTCTGTGGGTCTCCACTTTGATCCCTTTTGGCATCCAAGAGGGCAGTGACCCTTCAAAATTGGTCCCTTCCCCAACTTTTGCCTTTTGGCTTCTGGATTTTTCCTAATGGACATGTCCCAGTGTTTTGGCTCTATTGCCTAATTTATGAGCTAAAGTCATAATGCAGCACCACCAGAAACCAAAGTTAAATCACATTTTTCATAGGAAATTGATTTCGACACTCCAGTTTCAGTCACTGGCACTCCATTTTATATGTTGATCATGTTAAAAAACAAAACTAAAAGTGGAGTGTCAAAATCACATCCATTTTCCACATGGATAACCCTATAGTTGAGGATTATTCTAGAGAGTTTCGGATTTCGGGTCGTTGTAGCCCTTTAGGCATTTTCTGATGATCAAAAAGAAAATTAAAAAACGAACTTGTGTTTAAATCTTCAATACTTCAGAAAGTTAAGAGCTTTTGTTTGGTGATGGTATGTGATGATTGAGAGGTAATAAGGTGCGTTCATTCTGCTAGTTGTTATGCAGCCATGGGATGCTTTTCTTCGGCTGGGAAACCCTTTGCCGGCGACATTGTTGGTGACCGTAGGTTTTTCTTTTCTCTTGTTTTTTCGATCTCCCCTGTGGAGTGTTCTCTCCCCTTTGTGGGTAGCTTTCCTCCCCTTTGTGGGTGTTGTCAAACGGTGGTTTGGTGTTTTATTTTCAGGTGTGTGAGTGTTCTTTTGTCAAGCGTGTTGATATCTCTGTGCTTCACAACTTGGCTAGTAGGTGTCTCTAGTTAGAAAGCCTACCTGCTGTTATGTTGTACACGCCGTTGATTAGGGATGAATATGATCTTTGTATGTTTCTCTATGTTTATCAATGGTAATTGTTATCCTTTCGGCAAAAATAATAATAATAATAGAGAAAAGGGAAATGACCAAAAATACACATACAGAGGAGTGACATTAACAAAAAAAGGAGTAGCAAAATCAACAGCCTAGACAAAATTCTCTCATGTTTGAGTTACATATATAGTGAGAGGAAATTGCAGAAAGGGGTTAGAAATGGAAAGAAAGAAAATTCTGTTTCTTTACCAAATTTCTTGATCATTAAATATGGTGAGAATTGGTAATTCTCAGAATTACTGAGGGAAAAATTGGCTGTTCGAACATTAAAAAAAAATACCAAGATTCTCCATCAAAATTTGTTTGTTTCTCCATCAAAATATCAAGATTAGGTGCATAGCACGGATTTACCGCTAGTACATGCAATTTAAAAAGAAGAAGAAAAAAAGGTCACCTATATCGCTCCCACCTAGTTTGCTTAAATACTCATAATAATAATAATAAACGATAGTGGGAAGACACAATCCTTTCTTTTCCTTTATTTTTTTTTTTCTATCGACACCAATTGGAATTTTGGTGATGGAATGTTAAACAATCAATATTCGAGAACTCTTTTAAGTGGTACATATGTTGGAATTAAACAAACAAATTGGACGAAATGAGTATAATTTAATCTCAATCTTCATTCTTAGCCTGCCAGAGAGGACTAGTGGGCTTGAATCGGGCCAACGTGAGCCCCATTATATATGGTTTGGTTCGGGCCGCCCAATGTTAAAAAATCTAGATTCAGGCCTAGCCTGCGGACCTAAATTATCCTGGCTAACGGCAAGGGCTTGGGCTACTTAGGGCATTTTTCTTAGATTTTTCATTTCTACAAGTAAAATTAATTTTTGAGAGTAATTATTATTTTAAATTACTTGAAAATGAAGGGGTTTTAACTACATTTAATCACTTGGAATCCTAGCTCGAGATTATGCTTATGGTTACAGATGGAGTACTAAAGTTTCAGTGCTAATTTGGCTTGTGGATTGGTGGATAAAATGGCTCCGTTTGTTTCGATGCAAAATATTTTTTTAGAAAATAAATTTTAAAATTTTATTTTCTGGTGTTTGGTTGACACTTGAAATTTTTTTTAGAAATTTACAAAATAGTGTAGAGAGAGGGGGTTTAAACGGTGGAGAGATCTGAGATTTATTAGAATTGAATGTGGGTGACGATCGAAGAAACTAAACAGTGAGAATTGCAAGAGAATGTAGCGGGTTTATTTCGGAAAATAACTTAAGGAAGATTTAAGGGCTCATTTTCATCCAATTGATGATAAATATTTTAGATGTAAAATATTTTCCTCATTCTTTACATAACCAAACACAGAAAAATAGGTAAAACATTTTACTACCAAACAAACGGAACCTTTAGAAACTCTATGACCTCGTTCGTTTTGGGATTTTAGATTTAGATTTATAGGTAATAAGTGTAAAAAAAAAAATAATAATGATTGAACATAGGGTAATGATTAGGATCCAAAATTCAAAACCCTAAAACCAACGGGCCTATATGTTTGTAAATTTTGGGTTAGAGTGATTCTTTTTCCTTTCTTGTTAGGGCAATCAACTGGATTTCAGCTTGTGCAAGTACTAATATATATATATTTTTTACAGGGGTTAACACTTCTCCTAATATTTTACCTATTCCGACTCCAAAGGATTGGCTCAGCGGTCAAGATTTGAGATTTAGAAATTTGCTCTCTTCTCAAAACCTTTTAGATGCTATCAACTGTATTGGGGTCAGTCCATATTCTATATAGAGCTTTGCTCTAACTTTAATTGAGACTCACACAAGTGGACATGTGGGATTGGTCTTCTAGGAGTAGACAAGGTGCACGAAAATTGGTCCGTTCAGTTGTCGAGAAAGTTGTGTGGAAATTGGTTTCCAGAAAAAGTGAAGTGAGGTGAAGTAAAAGAAAAAGAAAATTATTTTCCTGTGAGTGTTCATTTGACGAAAGAATTTTGCAAGAAAAATTAAGATTTAGTTGTTTATTTGTCAGGAAAAAGAAACTTTTGGGAAAATTTTGTGAGCATTCACTCATTTTCCTTTTCCCGCAACGCAAAATCTTGTATTTTTTGCAAGATCACTTTTGCAGTAAAGTAATTCCTGCAGGAAAACTTAAATTGGTAAGTTCTAAAATTTTCCTGCCAACTGAACACTAGAAAAGTTATGAAAAAATTAATTTTTTCATCATTTCCTCTACTTTCCTGGCAACTGAACGGGGCTGAGTGTTGCAAATTTCGAGAAATATTAAACTCCCGCTTCCGTTTCTGTGTAGGCGCGCGTCCGTTGACCTTAACCTATGAACCCATCCAAAATTCATTCGAACACAATTCATTTATAAATTATTGATAATAATAAAAATAAAGAAATCTAGCTCATGTCTAACATGAATTCAAAGGTACGTTAGCCAAGTTGGAATACTTAACATATGCTTTTACTTCACCCATTGTTCAGGCCGAGAGTCTTGCCTACTCCTAATACAGAAATAGAAAATAATTCCTCGAAAGTATCATCGAGAGGAAAATTCTTTTTTTTTTTTGGTCAAACAGAAATATATCATTTGTTTGGAAATTCAGATGAGATTAAGGTTCACGTATCGAAAATAACTGGGTTCTTGTAATTTTAATAGTACTAATATTTCATCGGGATCTCCTCTTAACAAATCCACGATCTAACCATTAATCCAGAAATATTTAATACAAGTCCTCGACAGTAAATAACGTGGAAGGCAGGTTAGAAAATTTTATTTTAAGCTTCACCATTTTCTCGTGCAAACTGCCCTCCAGGCTCCAGTTATTAAAGCCCTCCAGTTATTACTCCCAGCTCCGTCGTTTTTTTTTTTTTTTTTGGTTCTTTTTTGTTATTCGCGTCCTTTTTTAAATGCTTATATGTCCAAATTTATAAAGTTTTGTTACAATTTTGAAAATTTTGTATTATAGACTTATTCGAGAATTATTAAACAAGATCCATATTGTATATTTTTTGAGATTTATATTACTCCAAAAAAGGAGCAAGTGGGTATTTAACAAAAAAATAAAAGAGTACAGTAATTAACATGTGAAGTGCGATATCAATTCCTGACAAATCAAACTGTCTGGAAAAATAATTTTCTTTAATCAAGGACAATTAAAGTTATCTATGTGTAAAGACAGCTTGGTTAAATTTTATTTCCAAGTATTATTTGTTTAAAAATCTAGGGAGGCTATATTTTATTTTCTCAAGAGAGTTCTCACTATCATCCATACTTCTTTTTGGATCCGGCTCCTTTTCCGTCCATATTTTGTACCAGAGGAGACAGTCCTGATCGTAACTGTCTATTAATAGATTCAATAATTCGGATTTTCTCATAAGCTCTTACGCACCGATAAGAGTTAGTCAAAGTTTAAAAATACATCCATGCAGCAAATGAACGGTCATGATCAGGACTGTTTTCTACGGTCAAAAACTGGATCGGATAGGATCGGGATCCCTTCCTTTTTTGGATTAACGGCGTCAACACCTTCAACGACTATGCTCACCAGGTTCCTAGTTCCTAGCCCACCTCCTCCCAATTCTCTCACTTTCACAAGCATATTGGAGAGAGAGAGAGAGAGAGAGAGAGAGAGACTATGTTCTTTCGTTCTTTGTATGCAACTCTCTTGTTTTCCCTAGTCCACCTCTCCATTTCCACACCACAAATTGTAACGCCACCACCATTGCCAATTCTACCTCTCCCATCATATTCACAGCTGACATGGCAACAAAGGGAAGTCATAATGTTCCTCCACTTCGGCGTCAACACCTTCACCGACTCCGAATGGGGGACCGGGAATGAGAACCCGGCCATATTCAACCCAGCGGACCTCAACGCGGCCCAATGGGTTGACACAGCGGTCGAGGCCGGGGTCTCTTTGATGATCCTCACTGCAAAACACCACGATGGTTTTTGCTTGTGGCCTTCTAAGTATACGAACCATTCCGTGATCGGAAGCCCATGGCAAAACGGCCACGGGGATGTGATTCGAGAGCTGGTAAAGGCGGCGGAGCCTCGGGGCGTTGACGTCGGCTTGTACCTCTCGCCGTGGGACCGTCGTGACCAGAGATACGGGCATGATCAGGAGTACAATGAATACTACTTGGCCCAATTACAAGAGTTACTCAACAAGTAAGCTCAGAGAGAGAGAGAGAGGGCGCAGAGTTTTACTTGTGTTTTCACTTAGGAAGACGAATCTCTGCAGTCCTATATCACGATTGCACTGTGCAAGGTGTTTTACGCTAGCTTGCGCGCAACTCGTAAGCTCAGACTAATCCCTATAACCCATCTCGCAACATTTTCACATATTTGCTCGGAACGCCTTGAAAGAAATTTTCTTGTAGAATTCATATTGATCATCAACGTATGGATAGCGATTTTATCAAAACACGTTTGTCTTGAAAGAAATAAACATCCTTTATATGTCAGGATCGATTCATTTCTCTACATGACAGACATTTTTAGATTATTCATCTATTGGTGGTCAATCAATTTGAATATCTGCACGGCTAGATTTACCAAATGAATGGTTCAGATATTGAGGTGGGCATGAACTCAGAGTTGCAATCATGATTTAAGATTGCAGAGAATCCAAGTCAATTTGGAAACGGACTCTAAAAATGTATTTTGGTTTTGGTTTTGGTTTTGGTTTTTCAGTTATGGAAATGTAAGAGAGATATGGTTCGATGGAGCTAAGGGGAAGAACGCGGCAAACATGTCCTACTATCTTGACGATTGGTTTTCAATGGTGAACGAGTTGCAAAGCTCAATCAACATTTTCTCCGACGCCGGTCCCAACATCCGATGGGTCGGAGATGAAAAAGGGTTCGCCGGAGAAACATGTTGGTCCACCATTAATCGCACCTCTCTATCAATCGGAGATGGAATCGATCTTGGGTAAGCAACATTATATCCCAAATTAATCATACTTTTAATTGTGTTTTTTTTTTTTAATCTGGTCCATTAATAACACTTTAGGCGTTCATTGGGTTTGGTTTTGTAATTTTGGAGATTTGATTAGTGTCTTCTGTTGAAACCTATGTGTTGTAGGATTATATTTAGGACTAGTTTGAATTAATTCAAGAGGGATTTCAAAGTTTTTGAGAAGTCTTTACTCCGATTCACACAATCATTAATCTATCTTGTTTTACCAAAAAAAGAACATGATAAATTTAAAAAAATATGATGAAATTTTGTCCAACAAAATACATGGTAAATCTCAAAAACATGAGAAACTGTTTAAAGAAATTGTAGATGTACTTAATCAACTTGAGTTGAGGAGACAATTATGATATGCTTATCATCTATATATCAGATCCAACAAAAAAAAGGATAAGTTGTTCAAAAACATGACAAATTCACTCAACCGTCAATTTTATCAAAATCATGATAAATCTCGAAAAACTTGATAACTCCAGCTTTTAATGTATAATTTTTATACGCCAGGTGTGTTTGGGTTTTTAATAATAAGCAAAATGTAGACACATGCTTAAGTATATAATTTAATCCGTTCATGTTAGAGGGTAAGATTCGAGAAGATTTCCTATCTTTTTCTGATTCAGTGCATTCATTAAAATATTAAAGGGCTCTCTCTTTATTCAACCAAAACTCCATCTAGAGGAACAAACATCATGTCAACGAACTTGAATTGCGGAGGGGAAAAGTCAAGATTCTCTGTGTCGTAAACTCATGTGCTTTTGTGCCAAGGGGTTTTTTGGCAATTGGATTTAAAATGTAAAAAAAGAATCACACAATCCAACGACTGAAAAACTCCTTAACACAGATGCACGGATATTTTTGAGATAAAGGAGATCGCCCCAGAGGGAAAGTGTTCATTATTAAATTTCCATTAGTTGACTGTTAGGAAGGGGAAAGTTGAAAGGTGACTATAAAACTCAGGGAGGGGAAGGTAATTTCCAGGTATTAATTATTGTTAGAAAGGCAAACCTCGAGGAAGGTTGCTGTAATTCACCCTAATAATAATATACACCCAACATATTTCTTGAACATTGCGGGACGAACTACCATTCAAAACAGGCCAGCTCTAAGATTTTAGTTCAGATATGACAAAACCGGTAAATGAAATTTTTGTATGGAAAACTCTAAATAAATTCATCAGAGTTATTTTAATTGAAAATTTATTAAATCTAGTTTACTTTGTTTTGTTGAGCTATATCATTTACTTATTTATAAATTTAAGTAAATTTTCATTTACTACATAAGAATAATTTAGTGCCGACAATATTAACGAATATTTTTTATGCATTTTTTGTACCCCTCAAGATAGAGTGGAGCCTTCAAAAAAAAAATTAATTTAAACAACTTATCAAAATTGTGCATTCATTCTATTATGATGTCTAATCAATTGACACTTGTTTCAATCCAAAAATTTAGTCCATATTCTTAACAATAGCCTTAAACTTTTTAAAAATAGCTAAATAACCAAACCTAAACAAATCTAATCATCCAAGTGAAATCCGGAGTAGGCTTCACACATGGTGGATTACGTTCACAAACTTTTTGGCTTTGGGAACAAAAATGCACTCAAATAAGACTGGTTGAAAGCTCCACTCATTCTTAGGTTAACAAGTGCAACTGGGTTACATATATGAATGTGAGATAATCGTGCAAATTCATTAAGCCTTAAAGTGCTTGTCAAAAATGGTGCAGCTATCTCAATACCGGGGATCTAAAAGGGACCGATTGGCTGCCGGCAGAGTGTGACGTCTCGATCCGACCGGGCTGGTTTTGGCATGAATATGAATCACCAAAAAAACTGCATGAACTTCTCGAAATCTACTACAACTCAGTCGGGCGAAATTGTTTGTTGCTACTCAATGTTCCGCCTAATACTACTGGGCTCATATCCGATAAAGATGTGCAACGATTAAGAGAGTTTAGAAGTGCAATAGACACAATATTTGGTACCAATTTGGCCGAGAAATGGTACGTAAATGCTAGTAGCCAAAGGGGAGGAGAAGGAGGAGGTTTTGGACCAGAGAATGTGCTAGACAGTGATCATTTATGGACATATTGGGCTCCAAGGAATGATCAAGATAAAGAAGATTACTGGATTGAATTCAAAGCAACAGATGATGGGGTGGGTTTCAATGTGGTCAGGATCCAAGAGGCGATTGGGCTCGGCCAGAGGATCAAACGGCATGAAATCTACGTGGACGGGGATCGGATTGCGAGTGGGACCACCGTAGGTTACAAGAAGCTTCACAGGCTTAAAATGGGAGCTGTGCATGGGTACAGTGTGAAGATCAGGATCATTGAATCAAGGGGGGTGCCTTTGGTCTCTTCAGTGGGTCTCCACTTTGATCCCTTTTGGCAGAGGAGTTCTCTTTCGAGGCGAAGGCATGTGCCACATTAGCAGGCGTGAGCAGTTATTGAGGGTGTGCTACGGCTGGATTGCAGTCCAATGTTTGAATAGGCTTGAAATGGATATAAACTCAAACGGGTTGAGTGAAAAAGACCAAGGAAAATAATGAACAAATTAAGGTGCTGGACCAAATTTATCGAAGGTGAATGCTGGATTCTCAGGCAGGGAAGCCCGATTTTAGCCTTTGCTGCTTGTCTTTATAGGCCTAAGGCCAACTGATTCGAGCCTGAAAATGTGCTACAATGTTGCCTCTGAATCTGCCATGTGTCCGAAGTCCCGAGCACCGACATAGCCCACTTTCCACACTTCTCAATCATGGGCCATTTGACCGAGACAAAGGTTGTTTACTCACGAGCTTTCCGGTTTGCATCTGCCCCCTGTTGCACTGTAATTCGTCATTCGTGATTAAATTGTCTATGACTTTGATATTCTGCTTAAGAGCTGCTTCTGTGCCAATAGTGAGGAACCTTTTTTAATCTTCTTTGATTTGAATACAGCAAAAAGGTTCTTCAAAGAAAGAATTTCTGGAATTTTTCTCGTCCCTGGTAAGCCGATTGGACCACGAACATAAATTCATGAATGGAAGAAACAATTCGAGCACACAACCGTGTTGCTTAAAAGTCCAAACATTCATCTCAAAATCATCACTTAAATCTCATCCCAGTGGCTTATTCAAATAAATCAAGCATATCCCTTTCAATCTTCATCCCAACAGCTAAGCACTGTAAGATACGCGCTATATCCTCTATCAGAACAGTTGGTGATCCTCTCACAGAGAATTCATGAACAATTCCATCAACTTCAATCATGCTGCAGCCAGGGATGGCCTTCTTAATCCCTTTACCATTCATAAAAGCCCTGATTCTCTTTGCATCAATGAATCTACCTGCTTTCGCATATATCTCACCCAAAGTTACATAGAAAGCATGATTTAAAGGTTCCAAACGAATCAAGTATTTCGCAACCTCTTCTCCTAACTCTACATTTCCATGCATTTGACAGCCGCCAAGAAGAGCACCCCAAACAAACATGTCTGGCTCCATTGGCATATTTCTTATGAGGTGCTTGGCCTCATCAAATAGCCCAGCTCGACTAAGTGTATCAACCATGCAAGCATAGTGATGGACCTGTGGCTCAATTGAGTAAACGCGTTTCATCACATCAAAACACCAGCGTCCTTTCTCTACCAACCCTGAATGAGCACAAGCTGACAATAGTGCAACAAATGTCACAGAATTCGGCCTCACCCCAAGTTCTTCCATCTCATTAAAAAGATCAAAAGCCTCTTTACCATACCCATGAAGTGCAAACGCGGAAATCATAGCCGTCCATGCTAAAATATCCCTCCGGGGCATCTCCTTGAAAACCTCAACTGCTCTTTCCATGCACCCACATTTACCATACATGTCCACTAGTGCCGTCCCAATAGCTACATCACACTCTAATCCACTTCTTTTCAAGAAACTGTGCACCCATTTCCCCTGATCAATTGCCCCTAGAGTGGCGCAAGCTGAAAGAACACTAGCAACAGTCATCTTATCCGGTCTAACCATGTCATCACCCAAAATTTGCATTTCATGAAAAAATTGTATAGCTTCCTTCGCACGACCCCCTTGAACAAATCCCGTTATGATCGAGTTCCAAGTAATAATATTCCTCTTCTTCATCCCCCTAAACAAATCCACAGCCAAGTCAAGATCGCCGTTTCTTAGACACCCAATCACCATCGAATTCCATGTGACGATATCCCGAACCCACATTTCATCAAACACCCTAAGTGCACTATCCAGAAACCCACAAGCAGAGTACAAACTAATCAACGAATTTCCCACAAACACATCTCCGTCAAACCCATACTTCACAACATGCCCGTGAACGCTTCGACCCGTTTTACTGTCCAACCTCCCCGTGCAATCTTTCAAAAGAAATGGGAACGTTAAGCAATTGGGTTTCATCCCATTATATAGCAGTTGTTTATATAGATTTGTGGTTTGGTACGAACTGGGTCCATCGTTATTCTTGGTTTTAGTGGCGTATGCTCTGATAAGGGCGTTGTACATAGAGAGATTTGGGTTGGGTGTAAATTTGAAGAGAAAAACGGCGTAGTTGAGGCAGCCGGATTGGGAAATTGCGCAGAAGAAGAGAAGACGGGAAATGAGGAAATAGCGATCTGTTTCGGGTAAGTGTGGGGATGTTGTGATCTGGGAGTGGATTTGCTTGAGCTCTCTCATGTTCTTGCATTCTTCTATTAAGCGCGTGATTGTGTACCTTAGATGTGCCATGGATTTGTGTAACTGAAGTTTTACAAATAAGGCGGGAGGTTTAACTGATTTTTGAAGTGATGCATTTTGGCTTTACACTCTTAAAACAAGGCCCACCTAGATATAGGAGGAGGTGTGATAAGCGAGCCATACGAGCCAAGTAGGTAGCTGATCAAACTTGATTTGATAACTTAACGAGTTTCAAAAATATGTTCAAGTTTTAACTTGTTTATGAGACGAGACGATCTCAAACAAGCTTTAATCAAGTCAAACACAAGTCGATCTCAAGTAGTTTGAATTTTTTATATACCTAATAAACCAAACGAGCCGAGTAATAGTTTGTCCAAGCTTGGCTTGAAATCTTGACGAGCTGTTAAAAAAATGTTTAAGCTTAGTTTGATTATGTAACAAACCAATGTTAAACAAGCTTTTGACGAACGAACACAAACTCAGACTCGGGTAGCTTGGTTCGTTTAGCAGCCCTATAATAGGCGAGCATTCGTATTGCTCAATTTCGTGTTGGCTCGAAAGTTATTTTTCACAAGCAGCTCGATTCGAGCCGAGCTTGTTAATTTATTTATCATGTGAGCAGCTCAGTTCGTTTGAAGATCTAATAGAAATGCATATTCAAGATTCAACATGACTATGTCCAGTATTAATTTAACCGACTTTTCTAGCTAGTAATCTATTTTGGTTTTGGCTTCTACACTGTGAAATTTTGGTTTTGGCTTCTACACTGTTAAATCAGACAGACCCACATATATCTAAACTATAGATCCTTTTTGGTTGATGAATGATAACAGAAATGGAGACACAAGTGGTTGAAAAACAAATTTATTAAGGTGAGATAGTAAGAAAACAAACAATAACGAAGTACATTATATACTTATTCGTGAAGAAAACCCCGAATCCATTGTCCGGCAATCGCTTCCCTGTATAAGGCCAGGGCTGCTCGCATAACTTGGGCTTGAGCCAGATGCTGAGCTCTCTTCTTTCCAGAAGGATGGGTAGAAAAATAATCTCTCAACGGCGAATCCCCTGTGAGCTGCCCTAACTTCTCGTACACTTTGGGCGCCACTCTAGGGTCATATCCAGCTGAGGCCATCAAAAGCAGCCCGATGTAATCCGCCTCCATTTCCATCCTAGCAAACAGCAAAGAGAATTGCCTTTCAAAAAACAAAGCCGAGAATTGAAGTCGATGAGGTCGAAATGAGCGGGTAGGTATTTTCGAAAACTTGTTAGTAGTTGACCACATTCTATGATTCTAAGATCAGTGCACATATTTAATTACAAAAACCACCTTATCATACCATTAGTGACCAATCGAACGTATCCAATTCTCACGATGCCATGTTTGGTTGGTCACAAAGTAGTCGTACGCTTGTACTGAATGAGGCTAAACTCTGAATATTTGGGGCCAATTCTCCTAACAGCAAGTAGTAAACAAGAACAATAGGAACTAACTTTTGTTCTGAATGAGGCTAAAAATTCTGCCATTAAAGTCCAAAAAACTAAATGAGAATCTCAAGGGTGCAACCAAAAGAGTGCAGAATTTACCTCCGGGAGAAAGGGAGTCGTAGAAGAACGGTGGACATTGCGTAGACAAGATCTGGCATAAGGAACTGAAAAAGAATCAACTGCAATATGACTAACCACAGATTCTTCGTAATTTGTTCAGCCGCATGTCGAGCCACCGCATGCCCGACCTACACCAAGAAACAAACACCATATCACTTCCTAATAACTTCCTACGCATTCAGATTCAATAAGTTCACCAAAACAGAAATTTAAAACGCAGAAAATACGCAGATGCATAACAAACAAATCGTAAAGAGTAGCAAGTGGGAACCCTCAAGTTTTATAACCAAATTAGTCGCCAAAAGAACAAGACGCAAAACCAGATAAATGGACAGGATTTTACGTTGATTTAGTTGGTTGCTCCACTTTTAAAAACGTCTCTTTTGTCCTGCTATTGATTTACGTATGTGTTTTTAGACTTGGGAGTTTTGATTGGGGCTCTCAACTCATGCGATATTGTTATAAGCGAAATTGTACAACCACACAAAACTTCACACGCACTCACATTAAACGTTCACGTAAGTACCAATAGGTTAAAACGATAATGCTAGTGACACACACTAAAACACGTAT
This sequence comes from Rhododendron mucronatum var. ripense, assembly GCA_019656295.1. NCBI lineage: Eukaryota > Viridiplantae > Streptophyta > Magnoliopsida > Ericales > Ericaceae > Rhododendron > Rhododendron mucronatum. The sequence goes on from BPLT01000011.1 coordinate 2,239,382, forward strand.
TTACACAGTTCGAGGGCCTAACACACCCTGCACCGTACAATGCGTGTAGTGAGTTTTAAGGGATTTTTACTCAAATTCTAATTTTGAATCAAAAAAGGTAAGGGCTGGAAATACCCCCACCCTTGTTGAAAATTAGGAGAGGGACCCCCTCCAAATTTTACGAACGAACTTAGCCATTGTAGAGTAGTGTCCGTTTTAAGGTAGTACTGGCGGCGGGGGACTCAAAACTGCAAGACTTGCACACCAACCATCATTTTAGAGTGGTAAAATGGTGACCAAACTGATTCACAAAAACTAAGACAACTGGTCCATAAAACGCTAGGAATGGGCTACGAAAATTATACCTCATGACCAAGTATGGTGGCGATCTCCGGATCAGTTCTGAAATGCTCAAGCAACCCAGTGAATACCACAATCTTACCTCCTGGCAAGCAAAAAGCATTCACAACCGGCTCGTCCACCACCAAAACCTCCCACTTCAACCCCTCCAAATGCCCCGTATCAGCCTCTCTTCCTTTCCCTTTCCCCCTCTTCCTACCCTTCTCCACCCACTTCTCATCAACATAATCATCCTCTCCCCTCCACTTCCCCTCCACATCTTCGCTCATTGCAACCAATGTACCCAAACCACTCGTATCATCCCTCGCGATAGGGCCACCACCCTCCGCCGTTGCATACCTGTCAAGGATATTATAAAGAACAAAAAGTTACACTTCCCTACTTATTTAGATGAGTTGGTACGTTGGTCAATAAAAACTGTTTGAATCTCACTACCTACTTGATAATTATTCCATTCGTCCTATTTTGTTTGTCCATCTTAAAAAATCAATTTATTAAGAGAGTTTAATCATTAACTTCGTGAACGTCTAACTTTTCAAAAATGCCCTCCAATTTAATATAGGCATCACTGTCAATTCAAAAGGAAAGGGCAAAAAGAGAATTTCATAGAACTTTGTTCGGTAATTTTTTCAAAATGGACAAACATTTCGAGACATAGCCAAAAAATAAACAACCAAAACGGGACGTAAGGTGTAAAATATACTTGCACATGTTTAGCCCGCTGCATACGGCTCTCCCTAACCGTTTAAGTATTCAAATAGGTTGGTGCTTAACAATCTAGCTAATAGTACCCAAAATCTCGCCACGCGTGCTCGCGCTTCAACCCTCTGTACACCGCTTCTATGATGTCCTTGGCAACCAACTTTACCCGGACGCTTTCCGGGTGGATTGCGGTTAGTATCTTCCCCTTGAATGCCTGCTTTATTTGCTGGAACTGGGCCTCCCCGATTTGCCTCTCCATGTTTTTCGGTAGCAAAACGAAATGCTTCCGTTTTGTGTACGGCACCATCTCTAAGTTCCCGAAATAGACTGTGATCGCCACCCCCGAGGTCAACAACACCACCGTAATCACCGTCCGTGGATTCTTGTACCATTTTCTTTTGGGCCGGTATCGCGGGGCTTCTGGTCGGGTCACGTAGTAGGAGTAGCATCTTCGGGTGGAGAAGAGAAAGGGGTTGTATTGGTTCTGTTTGAGGCTGAAATTGAAACACGAGTTTCTTGAAATGGGGGAAGAGAGAGAAAGACTGGGGACGAGTGGGTTGTTTGAAGTGGGTGGCGGCGGCGGTGGTGGTGGACTGTGGCGGTTGATTCTTGGAGGGGAGTTTTGAGTTGGGTTTCTGGGTTTGAGTTTGGAAGCGGTGGAGTGGAGCAAGTCGAATGCGGCTTTTGGTCTTCTGTACCACCCCATGATTTGGTTGCAGAATTTGAAATCAATTGTGACAGCAGAAAGATTCAGATATTACGAAACCGTTTGGCAATTCATTCACCGAGGGAGAGAGAGAGAGAGAGAGGGAATGAGACCGCTTTGAATGTGTTGAGTGGGAGGAGGGAGTGGACGTGTCTGGAAGTTAACAGAACAAAGTAGACAAGTAGTTGTTGGGGTGAAGTGATGAGACAGCGCCAAAGCGGTCGCGGAGCTCTGGTGTATACTATTTTTCACCGCTTCATGCCTTGTTTGGTTTGTGTTTTGAAAAAAATTTAAAAAAATAGTAGGAATAATAAGTGGAGAGAGATAGAGAAAAAAATGTTAGAAGTAGAAAGAATTTAGGGGGAATTTTTTGAAAAATTCTTTTCAAAAAATAAAGAGAACAAGGCATAACTTTTTCTAGTAGTAGTTTGTAAGAGGGAAAAATGAGCAGTAGCAGTGCGGAAGGAGCCAAGTTTTATAGTGTTCGAGTTCAGTTTGTTTACTAAAAACAAGTTAAAAATTTGAACTCGAACTTGAGCTTGGGCATGGCTTGTCTTCCATTGGGCTTGTAGTGTTCAAGCTCGTTAAATGAGGTGAGCTCGATTCATTTACTAAATGAGGTGAGCTCGATTCATTTACTAAATGAGCCGAGCTTGATTCATTTGCTAAATGAGCCTAGCCTATTCAAAATAACCGAGTCGAGCTCTAGAATGTCGAGCTTGGCTCGCTTACCATACGAGTCTAAAACTCGAGTTCAAATTTGGCTTGATTACTAAACAAGTCAAACTGCTCGGTTTGTTTGTACGGAAATTATGTAAGGGAATTACGTAGGTGACCGGGGAGAAAAAAAAGAAGTTAGATTCCTATTTAATACAGTACTAAATGGATTTTGTAAATGTACTGAATTAACAATAGCTTTTTACTTTTTCTTCTGGTTTTTTTGGCCGGTAAATCAACAATAGCTTTCACTGGTAGCTGCTTATTTTTTCGTCAATCTTTTTTACTCAGGAAAAAGGAAAATCCTAACTTCTTTTTTGCATTCTTTTTAACTTGTTTTCTTCTTCTCTTCTTAAACAAATACAGTACATCCCTTTTTTAAACCAGATTCAGCCAAAACCTTTTTTTCCATCAACATATTTTTTATGATTAAGATAATTCTTCGTCCTACCCGATAGAATTTATACTTTTCCAGCTGATCCATCTCAACTAGAGAATCAACTATGGAAAAATTAATCACTGTTGAAAAAGAAATTACAAGTACTAAATAAATACACAATGGCAAAATAATAAGTGGAGTAAAAAAATACTCCATAAGGCTCCGTTTGTTTTGATGTAAAATATTTTACAATGTAAAATGTTTTTCATGTAAAATATTTTTTCAAAAAACAAATTTTAAACTTTTATTTTTCGGTGTTTGGTTGAATTCCAGTAAATTTTTTACAAAAAAAGTAGACAATAGCTCATCTAATTGTCCTAGTATGTGGGTAGTTGATGTTTGGAGAACTATGAAGAGAGAGGACAGAAATTGGCGTGTGCAGGAGTGCAAGGAGAGAGAGAGAGAGAGAGAGAGAGAGAGAGAGAGAGAGATTATTCACATGCAGTAAGGAAGCGGTCAGAAATGGAGCGGTAAGTGTTAGGAATTACAGTAGAAGCCTAGAAGGTGGTCGTGCTTCTCGCGGAATGGGAGATAGAACGGAAAAAACAACTTACCGAGTTTTTCATGGTAAATCATTTTACTCCCAAGGGTGTAAAAGATTTTCCCCCAAAAATCATTTTACGGCAATTTTAACAACCAAACACCGAAAAATATGTAAAATGTTTTTGGCAAAAATATTTTACGTCCAAACAAACGGAGCCTAATTGTCAAATAATAAAATCTTCGCCCTCATAGAGTGGAGATATATACCCAAGATCCAACCACCAACAAACGACTTCGGAACACACAGCTTCTCCAACCGAAGAAATATGAATCTATAACAGTAAATTTGCAGCATTTTTAATAATACTGACCCTAATTTTAATTTAGGCTTATAAAAAAGTGGGGCACGTGGGAAAAACCCCAGATAAAATGAAAAAAAGGATAACAAAAAAAAATACATATGAACGGGAGAAATACCTATATATTTACCCGATCTAGCTTTCCGATTATTCAAATAATGCACTGAACTAAAAGTACGTTATTTTTCTTCATCACCACAAAAATTCTTCAATGCAACAGCAAAGCGATGCTTCTTTTAGTCGGCTCATGAAGTCCTGTGATGAATACTGAGCTCTTCACCATTTGCCATTGCCCCTATGACCCCCGCCTCTCCCTCTACCGGAAAACCTATCATTTCTTCTATCGGAGAAACCACCCCTTCCTCCTGAAAACCTGCCACCGCCCCAGCCACCACTGCCAAATCTTCCCCCTCTTGATTCATCTCTTTGTTGTAACCGAGGCAATTCTTTCACCACCTCTAAGCTCACACCAGCTGCATTTTCCTGGCCTATAAAGCACATACATCAAAAGGAAAAGAAAACAGATGAGATATATGAGCTGGTTACAACCTGTTTGATTAGCAGAATTAAAGAGGAGTTCAAGAAGGCAACAAGTAGAAGGAATGCATACCCAAGGGAACTTGCAAATCCCCTCGGCCCTCAACATAAGGCCGGTTAGATTACTCACCCGAGGGATATTAGTCCAGTGAGATTACTCATCCTACGGGACATGAAATCTCCTCACTGCTAGTTCGGTCAATCACACAAGACCAAAGCACATAACAAATGCTAGGGGATACAATTTTATGAACAAAGCCCTGGTTGTTTTACAAATGATCGTTGTATATTTTACCAAAACACGATTGCAGTACAAAAAGCAATAAAACATTAATGATAACATGGTTGTTCAATTTGTTATTGAAGAGCTGAGCATAACTAACATGCAGCCAAGCTAATTCTGGAAATAGAAATGAATAGGACTGAATCTCAAGGCATTGTTTGGATCAAGGATTTCAGGAGGGATTTGCTCAAGGAAAAGAACAGATAAAAATATCTCCAATTTTCCTCCATCCACAAATGCAAATCCCTGATCAAAACAAAGCCTAAAGAGTCCTGAACTCTGCAGAGGAATCTCTTCCCTATTACCCAACAAGTCATACAGCATATACCTGAGAGAAAGGTGTCCAAATCTTCAGTCGGCACATCAAACACAGCCCCATTTCCATCAGCGGTTAGAGCAAGACCAACCAGTGCCTCCACCTTTTCTTCAGGCAAAAACCTCCTCAAGACGCCATAGGCAAAGCTGAAATATCATAATACCAAGAGAGGGATTAGGGATGAGGGCATCTCTAGCATCAGTAAATGTGCAGATAATTAATGTCAGAAATCTGACAGAGGTCCCCACTACAACATCCAAGGCAACCAGGGTCACTGTAACAGTCCTTGCTACAAAGGAGCAATTTTTGTCACAAATTGAAACAAAATGTGTGGGAGACAGATTAAACAAGTGATAATGAAAGGATTCCAGGACTCACGATTGGGTGTAGATGGGCCTTCCAGCCTGAAGAAGTACAGTAACATAGTTCTCCATCGAAGTGAGCAGTGATCTACTCTTGATCTCAGTATAACCCTGCACATTACATACTAAGCCCAATGTCCCACAACAAAATTGAAGTTCCTAACTATAACAAGATGAGAAAAAGAACTCACAGCAGTCTTGGCAAGTGCTTTTGCAAGCAGTTCTACTGGTGAAAGACCAGAGGAATTCAGTAGCTCCTCAGCTGCAGACTTGAATATTGGAATGACACTAAAGTTTTCCAGGTGTAAGTACCAAAATGTGAAGTGGCATCACTAAAATTATCCACTAGGAAATAAATACCAAATAAGATGATTACCCATCAGACACTTGTGTGATTGATTCAGCTGCATCCGAGCCTGCAGCTTTGGCAAGGTCAGATGGCTGTGGAGCAGCTAAGTGCTCAAATTTCACACCAGATTCTCTTTCTATCTTAGAAATATTTGACCTTCTTGGATCACAAAGCATCACTGCCACCCCCGTATTTCCTGGAACATGAAACAGTATAACCCTAAGTAATTCACCAAAGCAATGTTACATGGACTCTCCAAAACTTATGGAGTTTTATCATTTACCAGCTCTCCCTGTCCGTCCAGATCGATGAATATATGCTTCTACATCACGTGGAGGTTCGCACTAAAACGTAAAGTGATTAAGTGATTATTAGTATGTCATTATATAAACTTGGTAAACCCCCATATGTATCTATATGCTTAGAAGCACAAACCTGGATGATTAACTGGACATCATTTATGTCCAATCCCCGTGCTGCCACATTTGTGGCCACCAAGGTCGAGAACTTGCCTGACCTGAATCCAGAAAGTGTGACCTAGGAGCATCAGATCAAATTTTAGACAAACAGAGGAAGAGTAGTAAACTGAAAGATTCTCATAAGACAAGCAACAATCTAAGTGCTTTAAGATCATGTTTGATTTACGAAAAAAAATAGTGAAGGAATATTTAAGTAAGGAGCTTAAGTACTACCACCGGACCAATACTGAAGGGAATAACGGATTACTAATACCACGTGCCCCAAGGTACTATACATCCTATGTGTTGTCGGATTAGTCATCCAATAGAATTTTAACTTCCACAAATAGTTGCACTCCGGGAAAGAGTTCCCATGGGATTTATAATCTGATCCCTTACTAATCTGTTTGCAATCGAAGAGGGGACTGAAACAACGTAGGCCACAAAAAGGAACTTCATAAGGTCTTCATGTTTAAAGCACAACTATGGAGCCATCTCATATTTTTTGGACATACCTCACGCTGAGCTTGCTGAATGTCCCCATGCAAAGGACGTGCACCAGGTAATAAGTCAGCAAGTTCAGAAGCAGAATCCTTTGTCTCAGTGAAAATAATAGTGCTCCCTCCACTGAATCAACCATACCCAATGGAGAAATCAAAAGAATCAATCAATGAAAATATAAGGAATGTCTGAAAGTCGTACAAAGCAGTTGACATTGAGCATTAGAAATAACCGACCTGCTATAACAGCGAATAATATCAGGAATAAGCTGGGACCTGGCCGATTTAGAGCAGGGAATGATTATATGCCTCACATTGATACTTGCCTTCATTTTTTCATTACCGACAAGGTCAACGGTTTTTTTTGTGAGGTTTAAGAAACCTAGTGGCAATCTAGCAATGCAAAGAAACACAGATTTTAGCACCATATATTGATGGACAGAGAGCGGGTATGAAAGAAAAAACATGAGCCAGACTCAAGTCAAAAATGGGGAGAATAAAGGCACATGTGGCTCAAAACTGAATTTGAGAAATACTAGTTAGAAAACGAACTTGCTTGACCCAGTCTGGCAAAGTGGCGCTGAACAGAAGTGTTTGAACTTTGCCGGCATCTTCCACCTTGCCTACAAAATTCAAATTAAATCAGTAGGCGTTAGTAATGCGATTCATATTAAATCATTACTATCCAACATCGACAGGAGCTTGTATCTTCTGTTTACACCAGTAAAAATAGTTTTCGCAAAAAATAGAGGTTATAACTCTCAATAAACTACAAGTACTGCCCCACATATTTATTTAGAAGCGAACAATATGAAATGCATAGAAAATATGAACAGATGCTTCGTTACTGGACCCTACGTTAGGGTCCAAGGTACCGGGCAAACAACGAACAATCGTGATGAAGAGTAATAATCAACCTACAAGTATAAAACAAAAGGTACTTGTAGCCTTGTAGGCACAGTGAATTCCTACCAAGAATAAGTTCAACGTCTTCAACAAAACCCATCCTTAGCATTTCATCAGCTTCATCGAGGACGCGGAACTTTAATGAGCTAAAATCAAGGTTTCCCCTCTCAATGTGATCCTACAAGAAAGATTTTGGTGAAAACAGATTATCATCAACTGGAGAGAACTTAAAATCACAAGTAAAGCATCATTGTAAACCAGACGTTACGAATATGCCATAAATCAAAAGAATGGCTACCTTAATGCGGCCAGGTGTCCCGATGACGATATCTACCCCTCTTCTTAATTTTATCTCTTGAGATTGGTAGGGAGCGCCCCCATATAAACAACATGATGTCAGCCCCAGGGCTCCGCCATAAACTTCAAATTCAGCAGACACCTGTGATTAGAGTAAACAAAAACAATAATTAACCAACACCTGTGATTGGTAGACAAAAACAGTAACAAACCAAAAAAAGGAAAAAATAAAAGCAATAAGTAATCAGTAAGGGGAAAATGACAACAAAAGTAAACAAAAGAGATCAACTCTAAGAAGATTCATTACCCTTATGTAATACCTGTTTGGCCAATTCTCTAGTTGGTAGAAGTACAAGTACACTTGGCACCCTTCCATATCCAGTTTTCCGTGCTGCTTTTGCAGGTCCATTTGTTAAAGACTCCAATATTGGCAACACAAAGGCCAGTGTTTTACCCTGTATGCTTTCAAAGCACGGTTATCAGTCTCCAGAAAACAAGATAGGAACCAAATATGCGATGATCCAAACCAAGAGTTCAAAGCACAGTTATCAAAACACATCAACTAAGTTTGACACCAAGTCAACTAAAACCAGCACATATGTTCATTCGAGGACCAAAAATAAAGGAAACAAGGAAAGAAAACCAAAAGACATCTGCTAAATCTAACTCCTTGCAGGTGAATCGGATTAAGAGCATATTTTGCGTCTCAAACAAAAAGTAGACGGTAAACTCCTTGTGGAGACCATGTACCAGTAGACTTTGAGAGACCGCACATAGTCAAATTTGATTGTTCTTAGTCACATACACTACCAAAAAAAAATCCTGTCAAAGCTCTATAGATTAGACCATATTATTATTTCCCTTCATCTTAAGATCCTAAAAGGACAGATCAAAAGCATCAAAACTGTTAGGAAAGTGCCTTGAATTTGGCAACTTCCTTGATTGGCTTATTTTTATGGTTTTTCTATAAATAGGGACCTTGGGGGTTCCTAGGGCTTGTCCCCTCCTTTGGATCCATTAAGGAGAGGCTCCTATGGGTGTTATTTGTGGAGTTTTCATTCTTTTTGATTATTGGGGATTGATATTAGGACTTTTGGAGTATTTCTTTGGGTTCCACTTGGATTAGGGTCTCTCTTTCGGGTTCCACCAGAGTTTGTCCATGAATATCGTTTGGTGCTTCGTTGAGTTACGGGTATAGCCGGCTCTTTGTAATCTCTCCTCGTTCATAGTGAATCATCTCTCTCTCTTCGTCCATGGAGTCCCTACTTGCTTTGTGGTTGAGCGGAACCGCGTAAATCTTTGTGTCTTTGTTTTGATCGCTTGTTGGTTTGTTTGTTCTCTACTCCATGGTTGTCATAACAAAATCCCTCAATACCTCTGCTAGCGGCTTGAAATCCAACTAACATAGGTTGTACAACTAAGTATGAAAACAAGCCAACAATCCAAGTGTAATCCACACAGCAAGCAATCTTTCTGGAAGCATCAGAAGGACATTAGAGCTCAAACACAAATCTAACGAATAAATTACGTTCCCCAAACTACTCCAAAAATACCCGGTCACTTCAACCGTCTATTCTAATTCTAGTAGTATATAAAGGGAGAGCACTTTTGGCGTGGACAAAAAAAATGAAGTCACATTTTTCATTTTCCTAAATGGACACAAAAAGGACAAAATTTACATTCTGTTTTCCATATGCCCTCAACAACTGTAAGGACAAAAATGTAAACACACAATTCATGCAATCACCCACTCCATTGCAGTTTCATAATTCTTAGGGCTAAAAAGGATACAATTTATAGGCAATGTGCACCCACTCCAATGCAGTTTCCTAATTCTTAGGGCTAAAAAGGATGCGATTTCTAGGCAGCGTGCATCCATGGCTTAGAGCCTTAGAGTGATAAAGTTCCCAAATTTACAATTCCCAATGCTCTAACTAGCCGCTAAAATTACATGTGGACGAGCAAACCAATGCAAATTCAGCGAACAGCAATGAAAATAGTCTGACGCAGAATCCATACCTGACCAGTACGCGCCCGGCCAACCAAATCAGACCCGTCGAGAACGGCATCAAACGTCATAGCCTGAATAGGAAACAAAGCTTCAATGCCCTTAGACTTCAGCACCTCTCTCAACGGCGCCGAAATCCTGAAATTCGACACGGCATTCGGATCCTCAACTTCAGCTTCATCAGCCTCAGCCAACTTAACCTTCTTCTTCTTCTTATTCACCGAATTACCGCCACCCTCCGCCTTCAAATCCACCGCCTCGCTTGATTCCGAGCTCGTCCCGCTCCCATCCTCCTCCATCTCCACAGCCTTTCGCTTCTTATCTTTCTTCTTACTCTTCTTCTTCTCCAAGTTTTCAGAATCAGACTCCGAGGCCTTCGTCTTCTTAATCTTCTTCTCCTTCTTGCTCTTCTTATCGGACAAAGAGTCGAAATCTAGCGTTTCTGCGTTCGAGCCGATTTTCTTCTTCTTCTTCTCCTTCTTGTCTTCATTTACAGCCAGAGAAGGCATGGCTATAGTCACGATATGGGGAGAGAGAGAGTAGAGAGAGAGAAAAACGGAAACACCTGAGATCACCTGCCAACAAGGGATGTAACAGTTTGGTGAATTGCAGTGGCAGGAGGCAAGGTTTTAGGGTTCTGTTCGTGGTTTTGCCGGTGGAGTAATTTGGGGGCGTTAGATATTATAAACCCTAGTTTGTTTGGACGATTACCGTAGATTTGGACACATTATAAATTCTAGGAATGGCGATGGGGTGGGGTGGGTTTTTTTTTTTTTTCCGTACCCGATCCCAACCCGAAAATTATTACACAACTCCGATCCGGTCTGGGTACTTTTTGGGTTTTTCTGTTCCGGCTTCAATCAGGGAACGAATTTATCTACACCGTAAGAAATTTTTTAAAAAAATGCTAATCTAAAAGCAAAATAAAAGAAAATAGTTATAAAAAAAAAGTGGTAGTTTAGTATAATAGTGAAAATATAAAGTTAAGAATAAGGTTTTTTAGTATAATGATAATAATATTAGGATAAAATGTTAAATTTTAAGTATAATGATAATTGAACTAGGATAAAAGTATAATTATATATGTAGATATACGTTGGGGCGGGTTTAGGGGTAGATACTTTTGGCCCAAACCCGGTCGGGTTTTGGAATTTTAACTCTGACCCCAACCCTATGCCCAAAAATGAGTTGAAAAACCCACCCCATTTAGGCGGCGGAACAGGATGGGTCCAATTGCCATCCTTTTATTAGTGTTAAGAGTGGTGAAGTGCATTTTTCCTTTTATTCTTGGTATGCTTCTTATTTTAGCCCCCAAGGCATTATTGTTAGATTAGGACACACCACATTATGATAACCACACATAAAAATGTCTTTTAATGTTGAAAATATTCGTAGCACAATTGTTTGAACTTTATAAACGATAGTAATTTTTAGAGTGCAATAATCAAAAGTGATGTGTCAAGGGCTATTTCTAACTCTCCGTTCGTGATGGACGATATGATTAGATCTTAAGATACTTCATTAATTAAAGAATGCGTAAACAGACCGAGACATCCTAAATTTAAAATAAAATAAAATAAAAACCAAGTGTCAAAAAATTATTTCCCAAATGAAATTGTTAGCACATGCACCTTAATTCAGAGCTGACATTGATATTGAATTTTTTTGTTTCCTGAAATTGTACTTCATCTACTCTCTCTTTTTCTTTGTTTTTGCAGCACAAGTAACCTGAACCACTTAGCTTATCTGCTTGTGCACGCCGTCCATATGAAATCATTGTCCTTCACCTTTTCTTTTTTCTTTTTTTTTTTTCCTTTTGTAAATAAAGACTGCATTTATTTCTATCACGCCATGTTGCCACAACTAACAACTATTGTCAAAATATCGCCTCTGCTTTAACAGTCCCTCGTGTAATTTTAACCGTATAAAAAATGAGTTACTCCTATATTTTTAAATTGATAATAAATTTCAAATTCAATTTGAATATTGTTTGATAGATCTCAATTAGTTTTATAAGACAATCTATTCAAAATTACATAAAACATTATAAATTACAAGATATAATCGATTGAAAAATGACACGAACTAACGAAAAGAACTATTAAATTCGGACGGAGAGAATATAAATTAAAAGAATAAACAAATAATTCTCACATTCTCGCTTGCAATGACAAAGAGTTTAGTATAAAGCTTGGTTCAGATAAATAAGTCAACTGGCTTATTTTTTTTTGTTTTTATTCAATTTTTTTTTTTATATTTGTTAGTTTTTTCGTCAATTTTTTAGAGATTATTGGATCGAGAGAAATCTAAAAAGTAAAAAATTATTATCGAAACCTAATTTTTTTGAATAAAGACAAAAATAAACTAATTTGTTTGTCTTTATTAAAAAAATTAGATTTCAATCATAATTTTTTATTTTTCAGATTACTTTTGTCATGGCGATGCAATAATTCACAAAAAAAATTTTGACAAAAAACTCACAAATACAAAAAAATTTGAATAATAACAAAAAAATAATTCAGTTAACTTTTTTAGCCGAACGGACCCTAAGTGTGCCAAAATCATTTATCTTTTTACTAGTACTCTTTAAGGTCAAGCATCCATATCAGCGTGATTTTGTCACATTATTATACATACGTAGTTGACAAGAACAATAAGAAAATGAGAGCTGAAAAATACGAAAAGAAAAACAAAATTTTCAACCCAGAAAATTCAACATTTTAATTTCACCTGTATGTGACTATGTGTCACCAGCATCACGATCTCTGTATTTATGTAGATTGCTTTCCAGGCAAGCGTGAATCCCGCCATTAGCAACAATTTAACCACCAGCCCCAAATTAACTTTCTCACGCACTCGATCTACCGAACCATCTCCCCCCCTCTCTTTCTCTCTCTCTCCTACTGTGATTTGTGAGAAAGAGGAGACGCTCTGCCCGTGCACATCAATCTCTGTGCTCTGAAACACTCGTCTACAATGGCGAGGGTTTTCACAAAACCAGAGGCCTTCGGATTTCGAATTTGTCTCCTGTCGATTATGGCGTTCGGCGCCATTGCGAGATCTGATCAGGACACGAGGCAGAGATTTTACGGCGACCTCTCACTCAATTCGACGGCGCCAGACGCCGGCGACGGCAGCATCGCCAAAATGTTCGACCGCGTTCTTGAAAAGGAATTCTCCGAAAACGATCAGCCCGAAGGTTAGTGCTTTGACATCAAATGTTTTGGCAAAACTGTGATCTTTTTTTTTTTTTCTCTAAAATATGCTACTTTTTTTGTTGACTCAATTAGATGTTTGTTTCAAACGTGTAAAGCTGTAATCTTTTTCCTCAAATAAAGTAAAGCTGTGATCTTTCTCCTAAAATACACTACTTTATTTCAGGTATGAGTCGAAATATTTGAGTTCTGAGCTAAGTGTGTTCTAATACTTCTCGATTTAACACTCCTTTTGCCCAGTTCATACAGCTTTAATTGGGCCCCACTAGTGAAGTATATTAGCGTTAGTGGATTAGTGTAGGTGCGCTTAAGCTGACCAGACACATGAGTTAGAAAAATAAATTACTTCCGTGATTTTGGCCTTTGGGAAGTGAGAAGTCGTACCCACCCAAGAGAGGTGCTTTTAACTTAAATTATGTGTCTTTGCTCCTCGTTGACGTTGTTGATCACAATGTTTTGGATGCGTGTGACTAAGCCCCTCATTAGCATTGCTCATGGTTTTGGATTATAGCAAAATTGTGAGCAGATATTAGAATGCGACACAATTTACTTCAGTTAAAGAGGATTTAATACACCAATCATTAAAGAATCTTCCGAGAGCAAATAGCCCGTGGGTTAGCACTCGTCTTTGGGTTCGAATGTGTTGTTAGGAACACGTAAAGCTGTGATCTGATATGCTTCATATGGTAACTCATTTAGGTTTTATTCAAACTATTTGAGTTTCCGAGCGAAGTGTCGTCTAAGTGTCTAACACTTGAGTAATTTGGCCTTTGGTAGCTGAGTAGACTCTCTTCTTTTAGCTCTTCCCCTTGTTAGTGTTTTTGCTTATAAGTGGAACTATAGTTGATAACAATGGTTGTCAATGCAAGTGACTGAACCTCTCACTGGCATTGCTAATGGTTTTTACGTTCGACAAAGTCGTAAGCAGATTAGTTACTGCAACACATACTCACTACAGTTCGGAGGATTTAATTCCCCACTCAGTCAACCATAAATATTTTATACCATGCTCAAATGAGAAACAGTTTGGATTTTATTGCACCCGATTCCCTATATCCATGTGAAAGGTGCAACACTTTGAGTCAACACTTTTGAATTGATAAAAAAATTTCACTGCATTCATTCGCAGGTGGGGTTTAAGCTAAAAGTAACTTCACTGTGTTATCTGACTCATGCTTAAGGGTTTGCGTGGTTATGCTTTATCATTTCTTCCAGATTTGTTCAATGAAGTTAAATATCTCGCTTTTTTATCCTTCAGTCAACCTTGTGAATTACGGTTATGAGTAATTTTTGTTAGTGTGGTTGTGAGTCATACTCATAGCCAAGTCCTTGGGGTTTGGCTGCTTCTTATGGTTCTTTGTATCCCTACCTTTTGTAGGTTCTGACGCAAACAGCTTCAACAACAGTGTTGCTGGTCAACAAGTAGGTTTGTTTCTCCATGATCCGAGTCAATTTACTTTGAATTCTAAGATCCTAGTTCGGTGTCATTTTGCGACTGCTTTTAAGAATCCTAAATTTATTTAAATAATTATTCTCATTCCTGGTTCGTACTTGAGATGACAAACACACTATGCTTGCGTACATTCCTAGTGATGCTGTATTTTGGCGTAATACTTACTTGGGATCATGTAAATGAATAGAAATCTTAGTTAGGGATCTTGTTTGCATCCATTTGTAGTCTGCATGTGGTACGAAATAGTCCACCTTTTCTTGTGTCATTCTTATCACGGTTGAGTGGCTTGGTGTTTTTTAATTCTCTCTTTTGGTTATTAGTTTAGCTTAACTCTTGTTGGCTAAAATAAGTTCCTTTTGTCATATTTCACAGGCTGAACTGGAGACTGTAGCTAAAATCACACATGAGAAGGGAAAAGGGAATGAAACTCAAAAGACAAAGTAAGGGAGCAGTTCAAGTTGGAATGCAGGAATCATTCTGCAGTAATATACATTTGATTAAATGGTGCATCTTTTTCGGTTACAGGGCTAGTATTTTCTTGCCCCCACAGGATTTGCTTTATTTGTTTATTTGTTGATAACTTGTGGCAGTGGTACAAAATCATTCCAGTTTCAAGACGTGTTTTCCCTAGAAAATGAAGGTTCCGACGACATGACAACCTTGATAGACAAAAAGGTGAGATGAGAATGTGTTTTCAGTTTGAAGCATTGGGACATGTAACTGTTTTGTGCTTACTTACAGCTAATACTGACCACTTGCTTATTTTCCACAGGATAATGTGTTTGTGATGTCAAACAAAAAATCCAAATACCCAGTTCTTCAAGTAGATTTAAGGTAAGCTTAGCTTTTACTTATATTGCTGATGAGATATTACAGTCTCTAGAATGTTAGTTAAGAATATTAGTAATAGAAGCACTTTGGTAGAGAAGTAAGTTTGTTTTCATCTCTACCTTTGGTCGTGACATGCTCTGTTCCATAATGTTATTTTCTTATAGGCTGATTTCAGACTTGGTCGTGGTTATAGTTTCTGCTGCCATTGGTGGAATCATCTTTTCTTGTCTAGGACAACCGGTTCGTACCTCTAGCTGGTTGCTGCAGTTTTTTTTTTTTTTTGGTATCTTGGTTCTTATGTTTCTATTCCTTTTGTCGTTATGTGGGCATTAAAAGTGATCTTATTTTTCAAAATTATGAGAGCTTCCTGTTTCTGTGTCTCTTCCTATACCAGGTAATTGTTGGTTACCTTCTTGCTGGTTCACTCATCGGTCCAGGCGGTTTGAAATTCATCAGTGAAATGGTACAGGTATGTTGTCATGAATAGAGTTAAGGGTCGTTCTTTCTGAGGGAGCAATTAAGTTACTTTCTCCCGTCCTAATTTGTGCTGTTTTATTGATTTTTTGTGGGCATGAATTATTTTCTGAAGACTCCATGTCCTAAGAGATAATAGCATGAATAGTATGCTTGTTAGAGGCAATACGAGAAAATTTATGCTCTCTCTGATTGGTTGTGGAGAAGTTTGAGGAGAAGAAAAGATAACAACATATTTATGTCTTTTGGTTAATGCGGTTTCTGTTTTTTCAAAATTGAAACCTCAGCTCGAATTTCCAAGTGGTTGTGTACGATTCACTTAATAAAGAGTAGTAGAGAAGATGAATCCATCTAGATGGTCCGAATTCCCAATGATTCTCCTTAAAGCTTGTTGAGTTGGTTTCAGCCAAGGAGTAGTATTTACTTATCCTTATCTAAATTCAGCTTAACATAACCGTACCTCATCCTTGGCAATTGGCTATGTGAATCCCTTTTTTTAATTCTGCTAGATCAAGAACATATTTTCAGGTAAACTGCATCGTTACTTTACATGGCTTTTCTTTTATACCAAACCATTGGAATTTCACTTTGTATTGCCGCGACGTGGACAATAACACTGTTCCCCATTGGTGCAGTTATTGGCCTTCTTTTTTCCTGCCATGCCACTGTAGTATTATTCTTCCTCATTTATTTCCTATAGGCGCTACTCTTGTAGTTCACAAATTTATACGTAGAATTTGTTTCCTTGTTTTACCAATCATCCACCTTGTTCCCATTTGCCCACAGTAGCGTGAATAAAATGTTTAAGTTGCCCCATATTTTAAGTTCAACTGGTCTTATAGCCCTCCCAGTCAGAAAATCCTGCTCCAACATGATGGGTAAAATCATCAGTAATAGCCCTCCTCCAGATAATCAAGCCCAAGTATCGAAATCATTTAGAAAATTGATGTCTCTCTCTCTCTCTCTCTTTCTTGCATCTTTTTTAAATAAAATTTTGGGTTTACTGCCTTACTGACTTTGTAAGTTTTTTTAGGAAATTTTGTTAATCTGTTCCTTCTGTTTTGATGCTTTATGAACACATGCATTTGAAATATTTGATTGACACTATGGTGCTATTTTTTTTTTTGGATCGGCGACACTCTGGTGCTATTATTTCGCTTTTCAAATCTCTTGTTATACTCTGTCTAAATGGGCCACAAATTATTTATTCTTGATGTGTTTTTGCAGCAGTCATCTTTATGTGCTGTTCTTCCAGGAAATTGTGGGTGTAACTTGGAGGTGTTCATCTGGCTTATTGTTTTTTCTGTTGGAACAGGTTGAGACTGTTGCTCAGTTCGGAGTTGTCTTCCTTCTGTTTGCTTTAGGGCTGGAGTTTTCTTTGACAAAGGTTTATTGTCGTTAGCAACTACTTCACAGTAACTTGCTTGGAATGCTTTGCTGATTTTCGTTCTCGGCCCTAACTTGACTTGTCACCTGATGCAGTTAAAAGTTGTTGGTCCCGTTGCTGTTCTTGGAGGACTACTTCAAATAGCTGTTTTCATGTTTTTGTGTGGCATAACTGCTTTGGTACAATTCTGTGATTAATTTTTACGTCAAGCACCAATTCATGCATTTTTCTTCTGGCTTCCTTAGAAATCTTGAAGTTTTGGTTTAAAGGGATCCAGAGTTTAACAGTCTTCCAACTGCTACAGTTATGCGGAGCAAAACTATCGGAGGGTATATTTGTTGGCTGTTTCCTTTCTATGTCATCAACAGCGGTGGTATTTTTTCTGTCCATTTCTGTTGCTATATGCGTTTTCCTCTCATAAGGTCACACTAAAATGTCAATTTTGGATCCAAATTCGAGATTTGCCACAATCTGTTCATTAGATCACCTTTTTGCGCTTTCCTTTTGACAGGTTGTGAAGTTTCTGGTAGAACGGAACAGTAACAACGCTCTTCATGGTCAGGTTACCATTGGGACACTTATATTTCAGGTATCTAGTGACCTATCAGTTTTTGCGTGGACTCTTCTAAATGTATAAATTGTCTTTTTCAAGTACTTGACACTTGGGTGAGGCCGTAAGGGTATGTAATATGTTTACATAGATATATGAAATTGGGCAGTCACCTTGCACTCACTTTATCATGTCAAGGTTTAATCTAACTACGCATAACTGGGTTACATGGGTTCATGTTGGGCATCATGTGGGTCCCAGTTACGCTATCTAAATCTTATGTCTAAGAAAAGTAGGTCATGACTAGATTTCTTAATATTTTGGTTTACTTTTCAGGGTAAAATGGTGTTGTTAATACTTAATACTTCACACACTAATGTAGGAATATATCTGCAGTCTCAGGCACTTCACATGGTGATCCCTATTAGTTGGGCATACGTGGTGGTGCATGTCCAACTAAGCATCCCGGAACTTGCCTTGTATTCTAACTTAAAGTGTCAAGTGTCCAAAAAACAGATTTTTCGCAAAAGTAGAAGAGCCCATACAACACTAGCTTTGCAGGTAATTAATCGCCTTACTGTGGGTTATTTCAGGATTGTGCTGTTGGTTTACTATTTGCTTTGCTCCCAGTTCTTGGTGGTAATAGCGGCATTTCGCAAGGAATGATCTCAATTGGGAAGCTGTAGGTTCATTCTTAAGCTTCACTCATTTTGTAATTTATACAGTCCTGATATAAGTAGGTGCTTTATATACTTATTATCATAATAGGTATTTGCTCTAGTTAAAATACTTGCTGTCATTATTAGGGATTAAGGTACTATTCCATTGATCAAGTTGTTTCTCTTTGTGTGTAGGCTTTTCAATATGAATTTCCTCAAGTGGATTTAACTCCATAGTTGCTATTCTTGTTTAACTTCAGGCTGCTGGTCTTGTCTGTATATCTAGCTGTGGCATCTATATTGACTTGGTCATTTATTCCTCGCTTTCTAAAGCTAATGATACGGCTATCATCTCAGGTAGTTGTTATAGGATATTTGGTTGTAATTCTCGTATTCTTAATTGCTGTGAAACTTTTTACTTGGGTAGACTTTTGTCCTGGATTGAGTTGACTTGCTTTCTTTGCTTTGGCTTCTGCCTATATCTCATGTAATAGCTTTGAACGCAGTCTTTCATTCCCTGAGGATTGGTCTTTTTTGTTGTTGTCAGACAAATGAACTTTACCAGCTAGCTGCAGTGGCATTTTGCTTGTTATCTGCTTGGGTAAGTGCATATAAATAAGTGCGCCTGTATTGTGTATGAATGCAAAACTTTAAATATCTTGCTGCAAGGTTTATTAACCTGTTTCTAGATGTGTAATTCATTCCTCTTGGACATCATTAATTTTCACTGCAAAGGAATGGAGTTAAGTTTTTAATTTTTCTCTTTGGCTATAAAATATCTTGGGCAATAGCTTTGCTCTTAAGGAACTTCTCTTCTTTGTTCATCTTGGATGGTGGTAATTTCCTCTTGAGGTTCAACAGCATTATGAGAATGCTTTCAGCAGTCATATGCTTTCTCAGCGGTTACTAAAATTAAATGAAAAAAAAAGGTTGCATTTCAATGAATTGATAGGTAAAGAACAATCGGTTATTGCCGGGAGAAACCATTGCTTGTTTGGCAATGTTGGAGACGGGTATTATAAAGTGTTCTATTGGTGATTATGGGAAAACACCTTGAGGAGGTTATAAACCCATCTCCAGATTTTCAGATGGAAATTTTTGGCCTTTGGTATAATCCCGTGTATCAACTACAGATGAACTTAATCTCAATCATTTACTGTTTCATTCTGAAAAATATAAAAACAAAAAATCAATTACTGTTGGTCAACTGAGGCCCCCCACAAAGCCCCTTCTCCAACAAAGAACGTGAAGAGCTTTTCAGCTGAAACGTAGATGGAGTAGGTACTCCATACTCTTTACTTGTGATGACCACCACACCTAAACGTACATCATGATGATCAAGGTAGAATTTTTATTTGAAGTATGACTCATAATTTTATTTCCTGTCAATCTATTTGAACTGAAAATGTTTGGATGGGGCTATAAAGTACATAATAGGGCATCATAGTCCTATAGACAGGTGTGCACATCAACAGTTCAAAGCCCATTGGGCACCTGCCGTATAGATTGATAATCTAAGTTTACAGATAATAAGGGTGACAATTATTTCTGAGCTTGAATGTATTGGAATTTACCCAGGAAGCGACTGTTTAAAGCTATCTGATTATCACTTGTTACTTGTACCCTGTAACCCTTCAGTGCAGTGACAAGCTCGGCCTTAGTCTTGAGTTGGGTTCATTTGTTGCTGGAGTTATGATATCAACCACTGATTTTGCGCAGCATACTCTAGACCAGGTACTTTCTTGGCAAATGTGCGCACCAGTTGTCATCCATGTTAAAAGGCTAGCATGAATTTTTTTGGTTTTTTCTTAATTTACACCCTATAAGTGGTTCTGTAGTTCTTAAGAGTTTCACATGTTATGCTTTTAGGGGGGTTATGCTGTAGTTGTTCCTAATTACCCTCCAGCGAGATCTCAGATACGTTTGCCTCTTTGGGAACGTACTGGTTTCCCTCCAGCAAGGTATCAGATACCTTTGCCTCTTTGGGAACTTGAAAGTTCCTTGTTTGGTTTTAGTGACCAAAAAACCTCCCTAATCTCTTCCTCGGTATCATCAGACATCTCTAGTGCTTATTTATTAAAATTGTAAAACATAGCTTATTCGCTAATTAAGTTACTCACCTCTTTCTTTTACCATTAGATTGTTTCTTTGAGTGGCTCTGGAAACCTGGGCTTCAAGTGTGGAAATGTAGGTCTGAGTTTGAGGTTAACCGTTCAAATCAAACTATGGGTTGTGTTGATGCACAACTGCTACCCGATTTTATGGTAGCATCTTAACGGTCTGTAGTGGACGAGTCCGGAACAAGCGAAAGAGAAAGAAAAACTCGTTGATTGAACTCTGATGATATTCGTGCATGCAAGTTATTTCCCAAAGTTGAATGCAAGTGTTTCCAACTAATGGAGTATATTGCAGTTGCACTATCTTTTATTCGATTTGAGTGCTTGTTTCCCTTGCTGTCCAGGCATGGTCTTTTTAGTGGTGATCTAAATTTGAGCGTTCCACCTTTAAATTGGCTCTGTAAGATCTCCTTTGGCCAACCTGGGAAAAAAAATAAAGAGAACAAAAACAAAAGCAATTGGCTTTCAACCAAATTCTGTTGGGTTTACTTTGCAGGGGAAGGAGAAAGAGCATTGTATCCTATGCTGTATGTAGGCATGTGATTAGCAAGACGTTTTAATTTTGCTGCTTCTGTTGTAGGTGGAACCAATACGTAACCTATTTGCTGCTCTCTTCCTTTCAAGTATTGGGATGCTCATACATGTCCAGTTCCTGTGGGCCCATGTTGATATATTGCTGGCATCTGTTATTCTGGTTATAGTTGTTAAGACCACCTTTTCTGCTGTGGTTACTAAAGCCTTTGGTTATAGCACTAGGACATCATTTCTCGTAAGTTGATCATTATTTTACCTATCTTTACAAATTTGTTTTTGGTGGGAAATTGTCAAGTGCTCTTCGTTGACAAATTTTTCTTTTAGCTTTCTTGACAAATTTATTTTGATTCGTAACCTTTTGCTATGTCAAGGTTGGAGTATTGCTTGCTCAGGTTGGAGAATTTGCTTTTGTTCTTTTAAGTCGTGCCTCAAATCTTCATCTTGTTGAGGTGATCTCTCCTCTTCGCTGGTCTTGTTTGAACGTAGTCATTGGCTCTTGTTTGAACTTCAATACTCAAGAGAATGAGTGTATTCACTTGACTCTATGTTCATAAGTTGGATTTGGTAAAGACACAAAGCTCAAGATAGGGTTTACAATTGTGGGTTTTTAAGTTAATTTGTTTGAGAAAAAAGAGAGACTTTTGAGAGTTTATCCTCTGTATGAATGCAACGTGTCATCAAGTTTCATGATCACACGTATTTCTTTGCCCATATGGTAGTAGTTCTTTCTATTCATCTTTATGTTATTTTGTCCGTTGCGAATTGTGATAGAGTAATGTCATTTTAAACCAGTTGAATGCATTCAGTGCTATCTCTTGAATGTTTGTTCTTAATTTTTGTGATCTGTTCTTCTTTTAATTTCCTCAGGGAAAAATGTACCTTCTTCTTCTTGGAACAACAGCTCTTAGTCTGGTAAGTTTTTGTACGTTGGAACTTGGAACTGCATCAACAGCTTTTACTTAACTCTCCAATATTTATCCTGTTGGAGAATACTACAGGTAACAACTCCTGTCCTTTTCAAGTTGATCCCGGCGATGATGCACTTGGGAGTTCTCATGCACTGGTTCCCCTCAGAGAGCGGCATTCAGAATGAGGTTCCTCTCTCTCTCTCTCTCTCTCTCTCTCTCTCTCTCTGAGATTATTGCTGCATAAAGTCCAAAACGTAACAATTTCTTTCAACTCTCTCTCTCTGTGAGATCATTGCTGCATAAAGAACAAAACGTAACAATTTCTTAAGCCTCACTCTCTCTCTCTCTCATTGCTGTATGAAGTCCAAAACGTAACCATCTTTTACAAAGAACATGATCATTACAGGGATTACCCTGCGGTTCATGTGCATTACTAGGGAACCTCATACGTTGAAGCTTTCTTTCTTTGTTTCTCTTTCTGTAATAGCTCAAACTTCTTTTTCCCGACTTTTCATTGCATATATGTAAACCATAGCTATCAACATGAACAAAAGAGAAATAACTGCTTTAAGACAATCTACGGCTCCACGCAGGAACAGATGAAAAAGGGAAAAGGAAAAAAGAAGTGCTTAAAGGACAGGTTAACCATTTGGAGCACCATTCAAAATGACGAGAAACGCATCCGTAGCACTTCTGAAAAATGTCCCATTTTCGGAAATTGTGGCTGTGAATCTTTCATTTCTTCCTTCTTGTTCTCTTTAGAACTTAGTGTTCCCAGAAATCTAAACTTTCCTTCCAAAGGTACTTTGCTACGAAGGATGAAGGAAAAAATCTTTGTTTGGTTGATAGTTAGTTTAGTTTTGGTAGTAGGTGGAGAGAGAAATAGGGTAATGATTGAAGAGGGGTAATTATTGGAGAGAGATGAGAAAGTAATAGTTGGATAAATAAGGTAATGATTTGAGAGAGAAATAGGGTAATGATTAGAAAACAAAACTAAAACATATCGATGTTTTCATTTCTTTGTTTAACTTTCTCCTTTGCTTTCTTTTGCAGGAGAAAGCTTCCATGATTGAAGCTAACAGATTTTTGTGACCTTTGAAGTGGGTGGTTGATGGATTCGTATTAAACGCGTTGACAAGACATACATACTGCAAATTTAGATGGTTTTGTCTCACGTATCTACGATTGGCGTTCATGTAGATGTAGAGTATACAATACTCCTAGAGCCATTTAGACCACTGTAAATATGACCACCTTTTATCCAATTTTGAATAGCATTGTAATATCAAATACCAACAAATGGTCCAATGTTGTTCCACATATACACGGTTTGTTTGTCTCCCTACATTAGATTCTGTGAATGCGATGCAATGCTTATCCTGTATTTTATTCAAGTTTTTTTTGGCTTTAGAAATTTCAATCGCTTTTCTGATCCTCAGATTCCAATCCCTCAGATTAGAATTATAGTGTCGGGAAATATAGTTGTGGGTATCGTTACTCTCATCCAGTGTGCGTATATGCATGCCATGGAGCAGCTGCCCAAGGTTTTCTCGACACCTCAGCATTTTTTTTTTTTGACAATTGGGGATATTGCCAAAGGAGGTTTTTTTTTTTCTTCAGGAAAAGAATTGATAGCTTAGGTTCTGTTTGGTAAAATTTAAAACTGTAAACCAAGTATCGAAATTTTGAACGGAAATACAGTATTATGCTGGGGAAGTAATAAAACCACTGAACAGATTCAAACATGCTAGTTGTTCTAGATCAAAACAAATCATTCTAGACATAACGGAATCCAATTCAACATCAAGCCTATCAGTTACAGAAAAGTGAGAAGAATAACAGTCAAGGTACATCATACACATAAAAATCCTACGTCCACAAACCACACGAGTACCGGTTAACATTTGCCGGCGACGACATCCCTAAACTACTTCCTACGAATACAACTCCAGTTTAAAACTCCGACTCAAGTTAAGCCCTACATTTTCCTGAAATAACAAGGAAATCGATTCTTGCATTCCTCTTTTTATTATCCACACCTTTGCCTTATTCATGTGAAAAAGCGAACAAGTTAGTGGCAATGTTGTTAATCCACAATCCACATGAATAAAAACAACTACAAAAGTGTAGATATCAAAAAAAGGAGTGCAAAAATAACTCCCCAATAACAATTGTTGATGTGGTTATCAGGTAAGGGGTTAGACAATGGGAGAATTACAAACAAGGTACACTGCATACATAATTAGCAAGAAACCTCACAATTTTGTCCGCTTGGGTCTTTAGATTCTGCTCGGGAGAAGGATAATTCTTTTTCACTGGACAAATTACTTGGAACTCGGATTGGGATTGGGATTGGGATTGGAGTAGCCACGTAGCCTCCTCCTATTGCTTGCCCAGAGTTATGATTAGCAGCGGTGGGGGGAAAAATCAGAGTGCGCTCAAACTTCTGCTTCTTGGGCTTCTGCTCTTGCTCCTGCTGATGACCCGATAGAAAACTGCCAATTACAACCTGATGTACTAGAAAATGTCAGGTATTTCCTTTGAGTGTAAGCAGCAAATGGAAAAATATGATCAAGTATTCTTTAGTCGATGTTATGGTCCATAACTTAAAAAGATAAAGTGATCCTATGGAAATGTATCCGTAAGTGTCTGAACAGCAAATTTTCAGGTTTGTCTAAGTAAATGAAATTTGCATTCCAATCCTTCAGGGTGTTCAATTCTGGAAAAACAAGCTTTAATAACACACATTTGGATGAGGGCCCGATCCGAGAGTGTCCTAGAAAGTTTCTGTGTCCAAAGGCTAAAGTTTTTGTACATGTATTTTTGAGCAAAAATTAAAGAATCACAGATTAATTGCTATCACTTTCCCACTAGTAAAACATAGAGCTAATTTTCAGCTGAAGTTTATTTTCCTGGTTTCGAGTATAATCAAACCTGAATAGGGCCAGCAGCTATTAAAAGACCAGCAAGTCCTCCCCCCAAAACACGACCATCAGGGCCTGCCAAAGAAACACTCATCCCACCAGATATGCTTTTTGTTCCACCGCTATCAGTAGGCATAAAAGATCCAGTCAAGGAAAGTATCTCAAAACGACCCTGAAAACACACAGTAGAAAATGTTGATCTTCCCTTGGCTCTCCAGAGTCTATCACATGTATTTTTATACAAGGAGAAGCAAAACGTTAAAAAAAATGCCAAACGAGGTTAAAATGGTAAGAAAAACAGCTGAGCCTTGTATAGACGGAGTATATAGGAATTAGTATAAATGATTCACATCCAAAAGATCCAAATTTGAGAAGCAATTAAAAAATTAGGAGAAAAGAGAGAGAAAAGGTCCACACCTCATATGTCAAAGTACCTCCAGAAGAATTAGGCTGTCGAAGCGTAACATTGGAAATTGCACCATTTGCCGATAGAACACAAATAGCTCTAGATCCTTGTTGGGAAAATGAAATGATCTTCATATTGACATCCTGAAACAAACAGAACAAAAGCCAAGAAAGCTGTAATGCACATGAATTAGAGCCTATATTTTGGAATGATGTGTAACAAGATTATCTTTGCGAATCAGCAAAAGTATAATGTGTACACAAACTCCTTTACTAGTTGTCAGTCGTCCTTTGCCACTCTCAAGGATGGCCATGATCATAAATCCAATTTCATTTGGTTTCTTTGTTTGAGTGGAAGAAAATAATTCAGAAAAAATACAAACTGCCTTAAGCAAACCTATAATTAAAACCCAACACCGTACTGCCACTCATAAAAAGAATAATTAAATTACATAAACCATATACTAAAAATCCAAAATCAACACAAAGTTTGTCTATTTGAATACAACGCGCACGCGCGGGTCTTCCAGTCCATGAGCAGTTGTTATATGGACTTTTCATCCTTCCATAACCAAACCAAAAAAAACTGTCAACAAAAATAACTGAACTTTTCATCCATCCATAAAATCATTTGGTATAGCAGGCATTTAAAATTGACATATCACAAAGAGATGCAAGTAGTTAACCAAATACACGAAGAACTAGGCCAAGGCTCACACAAAAGTACATCATATATCAACTGATCGACAGAAGTACCTCGCCAGCATTAATAGTGATCACATGAGGTGTGAAATTTGCACCAACAGAGTAGGCTACATGCCCACCTAGAAAAAAAAAACACCAATTAAAGAAATTAATGAATCAGGAAAACTGTTACTTGAAGGAAAGTAGTTAAATTCTGCATGGGAGTTGAGCAATTGAGCTAAGAAAAAAAACTATTACAACCTCAACTTGTGGCATGCAGGGCAACATTTGTATGGCTTAGCCACCGTTATGAATATGTTTATGATGTTCGCAAGGATCCAACAACCTGAGCAATGCTTCGTTCTCTAACTCTGACAGAAAAGAGCACTTTTCGTGTCTCCACTATACTAGTCACTGACTCACCTGCATCTATTCAGTTTTTTTTATTTTTTATTTTTTATTTTGTTGATAGATGCATTTAAGTGTGATTAGAGCATGAATTCTGTGGACTAGCCACAAGCATCAGAAATCTAAGGGGCCGTGAGGCAGAATTTTATAACGATGGGAGTCTCATCTTTGTATGTGGTCTTTCCAAAATGACAAGACATTCTGATGGCAATGAGTCAATAAATCTAAGAAGTCTAACTTGAATGCACTCATTTATTTTGCATAAGAGTGCACTTATTAAAATATCCGGCCGGCACGTTGGATTTTTTTTTTTGGATAAGTTGGCCGTGTTGAAAATAATTTCCATCCACTACTTTTTAGTACTGTTAAGAATTCAGTATGCAATCAGAAAATGGTGGTAGGTTGGTTTTCAATCTTCATAAATTTTCCTGTAGTCCAGTTTATTGAAGTTTTACTCAAGAATCAATAGTCTTTTGCAGTAGTTTTTTGCTTCAGCTAGCTTGGAATGATTCAGAAACTGGGAGAAGGGAAATATAACAAAAGCAGAAAAACAAAAAGTAGAACCAAGCTAAAGGTAAATCAAATCTAATAGTTAAAACAATTGAACATGTTTGAGAACTACTAATCCAATCACAATAACAAGCGCATAATTTCTTCCTTATATTACTATGACCAGAACATTGAAATAATCAAATAATTTATCAAATAGAAGTGCTTATGTTTTCTCGAATGAGCACAATATTCCCACCAAATCTGTTTTTTGCTGCTCTTTTGTACAAACAGTCGTAGGCAGTCTCAATTGTTCAGAGGGTGCACCTGTGCATCAAATCCACAGATATTCTATCATTTTCTACCTTAGCCACCACTGGCCACTTATATTCTTTATTCTCGTTTTGCTTCCTATGTCTCATGCAATTATTGAGTGCCTGATGTTCTTTGTCTGGTCACATCAGTTCAATTGACATCAACAATAAAAAAAACAAGCTACAGTACAACTTTCTACTCACTGTCTACTTGTAGCATCTTTCTGTTTCTTAATCCACTGCTGAATTCAACGTAAAGAAGCAAGATTCAAGAGAAAGAAGTTTCTGTTCTTCTATGTCATTTCTGACATAAATTCCAGATCTAGACGGGTGAGGGTCCCACACCCACCTCATATTTGAGGAATACCTCCTCAAATCTATCCTAAAACTTGGTCAATGCAATCAGCAAAACCAGATCATTAGATCTAGTTTCACACAAACAATGCTTATAAATTTAAAACCCTCACTTATTGGTACAGAATCTCAAATCTCGCTTTAGTTACAGATAATGATCTAGAATCTAACAAAAAATCAAAATACCCATTATCTGAATCCAAAAAACCGACCAAAAAAATTTCAAATTTGAGATATTTAATTCATTACCTGGACTCTCAAACTCCAATTTATGTTTCTTCTTGAATGAGTCAACAGGCCGCCCTCTACCTTGTTTCCAAGATGAGTAATCCCCAGTCAACGGAATAGAAGCTGATATTGGCATTGGTGATAATGCTAGAACTGACCCATCTGGTGCATATTTCCTTGGCCTCCCCCTCTTCTTCTTCCCCTCCGTACCACTACCAACCGGTGGAGCTGCCACAGCAACCGGCACCAGTGCCACACTTACCGGTGTGGCCGCCGTCGCTGCTGCCACACTTACTGGTGTGGCCGCCGTCGCTGCTGCCACACTTGCCGGTGTGGCCGTTGTCACTACGGCCGTTGATCCGGTTAATTGGGTGGGGGTTTCGATCCTGGGCGCCACCGTTGATCCGGTTAATTGGGTGGGGGTTTCGATCCTCGGCGCCACGTGGAAGCTCCCTGGAGCTTCTTCCCCCTTTTTTGTAACCCCATAACTGTTAATCCCTGCTTCTCCCTCCATTCATAGAAGTAAAACAAAAAAATCCGAAAACCCTTAAACCCGAGCTGAAAATGAAAATCAAAAGCCTACCCTTGAAAATACAGACCAGCTAAAATCTCAAGCACTGAAAACCCAGGAAAAT
Organism: Rhododendron mucronatum var. ripense; assembly: GCA_019656295.1. NCBI lineage: Eukaryota > Viridiplantae > Streptophyta > Magnoliopsida > Ericales > Ericaceae > Rhododendron > Rhododendron mucronatum. The sequence continues at coordinate 2,267,712 of BPLT01000011.1, forward strand.
TAAAGGTAACCCACGTCAAATCAAAGCAAAAATTAGAGATAGCCCCTAGATACAATAAAACTTAATAATCCGGCCAGTTAACAGCTCAAGCACAAAAACCCAGAAATATTCAAGAACACCACGTGAAATTAAAGCAGAAATGGAAGAAAGATCGTTTTTTTTTTTTAATTTAATGCCCCAAAAAATCAGGCCAGTTAAAAGCTCAACAACTTGAGACCCAGAAAATTACCCACGTCGAATTTCTTAATCCGGAATATTGCAGACACTGAATTGGACGAACAAAGATCAAAATCAAAGGGAAAAAAACATCTTTTATGGGTATAACCTCACAAACAAGCAAACAAACACTGCCCGACGCTTCACACACGGCCATTGCAGAGCATGCACAGAGCTTCAATGGTGGAACTCATTTTCTGTAAAAATAAAAATTAAATTAACAAAATTTTGCTTCGGTTTCAGAAATCTTCGTGGGTGGTGAAATTAGGGTTTTGCAGGAAAAGGAGGAAAGCAGGAAAATAAAGTAGAAAATACTTGCGAAATAAATGGAATTTCAATGAAATATGGGGAATACAATTTAATTATTGACTTTTTTTATTTGCAAAATTCAATGTATAAATTTTGGTTAAGGAAATGGTTTCAAGTCCGTCTTGGAAATTTAATAAAGGGGAATTAATAAATGGAAAGTTAGTGAGTTTTGAATAGAGAATTCTGAATATTGGGGAAAAGAAAATTCCTGTCAATTTTAAATTGAGTAACTTAATTATTAAAAAGCTGTAAAGGTAACGTTGGGGCAATTCCTATTTTCCAACCTCTGACCTGTTCTTTGTCTTTTCAGGTAAATTAAAGTTGACCATAAAATTTTTTAGGTGCCCTGCAGTTTTGAATAATTTACTGTTTTTGCCACTGTATATGTAGCAAAGTAGCAAAACCACATGCAAAATTAAATTAAGAAAACCTTCTCTGTGCAAAACCAAATCCCTAATTATTTGATCCCAACAACCATGTGTAAATTTTACATCATACAAAGTCAAGATGTGTAGTATTTCTCTGGTTTTGCTTCCATGGTTTTCCTCTTGTTTTATTTTTCAGCACTCCTATGGTCCAGAGTGGAAAAGAGAGTTTTTCATTTTAAGAAAAATATGGAAAAGAGAGAGTGGTAAAACTGTTTTATTTTTTTGACCCTTAAAAAGAACCAATTAGAAAACTACAAGTGCAGTTTGTCATCCGGAAATTAGTTTCCAAAATAAGTTTTGCTTTTCATATGTTTGATGTTTTCTCAAAATGGAGATTCATTTCTAAAAAATCACGAACAATTTTGGGAAACAATCACGAAAACAGACTCAGAAACCAAGACTTCCTTTCTTTGAAGGTGAATAGCTGAAATTGGGTACCCAAACGATTTTAGCCTGTAAATTTAAAGCCTATGCAGTAAGCCAAAATAGCAGGTACAAGATGCATGAATCATGCAAATTAGTCACATGTAAATTGCATAAATCATGCAAAACACCATTTTCAGGGCGCATATTACTCATAAATTGCCACTGACCGGAAATTCTTTTGCAGCAGCACGATACTTCAACAGCCTCACTACACATGAGAAATGCCAAGCTAAACTCGCGTCACATTGTTTAACCTGCATCTCCTTCGATCCATCTTCCATGTAAAGTGGTAGCAGTACCAACAAGCAATTAATTAAAAGTTAAACGAGGAAGTCACACTAATAAGAACATGACAATTTAAACATCTTAAGTCCACTCTCTCGTAGACTATGTACACGTTACAGGGAAGCCAACTAGAATCGACTTCTAAATCACAATCCCGGAGAGGGAACCAAAAGAATACAATATCACGAGATAACCATATGAAATTCAAGTTCGCCTACGGTAGTTGATGCATCAGACTTGTATTACTTCCTTAAGGTTGGTTCTAGGAAGGACGAAACCAAATCGTATTTCTTCAAACGAGTATTCAATCTCTTCAGGAATTTCATCAACTCGGTTACCACTAAATGGAGCTGGGGTCATTGCCGTTTGCATTGGAACAGACACTGTTGCAGGTGTGGGGGGCACAGGAATTGGCATTGCTTTAGGAGTCCAATTCTCTTCCTCTGCAGCATATATTTTCTTTGGAGTAGCAAATTGTGTGTTGTTCCTTAGTGTTTTCTGTGCCATCTCATTCTGCTTCCGGTTCAAATCTTCCATTATCAAATTTGTTGCATTGGACTTGGATGATTCTGTAGAAGAGATGGGTGAGAAGGGCTTCCTCTTCATAGGTGAGTCTACTTCACGAACATTTACTGCATTGACAGATTGTTTCATATGTAAGAGACGTGACAAAACATTTACTGCACTCTCATTGATAAACAAACCAAACTAAGCCTTCTGTTGCATTTAATTGAGTCGGCTGCATGAGTATATGGTGAGGCTGTAAACTATTATTTTCATGCTTCCTCTAAAGCACAAACAAATAGCATTAGGTATTGCCGATCTCTCCTGCATACTACACTATGCAACCCCCCATAAACGGTTCAAACAAACTCCAACTTAGAGATGTGGGATGTCTCCCATCAAATGTAGACCTTTCAGTTATGTTCCTAAAAGAAATTCGTGTTAAAAAGTCTGCAAACAAATCCAATAAGCCCTCAGGAATTATTATCAAAATGGAGACCTTTTGAATGCTTGTTTTCTTATCTGGTAGAAAAGATTACTACCAATTGATGATGTAATGACTTCATACTGAAAGACGAAAAAACATGTAGAAGAAATTACCAGGTGCTAAAGCTGCAAATGCATCATCTCGGTGGTGATTTATTTGGTCAATTGGATGCAAACGATCACTCTTCTTGGCTTGACGTGTATTAGGGGTAGCTTTTATGGGGATAATAGGATTAGCTTTAGGAGTTTGCATCATGGTTCCTCCAACAGAAAGCCTTCTATTGCTTGCTCCACCAGTTGACAATCTCGGACCCTTTTTTCCATTCTGGAGCTTCATTGGACTAGGTTTTGAACCAAAAAGTGCCTCCTGTTCTGCTATTAATTGCCCTTGAAGTTTCTTCTGGTCCTGAAAGAGATTAATTAACATCATGTAAATTGGCCATCGTTTCACACAATCTCATATAGAGTAGCCGGTTAAAGTCTGTACCCTCTGCCTCTTGAGCTCTTGCTCTTTCTCCTGCCGTAAAATAGTATACTCTTCAAGCATTGAAAGAAGGCGAATCTGAACATGCACAAAACAGGAGATAGTTCTGGTTTACTCAAACGTAAATAAGAGCGACAACATTCATCAACTGAAACCAACTCCTTGTTAGATTGTTCGCTGAAATGATTTAGGAAAGGAATGGAATCATCTGTCCTTGGCCTGCCAATGGAATGGCTAATTCACCAAAACTGGTAAATGAGGATTTGATTTCCGATGTGCACTCTGACAGTTCTTTACACAAAGCTAATGTCAGAGTGAGCATTCCAAAAGAATGAACATTCCATTCCAGGGAACCAAACTCAACCTCAAGTCCTTAAAATAAAGGAGAAATACTTACACCATCATAAATAAACTCAATGCCTCTCTCATTCTCCCATGCTGTGGTTTTTGAAGCCAATGCCTCCACCATTCCTGTCCCAACACAACCGATATTTAACATGGCAACTTAGTTGAAAGCAGCAAGTCTTTTAGTGTTCAAACTGAACTTTGACAAACGCAACTACTAAATATTGGCTGACTGTTGTAACCAAGCATCCAATTCCTCCCGTTGAGGCTCATAGTCATAGCAGAAAAAGGCATCCAACAGCAATAATGCAATTCATACCTGGAAGTTTATTGACCAAAACACGAGCTTTCTCAGCACGTTTCAAAATAAGATGACCCCCTCTTCCAACATTGTATCGGTTTTCATCCTAAATAAGCATCAGGGATACAATTATGCAATATTCATATAATCTAAAGAAAAAGGAAATGCATGGACAAGAAAAATAGATACAAACCCTGTTATACTCCTCTAGCCAGCATTCCTCCTCACATGCAGCCAACCACTTCTCAACCTTTTCGAGAATTTCTTTCCTGCTGAATGCTTCCTCTTTCACTTTTGCAATTTGAACCTCGATTTGTTCAAGAACACAAGCAGGGTCAACAGCTCCTATGGCCAACCATTTAATGCATGTTAGGACACCATAGAGACATCAAGACCATTACGCGCCTCCTCTTATAGAACACTTAAATACCTGATTCAATTGCTGCAATAGCAATTTCCACTGCACTATCTGATTCAGCAACCAAATGTGTCTTCCTACAAATCTCATCCAGTTCAAATCTCTTCTTCAAAACAAGCTCCTTCATTTTGCTTGCTTTTAACTCTTCCAGCCTAGAAACTTCTGCCTCAACCTGCGTAATGAATTTACTCTTTGTTCAGTTCCTATAAAATAAATACGTCTCCAGTCCTTGCAAAGTAGCAAAACAGAAGGTCAAATGGCTTGTGTTTAAAACTAAAACTCACATAGTTGATGAATTCTTCAGAAAGCATGTTGGGTTCTGTTATTTCATGTTCTGAAGCAGCTATATTACAGGTAACATTCTGAAACATATGTTGCTCTTCGATTGGTGTGTCCATAAGATTCCAAAGCTCCAACATTGAAGTTGCGAGATCTTGGAGCTGCCGCAATTTACAGTATCAGTGGGTATACAAAATACCAATTAGAAAAGAAGATAATTTTCAAGAAACTGGAAACTGATAGTAGTCCATGAATTACCCGCTGCATCCTCTGTAATTTAACCTCTCGCAATCTTTGTATTGCAATTGTCAACCGCTCAATAGTTTCATTACTCATGTTCTTCGTTCCTTCAGAATCGTTACCTAGACTAGGATGAACCTCAGTAACTGTTTGCTTGAAATCTATGCCGAGCACCAAGCACAGTGAATTCAACGTATTCAGGAGGTCCAGCACATGATTCAGGCGATCACTCTACATGTGAAGGAATGTCAAGAGGAGTAAGAGATCAATGCAATCAAACGTACTTATTAGAGTTTATTATAGCAGTAGAAAAAGAAGTAAAAATATAGACTAGTGAAACTATTACCTTTTCTTTTTGAAGTGCCTGGAGCTCTCTATGTAGTTCCTCCAGTTTTCTTGAAGACAAGTCAGTCTCATCGACAGCTGTGCTGGTAGGAGGGTATTCAGAAGATCTATGTATCTCGTTTGATATGTTCCGAATTTGTTCTAGAACTTCAACAAATTGATTCCGTCTCTCCAATTTTCTCTTCTGCATCTCCTCCAACTGTGGGATAATAGCTCTGAGCTCTTCCTTCAAGCTTCCAAGGTTTTGATCAGACTGAAAATGGCGAATTAGATAATTACTTAGCTTCTAAAATGGTAGGATAACATAATGAACTTCAATTACATTTCCAGATATTCTAGGTCTGAGATTTAGGGCCTAGAAAGAATTGAAACCTCGATATCCTTTCTTAGCATTAGTCAATTCCCTGATGTTTAAACTTTTACTCCCATTTGCCCATTCTTCAATGTCTCATGCTCTGAATGATTGTGAGTCTTTTTTGTAAGAAGTAGTTGTCTCTATTTCAAAGATAATTGATGCCTACTCCACATTGGAATAGTGTAGATGTGGCCATAATCATTATACCCCTCTCAATCAAACATTAAGCAAAGCACCACATTTTTTACTTCTTTTCCCACACTGTTGTCAAATTTCATGACATGAACTATTACCAAATTCACGTTTCAAGAGCAAAACTTGCAGTATTATAAAACAGGCCAAATCTTTATTAAGCCAGAGTTTGTACGTAACACTAACCTGCCTGATATGTACTGGTCTTTCTCCCATTGCGGAGCAGATAGCTGCAAGCTCTGCTTCAGAATCAGCGATTGCTTGCCTTAGTTGCGCTCTACAGCGATTTGCATAATCTACCTTTCTTCTGTATACTTCCAGACACTCTTGCTCAAGCTCCAGCAACATCTTATCCCTTTCAGTTTCAGGTTCCCCAACTTCATCCCATATTATCTGATCTCCGAGTAAATGAGGAACATAATAAGGTTGTCAAAAAAAGGTATTGATAATAAATTTAGCAATGTCTTTGTATTGGCAAAAGAAGGAAACAAGCAATGAATCATTTGAAAATTCATGTCTCAAAGGGTCCATGAAAAAACCTGGAGTTCGTATAAGAGAGATCCACATGTGGTTTCCACTTGCAAAAGCGGATCGTTCTGGACCTTAGACATGCTGAGAATTTAGTCCTGCCAACAACATCATTGGTTAAAAACTTCAGCGAACCCAGATCAATTTGAGTACCAAAAACCATAGAATGCTAACATAATGTCTTATATGCCAAAGAAAAATTATAAAAGAACTTCTCTCAGAACCCTAATGTCAAAACCTAAAAATGACCGGCCTGATGCGGACAAGGCTTCTGAAATCAAATGAATATGCTGGCCTTCATAGAATACCCTATTACAAGAACCCTACAAGTACATTTTCATATCCTCTACCAAGTCAATGAGGTTTGAGCTGCGTTGATACTACTATGAGTGGCAGTTAAATTTTGCCACTTTTCGTTTGTTTACTTCTAATTTGGTACATAACTATAAAAACAATAAGCTTAGGGCACATTGATGCTCAATAAACATTTAGAAGACCTACACTAGAATCATTCACATGTGGATGCTATTGTCCTACCTAATGAGATTCACAATACAAGCTGCTTACAAAGTTAAATAGAAACTGAAGCAGGTACTTTGGAAAACCAGCTCAATCGAACAGAAATCAAGTTCAGTTCGAATCATTACCGGGGATATAAAGCAACAGAGAAAACAAAAAAAAAAAAAGGCACTGTTTCGGTTGCTTTGAAAATTTGGGTTCTTTTCGTTCTCCAATTTGTTTGATCTCTTGAGAAGGGGAAAAAAAAAAAAAAGAATCAAACATGCAAAAAAATATTGAATTTATTAATCCTTGCACCCACAAAAAGAACGCGAACAAAATCAAATCAAACTACTCGGAGATTCTGATAAAAAAGAAAAGAAAAGAATAACCACTCGGAGATCTGGGGGGAAACCTGAGACAAGCGGTGCGAGGAAATTGAAACCGAGAATTGTGTAATCTGTTGCTGTGCAAAAGGTGTTGTTGAGATCTCAGACTTGAAATTGACGTTGACAAAGCTAGAGAGAGAAGGAGAAGAAGAAGAGGAGGAGGGAGGAATAGCCGTTCAGGAATTGGACCGTTGAGAGCGTGTGTGATTGGGTTAGGGTTTTAAATTAATGCTACGAGGATTGGGCGTATGTGGGGGCGACGAGGATTTGAAAATTTAAAAGTGGGAAGGGAATTTGTAATAATTAAGAATTGAATAGATGATACAGTCCCATGTCTGTGACGGTGGTAAAGTAACCAACGGTTAGAATACTAAGGTTACAAAAATGTTACGAGCACAGATAAAAGTGTACGGATAGGAACACGTATATTTTCAAAATCATTTGGTGTATGTCGACCTCAGATTTACTGTGAGAGACCCGTGTATATAGACTGGTTTTGTACACATTGTGTCAGGATCTATGCATTTTTGTATGTCCGTAGCATCGCTTGTAAGGTTATGTCAATTAGAATTGTCTGGGAAAACATTTTCAGATTTTATTTGTCTACAATTATGCATTAACCTATCCTTAATTCTTCTTATTATGTGAAAGTAAATATTTTTCTTTTAGTTGTAAATTGATTTACAAACGTTATGTCTTGTTTGCTTTGCTTTTCAAAAAGTATTTTTTTTTTTAAATTTCTCCTAGATTCTCCGTTCTTTCAACATTTCTTTCTCTATTTCTCTCCACTTATTACCCCTACTATTTTTCAAAAGCAATTTCAAATCCAAATCCAAACACAACAACGATTTTGCGTAATCAGAGTTACAAGGAGAATCCTTCTAAAAAAGAATTACAAGGAGAGTTTACATTGTACCATAGGAGTAGAAATCTCTTAATCTCAGCATGGATAGTTTGCCTTTGACTATGCTGGGGAGGGGAGGGAATAAATCGAGATGCGCATAAACTGATCTGAACACTCCTTGCCATCGAACCCAAAAAGAGAGATCACTTTCTATTAATCCATCAATACGTGGATAGTGGATACCAATCTAAATTTTGATGTATAGTAGGAGTACTACTCAATGTGCACCAACGTTATTCAAAACGTATAAGTTTGGATCATAAGTTTTTACTTTTGTCAATTTCTTTCGTCGACACGAATCAATAATTTGTAAAATTTTGACGCTAAAATAACAAATACGGAAAAAAATGAATAAAATTTTTTAAAAAAATCCAATTGACTTATTTTGCCAAAATACCCCGGGTGAATTGCATCCTCATTGATTAAGATAATGAATACTTCATCAGTATCGATCAAATGATAAACTGCCTGAGAGTATGAGACCAACAGTCCAAACTTTACCTTTGCTTTTAAATTATAGTAAATTGAATCAAGGGTTATTTTATTTTTTCTAAAGCTGCGTTTGGATATTTTTAATTCATCAAGACAGGTTGACCATATAAGGGGAAAAACATCCTTGTGTTCAAGTTGTTGTAGTTTTGTACCCAACAAGTTCAATGGACTCCTTTTTCACCTACGAAAATGCTAACCTCTACTCATTAGGTGTAGGATAATAGGTTAAAAAATACATTAATATTCGAAAAAAAATGTATTAATATCCGTGAAATGTGCCTATCAAAAAAAATATCCATGAAATGTGTATTGACATCCGAGCTTGTTTGTCATTATATACTTATTATCGGGCGTAGGTTAGTAGACCGTTTCACCTAACTTCTACGTAGTACTATTCTACTATTGCCTTTGCATGTACTCTTTTGTCTTCAAGAAGCCCATAAAAGTACTGCTCCTACTAACTTTTACTATTGTCTTGTTTCTCATGTCTGTTGCTCAAGTGGTAGCGACAACTAGCAAACATGTTGGAAACCTTTTTTTTGAATCAGATAGCAACAAAAATGAGAAATTTCCCTTTACCTACAATCATTTTGTATGGACGTCACGAAAATGTTTGGTGGAGAAGGGGGATGGCTATGATGCTCCAGTCCGGTTTTAGGGTTGTGACACCACGTAGATGCGTCCCAAGATCACTCAATAATTTTTAAACAGCAAATCTATCGGGCGCTTAATAGATCGAATCGAGTTCTTCCACCAAGAGTGTGTTCAACAATACAACTAATAAACGAGCGTAGCAGTATATTGATCAAATCTGAAAGCATACTGTTTAAATTTGTTTTGAAAAATTACTGAGCTTCAAAACATGCTCAAAGCTAGGCTAGCTTATCAATTAAACTGATCTCAAATAAACATCACAAGTGGAACGAGCTGTGAAGTAGCTAGTTCAAGCTAGATTTGAAAACTTAACTACCTACCAATCTCAAACGAGCTTTTATCAAGCAAATACGAATTGAAACTTGAGTAGCCTGATTCCTTTATTTTAGGAGGCATTGTGAAACTTACATTTTAATAGAGCAAGAGTCTGGATTTGTGCCTGGCAGATGTGCACGTATCTTTTTCCCGACTGAAAAATGAGAATCGATGTAACATATCTACCATTTGCAATGTGTTTGTAACACACACTCCTTATAAGCTGGTTATTAACAATCTAGCTGCCTATTACAAATTCTAATTTCTCTATCACTGGAGGAATGAATCAGATCGCGAACAAAATGAAAGAAAGTGATTATGGATTGACACAAAGCAAGCACGAAACCTATGGCTGGCTAGCTACCTTCAAATTCTCTCCTGATTATTTCAAGCACCAGCTCATTCCAGGTATCAACCGGACCAGGCATGCACCAATGTAAGCAATCCTGCGGTGGTGGCTTCCCACCCGGACCCCGTTTTGTGACCTTATTTGGGTCAGGGCTCCTATAAGGGCCCGGATGCCCATCATGGCGGTACCCAAACATTCCCGTGATATCCATGAACTTCAACTTCGCACCATTGCTCACTTTCTTGATCACTCGATCAAAACCTGCCACCTGTTTCTCGTGCATTATATTCGTAAATCCATTTTCCACTAACTCAAGGTCCAAAGCAGGCTTTACCTTTCCGGTACACGATCCACCCGTATTCCAGGCCCCACCCTCGTAATGATCTGGTGAAAATGACCGTACGATTGTCAAACCAGTGAACTTTGGATGTGTAGCAATTGCATTTAGTATTGTTTCAACAGATATTCCGAAAGCATCAACGTTGTTGACTTTCATTGGGTGAGATTTGTCTGGCCGCCATAACTGTCCTCCAACAATTTCGTTGTTCAAGATGTAGACGGATTGTTTTGCGAACCAATGGCCTGATGAAAGGACGAGAACGTCATACTGTGGGATGAATTCCATGAAGCCCTCATCTGGAGCATCAAGGTGAAGCCTCACAACATTTTTTGGAATGGAATCAAACGAATCAGATGTTTGGTGAACGAGCCATGAGGACCATATTCGGACAATCATTGTGGAAGTTGATCGGAAGTAATAGCGTTGCATTCTTCTGTTCCCGCGGTTTTTTGGAGTTTCGACCTGAAAGCAGAACCATTATAACACAATCAGGTGTAATTCAAATAAAAACATCCCCTAAAGTTGGACGAATTGATATGAATAAATCAACTACAGTAATTAGCTAGTCTGCGCCAATGTGCACGAGGCCTAATGAAGTATACTTGTTAGGAATTTCTTTGGATTAGCCTCACACAAGATCTAATGATAACAAATGCACGGGTTCCTCCCCATCGTACTCCAGTGAAACACCAGATCTGACCGGTAGAAACTAATACATGGATTTGATATCCCACACAATTTTATCCCCAGACATCTGATTCCCACAATCCTATCCACCAGACAAATGCACTTAGTCCATGTCGGAACCTATTACCACCTGAACAGTTCAGATGAAAGCTAAACTCTAACAGTTAAGCCAGCTGAAGGAATAGGGAGTAATTCATTATGAACTAGCATGGAAGGTATCCCAATTTGAGGGGACTTCCCCCCAAAGAAACTCCTTGCAGCCCATTACTTAGAGACTTGGACCAACCAACCCAGCAAGTTCCTTCCATTTTCTTCCCACTGGGACAAACAGAAGTATACGTAATACTCATCAGTGGTCTCTAAAAACAACAAACTATTCCCAGAAACCTAATGACGACACTATCCTCGTGATTCGATGAATCTGTCAGTAAGATGTATATGTAACATGAAATCGACATTAATAAAGTCATATCCAATTCCTTTCATCTCATGGGATTCATATCAAACTAAAACCATAACAATTACTTGAATCAAAGGTTCGACTACATTTTTTATTTATTTTTTGGTAAATTAAACTTTTTATTGAGCAAACAAACCAAAAGTTTGACTACTTGAAAGTAACTAATCAGTAATTCCCATAAGCGAACAAATGTTCCTAAGTGGCTTGCGGTTCACAATGGCAAAATGTTGCATAGTTTTCTGGTCTAGAAAGTTCTACAACTTGCCTGCCAAAGGATGCACAATAGTGACTCCATCTGGTTCCGAGCAACTGAATCACCAATAAAAGCTAATGTCTTCCCTCTCATCAATTCCAGAAATTTCTTAGCATCAAATCTTGGGAGGTCACACTTGGTAGGTTTCCATCGCCAATTTTCATATTCCTTATCCGGCCTCCCATTACCCTGGCAGTTCTGCATTTGTGTCAGGACAGGGCATGAGTTATTTGTGTATAGTGGTCCGGTTGAATCATAGACCCATTTTCCATGGAACAGATCACATCCTATACAAAGAGCAAGGAGGAAAACTAATGTAAGAGCTGAAACAAAATATATTTGCGATACTTAAATAGCAACACACTTCTTTTCAGAAAATGGCAAGTACTTGGAATGAAACAGTCTTCAGTTGAGGCCCTCATAGTATACACGAGAATTGCAATTTTCATGCTTCAGGGCTTCAAAAGAAAATAATCATAAAGAGAAATACAAGGGGATAGACATGAAACTTATCATCAGCCAGCAGGGCGGCCATACTAATTCACAAAAATCAGAACACATGTTTCGGCAATTTTTTCTCAGCATTCATTAAACAACTATGAGAAACTTCTTCCCATCTTTTATCGTCATTCTTGCTGCAATATGAAACCAACCAGATCTATCTATTAATCATGTGTGGCTAGCAAACAGGCAATGAATTGATAGCAAGCAGGAAAGTGATTCTTCGCAACAAACTATCAAAAACTAGTTTAGAAAGAAAAAGAAAACCGCAATTGTATAGTTCCGTATATGTATACGCGCGCGCGTGCGTGCGTGCGTGGGTGTGTGTGTGTGTGTGTGTGTGTGTGAGAGAGAGAGAGAGAGAGAGAGAGAGAGAGAGAGAGAGAGAGAGAGATCAAATGTTCTGAGAATAGCAAAATCGGCCATTCTGCAAAATACCTACTACCTTCATGTCCTTGCTGTAGTGTGGTTAAGTTAAAAAGACCTTCAATAACAGTTTACGGCTTTCTTCTACATCCGAGGAGTCTAACTCTAACATCACATCAAGCAAGAGAAGGAAACATACAGAAATCTTTCCAACAATATGTTGCCTATGGTAGCTGGGTTCAAGAATTACAGTCAACAAACAGCACAAGTTGCAAGGTACATTAGTCCAAGTTCTACTGGGAAAATCCTTTACCTGTAACTATTCAATATTAAGACAATGATAATCAACAGAAAGATTATACTGTCTAGCAGACTAGCAGTAACAGGTTACCTATCCGGCTATCCCAGAAAAAAAAAAGAAGGAAAAAGGACTGAAGCAATAACAAATTATTTGTAAATTACCATCTCTTCGAGTAAAGGTTACTCCAATATTTCAATTGTCCATAAACAAAGACACAATTAATGACAAGAAAATCTTAACTAAAGATGGGGAATAAGATCATATAAAAGAAGGACAATATTTGGTAGTACCTGAATCAGTCTGACTTGTATCACTTGGTGCAGTAGATAAAGATGACGGTGTCAATCCTGTTTGTATAGTATTGGAAGATTTGGAATTATTTAGAAAACCCGGGGAAGGAGTTGTTGCATTTTCAACTCTCGTTATCACAGTGGAAGGGGTAGAATTTCCAGTGGCCTCTTGGCCATGTTGATCCACTGACTCCTTTTTGTCAGACACAGTCAACGGATCAGGAGAACTCATGGTTCCTCCCCCTAGATTAGATATGTCTTTTGTATCCTGAGACTCAGAAGTCTGGTTCCTATCCATCTCATCTCTGCTTCCATCAACAGTTTCAGATTGCCTGTCCCCTAACGTGGTTGACTCTGATTTTCTAGAAGTTTCGTCAATTCTGTTACCTTCCTTTCGGGGATTAACTGCATTTTCGGTAAACCCCAACCCCATTATATCCCATTTTCCCAGTTCTTTGTTGACATTGTTGAAAGAATCAGTCGTTTTGTTGCTCCAATCCAGCGAATTGAATTTCCTAGAGTTATCAATGGGGTAGAAGTACCCACGGACAGTTGACTCAAAAGGGTGCGAGACGAGAAGGAATGAAGCTATGATTAGAAAGGATGCTAGTCCACACACTGAAGCTGCAATGGACACAATAGTCCTTGGATAGGCAACCATTGTTGAAGCTCCTTTTGGTGAAGCTAAAGTCATAGCTACCAAGATCAAATAGATCCTACAAGATTCACCTACAAAATATGGGGTGTATTAAGATACCTGAACTTCCTAAGACATCTTACCAAAGTAACAATCTTACAAAGCCATGGTAAATGTACCTCTTGGTTCCAGCTGCCAAAATCAACAAAAAGCATGCCACAAGTTTAATCCCATTCCTTCGGTTTCTTCTTTGCATTCCTTCCCAACACAGACTTTTAAGATGTTATAGCTTGCATTAGCCCTGCTCACAATAAGCTACTATTGAATTTCAACGAATAACACCTCACGGATCCTCAAATATTCTGAACAAATCCTCTGGGTCTTGTTCGATTTTTCAAATCCAGAGTGCTTATCACTGTAGGAACAAATAACAAAAAGTAAAAAACAAACAAAAATTCACAATTAGTACATTTAGCTAGTGTGTGCTTCCTAGACTAAAATATGGGCAGGAATGAGATTTGCATTCCGTAATTTATCATTCATCTTTTAGCAAACCAAATGTCCGAACAAGAAGTCGAAGGGCCGGCCCTGGGCAGTAGCCTAGAAAGCCACCGCTTCAGGCCAGTTCCATTTGACGGGGCGAAAGCATCACTAATAGCACCTATTTAAATAGAAAGCCGACCCCATTTACTTTTAGTTGGAGAATAATAAGTTGCAGATTCAGTGGATTCATACCCTGATGCTCACAAAATAAATAAATGCTGAAAAAGAAAGGCCCCTAATACTAAGATGTATGGCACTCCGTACTCCTGCATCTGGGTAAGATTGATTCACACCTGGTGAATGGATCGTACATCCCAATACTCCAGGAGGAGTGCTTATTCACAAGGACCCAGACATTATATATATGTTTAAGCATCTAGATGAATTACCCATCAAAATTCCGACGTACCCAAGAAAAATGACCCATCAAAAACGGCAAACGGAGAGAGAGAGAGAGAGAGAGAGAGAGAGAGAGAGGGAGAGAAGGAGAAGGGTACCTGCTCTTTTTCGGGTGGTTGGCGGTGACGGGAAGTACTTGTTCGATTAAGCGTTTAGCCGGCTTCCAATTCCGATCAGGTGATCAAAAACAAAAACAAATAATCCGATGGCAAAGAAATTAGACACTTGTCACAAAAAAAAAAAATTAGACATGTCATGCGACAATTATCCTCAAAAGCCCTTTAGTTTGACTCGGGTCCCCCAAAAATATTTTGGGTAAGTTAGGGACCAGGGAGTATTTTAATTAACGAAGTACAGTCGCAGGTGACTTCCCTTAATTGCACTTTTTAGTTCAAATCCTAATCTCTATCACTAAAGTATGATTGGACCAATACACCCTATTACAATGGTCAGTCTTGTACGTTATTGACTAATGGTTTGTGAATTGATTTTAGAGTTCAGCTAATTATGATTGGGTATTGTGTTTATTTTATTTCATGACTAACAATTAGTACGACAGAAAAGATGGAGACCATCAATAGTAAAAACACAAAAATAATGAATGGTATTGATGAAATTAACCGGTGTATACATTCAAGAACTTTTTTGTAGCATTATATAATGGCCGGTGAGGATCGACATAACAAAAATATTAAAGTGAAGAAAAAACTAAAATTACATCAATGCCTAAAATCAATAAAACCAAACTAAAACAAAATGATTAGTTTCTTTAAAAATGAAAATGACACGTTAATTTAGCTTAACGTGCATATACATATAGTAGTTTTTATAGATTTTTACGTATGTATTTTGCTTTTTAAAATATTATGGTCAATTCTTATTCATTACAGGAATTTAATTACTACAATGTGTTATAGTTGGGAAATAGTCTAAAACAATGATAAAACAAAACCCAATAAAATAAATATCTTATCATTAGTCGTAATAATATATATTTTTGGAGTGAAAATTAGGAAGATGAAGGTTTATATATATATATAGTCCCGTTCTCCTAAGTACCACCTTAACTTAATAAAATAAGGCAAGAAATCAACAAAAAAAAATGAATCGGAAAGGCTTCATCTGAGCAGTTTTTGTTTGTTTTTTATTGAACGGTTCAAATAAAAACTGCTCGGATGAAGCCCTTTCTAGTCATTTTTTTGCTGATTCCTCGCGAGTACTCTTGAAATCACATTCTGAACACATTGAGCGACTCGGATCATCAAAATTCGAACAGAAATGAAAGAAATGGAGAGATAGTTATTTTAACTATGAAGTTCACACTCACTGACGTCACCGTTCACCCTCGTGCACTTTGTTCCTTGTCATTATTCATGTAAAATTACTAAATCATACCCTACTTATGCGCTTTTGTATTTTATACTCCACTAATATTCAAGACAAAATTATTTTCCTAATTCCCGAGGATACAAGAGCAAAAGTACAACTCTGGTATAGGATGTAACTGAGATTAATTTGACAAAGGGAGAGGTTAGTGGTATTTAAAAAACTACAAGGGAGGTCGGTGAGAATACCCAAGAGAGAGAGAGAGAGAGAGAGAGAAGATACACTACTGTGTTTTGGCGAAGAACCGAACCGACCCTTGAAAGCTGAAAGGGAAACTCCAGCAATCGAACGTGGAACGGTGGAAGTGAGGCGAATATGGGTGACGTAACGGACAAGGATTACGATGCAACTAACGGGGAAGGAGCCGACGGTGAACAGAACGAGGGCGGACTTGTCATTGACGGTGGTACTGGGTTGAGCATTGTTCCAGGTATTTAACTAACTTTCTGTTATGAACTTTGAGTTCGAGTTGAAATTCGATTGGATTGATTCTCTATAACCGTTTGCTTAAAAAAAAATTTGTCAAGAAAGCGGTGGTTTAGTTGTGTTGCAATCAAGTTTTCTGAACTTAAGTGGATAATTGGGTTAATGGGCCTTAAAGAAAGGATTGAGATTGCGGTTGTGTATGTCAAATAAGCAATGAATTCCACTGAGGATTGATCTTCAATATGTTGGTTCCCACTAGCACTGAGAGGAAAAATACGTTGGGCTGCTTAATCTCCGCCAGCGATAGCTTGAGGAGCAAAAAAAGGATTAAAGGTGGGTTTAGCAAAATTTGAGGAGCAAAAAAAGGTGGGTTCAGGAAAATTCATGCAGGATGATATACTAGAGTAATTGGAAAGGGCATTTTAACATCTTGTTGGGATAGTGTATAAGTTGCTTGTATAGGAGGGAAGCTGCTTTTGACCTAATTCATCAAGACAACAATTTGGAAACTACGTTTGATTTGGTATGTGGTTTCTCCAGTTGAGGTTCGTCCAAGTTGCATCAATGAGGAAACTCCAGTCCAGTGGTTTTGCCGTAACTGCCTCTGTTTATCTCATCATCGATTCTTTTCCATTGCAGTAGGTGTTATGTTTTGTTTCACGTTTGAAGGTCTTGTTAGACGCCAAAGTAGAAGAAAGCCTTGGTGGCCTCTCTTTTTTCTGAGATTAACAGGAGAGATGGAAAGGACAAAGCTTTTCGTTGAAATGAATCTTGGCTCACCCTCTCCACTCAGCCATGGTTATAACCCTCGTTTTCAACGGGGGCTTCCTTACTTTCCAAGTTTGGACATTTAGATGTTTTTTTTTTTTTCCCTTGAAGGACATAATGCGCCTTGCTCCATGTTTCATATGTTAGTCAAGCTACTGACTATATTTCTCATTTCAGTAATGTAATAACGTTCCCCCTCGGAATCCTATCTATGAATCTCCACATGTTTGATGTTATGTGTTGCCAAGTTTGTGATTGGTTTCCTGTTGATCAAGTTTCTTGATTATCTAGTTCCTCTACTTGTGAATTTATCAGAGAGTTGATTTTTCGTGGTCATCAATATTGACAAAAATCAATTAATGCAGTTGAAGAACGGAACTCATTTGGAGAAGAAACTGCTGCTACTCAAATTTCTGATGGGATTGAGGTATTTAGTGTTGTTTTTTACTTGAAATTCTTCAATCAAAGGAAAGAGATTCCCAATTGTAAGTAAATGATAGCAATAACATGGTCTTTTCTGCTGGCAAGGACGTTAAAATGGTGGCGAGCCAAGGCAATGATACACTTTACATCGGAAACATTTGCAAACTGTGGACGAAGGAGCTGGTAAGCTTTGAATGCACAATCGCAAAGTTCTTCGACCATTTGGAGGTCACAAATGTAGCGGGCCCCTGCCCAAAGTCTAAATAATTCTATATGTATGCTATATTTCTACTTTAGGGTGTCAATGTTCTACCAGTTGGCCCCTACATACGTACTAATGTAATGCGATTAGTTGCTACAATGGCTCACGTCTGAAACTTTTGTTGAGAACATTTCTCCTCTCTCCTTCTCTCACCCGGAGCCTCGCATAAATAATATTATCTTTCTTTCTTTCGACCTATCTCTCTTGTATCATTATAAATTTGTTTGCATAGAAACTGAACACACCCAAACATCAATCCTTTTATAGTTCAAAAAGCAAATGGTAACAAATTATTGCTTTCTCCGTCTGACCGACTCTCATTCCCTTTTGGAAATGGTATAAAAGTATCTCTAGCTACCAACATATACAAATAGTTAATAACGCAATTTTGGTGATTGGGTATATATCTTACTTTACCTTTATTATGAAGGAGATTTTGGACTTTATCAATTGAGTCTGAATTGCTTATTGTTATTTGCTTTTGATGCCTGAATTAGGCCATTTTCAGTACTTATCTCTCAGTATTGACTATGTTAATATTACATGGGGGAGTTTTTTTTCAATTGGTTAACACATGTGGTTTGGTCCCTGCAAGTCGTGAATTGTTCGTCCACCACTTGTTGTACTTGTACCTTCTTTATCTTCTTTGTATTCTGCTTGTTTTGAGGTTCTACTGCAACTCATTTGTGCATTGATGACCAAACAATACTTTCTCCTTTTCCTGTACAAGGTACTGGGAGCATTAAAAAGCCACGGAGTTAAAAATATTGAGGACATACTATTGCCAGGTGATACCAAGAAAGAAGGGAGGATCAAAGGTTTTGCACTTCTGGAGTTCAACACCCACTTGGATGCAACGGCAGCATTGGAACGACTAAGAAAGCCAGATGTTGTTTTTGGCCTCAATAGTAGTGCTAATGTTGCTTTTGCACAAACACCGATACATCCTAATCAAGAAGTTCTGTCACAGGTTAGAGAGCTAGTAGTATATTTGTTCACTGTTTCAGAAGATAGTTAAACTTTTCAATCTAGTTCTATTGTGCTTCCAAGTTCAGTTGTATGGCTTGGGCAACGTGTATTTATGCTATCGTGGTCGTCTCGTAGTATTGGGAAACTGGGATCATTAATAACTGCTTGTCAGTTTCTCCTGCTGTCGTACATTTCATCTGTACTTGCTTAACAGATCGTTGCATTTTAGATTTACATTTATATAGAGGCCTTGTAGCTATTTAAATAACTTGTGCCTTGTTTGGATGGTAATTTGAAAAAAAAAAAATTCAACTCCAAAAACACTCATTACCTCTACTTCCAATCATTACTCTCATTTCTCTTTCCACACATTGCACCCATCTCCAATCATTATTCTCATTTCTCTCTCTATCTCTCTCCACTCATTACTCTTATCTCCAATTATTACCCTAATTGCTATCTCCACTCATTACCCCAAAAACCAAACTCCAAAATTCTCAAATTACCATCTGAACAAAGCATTGGTTTTAACGTTGGAAACAAATATATGACACTAACTTTTTCCTGTTGTAGCTTAAGACTGTCTTTATGGAAGGCCTGGCTGATTCTTGGGATCAAGAGAAAGTAAATGGAATTTGTAAACAGTATGGTGAGATTGTGAAAGTTAAGCTATCTCGGATTCTAGGTACCAAAGGCAAAAACTTTGGGTATATTACTTTCGTTTCTCGAGAAAGTGCTATAGCTTGTGTAGACGGGATCAATAATACTCGAATTGGAGAAGGAGAAATCAAGGTGGTAAAAGTGTTACTTTTCTTTGAACTTTCCATTTCTTTGCTATGGATGCAGTATTCTTACCTTTGAAATGTCACCATCGTTTAAGGTGAAGGCCAGCATTGCACAGCCTCATTCAAAGGGTCGGCTTGAAAAACGAGGTAATAGAAATCAAGTGGTTCAAACTACAAACAAAGAAACTGAAATAGTAAACAACGCTGGATCTTCAGAGATGAGAAGCGCTAAAAGAAAGGGGAAAATTCTTTCTGAGACAGAATTTGGTGGAGGAAAGGCAAATAAACATGTTCGAGCGCCGTCCAAGGTGGAAAGCGCAAATTGCAAGAGAAAAAACCAAAATTTTAATGCTGGGGGTAACGGCAAGAAAGGATCCGAACATGATCGTGATAGAAATTCATCAAAGAAACAACAAGGTATATTTTCCCTGTAAATCAATTCAGTTACCAACTGTACAATTGCTGGGTACAAGTTTGTATTTAAGTGTTGGATTTATATAATTTCCATTTCAATGACACCGAACTGCGTCTTGATAATTGTATTCGTTAGGTTAGGATATAGTTTTATCGTAGAGGATAAAAGGTGTTTACAAGGTATGTTAGGGCATTTTGTGATAATGTAGGAGTTCTATGCATGTTCATGGTGAATTCAAATTACAAATTATGCTTGCTAGGTGAATGTCCAACGAAGGTCACAGATACCCTTATCCGAGTGTTTGGTGTGGATAATTTATATGTAAAGTCTATCAAAGAGTCCATGTAACCTAGTAACCAATTTAACTAGTTTTTTATGCAAGTCTGGAGAACTATTTTTATTTTCTGAATATGAAGGAGACAAGCAGAGAAGGCAAAGTGAAAATTTCAGGAAGCCAAAGAGAGATCCTTACAATAGAAAGGAGCTGGATCATGGTGCAGATTTCATCATTTATAAAGATCGACATACACCAGGATATCCTGGATCTACTCTTGGTCATCAGAATCATGTGTACAACACCGTCTCTGGATCTAAAAGGCCCTATGCAGATATGGTAAATTTGTAGTCCTCCTGTCCCATGCTCTTGGTCCTCCTTTTAATTTTTGGATTTCCCAAAAGTGCTATCCCTTTTGAAAAGCAAAGGAAAATGTTTGTAACTTTCCAAAACTATCAATTGTAAATAATCTGTAAATGTACTTGAAAGTGAAAAGAAGATCCGACAATTTAGGAAATAATACCATTTACTTTAATTCAAACACAAATTGTATGTACCCATAAAAACTTGAAATTCCCGAATAGGATGAAGATGCATTTCTCAGTCTTGCAAGTATCCGTTTTCCGGCTTGATTTCACAGCATGGTGTTTTTTCAGGAGCCACATGCTGGGTTTATAGATCCTGTTAATCGGAAGCATGGTCGAACTCATCCAGAGTACCTTAAACCTCCTGCTGGAATTCAGCATCAACCTCGTTTAGGATACCTTGAACATGCTGTTGCGACACATGGCCAACCTCGTATACCAATCTCTGAACCTGATTTTGGATCTCATGGCAGGCCTTATGAAGTATACCGTGAACCTGCTGTTCTGACACCAAGCCAACCTCGTATACAAGTCCTTGAACCTGGTTTTGGATATCATGGCAGGCCCCATGAAAGATACCTTGAACCTGCTGTTAGAATGCATAGTCATCAATCTTATGCAGGATATCTTGAGCCTGCTGTGAGAAGGCAAGATCAATCTCATACTGGATATTATGAATCTGCTCTTGGAAAAGACGGCTGCAATTCATATGACCTTACCTTGAGGAGGTTTTTTGTTATTAGTTTCTTTCTTCCCCTTTGAGTTGAAAATTTTGTTACTTTTGAGAAATGCTCATACCAGATATTCTGTTGACAGAGCTGGTGGTCAGGATGGCCATGGTGGTGGTCACTCTGCTTATGGGGCAGGTACTATAATCAACCCATTTGTAAACGCATTTCATGTCCATTCACCCTCTTTGGCCCTTCCCTCTTGCCCAATAAGAACCATAATATAAAACTATAAAAGAAAGGTAAGAGAATAAACTGTAAGTTTCTTGATGGCCATCAACTGTTCATGTGGAGTGGCCAATAAATGAACCTAAATTTTAAGTGTACCACAAGGGTGGGTTCTATGTAATCTTACATGAACAGATTTTTGTCTCTCTCCAATGTTTATTTAAATTACTTCTCCACGGCTTTAGCACATAGCTAGGAGGTTTCAGTTATGTTTATTGTATACAAGATATTTTGGTCTAAATAGTTCCTTTCCAATGCCTGGTACTTTTACTAGTTCCTACAACATGAATAGACAGTTAAAAGATGCAAAATACTTCGGACATAACAATCTTTGTTTAATTACATAATCAAGTTGTTTTTGGGTGACATCAATAAGTAATCTGTCAACGTGGTTTTTTATTTGGGTTTGGATTCTTTTGTTTTTCTGTTGTGTAACTGTTTAGCGTTCCTAAGGGGCTGTTTCCTAGTATTTCAAGTGCATTCTCATTGGACCAGGATATGATATATGACTTGTAAATACATCGAAATTCCAATATGTATATGTGCATTTAATTCAGGTGTTTTTACTGCAGGATCTGCCCTTCCTCCTTCCTATGTTTCAAATTACACAAGCTACGCCCCTCGTGAGGTCTATTCCTCCCTCTCCTTCTGATTTTAGTGTTTATACAGTACCCCAACCTGCAAATGAACGTGCAGATATATAACAATTTGTGAAGTCAATAGAACTCATATCCTCATTTAGGCTTATTTTGGGAGTGGCGGCAATGATGACCAGTATTTACCAAGTTGAATACCACTCTTAAATGGCCTACCACCTTGAAGGCTACTCTCTTTTAGGCTATGAAGTTCTTTTTCATGCGCTTTACTAATCAAATATGAAAACCACATCTGCTTCTTACTGAATGCAGGGTGGTACCACTGTTGGTGTAAATTATCAAGACAGGGGAGTGCGCCTATATCAGAGGGCATACCAATGAGAACTTACGAGAGCAAGACTGCAAGAGACGAATTCCCTTCTGAGTTTTTGGTTGTCGTTATCAAGGCAGTTGGAGCACACCCACTCCGGAAGGCATACTGCAGGAGACACCCACCCCAAAAGGCTTACTGGAATACTAGAGATTCATGCGCTTCGGAGTTATCTACTCTTAGATGACCAACCTATCTGTGGGGCTTTTCTTTGTTTGTCTTCTGTTTATATCTGTGGGGCTTTTCTTTGTTTGCTCTGGAGGCGTGGGTAGGCTAATGCCAAGCAATTGTGTACGCGACTATGTGCTATACAAAATTTCAGGTTGTACTCTTCAATGACCAACCCTGACCAACCCATTTATGTCGTTACCGGAAATAAGTTTCCTCAGGAGTTCGTTTCACTTTAAATGCTATACAAAATTTCAAAATTTAATGAAAGTTTGATGAATTTGTTAGTTTGTACAGAATTGTTATTTTCTTTTTCTTGTAGCATGTTGTTTGGTGAATCAATATTTCCTTTCCTATCAACAAAAGAATGCCAAAAACTAACTGAAGTAGAGGGTAAATGATCCATAATCATCTGCAGTCCATAACCAAAAATCTTCAGAATCGAACGTTTCGAAAGCAACAAACCAGTCTGCACCATGAAATATTTGTTATGAAATCTACATTAGTGCACCTCGCACAGCAAGTAAACTTATAGAAACCATAAAGCCTATTTTATATACACGTGTGAGTCTCATTTGCCAAAAGTATAAGCACCAACATATGATGATATAAAGCATACCAAATCAACTCCAATTCTCTTGGTTTTCTTCTTGAATCTACTAACAGTAAAACACACATGTATTTAGATACCATGAAAGCAAAGACACATACGGGCATGACTCATAAAATCAGGAATTCTATTCGATGTCGGTATTAGCACTGGCTGCTTCCATCAGACCATTGCGTATCTGGTTGCTGATATCCCTAACATGACCAGGACCGTGGGGAATAAACACGGTGGTGTTCTTCGATGAGTTCCCAAGGTCCTTTATCGTGTCAAAGTACTGGGTGATCATTATGAGATCCATCACGTCCTTGGCAGAGGCTCCTTCCACCTTGTGAGAGAAGTTCAAGATGTTCTCTCCCAAGCCATCTGTTATTGCCTGCCTCTGCCTCGACGTGCCAACCCCTCCTAGGTACTTGGCTTCCGCATCAGCTTCTGCTTTTTTCACTTGGAGAATTTTCTCTGCTTCACCTTTGAATACATTTGCAAGCTGCAGCCTCTGAGCTGTAATAAAATAAACAAGAAACATAATGTTCAATTGATCAATTCCACAAAGCGTACCAGATCCATTGGAATGACAGGCCTAGAATCAAGCAGCCAGAGGCTAAGGCACTACAATTTTCATTCCGCAAAGCACCCCGACACTCAGTTGCTTATGTTATGTTGAGGAACTTAGGAGGAATTTCAAAAAGTAAGGTAAATTAGTTGAATTCAGTTAATTTTTTGAGACCAAGGAGCCCAGTTTTTTGCTCCTTTCAATTATGCACACCATAAAAACAAAAAATATTTGGAACAACTTATATGAACATTAATCGAAAGGAACTTTGGTGCGAAAGAACATGGTTGTATTTGGATCAAGATTTGGTTCAGGACAAAGATATGAAATTGAAAGATTTAACTGATGTGGAGAGCGCGAAGTCTACTTCTAAAAGCTACTAACCTGCATTGATCTCATTCATTGCCTTGCGCACAGAGGCATCTGGTATTATATCAACCATCAGGATGTGTTCTATGCTGTATCCATATGTTCCCATCACCTGGTCCAGGATATGAACTCTTAACTTACATTCTAAGCAAGGTAACCCTGATGGAAAATGTCAATCTTCAGATTGCAGTCCTCCACAGAGCATGAAACTTACACGAACAGTGAATCTCAGATTTATTTCACAAACGCATTTTTACATAGTACTGAAACAGCTTTCTGTGAACATGTTGTGCCCTTCCTGCACTCATTATGAGCTTTTTGAGAAATTCTTTTCGGGTTGAGAAGGAAAAACAAGTTAATTCTTCACCGATCTATATGTCTCCAAAGTGTAGGTATCGCTACCTTGCGAAGCGCGAGAAAAGCTCTAGCAAGACAACATATAATCGAGTTATAAAAAAGAACAGCGATAATATCATCCCACTAACCACAACGGTAGATCAAATTTAACAAAATCATACAAGTACACATGAAGTATGCACCACCTCCAATTGAGAAGTGGACAATGAAGAATACAAAACCAAAACGGCTTGAAGGAATAATATGCCAGCTGGTAACATAACAAACAAGTTGTATCGGTGAGTTTTTAGGTGGTATGGATTAACTTCATAAGGATTCCGTACCCCCCAAAAAAAAAAATAGTTACCAGCAGATGTTCCTCTACCTTTAAATCTCTACTAGCTTCAAAATAAAAACTAAAGAAATATTGCTTTCCAGACATCAGCATATCAAATACTCCACAATGCCGGATATGGGAATAATTAGTGAAATATGCAGCAGATCAAGGAGACCAAGAGAAAATGTGTAGATTTCAATTTATCTTTCAATTAAGAAGGAAGCATAGATTAGTCACCACCAGAGACAACTAAAATGGATGGCTAAGCAATTAAAACTACAGATTCCACCACAGATGAGGAATATTAATTAAGTTAGAACAATCACATAGCAGCAACAACTTACCTTCTCAAGTTCCTCCAAGACAGCTTGAGCAACATCACCTTTTTGCTCAAAGAGCTCATCAAGGGTCATTTTCGGAACATGGGCTCGGACAACTGAAGAAACATGTGACGCTGATTATAATACAGGGAAAAGAATACGGGCAGGAGGGGATCAAGGACAACGCATAAAATGGGGAAACTCTTGACTAGATAGTGAAAATTACCATCAAAGACGTAAGCTTGAATTTGTTCCTTGGGGTTTTGCAACTCGTAAAATGCATCATCAGCATTTTGTTTAATTACTCGGTACTGAATCGAGCAAAGCATTTGCACAAAGACATTGTCCTGCAGGAAAAAAAAACAACTCTTCATAATTATCATATTTCTCCAATAAATGCTACCAAAAACTGCCTCGTGTCTACATTAACGTTTTGCTGCCCCCAGCTTATGGCTACAACCATGAAAGCTTATTGCTACAACAATCAAGTGGTTTTTTTCCACAAACTAAACAGCTGGTAAAAGAACTTGTTCTACTACGCATTTAAGACCAGATAATCGAACAACATCCCAAAAGCATGGTAGATGAAATTTGTCCACGGGCAAGACTCAAACCAAAGTCAAAACTTGGCCAACACAACTCCTCGACCGTGCCTTCCAACGCCTCGAGAGTTGGGCATCGTGTGACATATTGTGAAAAAATGGGTTCGAGGTCTGGGAATTCCCGGGTCATTGCATCCCTAAAACGGCTCAATTCTGAAAATATGGACTGCCAACTGTTGCAAGTTTCCTGGATCGCTGGGCATACTCAGCAGCCCATACTGTTATTATCAAACATAGATTGCTGTTACTAAAGTTCATAGTTGCTACCCATGTAAAAGGAAAGCGAGGAATCTGACGTATTAGTTTATGTACTCTTAATGAACGTATCAGCCGTTTAAACGCAATAGTAATTGGTAAAACGATTACATGTTCATCGGGTAAACAGTCAGCATATGGTATGCTTTTCCACTTAACTACAGTATAAAAAATATAGAGGAACCCTCAAACAAACATAAAAGAAAACTCCGATGTTCTCAAGTTTCGATTTTTCATAACTATGGAGAGGGGAATCAAGGAATATTAGATAAGCAGGATACAAGCGATGAGAGAAAGAGAGAGGGGTGGTGGGGACCTTGGTTTTGGTCTCGATGCGGACGTCGAGGGAGCTGATCCTGGTGGAGAGAATACCGGCGAGGAATTGGCCGGCGAGGGGGTTGAAGCAGTGGAAACCAGGTTCCGCGATCTTCTCGAAGCGTCCCCACCTCTCCACCACACCAACGCTCGCTTGGTCTACGCATCCACACACCACGCAGAACACGTTCCCCATCCTCTCTCTCTCTCTCTCTCTCTCTCTCTCTCTCTAACTGGGAAGTTGGATATTATGGCATCACAGAGGATGCCGACGGAGAAAAGATATACTCCGGAGAGTAGTAACTAAACCGCCATCAACATAAACAAAATTGGGTTTGATACTCTGTGACCGTATCTATTTTCGTAAAAATAATTTCACACAAATCATCTCCGATTATGAGCTAATCAGCATTCAATTAACATGAAATTCAACACGATTTATCTTCTTGAAGCAATCTACTACATGAACAGTTTCGATCCTAAAAATAAACCGAAATGAGTTCACAATTTATAAATTAAACTCCACAGTAGAATTGAGTTTGATCTAGTGAGACCAAATCTATTTTATTAAAAAACAAATCACACAAATCATCTCCGATTATAAACTAATCAATACTCGATTAACATAGTCTTCAACGTGGTATATCTTATGAAACAAATCTACAATTTGAACAGTTTCGATCATATAAATAAACAAGATTGAGTTTGCAATTTACCAATTACAAGTTTCAGTGTACTTCTCAGGTTCAACGTGAGAAGTCTGAATGAACCTGGGCGACATCGTTTTGAGATACCTCGCGTCTTTTAAACGCGAGTTTGTGTTCAATGTCGTTTTGAGATACCTCGCGTTTGTTAAACGCGAGTTCGTGTTGAAACATTCAGGAGCTAACTGAACTGAAAATGGTCCCCGGGGGAAAAAATTTCAGTCCACTCCCCTAAACAGACTCTCTCTCTCTCTCCACTTTTTTCCGAAACTCAAATCTCGCAGTTCGATCTTCAGATTTACAGCAACGACTTACTGTTACTCAAGTATTCAACCCCTCTCTATCTCTCTCTCTAAAAACCTAAATAGAAAACCACTTTTCTCTCTCTACACCAGTGCGATCATGAACTTCAAGGATCCATCTACGGCGTTCTTGGCGGCTGCCGGCGGCCACACCGTCGAGTCCGGTGATCCTACACTCCTTCGCCCGGTTTTCAAGTCAATTCAGTCAAATGGAACCACACCATTCGAGTGTTAGCACGATTATTCCTTCTTCGTATTTGAACTGATTTTTTATTTGTTTGGAGTGTTAGCACGAACCTTCGATCACTCGGATTCGTTGTTCACCTCCTCAGACCGACAGCCTCAGTCACGTAATCCTTCAGTAGATCCCTCCGCGTTGAGTGGCCGCTCAATCTGGCTCTCGCGAATTTTAGTAATATTTCTTAAAAAAAGCCTTCGCGCTCCCTCTTGTGCACACGCACGTGCATTATGTGACTTAGTTTGCACCATTAATTTTTTCCGAGGAAGGGCGGCTCTAACATGGGTTGAGAATGTTCAAGCGAACCCTAGGTTCAAAAAATACACGAAAATTATATATATATTTTTTTCCTATAATATTGTCGGATCATCCTTATAAAGTTAAAAAGTAAATAAAAATTCACTTACATCTGTGAGTAAGTAGACAATATAACTCAACAAAACAGATTACTCAAGCCACTAATTTTCAACCAAAACAATTAATATCACAACCGCATACAGAGTTTTGTATAAAAAAAAACTTTTAAACATTTTTGTCACCGCTGAATTAAAATCATGAAACTGCCCCTGTTTTCAAGTATTAAGTTGCGGTGCTACTGTTGCAAATTTGGTTGTGGCGAATATTGGTGATGATAGAAGATCTCTTTGTGGCTGAATAATGGGGAGAGTATGGGGACCAAGTAATGGATATGTTCGATAAATTGACCGTCTATTTTCAGATAATCATGTGTATAACAACTTAAACTGTTTATTCTCTAAGTTTTTTTTTTAATATTTATTTATGCAAAAAAATCCTGAATGATAGGAGGTTGAGAAGTGCCTGATTCAAAGTAATTGAATTTCACACTACTTCCGCAGCTGCAAGGGGGACACCATTTTAGACCGGAGCTACTACAGACTTGCAGGCTTTATTTACTCCTTTTTGCTTATGTTTATAGTTATTGCAT
Organism: Rhododendron mucronatum var. ripense; assembly: GCA_019656295.1. Taxonomy (NCBI): domain Eukaryota; kingdom Viridiplantae; phylum Streptophyta; class Magnoliopsida; order Ericales; family Ericaceae; genus Rhododendron; species Rhododendron mucronatum. The sequence continues at coordinate 2,296,278 of BPLT01000011.1, forward strand.
ATTATCTGTTGTTGTATTTCGGTATTTCTCTTGTAAATTGTTTCTTATTATCTATGCATTTCTCGCTCTTCCCAAAAAAAAAAAAGTAATTGGATGAACAATGAAAATTGTACAACATTATTCATTATACGAATTCTGATTGTTGGGCATCCTTGCTCTGTCTCACGGGTTAACCAAGCATGAAATTCGAAAGTACCAAAAAAACAAAAAAAAAAGAATACGTCAACCAAGCATGAAAATAAGAATTAAGAGAAAATCATTAAAAAGTTCATTTTTTTAAATCTTTTTCGTTGTCTTATATGAATTTTTTTCATTTTTAATCTATTTTTTAATTATTTTTCAATTTCAATCATCGAAATGAATTATGTGATAGAAAATATAACCCAAAAAAGGCCGCACCAAAAAAGTCTAAAAGAAGTTAGACTCATAACTTGTCTTTCTATAATAGACTAGCTCATTTTCATTTTATTCACCTTTCTGTCAACATTACCTTTACTTTTTTGTTTTTTTATAAAACAGGGTGTCTCGAACCAATTTGCATGCACTTCAAACTAATATTTATAGTCGCTCCTACAATAGTTTCACATACTTATGCGAGAAAATGGAGTGACCTCAAAAAATTGCAGTACTTGTATTTGGTTGGAACTTTTTGTGATCAGAGATATGTGTGTGTGTATATATCTATATAATATGACAGGGAAGTGTTTGAATCCAAAAGACAACCAATGGTCCAGATTTATCCCCTCATTTTTCATAAATCTCCGCCCTCCATTCTATATTCCTTTTTCAGTCTTAAATGTTTCCCTAATATAGAATTAGAGGAATCAGTAAAAATCGGAATTGTTGTCTAATTTAAATGAATCAATCTGACTAATAGTTCGGAAGTTTCCTTTCTTTTATTATATAATTTCAAATCTGAAATTTAAATGAATCAATCCGACTAATAGTCCGGAAGTTTCTGTCTACAGAATTGAAATGAATTAATCTACCTAAAATTTTGGAACAATCCCACTGATTTATGAGAATAATTTTGGGTGGACAAATCGGGTAAGGGAAATTTCTCTCTCTCTCTCCCTAATTTTTGGTCAATTTTTTGAAAGCTTGATTGAGTACTATTATTTTCAATAATGAATTTCTACATTAAATTTTCCAAAACGTTTCTACACTACACTTATTTTTGGTAGTGACATAAAGAAAGCAACATAAGGAAAATCATTTCAAATCTTTTCCTCATGTAATGAATTTCTACACTAAATTTTATAAACCGTTTTTACACTACATTTATTTTTTTAGTAGTGACATAAGGAAAGCAACATAAGAAAAATCATTTCCTTACGCAAATAAGGTTCCTTATGCAATAATGTCTTCCTACTTTTTCAAAATCATTTCCAAATTAACTACTTCAACTAATAGTCTGGAAGTTTCTGTCTACTGTATTAAAATGAATCAATCTATCTAAAATTTCGGAACAATCCCACTGATTTATGAGAATAATTTTGGGTGGACAAATCGGGTAAGGGAAATTTCTCTCTCTCTCTCTCTCTCTCTCTCTTAATTTTTCGTCAATTTTTTTGAAAGCTTGATTGAATACTATTATTTTCAGTAATGAATTTCTACACTAAATTTTCCGAAATGTTTCTACACTACACTTATTTTTTGGTAGTGACATAAGAAAAGCAACAAAAGGAAAATCATTTCCTTATGTAATGAATTTCTACACTAAATTTTCTAAAACGTTTCTACACTACATTTATTATTTGATAGTGTCGTAAGGAAAGCAACATAAGGAAAATTATTTCAAATCATTTCTTTATGCAAATAAGGTTCCTTATGCAATAACATCTTCTTGCTTTTCCAAAATCATTTCCAAATTAATTACATTAACTGTTTCTGTCTACAGTATTGAAATGAATCAATCAACTTAAAATTTCGAAACAATCCCACTGATTTATGAGAATAATTTGGAAAATTTTCTAAAACGTTTCTACACTACATTTATTATTTGATAGTGTTATAAGGAAAGCAACATAAGGAAAATCATTTCAAATCATTTCTTTATGCAAATAAGGTTCCTTATGCAATAACGTCTTCTTGCTTTTCCAAAATCATTTCCAAATTAATTACATCAACTGTTTCTGTCTACAGTATTGAAATGAATCAATCAACTTAAAATTTCGAAACAATCCCACTAATTTATGAGAATAATTTTGGGTAGACAAATCTGGTAAGGGAAATTTCTTTCTCTCTGTGCCTAATTTTTGGTCAATTTTTTTGAAAGCTTAATTGAGTACTATTATTTTCAATAATGAATTTCTACACTAAATTTTGCAAAACGTTTCTACACTACATTTATTTTTTGGTAGTGACATAAGGAAAGCAACATAAAGAAAATCATTTCAAATCATTTCCTTATGTAATGAATTTCTACACTAAATTTTCTAAAACGTTTCTACACTACATTTATTTTTTGGTAGTGACATAAGGAAAACAACATAAGCAAAATCATTTCCTTTTGCAAATAAGGTTCCTTATGCAATAACTTCTTCCTACTTTTCCAAAATCATTTTCAAATTAACTACATCCACTAATAGTCCGAAAATTTCTGTTTACAGTATTAAAATGATTCAATCTACCTAAAATTTTGGAACAATCCCACTGATTTATGAGAATAATTTTGGGTGAACAAATCGGGTAAGGAAAATTTCTCTCTCTCTCTCTTTCTCTCTCTCTCTCACTCTCTCTCTCTCTCTTAATTTTTGGTCAAGTTTTTTGAAAGCTTGATTGAGGACTATTATTTTCAATAATGAATTTCTACACTAAATTTTCCAAAACGTTTCTATACTGCACTTATTTTTTGATAGTGACAGAAGGAAAGCAACATAAGAAAAATCATTTCAAATCATTTCCTTATGTAATGAATTTCTACACTAAATTTTCTAAAACGTTTCTACACTACATTTATTTTTTGGTAGCGACATAAGGAAAGCAACATAAGGAAAATCATTTCAAGTCATTTCTTTATGCAAATAAGGTTCTTTATGCAATAACGTCTTCTTACTTTTCCAAAATCATTTCCAAATTAACTACATCAACTAATAGTCCGGTAGTTTCTGTCTACAGTATTGAAATGAATCAATCTACCTAAAATCTCGGAACAATCCCACTGATTTATGAGAATAATTTTGGGTGGACAAATCGGGTAAAGAAAATTTCTCTCTCTCTCTCTCTCTCTCTCTCTCTCTCTCTCTCCCCCTAATTTTTGGTCATAATTTTTGAAAGCTTGATTGAATACTATTATTTGCAGTAATGAATTTTTACACTAAATTTCTCGAAACGTTTCTACACTACATTTATTTTTTGGTAGTGACATAAAGAAAGCAACATAGGGAAAATCATTTCAAATCATTTCCTTATGCAAATAAGGTTCCTTATGCAATAACGTGTTCTTACTTTTCCAAAATCATTTCCAAATTAACTATATCAACTAATAACCTCTACCCGAGCATAACCTCTAACAAAAAAAGCTTTTATTTGTTTTTCAAAGTTGTTTTATAGAGAGAAAAGGCATCACTGACTCAGTCAACTAATAATATTGAGGCCCCATGCAAACTACTCTTCTGATGCTCTAGCAAAATGCAAAAATTTACTGATTAGGTCTGGCCGTTACAAATAAATTTTCGAGCATCTCCTGGTTTGCCAAACTAATATGTGTACCATTTTATATTTTCATTGGTGTTTCGATGGATTTTATGTTTTCTGTGTGCCGTTTACCGAATTAGAACTAGCAAGTGACGGTTTTTGAATCTTAATATATGCCCAGATTTATCTCTTCATTGGGCATAAATCACAATATAGCAAAACTTCAAGTGCGGAACTTCAGGGTAAACAGGCCAAATCGGCGAGTTTTAGCTTGAGCTTTGGATCAGTAGCTTTGAAAAAATTGTAATACTCTGCACATTTTGAAAAAATTAGTACGATAGCTTTTGCATAAGCTCATTGAGTACGCCAACTGTAGCACACAGTTGTCCGAAAAGATCCAAAGCTCAAATTGGACCAGTAGCTTTCATTGTCTTCAAAATATGTTGCGCCGTGCCTTCAGGCACGGGTATTCGCTAGTATATACATATTTTATCCGCTTGTGATAAGAATTTATTAAGGTAAAAAATATACAGAGATCCCCTCAACTATGACTTTTTTCACGGAGATCTCCTAACGTTTAAAACTGTCCATACAGATTCTCTCAACTATATGAAATAAAAAATTAGCTAACTCTCTTAACAGAATAAGGAGAAATGACAATTGTACCCCTAAAAAATCGCCCACATTGACAAGATGTGTTGATTAGTTAACGGTTATAGTTGAGGGTAATAAGGGGGTTTATAAGGGCAATTTTAAACATTAAGAATCTTTACGAGAAAAAGTGATAGTTGAGGGGACTTCCGTGTATTTTCACCATTTAGTACTATTGAGGGGAGAAAATACTGCATAACATTAGCCATAGAAATGCTCTGAGATTCGAGAGCACGATAAATCCTCTGGCTCTCAATATTAGTTGTTACTTTATCATATTTCCGGCCTAAGATTCATAGGGTTGAACCATAATTCAACTATTTATCAAATTAATAAGTTGATGTTGAGAAAATTGATTACAGAAAGTCTACGTCCATCACTCTACATTCACCGCTCCTCCTACCGCTTTTAATCTCAATATTCAAAAGTATTTTGAACGGTCCGAATTTTAAAAAAAACTCTTCCTAAAAGAGTTTTTTAAAATCCGGCGGTTCAAATGCAATGTCCTAGGTGACTCATCACTGATGAGTTATCATTTTTAACACTGCCGGTTGGAATCCCACGACCCTTCAATAAAGAGGAGTGCCAGAGACAAAGAAAATTGGCAATAATAGACCCTTAAAGTGTACATGAACGGTACAGATTCACTGCGAAAATTGACGCAGTGAATCTGTACCATTCATATACACTTTAAGGGTCTTTTCTTTGTCTATTTTCTTTGCACTTAGCATTTCTCTTCAATAAATTAAATACCCTCACAACTAGAAGCAGAGGCACAGAGGAGAAGAACAAATTCACAGAAAGCAATGGCTTGCTGGTGTTCTGAAAATGCCATTAAAGCCTATCTCAGAACCTTGAAAATGGTAAGTATCATCAGCCCTTACTCGTTCTGAAAAAGTTACCCACAAACAGAAATTTCGTGCATAATGAAAGGATTGTGGACTCTCTATTTCATGATAAAATCTCCCAACATTTTGGTTATGGTTCAGAATATATTACACAAGCACCATATCAGTCTCATACGAATTTCTGTACAAAACTTTCGAAAGAATATACAACACTTAGGCTCTATTTGTTTCGATGTAAAATGTTTTTTCAGAAAATAAACTTTAAAATTTTATTTTTTTGGTGTTTGGTTAGAACTTGAAAAATATTTTCAGAAATTGACAAAATAGTATAAAGAGAAAGGGAGGCTTAATCGGTGGAGAGATATGAGAATATTGGAATTGAACATGGGTCAGGACTGAGGATCGAGGAAATTGAGCAGTGAGAATTGGAGTAGAAGGCAGCGGGTTTATTTCAGAAAGTAACTTACGGAAGATTTAAAGATTAATCATTTTCATCTAATTAATGTTTCATTTTTTACACAATCAAACAGACAAACACCCAAAAATAGAAAAAAATTTTACACCCAAATAAATGGAGCCTTTAACTCCATAAAATTTCTGTTTTCGAATCGATTTCCTACCCACCTGGATTTCAACAGCAAATTTAACCATTTAATGACCTTTTCCAGTCATTCCTAATGGGCTTTGCATGATCTTGATTCAGGGAAAGAGAGAGGAAGACCAAGGTCTAGACATAGCAGAATTCATCACATCCAACAAGAACAGCCAAGTTCTCTCTCTCTCTCTCTCTCACATCACATCACATCCAACAAGAACAAGAACAGCCACATCTCTCTCTCTCTCTCTCATCACATCCAACAAGAGCAGCCACATCTCTCTCCCATCCCAGCAACAATCAGATTAAGTTTCGATTTCGAGTAAGAGGCGGGGAGACGAAGTGTGGGCGGCGTGGAAGTCAGCAGGAGGAGGGTGGCGAAGATGGAAGTGCTTCGTCGAAGTCTTCGGAAACGACGGAAAGTGCTTCCGTAAACCATTGGGTTTGATCCTCTGTGACCAAATCTATTTTCGTAAAAATAATTTCACACAAATCATCTTGGATTATGAACTAATGAGCATTCGATTAATCTGATATTCATCATGGTTTGTCTTCTTGACGCAATCTACAACTTGAACAGTTTCGATCCTAAGAATAAACAGGAATGAGTTCACAATTTACAAATTAAACTCCATAGTATAATTGAGTTTGATCTAGTGCGACCAAATCTATTTTATTAAAAAGAAAATCACACAAATCATCTCCGATTATAAACTAATCAATACTGGATTAATATAGTCTTTAACGTAGTATATCTTATGAAACAGATCTACAATTTGAACAGTTTCGATCATATAAATAAACAAGATTGAGTTCGCAATTTACCAATTACAAGTTTCAATGTACTTCTCAGGTTGAACCTGAGAAGTCTGAATGAACCCGAGCGACCTCGTTTTGAGTGACCTCGCCTCTGTTAAACGCGAGTTCGTCTTGAAACATTCAAAAGCTCAACTGAATTGAAAATGGTCCCGAGTCCACTCCCCTAAACAGACTCAGATCTCTCTCTCTCTCTCTCTCTCTCTCTCTCTCTCTCTCTCTCTCTCTTCCCCCCACTTTTTTCCTATACTCAAATCTCACAGTTCGATGTTCAGATTGATTACAACGACTTACTTAACTCAACCCCTCTCTCTCTCTCTCTCTCTCTTCAAGAAACTACTATGGAAGTATAAGGGAAAAATTTACCCAAAAAAAAAAGTTTATAGAAAACCAATTTTCTCTCTCTACTCTAGTGCGATCATGAGCTTCACGGATCCATCGGCGTTCTTGGCAGCTGCCGCCGGCCACACCGTCAAGCTCTTCGACGCCTCCGTTGAGTCCGGCGATCCTTGCACCTTGAGCTACACTCCTTCGTTCGGGTTTCAAGTCAATTTGGTCAAATGGAACCACACCAGTGAGTACTCAATATTCCTTCTTCGTACCATTTGAACTGCTTTTGTATTAAATTGATTCGATTGTTAGAACCCTCAGTCATCAGTAGGGTCCTCCTCATTGCGTGCCCGCTCTCAATCTCTCTCTCTCTCGAGAAGTTTTAGTAGTTTGAAATATTTTATAAAAAAAACATTTGCACTCTCACTTGCACACATGCACTAGGTAACTTAGTTCGCACCCTTAATTCTTTCCGAGCAAGGGCAGCTGTAGCATGGGTTGAGGGTGTTCAAGTGAACCCCTAGGTTCAAAAAATACACAAAAATAATACATTTTGTTTCTATAAAATTGTCTGCACCGGATCATTCGTATGAAGTTAAAGCAGATAAAAATTCACTTACATTTGTGCGTAAGTAGATAATATAACTCAACAAAACAATCCCGAATAAGAATTAAGATAAAATCATTAAAAAGTTCGTCTTTTCTAGTCTTATACAATATTTTTTCAACTCTAACATATGTTTTTATACTTTTTTTAATTCCGATCATCGAAATGAACTATGTGATATGAAATATAACCCAAAAAAAGCCGCACCAAAAAAGTCTCAAAAAATTAGAGTGATAACTTGTCTCTCTATCATAGACTAGCCTATTTTCATTTTATTCACCTTCTCTCCCGCCAACATTATCTTTACTTTCCTGTTTTTTTTTTTGTTTTTTTTTTTATAATATAGGTTGTCTTAAACCAATTTGCACGCACTTCAAACTAATTTTTATAGTCTCCAACAATAGTTTTACACGCTTTCGCGTGAAAATGGAGTGGTGTCAAAAATTGCAGTACTTGTGTTTGGTTGGAACTTTTTGCGATCGGAATTTATTAATTGAGGAGAGAAAATACTGCAAAACATTAGCTGTAGATCAATACTTTGAGATTTGAGAGCACGATAAATCCTCTCAATATTAGTTGTTACCTTTGTTGAAAAATATTATAGGATATAATATTTTATTTTAAGTGTGAATGAAAATTGATTTATTTTGGAGTTGCATCATTTTATTGGCACTTGTTCGCCGTGGACGGACGCGTCCTTTACGAACAGGTGTGTCTCTTTATTTGGTGACTTTTCGTAGAGTTACCTGTTGGCCTTTATATATCAATGCCCTCATTCATTTTCATAAGATTGATTTTTCCTTAATTCAAGTCTATTCATATGAGAGAGTTACAAACACAAGATGATTCGTCAGGCCCTCCAATTGAAGTGCTGCCTTGGGGGGGGATTCTGATCAAGTAGTGCTGGGAACCGTCGTCCAATGCAAACCGTGAGCACCGTAGCGGGGGCGAAATCTGTCTTAAGTACAAAGTGTCACACACAAACACTCGCCTTGATCACCAATTTGTTTCCATCAATCTCCAGGTTTTAAGTTTCGATTTTATTGCACTCAAATTATCGGTTTTTATCACATAAGGTAAGCGTTTTTCCAACAACCTTATCATATTTTCGGCCTAAGATACATAGGGTTGAACCAAACTTCAAATTAATAAGTTGATGTATAGAAAATAGTATCCCAAAGGTTTGGTCAAGTGGTTGTGAGAAATCAATAAGTGCTTCTCTATAAGGTCGCAGTTTCCATTCTCACAAAGACCAAATATTTTAAACCTTGGGGCTATTAGGGATTATGCCTTTTCAAGACCCCGGAATTAATCGAGGACCTTGAGGTGCACGCAAACGGCCCCGACATCAGGTTATAAATTAAAAAAAAAGGAAAATTTATAGAAATGGTCTTCTTAATTTCACCCGAGTCTCATTTTCGTCCTCAAAGTATCAATTGCAACTTTTTTGACCTTCAAGTTTGGTTTTTATACCAAGTTGGTCCAATTGATAACGTTTATCGGCCAAACTGGACGAAAAAAATCAAATTGAATGCAGACATTATCAATTGGATCAACTTGGTATGAATTGCAACCTCCAAACTGCCATCAATTTGATTTTTTCCTCCCAATTTGGTTGACAGAAGTTATCAATTGGACCAATTTGGTACGAATACCAAATTTGAAGATCAAAAGAGTTGAAATTAATACTTGGAGGATGAAAATGAGACTCCAATGAAACTAGGAGTACTATTTATAAAAATTTCCAAAAAAAAAATAAAAACCATTAAAAGTTGGTCAAAGGCACGTCCTAGGTGATGAGTCTGATGACTCGTCACTGACGAGTTACCCTTTTGACTTTTCTTAACATTGCCGGTTGGAATCCCTCTCTGCTTTACTCCCTCCGTCCCATAATATTTGTCCGGTCCGCGAAACGGAGACTACAAAATAATACATTTCTTTCAAGAAAAAATTCAAATTTTTTTCACAAGTTAAAAGAACTCGTCGAGATCTAGTAAGTTGGTGAATTTTTTCCCAACTTTTCTTACAAAAATAGTATTATTTTTACGGCTCCGTTTTGCGGTCCGGACAAATATTATGGGACGGAGGGAGTATTATATAATCTCCAATATCTGGTGCCAAGAATTTAGTCCCCTTTTGGAAAGGCCTTCAATTCACCCAAAACTGGAAGCAGAACACAAAGGATAAGAACAAATTCACAGAAAACAATGGCTTGTTGGTCTGCCGAAAATGCCATTAAAGCCTATCTCAGAACCTTGAAAATGGTAAGTACCATCCGCCCTTACTTGTTCTACCGAAAATTTAACCATTTAATGACCTTTTCCAGTCATTCCTCATGGGTTTTGAATGATCTTGACTCAGGGAAAGAGAGATGAAGACCAAGGTGGTCTGGACATAGCGGAATTCATCTCAGCCCTGGCTGCCGGCAACAATGCCCGGCTCATGGTGGTTGCCTGTGCCGGGGCCGCCGACTCCACCACCCTAGCCCTGGTGGCTGCAGCCCATCAAACAGGCGGCCGAGTCATTTGCATCCTCCCCGGGCCTGACCAACTCGGCCTGTCGAAAGAAGCATTTGGAAGCAATGCAAGTCACGTCGAGTTTGTCATTGGGGAAGCACAAAATTTACTGTCAAATGACTATTTGGAAGCAGATTTTGTGGTTATTGATTGTAATTTAGGAAGCCATGAGGATATTATCCGGGCAATCCACGCGGGGCGGAAGACGAATGGAAGCATTGTTGTGGGGTACAATGCATTTTGCAGTGGATCATGGCAATGGAGTGGAATGAGAGTTCGGTTGTTGCCTATAGGAGGAGGATTGTTAGTGACTAGAATTCCTGCAAATGAAAAGGTGGAAAATGATAGTTCTGGGTGTGGAAGGAGTCATTGGGTTGTAAAAGTAGATAAATGCACAGGTGAAGAACATGTTTTTAGGGTCAGATTTCCTCACGGAAGAAGGTAGTTAAAGCTTAGAGTTTGCAGAAGATTTTATTGAGCAATCTTTCGGTATATAATGTATTAATTTTCGTGAATTTATTGAATTAATGAGAAGGTGTCTTTTGGTCTTGAGCCGGTGATACACTCCCCATGTTTCTTGCAGAGAATGAATTTTGGGCATCTAAATAACTGTACTATATGTAGCCAACCTTATCTTTAAATTGTATGTTTGATTTTGGTAGGAATCGTATTTTTTTGTATAAATATTGGGTAAGGGAATGATCTGACCGTAGTGAGGGAGTATAAGAGAAAAGAACAATTTGTCCTAAGGAACTAAAAAAATGCCAGTTTGGACCTCATGGTCCTTATCTACTAATGGAGCCAAGAAGATGGAGATCTGAGAAATTTCAGTAGATTTGCAACAGCGTTTAGTGAACTTATGAACTAGAAGCAGAACCATTGTGTTTAGAGATGTCCTTTATTTTTTTAATTACCGAAAGTTGGTATTGTTAGAATAGTTGGATTAACACATTGAAGGATGATTGGTTAAATTCCAACCTCGTTTTTCGGAGCACTTAAGTGCATATATTCTCTAATGTCATTGGGCCGAAGACCTCTTGACATGAAATTCGGTGGCATTGTTGCAAGAAAATTTACCTAAGTCGATCGTTGTGAGCTATGGAGAAGTGCTGATATATGCTGTGCCTGTGCCATTGAAATCCTCAGTAAGGAAAAATTCTTTGGTCTCTTCACTCTTGAACTGTCTCTTGGTGTTCAATGCACAATTTCACACCAAATGATCAACATAAAATCTGGTACTACTGAAATACTCGATCCATAGAAATTCTGTGATTGACTGTAGTCTTAAAAGAGTAATTTAAGGTTAGTTTCAGAAAAGGCGAATTATTGCGTACTTCCGGAGTACCATGTGACATTGTCATGTGGTACTTTCTGCAGATAAGGGATTGCCAACCCACAATGTGGGTCACTTTTTGTCTCTCAACCACCCAACAAAAGTAAATGATCGATAATGTCTCTACCACATAATTTGTCGCCACGTAAATAGTTAGGAGTACCGCATAGTGCTCGGGGAATACTGAATGAGCTAGAGGTGCTGCCATGTGCGCAATCATCGACAACAGACAACAGCGGTATGTTGCCGCCCACTCGTGCTGGTACAAATTCTATGAACCTTTCAAAAGCATTGGTAAACAAGAAGATGACAGTACAGTATGAGGTACCGTAGAAATTCTGTGATTGACTGTAGTCTTAAAACAGTAATTTAAGGTTTGTTTCAGAAAAGGCGAATTATTGGGTACTCCCGGAGTACCATGTGACATTATCATGTGGTACTTTTCGCAAATAAGAGATTGCCAACCCACAATATGGGTCACTTTTTGTCTCTTAACCACCCAACAAAAGTAAACGATAATGTCCCTACCACATAATTTGTCTCTACCTAAATAGTTAGGAGTACCACATAGTGCTCGGAGAATACCGAATGAGGTAGAGGTGCTGCCACGTGCGCAATCATCGACAACAGACAACAGCGATATGTTGCCGCCCATTCGTGCTGGTACAAATTTTATGAACCTTTCAAAAGCATTGCCACTTAGTACTAGTAAACAAGAAGATGACAGTACAGCATGAGGTACCATACCGGCCATGCATGAATTATGATTTGTGTTCTTGAACCAGATCAATCTTTACACCCAACACTTGTTCACGTTCCCTGTACTGATCATTATTTTAGCCATGTTCTTGGAATCCAAGTTGCAGTCACGACAAGTTACGACAATGGTGAGTACTCAAGCCAATATGCAAGAAAAACATGTTCCCCATGACGTGTATTTAGCTTGTAATGGACTAGCCAGACCAGTTGGGGGCCTTTTGGGACCCATTACGGATCGGGGTTGATGATTTGAAGTAGTTTTTTGAACCGTTTATTTGGAAATTAATGTGTATATTATCTACATTGAACTAATATTCCAATGAAATCATATTTGTCGTTAGAAAATGTACGACAAACCATGATTTTTGAATCAATCCTCCATTTTTTTGTGTGAACCTAATTTGATGATATTTGCATGATGGAATTCGATTGATTTGATTCTTTTCACTCGATGAATGTGCGCGAGATTTAAAAACAAGACCTTGTCGACCAAGTAAGTGGTCTTTTTAATATAGTTGTATGATCCCATCAACATATATAATCAAACAAATGTGAGGGAAACCAGAGATGTAGGGTAACAACATGATCGGATCTAGATCTCTGTAAAGCTTTTTGAGGGCATAACAAGACCATTCCTGCTTCTTCTGAGTCAAAATCAAGAATGGGTTCCTTTTTCTTTTCTTTTTTTAGGGTTTTCTGTAATGAATTATGAAACGACAAATGAAAAACCAAATCATTTTTTATGAGCACATTAATTTTTAATAGGGAAAGACTACAATACACACCCCTTATTTGGGTGTATATCATATTCACCCCCAACATGTTATGAATTATAGAGAAATGTTACAAATCGTATTACTAAAAAGTTATGAATTGTATAGAGGTTACGAAATAAACCAAATTGTTATAAATCAAAATGAAAATGTTACGAATTGTACTGCTGAAAAGTAATGAATTCTAAAACAAAAATTACGAAACACGTTAAAATGTTATGAATGAACCATAAAATATGTGCATATGGTACACCCTTTTAAGGGGTATATATTGTAAATTTTCCCTTTTTAATATGTCCTAATATAATAATGGACATTTGATATGATACATCTAAAAACGACAAAAATGATTGGTGCTGCCGCACTAACTTGGGATTTTGGAGGATTTATGTATATCTTGGAAATTGGAACGAACTTAATAAAATGCAGTAGATAAAGTTTCAACTGCCCCTTCGGTACTTGAACAATACAGCTAGGTAGCTAGCTACCATTGAATATTTGAGCAATAGTTTCTTGTTAGAGAAATGCTACGTACAAAGAAAATTGACAAAGAAAAGACCCTTAAAGTGTACATAAACGGCTCAGATGTACTGCACAGTGAATCTAAGCCGTTCATGTACACTTTAAGGGTATTTTCTTTGTCTATTTTCTTTGTATGTAGCACTCCCCTGTTAATATTCCGAAGTAAACCCCACAACCCCCCACCAAAAAAAAAAAACCATGAGCTAGTGTGGAGGAAATTCGTCGAACTTAGTAGATCTACAGACAGAATAATAAGAGGGTGTTCCACTTTACCTTCTTTTTGAAAAAGTATTTTTTTTTCAAATTTCAAACTCAAATATAATGAAAATGAAAAATAATTTTTCAATTTTTTTTGCATCGTATAAAAGATCTCAATGAGATCTATCAAACAAGATCCATATTGGTAGGAAAATTATTTGTGTAAACACATGATTTTTGAGCTTGAAATTACCTTCTTTTTCTAAAAGTTCCTTTTCCGAGAAACCGGAACACCACCTAAATAACGAAACAAATCACAGAATGGGTTGTTCGTAATGTCACAATCATCATTAACTAGTGTAGGCCTCTTTTGAATGAATGCACATTTGTAAATTGATCCGGACATCTCGATTACTAAAAAAAAAAGAATGCATGTAATGGTGTCAGCGTTGCACTGTATAAGTGGTTAGAACTAAACCATCAACCAAACCAAAAACCTTGTTCATCAAATATCGTATGAAGAGTTTTTTTTTTTTTTTTTTTTATAACCGGATGTTCGGACCAGCTGGCGCACCCCTCAACTAATTTCGGGGCTCTGAAGGTAATTCGAACATGATAACCCCCAATGGCCTCAAAGTTTTGGATGATTAGCATGTGGAATTAGAACATGCGACTTCATAATCAAGCATTTAATGCTTTCTCATGTTCACTTTGCCAACACCCGAGGTTACACAAATCTATGTTTTAAAAGTTGGATTTCGATCTAGTGATTCAAATTTTATTTTCTCAATTTTTTTCAACAAACGGGGCTAATTGTCTGTGTAATAGTTGGTTACAATAATTGGTATCATGTAATAGACATAGGATGTAAGTCTAAGAACAGTGATGTTCAATTATGGGTACCATCTGTGAACAGTGATGGGTAGCATCTGTATTGTTTGGTCTCCCCTCCTTAATGGAAAGTATCCCGATCCTTTGTTTTTATTTTTTATTTTTGATAAAAAAAATCCTTTGTTTTTATATGAGTTGATGCAAAAGGCCTGTAGGCTGTATAGTAAGCCCGTACCTATATATATATACGGTTGCAGCCTCCCTACCTTTCTCACAACACGAGTAAAAAAACCGAAGACAGAGAGAGACATCAGACAACGATGGCTTGTAATTGGTCAGCTGAAAATGCCACTAGAGCCTACCTCAACACCATGAAAATGGTGAGATTTACAAACGCCCTCCTGTTTACTATTTTCATGTGCTTAATAACAACAGAAACTGCTGGCAAATTGTTTTCGAAAGGTCTTTCCAGGAAAACGTTATGAAAAACATGCCACAGCTGTCTGAGAAACGTCACAAAAAAGGTTTTGATTGACAAAAACTTTTCACAAAAAACAAAAATGGGCAAAAAAGAAAACCAAGAAGCAGTGATAATCTCAATTTCTCTTTTGTTTGACTTGGCTTTGGTGGTTCTTGATTCAGGGAAAGAGAGCGAAAGAGCCGGACGTGGCAGAGTTCATCTCAGCACTTGCTGCAGGCAACAATGCACAACTCATGGTGGTGGTTGCAGGCGGAGTTGCCGCACGCTTCACCGCCCTCGCACTAGTCGCGGCTGCCCACCAAACAGGCGGCCGTGTTGTCTGCATCCTTCGCGGGCCAGAAGAGCTCCGCCTCACAAAACGCGGGCTGGGTCCTGACGCGACACATGTCGAGTTTGTCATCGGGGAAGCTCGATATCTGCTCACAAATCGCTACAGGGAAGCAGATTTTGTTGTTATTGATTGTGGTCTTTCAGACCATGATAGCCTCTTTAGAGCAGTTCAAGCAGGGGAGAGGAGGAATGGAAATGGGGCAATTGTTTTGGGCTACAATATTGCTGTTAAAAAAGAGTCGTGGTCATGGGGTAGGTCAGAAACACAGTTCCTGCCCATAGGAGAAGGGCTGCTATTGAGCAGAATAGCTGCGAGAGGAAAGGTTGGAATTGGTGGCAGTTTTAGGAGAAGAAGTCACTGGATTGTGAAAGTTGATAAGTGCACAGGGGAGGAGCATGTGTTTAGGGTTAAATCACCACAGAGGAGATTTGTTGAAGCTTAAATTTACAAACTTTTATGCTCCCCCTTTGCTGTTTTTAGAGGAGAGTGGTTTGGTTTCTCAAGAGATTTTTTATTATCTGAAAGTGTAACGGTCCCGCTAATAGGTGCAGTGTAACGGTCCCGCTAATAGGTGCCCCTGAGGCATTAGTTTAGTCTTAATAAATATACTTAAAGCCTTTGACTTATGTTTATGGGTACTCACATAATCTCACTTTTCACTACTATTTTCTAAATTAGTCATAAATGTTTTTAATACTTTTTGTAATGACAATATTATCCTCATTTTCTCTTAGAAATTAGGTAGGTGAAAGATTTTCAATCCAAATAAAACACTGGAGGCCATGGAAACGGAGTAACTAATTTTTCTTCCGTTGTTCATCTAACTTGTTTTCCAGACAGACAAAACAAAAATGAATTTTCTTAGTTTCAACAAGAATCATGATTCAATACTTCCTCCGTCCCTTTTTTATAGTTCAGTATTTCATTTTGGGCTGTCCCTCAATAAGTGTTCATTTTGTAAAGTTAGTGGGTAAAAGTTTGTGAATTTTCCATTGTGCCCTTAAAGTATATTCTATTTTGAAAAGTTAGTACGTAAAAATGTAATGATGATGTCTCCATAGAGGGTAAAAAGGGAAAGTGGAGGTAAAAGTTGATGTGAAATGTATAATGATGATGTCTTTTTAATAAGTTGGAGTTACGAAATGGGACACTTAAAAAGGGACGGAGGGAGTAGTACCCAAACAATTAAATGAAAATTCATGAGTTTCAAACGTCTAGGGGGGGCTGTTTACAATCCGTACAAAACTCGAATGAGATAATAACAATAAAAATTTAGCAAAACTTCAAATTCTAATACTTTACACAAAATATTGAAATTAATCCTATGTCGCTTGAAGTGGTTTTCTTTTTCTTTTGTGAACTATTGATGATGATTTCCTTGTCCGGACACGTAGTAAGACTCCAATTTAACAAACTCTTGCAAGCATTTGAAGTGAAGTGCTTGCCGTTCCAAAAATATATATACTCCGAGTACTGTATATATGAAATTAAGTGCTTCGGATAAAAAAAAGAAAAAAGAAAGTGAAGTGCTTGTTTGAACCTCAAGTGTTGTTGAAAATAAAAGAAACGGGTTCCATTTCCCCATTTTCCCTTCTTTTTATAATTATTTGAAAGATAGAGGAAGATAAAGAGTTATGGTCATTTTTGTCATTTAAAATACTTTTGAATTTCTTTTGATTGAATGATTTGTATTCTCAATGTGGTTATTAATTGATCTTGGAATGTGTATAACAAAATGCAATTTTTTTTTTTTGAAACAGTCAATTTCATTACGCACGAAGGCGAAGATTACATTGCTAAGCACAGGAGTGCACCAAACTACCTAATCCGGAACCCTAGGACACCCTGCAAAAGCAAATCAACATTAGGTGCCGATATGAGAATCCGGTCCGGGACAAGATAGAAAGATCTCAAATGAAATCTCAGTACAAACCATTAACACGAAAAGAACAAATGTAATCGGAAACAACAGCAGGAAACAGGCGTAAAGGAAAAAACTGCTCCCATGGATAGTCCACAGCGACAGCCGGCCAGACTCCGACAGGCTCAAACAACCACGGCAGCCGAGACCCCCTTCACCCTCGATCTGCCGTTGACGGCCCAGAATGAGGAGCAACTCGGGCGAGACGACCAAACCAGAGCCGAAACGAGAACCCCCAACGCAGGCACCACTGTTGCCCTCACCGGAAACCCCCATAACACCGCCGCATCAGCCGCCGACCACAGCAGCCCTCAAATCCGACCAAACACCGAAACCAAGCTCATCCAAACACGCACCAGAACAAGAACTAAAACAAAGAAATTATTTACCCACCACCATAACCTCACCAGATCCGGGGGAGACCCGAATCGGTACAAGACCAGACTGGAAGAACCAGCCGGTAAAAGAGACGGAAGGCCGCCAAAACAAAACCTAACTCCACAAGCCTCACCTTATTTACCCTACCACCGACCACCCGCTACCAGATCTGAGCTTCCACCGCGAGGACGGAACGAAAAGACCCACTGCACCATGGCCGGAGTCCACGCCGGACTCAACAACTGGAAAAACAGAAATCGGAGCAGTGGAAACGATGGAAAAGAGAAGAAGGAGGGGGAGATTAGGGGGAAAAAAAAGGGGAGGAAGGAGGGAGAGGAGGGGAGCGGCAGCCCCTCCCCCCAAACAAAACCCTTCTGGTTGAAAAGTTTAGAGAGAGAGAGAGCTGTTTAGAGAGAGAGAGAGACGTGATTCTATAACAAAATGCAATTAATGTACCTAAACTTGTGCCTAAGGGTGTGCCTCAGGGGCACCCTTTAGAATTTGCCAAAGTGTAAATAGCTACTTCCTCCGTCCCAAAATGATTGTCCGGTCCGCAAAACGGAGTGTTAAAAATAATGCAATTTTTTCAAGAAAAAATTTAAACTTTTTTCACAAATTAAAAATACTCATTGATATCTAGTAAATTGTTAAAAAACTTTTGATTTTTTCTTGCAAAAATTGTATTAATTTTAACACTCCGTTTTGCGGACCGGACAATCATTTTGGAACGGAGGGAGCAGTATTTAATGTGCTAATACAAGTATTCTTTTGGGATGTCAAATAGGAGTGCTATTCACAAGAGATCTTGAATTGGATTGGTGTGCAGCAATTATAAACCAGACGAATGAGATGGATTGATTTGCATCGAAAAATGAGATGAATTTAGTCCTGATTTTGATATTGGATCTAAAGTATCACGAAATTGATGCGGTAGCATTGCTAAAAAGTGATTTTTTTACATAAGAAAGAAAATGATCAAGTCACTTTACGCGCACGAACTCCCTCATGGGGAGTCTGAATAATGCTGAATTGAAAAATGAATTTGACCGCGTCATTTTGCACAAACAGTGACTTGCTATCGAAGCTCAGTAATGATAGAGCTACCGCACATCGTGAGGTTTATTCCGGGTTTCACATATATGATTGGAGCAGCTTAGGTTTTGTTTATTTTGATTTTATTTTTTAATCATTACCTATTAGCAAACGAACAAGGCCTTAATAGTTAAAAAAAATAGAGTAGAGTTATGAAAAATCAGCTCAATCCGATATGTATAGGTGTTCAATACAATCTTCTCAATTTTTTAAAAATCAGAAAATCCAATTTTTCGATATTAAAAAATAAAAAAATTGAATTAAACACCTACACATATCGAATTGAAATGATTTTTTAAAGCCAAACTTATTATTTTTTAAATTATTAAACGGTTCGAATATCCGTACCGGTTCCAGAGTTAGCCCAAAAGGGGTTGCGATGGCTATATCATTTCTGATTGAAGCTCCCTATCATTGTCTCCATTTCGCGACTTTTTAACACAGAGGAACCCATACCGTGAGAGAAAGGGGAGAGAGAGAGAGAGAGAGAGAGAGAGAGAGAGCAAGAGCAAACAACCGAAGAAACAATGGGGAAGGATCTGAGCAACGACCAAGTATCCTCAATGAGAGAAGCCTTCACGCTCTTCGACACCGACAACGACGGAAAGATCGCCCCGTCGGAGCTCGGAATCCTGATGCGGTCCCTGGGCGGCAACCCGACCCAGGCCCAGCTCAAGTCCATCGTATCTGACGAAGCCCTAACCTCCCCCTTCGATTTTCCGCGGTTTTTGGACCTCATGTCCAAGCACCTCAAGCCTGAGCCCTTCGACCGCCAGCTGAGGGACGCGTTCAAGGTGTTGGACAAGGAAGGGACCGGGTACGTCGTCGTATCGGATCTCAAGCATATTCTGACAAGTATTGGGGAGAAGCTGGATGCGGAGGAATTTGATGAGTGGATTAGGGAGGTGGATGTTGGGTCCGATGGGAGGATACGGTACGAGGATTTCATTGCCAGGATGGTTGCCAAGTGATGCGTATGTGAAATTTTCTCTCTCTCTCTCTCTCTCTCTCTCTCTCTCTCTCTCTCTCTCTCCCTGTGTGTGTCTGTGGTTTTGTGGCTGTTTATGTTTGGTTTTGTTTTATCAGCTGATTAGTGCTAAATGGATGAATTATTCGGTGGATACATGGGTTTTTTAAAATTTTTTTTTTTTGGTTGAAGTGAGGTGACCATATGTTCCACTTTTGTGATTTGGGCGTCAAAACATAATCCTAATTAGGAGTAGAAAAGATTTCATGAGGGTCCAAGGTCAAACTTGTATCATGATGGGTATCTTTTATTGTGTAATTCTGGCTAAATGGATGGTTGGATATGTTGAGTTATGTGTGCTGAAAGTTTTGATATGAAATTTTGAAAATTAAGGATCTTGGAAGAGGACTATTCCTCTCTATTTTACTATAATTATGCCATTTGCAGTTTCTTGGTAATCTAATTAGAAAGTTCATCTTTCAGCGGATCACACGTAGACTATTGTCGTGTTAATTGTTTAAAGAAACCTTTCTTTGAATTTACAACCAATCTTCGAATCTGCAGTATTGGAGATGGTACATAATCACATATTTACCGTGATTTTCATGTTGTAGTCACTAGTCACCAGTTATAGCCCATTAGTGAGTCGGACAGGGGAGTTAATCCCAAGAGTTCCATTGAGAGTAAAGCTGGGAACTTTCGTGTGGACAATACCTGTAAGAGGATGAATTGCCTGGCTCAAACCAGTGATTCCAATCATGACATAGGAAGGGTGTTTGGACAATAGAGTGTGGCCCGTCTTCCAAATGATTTTGAGAGTATGCAGGACTTGTGAGGAAAAGATATGATCTTTGAAGAATTATTCCAGCATATCATGATTTTAGACTGCAGAGTCCTTGGAGGCAGCCAAGGGAAGAACACAAGTAATTAGGAGGAATGAATTGAAAATTTATTTGTCTCTATTGATGATATTACACCTGAAATTGAAACTCAAGGCCGCACCGGAGACGTATTTAAAGTTGGTTTAAATGGGGTTGGACCTTTGGAGAACCACAAATATGCCAAGGCTACAAAGTACTTAACCTTACGGACTTGATTCTTAATCAATGTTTCTATTGCATCCTTTCATTTTAGCATAAGTGGCCTTTGTTTGGGGCTTCCAGTGGACCATTCGTTTTCACTCTTAGTAGCTTTGGGCATGGAAACTGCATCTAAGTTGAATATTTTGTTATAGGTTGGGTTTGCAGTAGGTGTTGGTTATATCATCACCTTCTTTACTCATTTGAAGTTGAAACAAGCATAAATGAAGACCGTTATTGTCATTTCCATTTCAGTAGGTTCATCAATTTTCTCATTGAAAGGGAACGGAAATTTTGTGCTTAATGTTTGGGTGTAGCAAATTGAAGAGCTGTAATGGACAAAGGAGTTTTTTTGTGTGAACAGAACTTCGGCTTTAATAGTTGTAAAGATTGGGAAAGTAGGCTGAATTGATCTAGTTATGTGCAACGAATGCCTATTACAAGATAAAGCTCAATTTACCTTTATTCCTAGGTCCTGTAAGGCCAAGAAGATCAAAAGGATGTTGTTTGAGGCCCCGGTATACGAACTCTATTACTTGCAATTTTAGAAATAGAAAATGTTGACCCTAGACTGCTGACAAAGAATATAGGGAAGCGTCGGAAGACTAAATTTATGTCCCTCCCCTTATATATGGGACAAGCTGCTATCGGTATTTTACCTTGGCTTATAAGTGTGTATTACATAGATCAGATTTTTCTACTTCAAGTGGAAATAATGGTGAAAACATAGGACATTGACGGTCGCTCTGATAATCTTTTGTAACGGGCAGTTTTATTGCTTAATCTGCCATGTCATACCTACTTGTAGACTGTAGTAGGTTGACTATCATGCATTTGATCAAGGGTGTTTGTTCTATGATAATTTGGAGACCAAGGCGAATGAACCGATAGTTGTGATTTTAAGATGATTCTCCCTGTCCTTGGGTGGTTTTTAATCAGCATCTTTCTAGTATAATCAGAGTCCTTTGGCTTGCTTCTTTTGTTCATGTCATACGGGATTTATTCAATGCTTTCACTCTTTTCGAATATTATACGCTAACTCTAAGCTCCTGATTTGCAGCCAGTCAACCTCTGCCAGCACTCTCCCGGCTTGGCATTACGCCTGTACCGCAAGATAGTCTTCCCTTAGTTTCAAAGGGTTTGTCTATAAAAGAATTTGTGACTCATGAGTGTTGAAGATTTTGTTAGTTTGATTGCGATCGTGAATGAAATGTATAACTGAAAGGCAACTTCCTTGTATTGGAACTTCACTTATTTCTCTCTGTGCTTTTCTTTCAACTTCCATTTGCTCTCACAGAAGAGGATGATTCTCAACTATTGAATGCGCCAACTCTTGCCTCCGGCCTCTTTGTATGCAGGAATCCAGGACTTGAGGGCTTTCTGTGAGCATCGTACTGCCTCGTCCCGCTCCATTAGTTTAATCTGAATAACTCATTCTGTTTAGTTTTCCGAGTTTGCCGTTCATGTTAAAAAATTAAAGTTGATCACATATTTGTACCTAAATTTAATTTTTTTTTTCCTTTTCTATAAAATGTGATTTCGAGGATAAGCTTCAAGACAAACATGTTCTCTTTTCTTTTAAAAAAAAAACAGCAAAATGAGGTTTTAACAAATGCCCCATCTGTTGCTGGTTTACTCTCATGCTGGTTCTTTTACTTTCACGCACATGGCAGAAAATGGTATTTTAACTTAAAACCAAATAATTGATTCACATTTTGTATACACCGCAATAATTGATTCTAAAACCTTTTGAGAATTCAAAGTCTTTTTAATTGTTTTTATGTGGTATATCTGTGCGACAAATCTCCATTTTTTTTTTCTACTTAATTTCTGAGCAGGAACATATTTAGCTTCAATTTACTCTTTTAGTCCATTTTCATGCAGTGACTATTATATTCTAAAATTGTTTTGGGTCCTTTTACTGATGGCCCACCTTTTACGTTTTTCAATGCATTTTCAACATTTCAGTGGACTGTTGCTAGCATTTTTTCAAACTAGTTTTGTAAGAAAATCCAAACTTTTATTAAGGGCCGAAACCTTCTTATTTTATAAAGGGAAAAATTCAAAATACCTCCCAACTTATACACCCAAGTTCAATTAGACTCCCAACCTTTTAAAAACTTCAATTTTACTCCCAACGTTATATTCCGTTAATCAAAATGCCCCATTCCGTCCAAATTACTAACGGATTCCGTTAAAGGCTCCGTTAAATAGTATTCGGATCGAATTTCGATGATCCGAGCCGCTCAATGTGTTTAAAATGTGATTTTAAGGGTATCCGCGAAAAATCAGCAAAAAAAATGACCGGAAAGGGCTTCATCTGAACAGTTTTTTATTGAATAGTAAAAGGGGAGGTGTGGATCGATCCGGATTTTATTCAAGTACGAACGTCCGGATTTTGCTTCGGTCTGTACCTCCCCTTTTCCGATCGAATTTCGATGATCCGAGCCGCTTAATATGTTCAAAACGTGATTTTAAGGGTACCCGCGAGAAATCAGCAAAAAAAATGACCGGGAAAGGCTTCATCTGAACAGTTTTTTTATTGAAAATAAAAAACTGTTCAGATGAAGCCCTTCCCGGTCATTTTTTTTGCTGATTTCTCGCGGGTACCCTTAAAATCACGTTTTGAACATATTAAGCGGCTCGGATCATCGAAATTCGATCCGAATACTATTTAACGGAGCCTTTAACGAAATCCGTTAGTAATTTGGACGGAAGGGGGCATTTTGATTAACGGAATATAACGTTGGGAGTAAAATTGAAGTTTTTAAAAGGTTGGGAGTCTAATTGAATTTGGGTGTATAAGTTTGGGGGTATTTTGAATTTTTTCCTTTTATAACTACTTATTTTAGAGTTTTGTTCCACAAAATCTAAATAAACAGTTTATTTTCACATTTTGAAACTCAAAAATAATGTAAATGAAAAATAATTTTTCAATTTTTTTTGTACCGTATTAAAGATCTCAATGAAATCTATCAAACAAGATCCATAGTGATAGGAAAATTATTTGCGTAAACACATGATTTTTGAACTTGAAATTACCTTTTTAAAAAATAAGTATTTATTCACCATTTTATGGAACACACCTTATTATTAGACAAAAAATAAGTTCTTATTCCGGTTCTGGAACGGGCCCTAAATCTATATTATGGAGGAAGAAATTGTAAAGAAAAATTGGTCCGTGAAAACGAAACTGCATCCTGGTAGGGTTGCAAATGAATCGAGCAGCTCGCGAGCTTGACTTGACTTATTTAGTAAACGAGTGAGCTCGAGCTCAAATTTTCGACTCGTTTAGTGAATGAGTCAAAAAAAACTCAGCTTGTTAAAGAAGAATTGGCTCGTTTACCGAGCACCGGTTCGTTTTCTTCGGCCTCAACCCAACCATTATAATGGGCTGGGCCCAACTATTGCTAAGCCTTTCGATCGACCCATCAGATGGCTAACACTCTTTAGTCCCACAACACCAAACAAAACCCTAACTCTAACATCACACTGCTTCCGAAGAGGTTGAAGCTGCGGCCCTCAGTTTCCAGCTCGATTTTTTCCCTCTCCTCTCTCAACTTCAGGTGGAGATCTCTTCTCTGTACGTACTGTTTGTTTTGATTCACTTCACTCGTTGTGGTGTTTGATTTGATTAGTGTTTATTTGATGATTCTTTATGTGATGCAGAAGAAGAAGTAGAAGAAGCAAGCATGGCGGCATACGCAGCGATGAAGCCAGCTACGAAACCAGGGTTGGAGGAAACCCAGGAGTCGATTCACAAGATCCGCATCACTCTTTCCTCCAAAAACGTCAAGAACCTCGAGAAAGGTGTCTCTCTCTCTCTCTCTCTCTCTCTCTCCGTTAAGATCGGGTGTAAAATTTTTCTGTCTTTCGGGTCTTGCTAACCACTGCCCACCAGGTGGATAATATGCACAGAACGCCAAATAAGTAAGATTATCTATCGCCTGGTGGACTGTGGTTAGCATTTCATTTCTTTTCATATTAGTGAGTTGCTTTATTAGATGAGTGATTATGGGAGTTCGTGCTCCCTTTTTTTATTTTTTGATTCAGTTAATTAGATAGATGTGGACGTGGGATGTCCACTCTTCTTCTTAAATGTTGTTCAATTTATGATTAATATATACAAAGCCATGATTAGTGAATTATCTGTTGTGGTGCTATCTTCTACTACTAGTTTTTGTTTTTTTTTTTGGATTTTTGGATAAGCACTCCTTACATAAAAGCACGAAACACATTACAATCTCTTAGGGGCATACCCCTGCTATACACTGCCTTTTACAAAGAATTAACCACACTATTCACTAAATCACTATACTATATCTATACAGCAAGGACAAAACTATTCATCTAGCTAGACCAAAAATTTTCCCAGAAAGCTGCCAACTATCACATAAGACCTTGTTTTCCTGAGTAGGCTTCACACCCCGCTTAGAGCTAAGAGAATCCCTTATAGAATTGATAATGTGGAGAAGCAACCGGTCTTTGAATTGATAATCACCATACTACTAGTTTTTGTTGTTTACCAAGATGAGGAAAACATGTGCTGTGATTTGAGGACCATAACTTATAGGCTGCAGAAAGGACCTGAACACTTGTGCGTGTAGACTCAGTATATGCAATTGTAGATGGAGCAATCAGGACTATCAAAATTTTGATGCAAAGTTTCCATGCTAGCTCTTTACGTTAGCAGCAGGTGTTTAGAACTTTGGAAGATTATTTTCTTGGAGTTTTGACGCGTTTGAGTTTTTGAGGAAGTTTGCCCCCCTACTTAGCATCTGTATGAATTATTGATGTCATTTACTTTGTTTTTGTTTTCTATAATAGTGTGTGCTGATTTGGTTCGTGGTGCCAAGGACAAGAGGCTCAGGGTGAAGGGACCTGTGAGAATGCCCACTAAGGTGCTTCACATCACTACTAGGAAGACCCCTTGTGGTGAAGGTACTGGTTTATTGAATCGGATTATCCAGAGGATTCTGTATTGATCTGTGATTTCATGTTATGCTCGAGGTTATGATAGTGCTAGGCAAAAAGTATAAATGCAGCAACAACATATTCCTCGTAGTTGTGAGTTCATTTCTGTATTTTTGAATTTGTGTTTTTGCTTTGCTTACAATTTTCAACATCCTTTTGCTGAAGTTAGCTAATGTGGGGTAGGTTCTTTATTTTGCCTGCGGTGCACATCATGCTCCACTATGACTTGTATGTGTCAGTTTTGTAGGATCTCTACTGTCTAACAAGGTTTTCAAGCTGGTAACCTGCTCTTTTCACAATTTTGATTTCATTTGAAAACCTTACCAGCTTCAGGTTGTCACCAAAGCATGCATCTTTTCACTTTTAGAAGTTGAATGTTCTGCAACTGATTTTTTTCCTTGATTTCACCCGATTGTTATTGGACATTTAGCTATTTGAACCGAAGCCTTATAGCTTATAGGAGTGTGGGGAATTATGCAGATGTCATTGAAATTTGCCTTGTGGCATAATCGGGGGGAATGTGTTTCTGACTTTAACATTTGCTTCCGCAGGAACAAACACCTGGGACAGATTTGAGCTCCGTGTTCACAAGCGAGTGATTGACCTCTTTAGCTCCCCTGATGTGGTTAAGCAGATCACCTCCATCACTATTGAACCTGGTGTCGAGGTTGAGGTTACAATTGCAGATTCTTAAACGAGCATATTCCAGTCCCGGTTCTATTTAAGCGTCCTTCGTTTTTTCTTCTGATGTCCGACATGGGATCTAGATTTGTAGTAGAGCTTAACGTTTAATTTTGGTTTTGCTATACAATTTTGAAGTCAGAAGGACAAGTTTGATGTAAGGAGACAAGAATTCTGTATGCATGCTTTTGTTTTAAATTATGTGGATGTGAAGGCTCTTGAGCACCGCGCTTTGATATTTTTAGGCTTGTCTGATTACACTCTCAATTGGGAGTATGGTGCAAGGTGAACGCTCTCCCAAGTCCCAGCCAACAAGGGTAGTTCCTACAAAAAGGCTTGGCATCTTGCTGCCCAACCCACCCCATGCTTGCCTACTGAGTTTGTTGGGTGTCTGGAAACGCTGAGTTGGGCTGGATTTCTTCCTCGTCCACAGGAAAGACCATAATTTCTTCCTCTTCTTAAAATAGACCTTAGTTTGTGTTGAATTACTAAAATCTTGTGAAGAAATGGAAATAGGTAAAGTTATAACTTTTAGAAAATTCGAGGACCGATCCGCATCTCTTGGTTTCTAATTTTTAAATCTATGTTCGGACCATTAATTTATGGATCCAATTTAAAATGTACGGATTGGTTTTGTTTGGACCGGTTTCACGGTTCATCGGGTTTTTTGAGCAGCCATAGAAATTAATAGGGTAACCAAGATTTTAGGAATCCGTTGAAGATATCCAAATGGTCGCCAAAAACACTACAACAAGGGTAGGTATGATCTTAAATAGAAAGATTTTACCTTGAGAAAGGTTGATTGGATTCAGGGGCGGCTCTATAGCAGTGACAAAATCATATCAGTTTGGTTTGATTTGTTTTGGTTTTCTTATCAATTTATTGAACTTGATTTATTTAATTTTGTTGAATTATACTATATAGTTATTTATTTATTTTTGATGATAAGTAAATGATTATAGTAAGGGAATACTGTCCGTATACACACAAAAAAGTAAGGTCAAAGACAAAAAATGCCCTATACACCTACATAAACAATTCGAACCAATCTAGAAATTGATGAAGGAAAGGGTTTCATTCTCCCTTGTTCCAACTATACAAATTACTGACCACAAAATGTTTGATTTTAAATAAAGGTTTTTCTATACTCAAAGCACCTCAAATTTTCCTCACGCCAGATAGTCCACATCAAACAAAGCGGAATTATAGCCCGGACATGATATATAGTCATGCATAGATTCAAATAGAATTTTCATTTATTTGGCAACATAGGATTAACCAGTGGTATTTATATGCTATTTTGCAACAATCAAGCTACTTGAAGTGGTTGCCAACTGCATTTCTATCACATAGCATTCTGGTATGCGTCACTCGTCTAGAGCCTAAACATATCATTTTGGAATAATTCCTTTGTTGAAGGCGGATATGAGAGGAGTAATTTTTTCCTTTTTATTTTGTACGAAAAAAAAAAACCTTACCATTTCTGATGTTTCCCTTTCTCTTCCACATGATACCCAAAGGACACTGTCAAAGGGTTCATTTCTCTTCCACACGATACCCAATTGACACTATCAGAGGGGTGTTCATTTGGAGGTGTTCTGAGGAACAAAAATACCCAATTCTCACAGTAGTTTTTTGAGAGTGGAGGGGTTAGGCTCAACTCTCTGTTTTGCATATGGCGCCACTCTATAAAAATTCTCTGCAGATTTGGCTGAGTGAAAGTGTCTTTTTTTCTTCGATTTCTCTGAATCCATGCTGAGAATTTCTGGATTTCCACATAGCGCTGGATTTATATGACTACAACTGCTTATCATAGGACTTGAGCGTCAATCTCCCAAAAAGACACATACTTACTACTTAGAATGATGTATTTTTAGTTTCCTTCAATATTTCAAGCTGAATAATGCTTCTCTAAAGTTAACATAAGAAGGCAGCGCGAATTAAGGTATATTAAATGATTTAACATCATCCATATAGTTGAAAAACATATGAGAACTACTGGAGTACACATAAGGGGACATAATATTTGCTTGCTTTTATAAGGGAGGCACATAATATTGGGGCTTATCACACAATGGATGCCTATATGAGCAAGTAACAAATGTATGACAAACAACAGATAGGATTAAGCATGGAGCATGAATGAGGGGTGGCTGACAAACAACTGAGAGGATTAAGCAAGGAGCATGAATGAACAAACAACTAATAGGATTAAGCAAGGAGCATGAATGAGGGGGGCCAACAGGCCAAGGGCAATTGTCACCCCCTGAATTTTGTTTTTAAATATAAAAAAACACATTATTATATCAGTAATTTTCTTGATATACTATGAATTTTGTTTTCAAAAACCTAATTCTTGTTTTTCTTGACATACTATGAAATTTGTCTTCAAAAAACCTAATTCTTGTTCCTGGAGGACACATGTTCCCTGTAGGCCATAATCGGTTACGCTACTTTATATGACTATCACCCCCAATGTTTCACATATTGTGCAACAAATTTAAATGAGTATATTGCATTAGGATAATTGAACAAGTACCTTTTTTGGTTTTCTTGTAGGTTATATTAACTAAT
This sequence comes from Rhododendron mucronatum var. ripense, assembly GCA_019656295.1. NCBI lineage: Eukaryota > Viridiplantae > Streptophyta > Magnoliopsida > Ericales > Ericaceae > Rhododendron > Rhododendron mucronatum. The sequence goes on from BPLT01000011.1 coordinate 2,325,174, forward strand.
AATGCATCAAAATGCCAACAAAATAAATTTCATACTACATCATAGTTGTATAGGTCAAAATTTGTATGAAATATTCGAGCCAAAATGCCAGTAAATTTGATATATGTAGGGTACTTTTTGACTATTCCTTTCATAATGTGTGTAGCAATGAACAATGAAAACTATTTAAGTTCATTAATTCTCTAAGCAATCCAACTTTGCTTACCAGATTGTACACCAAACATGAAGTTACCAATTAGAATTAAGATTTAATAACTCATGCACCATATTCTCACAACCCTTTTGGCATGGTTTAATAGTCTTGCTTATCTCCAGAGAGCGGTGGGATAGCCATTTCTAGTGCAAAAAAAATGTACAGTGTTTGAGTAGCTTTCCAATATATACCCTTGCATTACGAGGCAGAACGAACCGTGTTTTTGTTCTATCCTCAACAATGTTAAGGCTGCATAAGGAAAAAAGGACTACTCGTTTTTGTAGACACAACCAACACACGGGACAGATTTGAGCTCCGAATACAGGGGAGAGTGATTGACTCTTTAGCACTCCTGACATGTTGAAAAGGCTACCTCCATCAACATGGAACATTGGGCTTTGGGTGAAGTCATATTTTCAAATGCTTGATTCTGCACTTTCACTTAACTAGTCAGGCACTAGAGGGATGTTTGATTTGATTCTTCTCATGGTTTTCAGTTTTCCATTTTGAATTTGATGGTTACGAATCTCTAAAACGAAAGTGATTTCATAGCTCTTGACAGAACAAAGTGAGGAACAGGAATCTATGTAACCAACCCAATTGATTGGGACATAAGGGTGGTTTGGTTTGGTGATTTCATAGCTCTTGGTTTGGTTTGGTTCTTTAATGATTTGGGTAGCCAGAGATTTCCCTCCAAATGCACACATTTGTGTGGAACCCACCACAAAATGTGTGGATCCCACACAAGTGTGGTGGGGGAGACCCGTGAAGCATTGCTCCAGGAGTACCAAATAATCTCTCAAGTGTCCTCTGCCATCCAACCTCATAATTACACATCTAATAACATCAGGCAATTAGACACCTTCCTCCAAAGAAATAGAGGGGACACCCAAGAAAATGTACAAACGATCAAAAACTATTTGATTGTACATATCATCTGGAACAGAAGCTTTTACCCTTACAACCCAGAAACATTGTTTACCTCTAAAAGAGATCATTGTTGCTTCAGTTTTTGATTTTCCAGGTACTTGAGCACTCCATAAGTAACAGTTCCGGCAACAAACAAGAAGACAGTTGGAGTAAAAACTGGGTATACATACTTGACCACGAATTTGTCCCACTCGTCTGGTAGAAAGCCTGAGAAATAAAAGAAAGATGAAATTTAATCTTGAGCCGAGATAAACAACCAGATACTGAACATTATTATGCATCTTGTTTCCAGTCTTGCATCCGATCATTGTTCAGATAAACGGCACACAAAGCGGGACTACATGTATCCAAATTGCTGAGGAGTTACCAACTCTTAAACACAAATATAATATGGAAACTTCAAGGCAGAATTAGCAGTATTTAAGAGTATCTGCTTCTTAGAAGGCAAGATTTTGTGCAAATATTCATTTTGAATTGTTTAGTGTTACAGTCTCTGTCATGTAATTAGCAAATAAGAGTTTGCAAAACCACCACCAAAATTTTAAAAGGGAAAACATATTACTTGATGAATATGTCAATTGCCAGCTTACTTAAACAATATCAAACTATTAAAATTTTAAATGATCTCCTATACACCTCAAACAACTTGGGTATTGGTGGCAAATTGGCAATAACTCATCCGACCTGTTAATATAAAAACCTGTTTCAAACAGTTTTTCATTATCACAAGGGATGTAATATGTAGACAGCTTATGCGAATAAAGTGATCTTCATGATTTAAACCTACGCCCTTCCACTTGGGCGGATGAAGCATCATCATCCCAAGTTTCACTTATTTAGTAGTAAATACTTGTCCAGTTGGTTTTAGATTCCAACGATATGACTTGGCTCCGCATATCGGCAAACTATCACGTGCACATAAGATGTAAATGGGCATGCCTTATCTAGCCAGTCATTCAAAACGATAACATGTGGCCCCCAATTATATCAATATAAGTAACAATGTAATGGATGCAAAAATAGCAAGATCTTTCCTTGGGAAGAAAACTGTTTATAGCTAGCTATTACCTAGACTCGGCTAGTTAGGCCAAAGCTGCTGGCATTATACCATCCAAATGACCTTCTCAACTCTCCTAAGGGCGAAGAATAATGGTACTCCCACATCTTAAGCTAAGGGTGAACATTTTAACTTGTACTCCCAGGACATAAGCATCCTTTGCCTAACACACATCCACCTCCCCCTCCTTCCCAAGGGTGATCGGAAAAGTATTGAGGGTTGTGAATTGGGGACGAGAAACTATACTACGTATGTGGATGTCATACATATATATCTATACTGACACAACTCATGTGGGCTAATCAAATTTGTAATGTTAGAAATTTTCGTAAATTTCCTCGTTGGTTCTCAGTTTGAACCAAGTCAAAGTGATTATATCGCCATTAGAGGGGAAAAAACGAGCACTTTCCAAATAATTTGGCAGGATTTACGAGCCAATGCTGTTATGGACAACAAGAACAACAACTGAAAATGATGATCCTAGTAAATTCGCATAAATTAATGAAACCCGATGATTATGTAATATCACCCAATCCCAGCAAATTAGAGTTTCAATGGTAACAACAAAGCAGGCAATTACAATCCCAAAGAAGCAATTGCATATACTATCAACAAACATAAGCACACAACTTCATCTTTTTTTTAAAAAAAAACTGAGCTGTCGGCCAACTTACGCGCACCCAACTAACCTATACACACAACTGAGATACGAGTTGGTGAACGTACCTGAAGCGGCCAGCGCAATACCCTCAATCAGAATAACAGAACCAAGCCCCAACCATGCCAGAAGGAAAGCATTTTCAATTTCACCCGTACTCTGCTCCTTGGCCTGGGCCGCCCGTTCTTTGGGCGCAACAAACCCGGGTTTTTCGACTGGCGTTCGACGAATAACCGAGGCCCTCTCTCTCCCTCGTCTCTGTTTCTTCTTCGCACCAACTGGGTTCGCTTTCGAGCCGAACCCTTGAGGGGTCGAGGTGGGTGTTTTGGGAGGTGGGTTTGGAGCGGATTTGGGCCCATCAATTGGTTGAGTGTTGGTGGCGGGTTTTGGGGGTTCTGTGGAGGAAGAGGAGGAGGAGGATTGGGATTTGATTAGGAATTGGTGTGTGGGTTTGGTGGTGGGGAAGTGGAGAAGAGGAGTGTGGAGATGGGGTTCTTTGGGAAGAAGAGTGGATGAGGAGTGGAACACTATTAGCGCCATTTTTTCCAGTTTAGTTTGGTTGGTGATGCCCCTCCTCTCTTATAAATTGCATAGAAACTTCTGTAGAAAATCCAGTTTACCCTTTTTTTTTTTGGTAAATATATACGCTTACGGAGTTGGGTTGAAGATACTTGAAAACCAGCTTCATGTTAGATTTATTTCATATTTTGCAGACTAACATATTTATTTTTTGTTAAAAGTTTCAGATTAGTTCGATTATCAAATTTATCGAAGTATTTGTGTAGATCCATTTGGTTAGTGATACCATTTTGTAATGGATTATTTTCATATTTGAACTCATAATGGGCTGGGCCATTTTATTAGGCATAAGAAAAGTATCATATCCTCATCCTATATATATATATATATGTGTGTGTGTGTGTGTGTGTTGGGCTCACTAAAACACATATTTTAAAGAATATCATGAAAGAGAGTAGTCTCTCTCTATGCAAGAGGGAACGTGTACACCTTAAGCGGGTATCCGAGATAATTAACGCGCACCTCAATTACCATGTGAAAACATTATATCCAATCCAAAATTTCCTCATATTATAAAAGTGATCTCTCATTCTATAGTCAAGCAATGCGGTGCCATACTCTTGACAAATTTCAAAGTCTAAAGAGTTTTGTAGTAACTAACTGAACAAACTTTATGAAACATATAGTACAAAGTAAAAATTCTCTCATCCGTCTATGGGTTCCTATCATCTGGAGATTGTTTTCACTGATTGTAGCACAATGAAGTCATAGCAATTCATGACCATCTTCTGCAGCAAAAATCCCAATTGTTAGTAGTAATTGATTTGAGACTTCTCTCCTTAACCAAGGGAGAATACGTGAGCACATTGGCTGTCCTCGGTTCCCATTCTTCTTCTCATGGTGATGAATATTTGATTGTGATACCCAACTCGTGGTGATTCCAGTGGCTCGAGCCCGATCTACAATATCAGGGCAGATAATACCTGCTGTCACGCCATTTAAAAGTACAATGCAATTATGCGGAGCAAAAACAAACATTTCATTCATCTTTTGAAAACTCACCGAAGGAGCAAGTTTCAAAAGAACAATTGGAATGCAACAACCAAAATTGTAAGTGATGGTAAACCGAGGAGTATAGTATATTCAGTACTTAAAAGCGTCCAAGAAAAGACCCATGGAAAGCCCGGCCTTCCAATAGTTAAACAAAGTAATGAGGCTCTTAATGTTATTGAGCAAAGGAAAATTAGCTTTGTACATAAGAGCACCAATTCCCTCAACCACAAGCACAGCCAACCCAGCTGACAATATATCCCAATCACCAGTTTGTCCTATGACAGTGGAAAAGGCGGTAGCACAATAAAATCCAACTAAGAAAAACAGCGCCTTCCTGAAAAAACCACTCCTGAGCTTCTGGAGTCTCGCGTTCAACGTGACTTGAAGAGTTTGAATAGCTTTAGCTAGCCGAGTCCTTCCACCGTTACCATTCACACTAGGAGAATTCAGTCCACTAGTATCCACGCTGGCCTTGATTGACAAACCTATCCTCCTAAACTGCTCAAAAAATTTCTCTGAGTTAGTTTGAATATACTTCAATAACATAGAGGATTTTGCAACAAACACGGAGAAGTAATTAAAAAAACTGAAGGTAATAAGCTATATTGAATGCAGAGAATATGAAGAAAAAAACGCAAGGCTGTAACTATAAAACAAAAAAGCAGAAATAACATCTTTGCCGCAAAAAAAGGCAGGCAAGAGAATCAATATTTGACATAAGTTACACAATCAAGGATCACATTCAATGATTCACAGTGGGATTGTATGCAACATTAACGAAGTAATTAAGTATGAATTTGCATTTGATATTGGATTGTCCTTCTGACAATTGGATTACCTGCCATTTATGCTATGATACATGAAAACAAACATAACAAAAGAAAATAAAGAAGACTCTCATGGATCACAAGTTTACGGAGGCATTAAACGACATGCTTGAGCATATCAGTAGTTTGCATAGACAATGGAAAACATGCTTACTTACAACAACCCACTCCTCAGCCCTCGTCAAGTTCATGTATCTCAATTTGAAATGGTATTTGAGCAATGCAAAACTGTCTTGGAATTTCTGTTTCCATTCACTTCAATGTCTAAAACCAATTCCTATTCCAATGAGTATAATGTTACAGTAACCACAGTTGGAACCACCTGATATGGTACCCTACATTGGCCCATTACATCTTGTCCTCAACTCATTGTGGCTTGAGGAACCACCACCATGCGGGAACTATCAAATGATGTGGCCAGCAGAGGGACACCGAACAATAACCAAATGTGATTCCCAAACGTGGACCTGTAGCCTTAATTTCAATAAAGAGCTATTTGTCATTTGTAGGCCGGAGTTGTAGAAAGTAACCCTATTATGCCATCCACACTTTTCTATCAATCCCAAACAAATATAAAAGTGATAAAGAGACAGAGGAAGGAAGAGGTCAAAACTGACCCTATCAAAAGCCGAATGGGTAAGTGATCTGCTATTTGTCATTTGTCACTTTTATAAAACAAATATAAGTCAAAACTGGTGGATGTGCATAAATGCCAAAACATATTTAGGGCTAAAAATCTGGTAATCAACTTTTGGACTTACTTGCACATGTTGGTTGATGAATAGTGAGTTACCCTAGAGAAACATAACCGGGGGAAGACTCTCCAACGAAAGGCAAAAGCAGTCTCATGTGGGCAAGTAGCAGATATAAACTTCGATTGATTCCTGGATGATGGAAGAGATGAATGTCTTTGACTATCTCGGTACCGTAGTGAAGCTCGAAACTTTCCTGACATTACCGCATCAGAGCCTGCAGTTCATAATTTAGTAATATAAGGAGAACGATAAGAAGCACGAGCCGAAAAGGAAAATTGCCATAAACACCAATGAAACAACAAGCATATAAATAAGTGAAGAGAATCCATAACAATGCACAAAAGCTGAATAACTTCATTTTAGACATATACAAACATTTGCATAACTTCAATTCAGATAAAAAAAAAAATTTTGGGTCAAACGGAATAGATCAATTCAGACATTTGTGCATAAATATAAATGTATGCAAATGTTCACCAGGATTCTTTTTTGCATAATTGACTTGCTCTCTTGATGAAATGTGACTTACACTATTTGGGTGAAAATGCGTAGTTTTGTAGCTAAGGGTATCATGGTAAAAGCCAAAAGGAATGCTTTGTGCATCAGAGCCTGCAGTTCATAATTTAGTAGTATAAGGAGAACGACAAGAAGCTCCAGCCGAAAAGGAAAATTGCCAAGAACGCCAATGAAACAGCAAGCATACAAATAAGTGAAGAGAATCCATAACAATGCACAAGAGCTGAATAACTTCATTTCAGACATATACAAACATTTGCATAACTTCCATTCAGACATTTGTGCATAAATATAAAGAGGTATGCAAATGTTCACCAAGATTGTCTCTTGATGAAATGCGACTTACACAATTTGGGTGAAAATGCGTAGTTTTGTAGCTAAGGGTATCATGGTAAAAAGCCAAAGGGAATGCGTTGTGCCGCTTGGAAAATTATAGTGATGCGAGGCATATCCAACCAAGTAAAAGGGTCTCCGCACCAGCCGCAAAGCTTTTTGCGTTTCTTAACATTCATGGTGAGCCGTAAAACGGTAAAAGGAAGCGTAAATTTTGAATCTTTGGGCAGGCAGTATACATATTTGGCCTTTGTCTTTGTAAGCGCTAAGTCCAATAGAATCCATTAAAGCAGTGAGTTAATTGAGCAAAAGAAAAACTTACAATTAATTGTAACTAGCAGAAGAGAGTCCTCGGTCGAGAAAAGGCGTTGTTGGACCTGGAATTGGGAAAACCCTCCTCTCTCTCTCTCTCTCTCTCTCTCTCTCTCTCTCTCTCTCTGGTTTCGGTGGAGTTGTAGGGCGTGTTTGGAACTTGATGCAAGGAAAGGAGAAGGAAAGGAAGGAGAAATAAGTGAGATTTACAAAGGGAGAGTCCGCATCCCATAAGGGATGCCTTATCATGCAGTACTTCCCTTTTCGGAGCCAATTTTGACAATCCGAGCCACTCAAAATGTGCAAAACATGCTTTTAAGGATATTGGCAAGAAATTAGCAAAAACAATGATCGGAAAGGACTTGATCCAAGCAGTTTTTTACTGAACCGTTCAATAAAAAACTATTCAGATCAAGCCCTTCCCGATCATTTTTTTTGCTGATTTCTCGTTAACACCCTTAAAATCACACTCTAATCATTTTGAGCGGCTCGGATCGTCGAAATTGGCTCGAAAAAAAGGAGTCTTGCACGGTAACATTGTTCGGGATCCCTTATGGGATCTGGACTGTACAAAGGGAAATGATATTTACATCTTTTTTTTTTTTGGCATCCACATTCTTATTTTTTTTGCTTTGAAATGTTTTTTACATACACTTTCAATATTAAAATAAAAAAGGAAGTGTGTGTATGTAAGCACTAAAAAACAAAAAAGAAAATGGGAATATCAAATCTCTTTCACGAAGCATAAGAAAAGAGTGAGATGTCCTTTATTTCGTTCTAAGACTCCATTCCATTAACACTTTAAGAAAAAGTTCATGTTTTGTTCTTATTCAAATTTTTTTTTGTATTTGTTAATTTTGCGCCAAACCTTTTTGGATTAGTGATTCGTTTCGACGAGACGAATCAGAAAAGTAATTTTTTTTACTTTTACCCAAATATTTTGATAAATAACCATTTAAGTAAAAAAAAGTAAATTGAATTTTTAAACGAATCTAAAATTATGGTTTAGGTTCGGTTGATTTAATATATAAATCAAACTCAAATGTTCACTTATAAAATCGAGTTTTAAACAATTCACGAACGGTCATGTTTATTTGCCGCCCAAGTTGGGTTGGCTTCTTGGACATTTTGCTGCAATGCGGCCTCGTTAGATTGGGTTACGTTCTAATCAAAGCCCATCTTGAGATGTAGTAAACTAGCCCAAGACCGAAACAAACACTAAGGGCCAAGGCTCGGCCTACGTTATAACCAATCCCAAAGGCCGAGGTGTTCCCACACTATGCCCAATCTTTCTTTTCTTTTTCACTGCCGTCAAGTGTATCTAGGTCCGTTTACGCACGCTCAAATAATTCTCTCTCCGGTCCAGTCTAAGGCAAACCAACCATTTATACCGAGACTAGAGAATTAACAAGAAATTATTTTTTCTTGCAGTTTGGTCTCAAGAATCAAACCCTAGTCAATTTTGTGAGGGAGTGAATTCATCAATCAACCGAAATAACTCTCGAGGCTAACAATGTTCCAATTTATTAAACAAGGATTATATTGGTCAATTTTATACTCAGAAGTGCTTGTACTTTCGGTTGTTCCAATCCCCTTAAATTATAGTAGTACAGTATGATTTTGTGTACACCTTTACGTCCAGGGTCATAACTACAACCAGGTAGTGATAAATGGATGAGATTCGTAAAAAGATGAGATAATGATTGAGATTGGTAATGAGTATGTTTGTTTGAGGATGAGATTATATGATTAGATTATTAATATCATGTTTGTTTGAGATGAAATTAGATGATAGAATTAAATTGATAGAAGAAATTGATAATGAGAAGGAGTTGGAATTGGACTACGAATACTAAGTCCCACAGGGTATTACTAGTACCCCTTATAGAACTCGCTACTCATCCCAACAGAGTAATAATCTGGTTATTAAATAACCACTTTTTAGCACAAAAAAAAGTCCGCAAAATTAATAAATGCAATTTTTTTTTTAATAAGGATAGTTTTCAAATTTAAGTTAAGTTAATTGGAACGCATATGATGCTGAATTAGGGAGCCATGAGGTGTTGACACATGCAAGTTAAGCCAAACGCTACTCCAATCAATGTCTGATTTATTCAGTTACTCTATTATTGATCTGACTAGTTGTCTCTTATTGCACTCAATTACTCATTGATCTGATTTGTTGTCTTATTAGCTGTCTCTGTTGCTTCATTTTTTGCGGGATAATGCTACTCATACAACGATTCAAACACAATAATTTATACAACCTCTCACATACATGTGAGGTCCACACATAGTAGTGTGTGTGGAGCCCATATGCATGTAAGAGATTGTGTAAATTGTTGTGTTTAGATTGTTGTGTGAGTATCATTTTTGTTTTTTGCGTGGGGTGTTCAATAAATTTTGGCAACGGTCGTTATTATGGCCTATTTATTAGACGACTATACCTGTCCGAGTCATTAGGTTTTTTTTGGGGTAATACAAGGTGTTTCGAGTCAGTTTGCGTGCATCTTGGACTAATCTCTTCAGCACCTTTCATAGCCGTTTTACACTCATATGCTTGGGGTTGAGGTGACCCCAAGACTTGTTGGCAGGGAGAATCAAACTTGAAATCTTAGAATGAAGCAAACACATAAGTCTCATGCCAACATCAATTGGAGTCCTTATAATCATAACAAATACTCTCCCGTCCCAAATTGTTAGTCTGATTCGCAAAACGATAACTTAAAAATAATACATTTTTTTAATAAAAAATTTAATATTTTTTCACAATTTAACAGAACTCATTGATTTCTAGTACAGTAAGTTGTTAAAAAACTTTTGAATTTTTCTTGCAAAAATTGTATTTTCTATTTTACGGATCGGACAAATATTTTGGAACGGAAGGAGAAGTTTATTCATTGAATCGAAAGAGAAATGCTTTTTGCACTCTTTTTTTCTTATTCAAAATACTCTATTATAATCTCTCTTTTTGTGATGTATGGTGTACTAAGGCAGTTCCCTCCCACCTCAGAATAATTTTTACAGCTCCTCTCATAGTCATTTCATATGCTAACGCATGGGGTGATGTGACTCCAAGTATTGTTGCCGACAATAATCGAACCCGAGAGCTTAAGAAGGAACAAATTCTTAAGTTTCAAACCAGGACCACTTAGCCGACCCATTTTTTCTTCCCAGTATGCAAATAATGCAATTCGGGATCAACTTTCACCAAGCATTTCCATAAAGAGGTCTTCCATAAATGGAAGATAAATTAAATATTCCATCAACAACAGTGAAAACAGAAACAAAAGCATAAAAAGAAGTGTTTTTTTATTGGAAAAGACGTGTGAATATGTTTTTGGGAAAGTTTTTCAGCGTCGGGTGGGCATCGGTCACGTGGTGCAGAGCATCATTTCAACCGTCCAAATGTATTTTGGACAATCCATATCTATTTGGATAATTTTTAAGTATAAAATTATCGAAATATTTTCTCAAGTCTAGACAGATCTGGGTTGTCCAAAATACGTTTGGACGGCCGAAATGTGTGCTCGGCACCACGAAAAATTCTTCGTTTGATAGTCCTCTTGGAAATGTTAAACAAGAAACTACTGTGCGGCCCACCTTCAAAAGCTCCCAAAGCAGCGACTCAGGTCGGTATTCGCTGTTGCTCGTGTCAAAAACGTCAAAGACATACCAATTCTATAATGTGGACCACGAACAAAGATTTTCAAAAAATTAATTTGGACTAGACTATGAATAGAACTTTGGTCTTATCCCTTAGATTATGGCTTGATTAGTGCATTTCTCACTCCTCAATAATGTTTGCTCATTTACCAAACCCTACCATCACACACGGCCCACATTAGATTAAAGCGGCAGCTCTGGTCCTGAGCTAAAGTTTAAAGTAAGGAGGTCATTTCAGGCCCTAACAAATTTATAAATTGTTGAGCCCCCTCCTATTTTAATACTTTTATAATAATAGTCTGTCAAAAAAAATTGTACAAAAAAGTTTATCGCCTAATGTTTTGCTCATAAAGATTCGTACAAGGACACATTTTTAAAATTCGCTTTGAGCTCTCGAAAAATAAGGGTCGACCTTGAATTAAAACAAAGTCATAGACCCCACGGAAGACATAATTAGCCTCTCAAGTTTGCCTATAAAGATCCCCACGCGTCTCTGCTTTCCACATCAAAATTTAGTCCCATTTCATGCTTTCCAATAGCAAAAAAATGGCAGCACGCAACTTCTCATTGCTACCACTGCTCCTCGCCCTGTTGTACATTTCCGGCACCGCTGCCTCGGAAAACTTCATCAGGGCCTCGTGCAAGGCCACCGACTACCCGGCGGTATGCGTCCAGTCTCTCTCGGCCTATGCCAGTGCGATCCAACAGAGCCCGCGCCAACTGGCCCTGACGGCCCTGTCAGTGAGCCAGGCGCGGGCCGAGTCCATGAGGGCGTTCGTGGCGAAGCTAACCAAATTCAAAGGGCTAAAGGCCAGAGAGTACGGAGCCATCAAGGACTGTCTGGAAGAGATGGGAGATAGCGCCGACCGGATTCAGAAATCGATCCAGGAGCTGAACGCCGCGAGTAAAAGCAAGGGGAAGGACTTTCTGTGGCACATGAGTAACGTGGAGACTTGGGTCAGTGCTGCCCTGACTGATGAAAACACCTGTTTGGACGGGTTTTCGGGCCGCGCTCTGGATGGTAGAATCAAGAACTCGGTTAGGACTCGAGTCACTAATGTTGCACAAGTCACTAGTAATGCACTAGCTTTGGTCAATCAGTTTGCCGCTAAGTCTTAGGCCTAAAGTTTGCGTTTCAGAGTTGAATCTCAACTCTTTTTTCGTGTGTTTCCTATGGATTGTACGTATGTAGTATCTTTTAATGAAAGCCAGTTTTGTTTTGCTGTAATTGGTTTTGATTTCGTGAATCAGATATAATGTCCTCCATAGTTTGTAAGATTGCTTGTCTAACGAATAAGCGGGGTCGGAAGATTGAGTTTTTCCCCCTGTTCTAGTTTAAAGCAGTCCTCCCTTCGTGGAGGTTTTTCCATGTGTTGGCGGAGTTATGGTCGTAGCGATTGTCTTTTACGATGGATGGTGTCCTGTCCATGTTTTACGAAGATAAGAATGTTCAGAAATGACAATATTTCCTTAACGGACTATGGATATTCGCTTGCGTGTAGGCAAGTTGCATTTGTCGTTGTCGAGTACAATCCAGTTGATTATCCTCCGGGGTTGTAATACGGAGGTCAGTGTTTGAACAATGACAGCGATATTCTTTGGGAGAAAAACGAATATGTGATAGCACATCAATGGAAACAGTGGCTGGACACTAATTGAAGTAGTGAATCAAAACTCAATCTTCCGACCTCGTGTGTACATGATATGAAGTACTAGAAGGCTACAAATAAAAGTTATGAAGTACTTATAAAGAACCAATAATTTTTTAAGTTGATTCACATGCATCCTGATCATGTCTTAAGTTACTATTTTCTATAAATGTAGAAATTAGTAGGAGCTATGCATGAAACTAGATAGCAAGTACTAAGGGTCTCAAGTTATCGATGTTATGGTGAGATCATTACTAAGTTTACTATGGCTACAAATTTCTTCTCTAAGATAAAGTAAAAAGCAGAATAGAGTGTATCGACATAAAGTAGCTCATTAGGGGAGAGAGAAGTTTAAAAAAAAAAAAAAAAACTTTTCTTGACCATTGAGCATAAAGTATTGAGCTAATGCTTGCCGGAAAAACAGTGTATGTCATGTTCTGAAATATGACATGTTGGCTCATTTTATAATGTTTTCTCTCATTTCATAATGTTTTCTCTCATTTCTTGCTCAATTTTGATTTTGTCACACTATAAGTGCATGTTCTTGAAGAATAAAGACGTACATGTGCACATAAGATAAAAAGTACGTATAAAGGTTATCCGTTGGGATAAATAAAGAGGACTTTAAATGACTGTTAATTAGTCATTTATAAAGTATATCTTATTCGGTTTAATCTAGTACTCGTTGGAAAGTGTCACACATTGTAATACGTGGAAGGGAATGCCTATTAGTTACGGCATTACCGCTATGATTCATGATTGATATTTTCTAATACAGTAAAAGGTTTTAAAAACTTTAAGTTATGGACAATTTCAGTTGTATGACCATATAAAGTATTTATCGCCCAATATAGTATACAAGTATTTCGTGGGCCAGTGGGAGAATGTAAGAAATATTTAAGGGCCCACTTAGTCACATTGTGATTAATGGAAGTGTCCACTCTCATTGATGATGAAGTGGTGGTTTTAAGAAGCTTTTGATTTTCCCACCTACATCATTATACTAGTTTAATTGGTTTCTTTGATGGAAGGAAACTAGAAGGTCTTATAAAGAGATATAAGATCCATAACCTAGCATGGATATGTAGCCTATGGTATCCATCACTCAAGGCACTTAAGTCATGCATAGGTTAGAAGACACTTAGATCTAATACGTGTGTGTTTGGTGTTAAACTTGAACAAGAATGACTAGAGGCTAGTTCGATCCTATTTCCGCTGCGTATACCGGCATGATATTATTTATCTCACATAACGGGCTATGGATATTCACTTGCGTGTAGGCAAGTTGCATTTGTCGTTGTCGAGTACAATCCAGTTGATTATCCTCCGGGGTTGTAATACGGAGGCCAGTGTTCGAACAATGACAGCGATATTCTTTGGGAGAAAAACGAATATGTGATAGCCCATCAATGGAAACAATGGCTGGACCCTAATTGAAGTAGTGAATCAAAACATAAATCGGTTAAAGAAGTTGGCTGGACAATAATTTTTCAATTTTTTTTGGGCACCGTATAAAAAATCTCAACGAAATTTATCAAATAAGATCCATGTTGATAGAAAAATTATTTGCATAAGCACATAATTTTTGAACTTGAATGAGAAATAAGTACTTATTTTTTGATAGATCTCATTGAGATCTTTTAAATAACTACTGTAATCATCCACAGTAGAATAACCAAAAGTCAATAATCAAAAGTTGCCACATCATCTTTTGGTTATGCATTTAAGGGGTTGTTAAAGTTAGTAATGTAGAGGTCCACAATGGTACAATCAAATTTGAATAACCAAAACTTGCCATATCACATTTTTCAATTTATAAAAATCTAAAAATTGTGAACGTAGAAAATAATTTTTTAAAAATAGGTTTCAAACTAACAAAAATAAATTATTAGAAAAAGAGAAAAGAGTTTTTTGAAAACTTTGATTTAAAAAAAAACAGTTTTCAGGAAAAAGTTTAAAATAAAAAGTTTTTTTTAAAGAATAGTTTTTGAAAAAAAAGTTTTAATAAAAAATTTGTTTTTGCAAAAAAAAAAATAATAAAATAAAGTTTTCACAAAAAAAACAGTTTTGCAAAAAATATAAACTTTTTTAAAAAAATATTTTTCTTAGAAATATGTTGAAAATGGAAGAGAGAGAATGTTTTTGTGTAATGATGGTATATTTGATTGAGAAAATATGGAGACAACTAAATTTGATTATTGACAAAAAGCTGCTAGTTTTGATTATCTAAGGGCCAAAATTTGATGAATCACTAAGAGGTTGCTAAATCTGATTATTCTACTGTGAGCTCTTTTTTGAACAAATATTCCTAATTTTAGCAACATTTTAATTTTGATTATACCACTGGGGATGCTCTAAATATTGAAATCTGCCAGCTTTAGCATAAAAAAGAAGGCAACACACACCTAAATGGTGCTCTCATAAGTCACATCCAAAAAGGACCAAATTTCTCCAATTTGTTTGAAGTTATTACTCCTCCAATCACTATCTCAACTCCCAAGTGGTCGGATTGGCAGTTTGATTATCCCTAAAACATGGGCATATCAATCATATTTTGTATACGCAAGTAGAGCGGTAGCCATAGTCATCATTCGCTTTACTGCATTTTAACACGAGTTTGACAATTCTGAATTTCGCCAAAAAATTAAAAAAAAAAAAACCAAAAAACAAAATTAGGTTGGGTGGAACAGTGATTGTGGTGGAGGACTTTGAGGAGCAGAGAGTCAAAAGGCAGGTCGGGACTGGTAAGTGTGAAAGCTGATGCATTAAAATAGCAGACATGGAAGACCACGTAGTCATGTCCTACTACTCCATAATTTTTGGCACTCTCTCTCCTGTAACCATGTGAAATGGAAGCCTGGTTTCTAGATTGCCGAAAGATAAGAGGGAAGAAATGAATGAACAATAATTTTTGGCACTCCGTAACCATGTGAATGGAAGCGTTGTTTCTAGATTGCCGAAAGATAAGAGGGAAGAAATGAATGAACGATAAACGAGCGAGGCTACCCCACCGCTCTGTTTTACTGTTCTCCAAAATTACTAATTTCATTTTCCCCCCCTTTCTTGTAGGAACATAAATCCGATTAGACCTGGATAACAGGTCGTATTCGTGTTGTGTCAGTTGGGTTCGTGTCACAAACCACCTAACCCGAACTCGACCCATTTAGAATTCGTGTTTCTCGAGTCGTGTCACTTTCGTGTTTGGTGTAAAAAATGGTCAACCCAAACCCGTTAACTTCGTGTCCGGTTTGTGTCGTGTTATCGTGTCTGCTGCCCAACTCTATATAGAATTACAGATATACCATATATTATATATAAATGTTCACGTTAATAGGTGACACAGATTAGTAACCGTGTTAGTCGTGTCAATTTCATGTCTCGCGTGTTCAATCCGAATCCGACCCATTTAGAATTCGTGTTCTTGAGTCGTATCTTTTTCGTATCTTGTGTCAGAAATGTTCAACCCTAACCCGCTAACTTCGTGTCCGGTTCGTGTCGTGTTATCGTGTTTTATGTTCGTTGCCCAGCTCTAATCGTAGCGTTCAATTTCACTGTCCAGATTTTAAAAGAACTTTTCTAGGGAATAGTTTAACTCTTCCCTGGAAGAGTTTTTCAAAATCCGAACTATTCAAAACACTTTTGGTCTGTGAGATTAAGAGCTATTTCGTCGGTGAGATTGAGAGCGATGAAACAGGGCAATCGGGTAGATTTTCTGATAATAAATAGAGGGAGGGCCTACTCCAAACTTATCAACAAGAAGAAAACGTTTTTCAAAATCCGGACCGTTCAAAACACTTTTGGTCGGTGAGATTAAGAGCTGTTTCGTCGGTGAGATTGAGAGCGATGAAACAGGACAATCAGGTAGATTTTCTGATAATAAATAGAGGGAGGGCCTACTCCAAACTTATCAACGAAGAAAACAGAGTGGTGGAAGAGAGATCACATTGATTTTTCCCGACAAACTTGGGTCCCCACTTGAATGCTCTCTCCAGTCGCCTACTCTCATTCTATTCGGATTCTTTGATCCAGGTTAAGGTAAAACATTTAATTTTAATTAGCCAGTATTAAGGAAGCGTCCGATTGTCTTATGGTAGGGTTGCCACCTTATCTCAAGGTCTCTTCACGGAGCTAAACTATTCTTGTTTTCAAACATCACTTCTAGATGAAGGACAATGCCTAAAGCTAACCCCAAGGGGTTGGCCAATGCCCCGTTCTGTTAAGATTCTTATTTATTAAGTACTTATTTTTTGTTTTACGAGGCAAGTCATTTTTTCATAATACTCACATTTAATTCAAAAAATAAGTATTTATTGAAAAAACGAGTACTTATTTTAGTTAATAGAACACACCCTAAGTAACCCCGAGATTTAGGAGTTTGCCCCCTTCTAAAGTCTCAAGTTTAATTATCATTGCCAGTAATTCTTGGGCCCGTCTCACCTCACGCATTGGCGTGTGAAAGGGCTGTAGGATGGACTTTAGAAATTAAGCCGACGGCAGCTAGCCTAGAACACCCTCTATAAAAAAAGAAAAAATAAAAAAAAAGAGCCTCAATGCCAGCTTGAAGGGAAAGAATTGTAGGTTTGACTATTGTTACCTTTTTTTTTTATCCGCTTTGACTATTGTTACTTAAAAAACTATTTTCTGAATGGATGAGCTTAAATAGAACAATAAGACAATATGTAGGCTGTACGAACAAAATTACGGTAGTTTTGGCTAATAAAAAAAACAAACTTACGGTTCGTAGTTACTAATAACAAACGGCTCGTAATGGTACCATGACCAATTTGGCTTGTAAAATTTGCTGGCATGATATCTATTTGGGGAGGATCTACCAATATACAACTCATTACGGTTAATTATGGTAAACAATGCAAGTAATTAGCCTTCTGATCGTCTATAAATTTTGTCATTAAGGCCTCCCAAATATCTCATCTCAGTTTTCTCACGATCCAAATCGTTATCTTGTCAATCATGGCTAGAACATCCCTACCCTTGCTCGCCCTAATTGTGTCACTATCCTACACTGCCGTCGTGGCCAACGACACCACACCCGAGTTGGTGGATCCCATGACTTTCATTGAGGCCTCGTGCAGCGCCACCACCTATCCTCCGGTCTGCATCCGAACTCTATCGAAGCACGCGAGGGAAATCCAAGAACGCCCACATCGATTGGCTCAAACCGCGTTGACAGAGACCCTGGCCCTGGTCGAAACAACCAAGGCAAACACGTCGAAGCTGACCAACATGAAAGGCCTAAACTCATGGAGTATGGAGCCCTGAAGGATTGTTTGGATCAGGTCGCGGAAACCGTGGACCGGCTCAGCCAATCGGTTCGTGAGCTCGAGAAATTGGGCCAAGCCCAAGGTGAGGACTTTTCATGGCACAAGAGCAATGTAGAAACTTGGACAAACGAGGCCTTAAATCCGGTGAGGGCTTGTGCGGGCGAGTTTTCGGGCCACACTTTGGATGGGAAGATTAAGGACTCGGTTCAGGCCCAGACCACTAAGGTTGGAGGCCTCATAAGCATGGTGCTAGAATTAGTTCAGCAACTTGAAGGGAAGAAATTGAGCCATTAATTAGCCTAATTTGGATGACGGAAATCTTGAGGAGGAATGGAGATGTGATGCTTTATTTCCATGATTTCGACGTTTGGAAAAGACGAGAACGGGGATGTGATGCCATACTCCCACGATTCCTATGTTTGGAAGAGACAAGAAGAGGAATGTGATTCTTTTTTTTTTGAACGGCAAGAAGAATGTGATTCTTGATGACATATTCAATCACGAATCTAGGATTCCTGGCTCAATCATTGAAAAAAAATGTTGACTTCGATAAATTTCCGAAATAATTGTTTCATGCACAAGATTACTGAATTAATTTATGCTATGTTTGGATTGTGTTTTGAAAAATAGTAGGGGTAATAAGTGAAGAGAGATATAGAGAGAAATGTTAGAAGTAGAAGGAATCTAAAGGGAATTTTTTGAAAAATTCTTTCTGAAAAGTGAAGAGAACAAGACATAAACACCTGAATGAAATTACTCTAGGTATCATTAAAAAAAATTGCTAGTGATTATTCCTAGCTACGCCACTTTGTCTATATTTTTCCATTTCCATCGGATGTACCCAAACTGTTGAGCCTCCAGTAATTATGTTAGACCTGATTTTCCACACAAACTGATGGAGGGCATTATCAATGGGGGGGCCTACTTTTTTTGTTTGGTAATGAAGAGTGGCCCTCGAGCCAATTTGCGCGCATTACAGAACTAATCTCTCTAACTTTCTATCAGCCTTTGCTAACTCAATGAGTTTTTACGCATGGAGTGTCCCAAGGACTTGGGGCTACTTTGATGAGGACATGGATATTTTTCTTAAACCAGACGACAAAGAAGCATTTACATGTCGCATCATGATTAAGGTTCTCATCCGTAATCTCTAGTATTGGTCCAAATCAGCTTTTCCATATCAATTCTCAGCCACACACGTCTCTACATTCATCATTCTTGGCCACATGGATCCAATGAGAGTCTACTAGTACTGGGGCCGAATCGGTTGGCCTCTCAATTCAATCCACAGTTGCAACTAGGTAGGAGTATTATCAAAGACGAGGAAGTATATATAGAGAGTTGTAGACGGATGGAGTATTTGATGTATTATTATTGACTCACTTGCAATTAGATTCTCATTACGATACTTAGCCAGACTCGTTTATTTACAGTGAGACCAACTCGTACATTAATCCAGTTATATATTTGCGATTATAGTTACTTTTCCGATGCATGTTCCTACATGAAAGGAAAAAAAATGACATTAGTGATTCTGGTGTGGTGTTAGTAAATTTTGGTGTGGTGTTAGTTATTCCTAGTGTGATTGATGGTAAATATATATAAAGCTAATAGCATGGCAATAGTGATCATAGTGTGACGGAGTAGTAAATTTGGGTCCATTTGGAATAAGCAATTGGTTCAAGTAGCGAAAACCGAAGAAGAAAGGGATAAGATAAGCGGAAAGATTTTCGTTTCTCCTGTGATTAGTTTATGATCAATTCGATTCTTATTGAGGGTTCTATTACCCACCTTCGAATTAGGTTTCTTGCATGTACCCGAACAAAAGAATAGAAAACTCAATCCCCTAAAATGCACTTGAGCACAAACCACATAGGTGTTAATTCTTTTTTTTTTTTTGATAAACAAAACCGTCCAAAATAGGCTACAAAGCAAGAGAAATATCTCTAGATAAAACAGCAAAGACGCTAGGGGAAGGGGAGGACACCCAATTAACAGGCAAGGAACCCCTCAAAGCTTCCGAAGCCACCTCATGAGCCTGCCCATTTGCATCCCTCTTGATCCAAGCGCATTTAATCCCTTTTTCTTGGTAAAGCTGGCTGATATCCGAAACCACTGCCATGACTTCCCAAGGGGGCACCAACTCAGAAACACTTAATTTGATGGCCGTTTGGTCGTCCGATTCAATGAGAGCTCCACGAATACCCAATGCCTTGACCATTCCACAGGCGGTCCTAATAGCAAGAAGTTCACCATGTAATGAGGATGAAATCTCAGCATTTACCACTCGTCCATCTACCATCATTCCTTTTTCATCTCTAAGGACTGCAGAACATTTAGCATCTCTTCCATTTCTCTTAATAGCTACATCACAGTTTATCTTCAAGCCACCATGATCCGGAGCCCTCTAGTGGGCATTAACGGCCTCACATAGGTGTTAATTCAAAACAAAAGATTTTCTATTGAATAGGTTGGCATTCTCTCTCTCTCTTTGAGAAAAAACCTTAGCCACCTCTCTTTCTTTTCCTCCCTCACCTTAGGGTTTTCACCAGCTTGATGCGATGACGGAAGGGAAGGAATTTACCTTTTGATAGTTATGTTTTTCTTCCTTTACAGTGATGGTTTTATGCTTTCAATAACTCATTTTTTTCAGTGAGGGCGTTCTCTTCCGATCTCAGATATGAGATCGAAACTTATAGGAAGGGGTGGATGGTACAATGAATTGATAATTGAAGGGGAGTACTAGCAAGTGACCAAGTGGGGGAATTCGACGAAAGCCTGTAGGGTAGCACAATAGATTCCTATGTCTGATTTTTTTACGCCTACGTGTTTTTTTTTTTTTAAAAAAAAAAAAAACGATAACAGATGATAGTATTAATCTCAATCAAAATATATCATGTGCAGTTCAAAAAAATCAAAATATATCATGTAGAAGACTTATCTCGAGATAGGAAACCAACTTTAACCAAGCATTCACGAAGGTGAGGACTCAGTCCAATGACTACACCTCAAGCCAGACAACTTTTTTCTAATAAAAAAACACACACTTTACGTTTCGATTGAAATTCAATCGAAAAAGTAAAAAGGAAAATTTCTCATAACATCTCAAAACATCCTACTCTGTCAACAGTAGAACCACTGCGACCACAATCACAAATCACGGATCTTCGACGACCTCAAGAAGCTAACCAGTACCACAACCCTAAACGCCGACCCATCGGCAACCACGCGTTGGCGACGATAGAAGGGGAGTGGTAGAGGACGGATCAGTGATGAAGGAAAACCGAGATAAAAGAAAAACATGAGTTAACCCATAAAACTCTCAAATATGAGATCGAGAGAGAACAAAAGATCAGACAAAGGAATCTATTGTGCTACCCTATAGGCTTTCCTCGTTATGCACATGCTCTAATCCCCCACTTGGCCTGAGTTGGCCCCTAACGAACTTCCCCTTTAGATGTTTTCTTCAATTAATTATTGTACCATCCATCCCTTCCTATAAATTCAAATCCTGCCCTCCAACTTCCACCACACCATTCTTCATCCTCAGAGTCTGTCGAGAACTATCTCAAATTCAGAGAGAGAGAGAGAGAGAGAGAGATGGCAGGTTCATGCGCTAATCATTTTCTCACTCCTCTTCTCATTCTTGTCACATTTACCACATACATTTCCTCAACCTCGGCTGCCCGGCCGGTGGTGGCCGGAGGAACGAACAACATTGAGTTCATCAAAACATCATGCAGTTCAACGACTTACCCCAAACTTTGCTACACCACACTTGCAACCCACGCCAGTGTCATCCAAACAAGCCCTCTGCTTCTAACCCACACTGCCCTCTCGGTGACGCTCAACCACACTCAATCCACTTACGCAATGGCGACAAAGCTCTTGCAGAGCCGCCACCTGAGCCCCAGAGAGGTGGTCGCCATGCACGACTGTGTGGAGGTGCTGAGCGACTCGGTGGACCAGCTGAGGAACTCTCTGGGGGAAATGAGCCGACTCAAGGGCTCGAATTTCGATCTCACGATGAACGACATACAGACTTGGGTCAGCGCTGCCATGACGGACGAGGACACGTGCACTCAAGGATTTTCCGAAATCAAGGGGATCATCAAACGGGTCAACTGTAGCAATCGGACACGACTCAACTGCGGGGATGTGAAAAACGTCCTGAGGGGACGGGTTGTGAATACCGCACATTTGACCAGCAATGCGTTGGCTTTGGTTAACAATTTGGCTTCTACCCATGGCTAGGCCCAGCTCGGGAAATCTCTAGTGCTAGTTGCGTACATGATTATAGTATAATGCTTAGTTGTGTGTCGAACCGGGATTCTCTCCAGCCCTCAATTTACGGCTGCAGGGTCCAATCCAAGTGCAAGTGTGTTGAATCGTTCATCTTGTAATTCCTAGTATGTGGATTATTCCAAAGAAACTCATAAGTGATAAGATCCATCACTTGCGAGAAAAGATCTGGGGGTGTTTGGTCATAGCGATAACGTATTGATTGGGGAAATTAGCTTGTTCGTTTCCGTTGTGTTGTTCAAGTGAACAATCATGTGAAAATTTCCGGGGGTAATTAACATGTTGGCATTTCATTGTTGTTTCCGTAAATAATGATGTGAATTTTTTTTGAGGGGGTGATGGCCAATAGCAGATGTGATCGATTAATTTTATGTCGCTTACTTTTATTGGACCGCATAGAGTTATTAAGTAGTAATATGTATTTTTATAAGGGCAAGATTAGGGGTTCCCATTTTAGTTGGTGAACCCTGGGTTTTTGTTTCTGGAAAAGGGTTCCATGGAAGTTATCTGCTACCAGAGCCGGTCATGAGCTATAGTTCGAGGTGCGACCGCTTTAGCCCTCAGCTTCTAGCCCACACCGCCTCTCTAAGACACTCGAAACATTCAATCCACTTCCGCAATGATGACAAAGCTGTCGCAAAGCCCCAGAGAAGTAGCCGTTATGCGACTGCATCAAGGAGGTGAGCGACTCAGTGGACTAGTTGAGGAGATCTATGGGGGAGATGAGTCAACTCAAGGGCTCCATTTTCGATCTGACGATGAACATCCAGACCTAGGTCAGCGCCGCCATGACGAATGAGGACACGCACACGGAAGGCTTTTCCGAAAGCGGTCAGCAGCAAAGTCAAGAACCTCGGTCAGCGCCGCCATGGCCATGACGAACGAGGACACGCACATTGAAGGCTTTTCCGAAAGCGGTCAGCAGCAAAGTCAAGAACCTCATGAGGGGACGGATAGTGAATATCGCGCATTTGACTAGCAATGCCTTGGATTTGGTCAATAATTTGGCTGCTATGCAAGGCTAGGCCCAGCTCAAGAAACTACCAGTGTTAGTGTGTACATGGTGTTTCTACAGTCCTGATCAATTTAAGATGTGGGTGTTTGGTTTCAGTGGTAAATACGGATCGGGATGATTATTTTATAAGATAAATTGATGAGCTAACAATATCTTTGAAAATCGCAATTTCCATCTGCATAAATCATAGATGGTTCACTAGTTCATCCTGGAACATCAAGAAATTAGAAGTTGAACACATAATAGCAAGAAGAATCCCTCGGGCTGAAACCATATATCTAAACCAAAATCACCGAAAATTTTCTCCCGCGACAAACATAAATTACTGAAAAGAATCATGGTTCTTTAAAAAGGTCTCATAAAGATAACCAAAGAAACTTTCATTTAAGTACTTGATACCCAGAACTTGTATTGCGAAATAGGAGCTGAACAAATGAAGAAAATCCGAAAACAGAAGTAAAAGAGAGCAGTGTACCCATTAAGACATGCCAACAAAGTAGAAGTTACAAAAAGCCATCAAGAATCTCTCTAAAGGGCGAGAATTTGTAGCGAGGAAACATGCGAGTCATTTGAGACTAGTATACAGCCATATCAAGTACGTTACCACTAAAGAAAGGCTTTGGTGCTGGAAATTGTGGGACTGAGCAAGGCGGGTGAAACACAAGTCGGCCATACCAACCTTTGAAAGTAAAGCCCAAAATTTCATAGATGGCAGAAGAATCCAAATAATAATCTGTCAATAGCTCCCTGCTAGTACGCAAGGCAGAAGAACTCTGGTAGGAAGAAGCTGCGCAAGGTTAAAAAAAAAAACATTCAACCACCACCACCAAGTAAAAAACAAGAAAGATTCTAAGGCAACTCCTCGGTAAGGTACCAAGGAAGCAAATAACCATATAAAATGGTGTCAACAAAATGAGACCATGAAGCACAAACACGATGCACCTCTAGGCAAAGTATCTCCAATTATTTCTACGGTGCTAAGAGCAAACCAAAAAGTAGGTGATGCAAAAGGCCTCACTTTGTAGCTGAAGACTGGAAACTATATATTGGTGTGTCATATGAGAGAGAGAGAGAGAGAGAGAGAGAGAGAGAGAGAGAGAGAGAGAGAGTTGTAATATTCCATTGAATCAAATAAATGTTTGAGGGTTTGTTCTCTTCGACTGTAAATGGTTTGGGGTTCCCACCAACAAATAGATCCACAAGTGGAATATAATATACTAAGATTAGACCAATGCTGCATTAAAAGAAGAAGATCACAACATCAATGATGAGCTCACACAGAGCAACAGATGTAAAATTAAGCTATTAGATACGTTCCCATTCACTTTATTTCACACTGCAAAAAATGACAACTCTCTTCTTCTTCTTTTAAATAAATAAAGTAGTGTTTCGCAAGATTATTTGATAAATTAAATAACACTGAGGATCAGAATTAACATGCCCGCAAGTCATAAGTTCCATGTTCAGAATTGCAACGTGAAACATCAAGAACTTAAGATGGACAAGTAGAAGAGAGAAAAGAATAATCCCTCGCACTGGAACCATGTCTAAACAACACTGAAAAGTCATCATGGTCATTTAACAAGGGTTGATGTTCAAAAAATGAAATTAGCAAAGGTCTCGGGAAGATAACCAAGGAAACTATCATTGAAGTATTAAACAATATTTCTCAATCCCTAAAATCCATGTTGCAGGAAAGGAGCTGAACAAATAACGAAAAACTGAAAACAAAAGTAAAAGAGAGCAGCATACCCCTTGTGACATGCTGAGGAAGCAGAAGTTACAAAAAGCCATCAAGAAGCTCTCTTGGGGGGAGACATATTATGAATAAGAGAAATCGTTGTACTGACCGTAAAAATTTGTACCAGTAGACCTGTCAACATTGAAGAGGACAAAATTCAAGCCGCCAACAAAAAAATGCCATAGAAATACATGCATATAGTTTTAATGGTAAATCAGCATGAAAGGAATGCATCTTACCAAGAAGAACACCTGCTATATTGAACAGTTCAAACTTTTTGTTTCCCACCGACTTTGATCTTGGATAACCTGCGATTTCCGTCCAACAACCAGCAAAATTTTAAACTTAATACTGATTTAATACGTCAATGTACTACAAACAAGAATTTCAGAGGTCCAACCACAAATATAACACTTAATCACGATCAGTACAGACAATACGACAAGACCAGGTCTGACACAATGGGAGATTTGCCAAGTCTCATTCCAAAGGCCAATCAATAATCATTGATCTGCTCTAGTAAACTTGTAGAAGTAGAGAACGTAATATAAGTGTATAAGGGCGCCAGCACTGCCAGGAAAGGGTAACGCACAGAAGGACATCAAAAATGGTGGGGAACCACAAAATGCATGTTGCCCAAAACCTAAGTATGTAAACCCCATGAGAGCAAGAAAACAACTAGAGTAAAGTCCAAACTGTCATACTTCTAATTTCAAGTAAATATTAAGCCCTACAAATAGTTTTTTCAATCCTACAACCATCTTCTCTAGTTTTTCAAACAACTACCTCAACTTCTAAATGCCAAAATAAGAAAAAGGAGGGAATTATAAATACAATGTTGTCCGTAACCAACATTTTCCCGGACGTAATATTCTAATCAAAATATGGCAAAGAGTGAACCTTCTTACCTCAGCCAAGAAATTACTGCTACCAACACAAGCAATTGAAATCGTTACTGCTATAGATGAGGCGAACATGTAAAACCTCAAAAAGTTCACTCTGCTACGCCTTCGGCCTTCATATAACAAGTAGCCAAAAACTAAAGTAAGTTCTACAACAATCTACAACTGTGAAGCAACTTTAAGAGTATAGGTACATCCCATCAACCTAATTCTCCCACTAAGAGAGAGAGGAAGCTGATTGCCGTGGATGAAATAGCAAGTGTGTTGGGACCCTCCCCCTTTGGTATTGATAGCAATAAGCTCACCACTCCTACCAATTGTAGAATAGCCTGCATTATACAAATCCAACCATCTATAAAAAATGCATTGAAGTATCCTAATTAAGAAAATTAGAGGTTTCAGAAAGCAAAAAAGAAATGTTCAAGAGCAAAGCAGTCAAATGTAACCACTCAAAGATGATCAAGTTTTACAACGAGTAAGGCATCAAGAAAGTCATTAGATCTTTGTTACCGCAAATATATCTACGTGCACATCAACCCACTAGCTTCTGTAATGTTTTGAGACCTCAATTGCCTCAACTAGGTCACTCCGTCACTGATTTAAGAATCTCAACTTACTGGAAAGTTTCTACAAACCTGACTGCATTGAAGTGTCATACCCTAAGTGGCATCATTCACATGTAAGACTACGTGAAAATCATCTATGCCACAATCATACTCTTTTTTTCCCTCATAAATAGCTTTATAGATTCCTGCCGGCCAATGTTCTAAAAGTTGCTAGGCGCTAGTCGGGCGTTCGGCCACCTTCGAGCAATTAATTGTTACTCAGACGATCGTTACTCGGACCTAATCAGATAGGCTCCGCCAACGATTAATCGCCGATTAATTCCCTGTTTTATAACACTCCTGTCGGCTAAACAACATAACACCTAATATTTGCCCAAAAAAAGAAAACTTAACACCTAACAATTACATATTCTATTTCAAAATTTTCCCTTCTTTGCCATCTCAAAAAGTAACTTGTTGAAATTTAATCTGTGATCCACTCCAAGGATTAGAAGTTCTTTTCTGATTACAATGGGGCACTGGTAATGAGGTGGTAAATCACTAAAGCTTAAGATGCCAAGCATCGCCAAGGCCTTGATGATCAAATTCTTAAAAAACGACATCAAAATGGGTTTCCAACAAGAGAAAGGGAATTCAGTTAAGCAAAATAACCACAGAAGAGGTAAATGAATATGGTAAACGAATTTGCCTATTGTAGCCCTTCAATTCAATTCAAACCCACATCCTTTGGATTTATGATGTACAAGGATGTCTGTATTTTATAGGCCTGTGTTTACGTGTGACCAAGATACATATGGAGAGAGAGAGAGAGAGAGAGAGAGAGGTACCTGAGTGAAAATGAGGGCAGAGAGACGAGACTTTCCTTTGGCTACCTTTGTATACCCTACGATTAATGCCAGTGATAATCAAGATTACAAAGCCATTAAACACTAATTGGGAAAAGATGACAACAAAACAAATACTAATCAGATGGACTGGAAGGAAGAAAAGATCGAAGGGAAGCTTACTGGAGTCGACGACCATGCGGTAGGAGAAATCAGAGCCGTCCGTTCCCGATGGTCTTCCATTACCAACTGCTGGTTTCCTGTGCTGCATCTCTCTCTGCGTTCGCTGCTGCCTACTGAGAATCTCAATGGAGTTCTAGTGTACGCCTTTGAAATACAGGGACTTGAATGTTAAGTGAAATACACATTTTGAATTTCAGAAAAGAGCCCCAATCTTTAACATGTTTGTCATTGGGCCTCACCGGTTTCTTATACTACAATTGTCCGTGAAAATTACAAAAACATGAGCATGTGATTATTTTCTTCTATCCCTAACTATTGATTGTACTTTTTCCCCCTACTCCTACAGATTTGCAGAACCTGCACTGAACGAATTATGATACACAACCTTATGCTATGAGTCCAACTCTATTGACAGTCGCACAGGGTACTAAACTATAACTACATCCAGCAACTTTGACAACTAAGCCAAGAATAAATAGTCAGCATTCACGATAGATTTGCTCACAATAGCCACACCACTTTGTATCATGATGTAGCTAGAGCTGGAGGAATACACGATCGTCAATCTTTACAAAAATGGAGCATTTCATTCCTTGTTTGGTAATGACAGTGCTTACTTTCGTTTCTTTGGATTAGGGAGACATACGCTTTTTTGCATGCAGTTTTCTTGACTTTCATGCATATATAACGAGTGATTGTTTTGGTTTCACTTCCTATACTCCATTAGCGCTTCCATTTATACGGTTTGAATCCAATATGTTGACATCTGCAGCAGCAGCGTGTCTCCGCCAACCACTGCGGCTCAGAAAGAGGAAAGGCATTTGCAGCTAAGGAGAATTTCAAACTACCTATGTATTCAGACTCGTTATCCTTCAAGAGCCTAGCATATTTAGGAAAGTAACTGGTCATACCTTTTCTTAATTACTTTGACGACCTACTCAGTACCTTACAAATATTTTTAACCATTCTAAAGAGATACCCGCTGCTTTACATACAAGAAGTAGCCTAAGACAATCTTCCCACTAGCTACGTTAGAGAAGCTATGAATCCCCAAGAATTATATCTTCCCAACAAACACTGGAGTGCCATAAAAGAAACAATTCATATATATGTATATCAGCAAACTCAAATAAAAACTGATCCTCTTAAGAAACGCGTAGAATAAAACCATAGACAACAAAATTTTCTTGTTTTGAAACAAGTAGTTTACCATAGAGTCATAGACAACCATAGTTTTGAAACAATAACTTATATAATACATCCACCCTCGGGATTCAATTCCTCATCCAGACTCATACAACAAGGCCAACATAGCCGACACCAAAAGAGAACAAATGGACACAAACACTAAAGACATTACAAACACTTAGCTACACATCATAAACTAGCAACCTTCAATTAGTCCAATGAATAGCTCTTTTTTGTTTAAAAAATGCCCAGTGGTATAGAGCAAGCCATTCAGCAGAAAAAAGAAGGAGCAAGTCAACAGTGAGCACAGAACAACTACAATATGGGCCGGGATCAAGGCATTCTAAAATACAGGACATATTTATGACCATATGGAAATGGACTGTGCTTCTTCTTTTGAATGATTCAGAACACTTGAGATTTAATTACAACCTCGGTAGAACGATTCAGAGCCGTTGGGCATTTCAACTAACGGGAGTAGGAGAAATATTCAAACAGAATCGACCCAAGTTATACCAGATGACG
Organism: Rhododendron mucronatum var. ripense; assembly: GCA_019656295.1. NCBI lineage: Eukaryota > Viridiplantae > Streptophyta > Magnoliopsida > Ericales > Ericaceae > Rhododendron > Rhododendron mucronatum. Next base: position 2,354,170 of record BPLT01000011.1, read on the forward strand.
ACCTCAAATGCCCCAATGGAATACAAACCCATCCCTCAACCAAAAACCAATTAAGTAAATCGACTTCCAACGAATAACAGATTTCATGGTTCAAAATCGAAATCACATCAAAACGCAGCTAAGTAAATCTCTCGACTTCCAATGCCCAACAATGTTGGGCAAACAAACGCTAGATGAAGGTAAAACCGATTTACCTAAAACAGTTGTCGTAGACAACTCCTTGGACTGCCGATCGTTCCGGTGGCCAACTCCTTCGAGTACCGATCGCACGAACCCAAGATATTTCGTACGGATGATCAGTGAAAGGACCAACAGCTTGGAAGACGAGGACTGCACAGAGGGAGAACCGGGGAGAAATCAAACCTGGAGAGAGAGAGAGACAGAGAGGGTTTTGGTAAAAGAAGAACGGGAGGACGATGGAGAACGTGGGGAAAAAAGAGAGAAACGCTCCCTTTCTATTTTCTCCTTAAGACAAACGACGCCGTTTTACTCCTGGTCACCATGTTTTTGAAGAATAATAGTACTCCCTCCGTCCCATTTTCGTTGTCCATTATTCTGCTTGTCTCTTTTATGTCTTTTACCTATATGTTTTAGTGTAGATCTTGAAAAATATGTAGACAAATGCTACAAGGTGCCCCTGGGGCACAAGTTTGGGGCACTAGTTAGAGGCATTTTAAATGCTTTAATTATATTTTCTTATACCCATTCCAACATCTACTAATAATGACATTGAAAATATAAATCACTCTATTAAAAGAAGTCGAACAATATTTTGAATGATAAAAATGACCTTAGGACTCTTCCTATTCTTCACTCTTTGAGGTGAGAAAAATAATTATTGTTTTGGAGGAAAATTTTAGTTCAACATATGACTCTTCAGATGGAAGGGCTGGGCGCCAAAACAAATATTATTTGGGAAGGAACTTTTCGGAAGGACAATAGGCGCCAGTTTCTTTTCATAAGAGCAAAAATCTTTAGTTCCTCCGAGTTGGAGCAGTTTCTTTGCATGAGCAGGTGGAGCAATTTTCAGGAGGACTTGTTGCAAGTTTCTTTCCATAGGAGCAGGTGGACCCCTTCTGTTTCAAACTGGAAAAAAAAATACCGTGTTCTCAATTAAGTTCGTTACATTCCTTTTCCTAAGGACATTACAAAGGTGAGAATTTTTTTCTTATGTTTATTTTCATATCTTTTTTTAAGTTATTCGGAGAGAATTTTTATATTATTTCACAAGACAGAGTTTTTTTTTTTTTTGTTGTTGCTATTTTCACCAAATATTGGTATTTTAATTTGTAGGACAATGAATGATGAATGTTTGGACAGAGAGTAAACCAAATGAAAAGAAGAAATATTTTTGACTTGAATGAGATTCCTGGTGAAAGTGTCGAAGAGATGAACAATTTAGTAGAAAATGACTTTCAACCTTGTAGGCTCCCGGACCGGATGAAAATGTTGATATGCTCAACGAAGTTGGTTGTCCTCCAATTTCGAAAATGAAAGGTGGTCCGAAAAGAAAACGAGCGAAAGGTAGAAGGGAAGGAGGGAAACAAATAAAGACTTGTAGATTGTGCAAGGGTATCAGACACAATTTTACTACATGTCCGAAGAAGAAAAACATCATCACTGGTTCACAAAAGAAGAAGAAAGTCACTCTGAGCGAGATAAGATTGCATCATATATTTTGTGTGAAGTATTAGAAATTGGAGTTTTGGTCAATTTTTATTTTTGTTATCTCACTCGAGTTTTGTACAGTTGTTATACAACTGTAAATTTCTTCCTCTCTTTGAGACGTTAAAAATTGGAACTCCTAAATTTTTATTTAATTGATTGTGGTAGTATTATCCAATTGTTAATTTTCCTTAGTACAAAGATATTCTAATGTTAGTTTTTTTTCACCATTGTTTTGATGTGATTGACCTTAACTGAGCATGTTTCTCATATCACCAACTCCAAAAGCATTTTCCTCTCCTTTTAGCCGGCAGGGAAAAAAAAAAAAATTCCCTTTGTATCTAATCTTTTTATTTGCACTGAAAAGTGAAAACCTTTCACCTCCCTAGTTTTTAAAAGGAAATAAGGGTAGTATTGTCACTAAGAAGAAGTATTACAAACATTTAAGGGTAGCTTAGAAAATAGTGGCGAAAAGTAATTCTTTGTGAGTACCCATAAATACAACTCATGGATTTCAATGTATTTATCGCACCTAAAGCATTGAAAGAACTCTAAACATCTGTCCCAAACTTATACCCCAGGGGCACCTATTAGCAGGTGATAAGTTTTGGGTGCCTGGCAAGGTTAATAAATATCACTACGATGTAGTTTTACTCCTTAGTCCTTCCAATATAGAAATAGTAAATTTCACACATAAACATTTAGGGTAAATTTCGTACGTAAATCTTTTGAATAAAATGTGAATTATTGATCGTCAAGATGGACGGCTCAAATCGCACGCTAACTACCTCCCATGCACTAGAAGGTCCCTTAATGTTGATCCTGCGTGTCATAGAATCCATTAACCCACGTGACACGTGATGGAATTTGTGTCTGGAACATGTGGTTCATGTGCGTTTACTGAAGGGTCCATCCAGTGGGTTCACACTATTTATTCATTTACTATATTTCGGTAAAGAAGCATCCACCCAAAAACAAGAATATAAATTTGTTTAAGACCCACTTAACTTGGGAAACAAAATAGATAAGCACGCAAACCAGAGAGTTCACTTTTTTGGACCAAAGCTCTTCCATTCGACTTCCATTACATTTACAGAACATGTGCGCCCCCCCCCCCCCCTCTACCCTTCCTATTGCCTATAAGTCAGGTTTCTAACGGTAGGAGAGAAGAAGTTTTATTAATTTACATGCAACACGTGTCAACACTATTTTTGTTAATGTCAGAGGTCTAGAAACCTGATTTATAGGCAACACGAGTGAACACTATTTTTGTTAATGTCAAGAGGTCTAGAAACCTGATTTATAGGCAACACGTGTCAACACTATTTTTGCTAATGTCAGATGTCCAGAAATTTGATTTATAGGCAACACGTGTCAACACTATTTTTGTTAATGTAATGTTAGAGGTCCAGAAACCTAATTTATAAGAAACATGTGTCAACACTATTTTTGTTAATGTCAGAGGTCCAGAAACCTGATTTATAGACAATACGCGTCAACACTATTTTTGTTAATGTCAGAATTATTAGCATAAAAAACTTGTACTTTGTGTAAAGTACAAGATTCTTATGGACAACAGTACTTTTAACATTATCACATTTTCCAAGTTAAAAGAACATAGAATGGATTAACATCATCATTCCAGATTTGCATACCAATAAGTAAATGACGTGAGGTTGTGAGTTTAAATCTTACGAAGAGTAGTTCCTTTTTTCGCTATACAAAAATAAAAGTGCAGGTATGGTACGTACCCCTCCATCTCTATCGAGCAGTATCACATCGTGACCCCACCGCACGTATGTCGGGACCGAAGCTAAAGTCCCACCATGTATGAAGCTAAAGTCCCACCATGTATAAGTGGTGAATGTTAGGTGTATGTTTAGCCTTACCAAGGGGCTAAAGGGACTTAAACATAACCTTTTCCAACCAAATTTAGCATTGTCACCACTGAACCAGCCCCTCGCTCGTTGAGAGAGAGTAGTTTAATTCATACCCATTGTAATTTGTTAAGACCAAAGTAGGATAAATTTAGGTTTGTATGTACATAACCAAAAAGGGAATGGCACAAGCCCCCAAAACCAATCATATATCCTCTAGTTAGCCGGAAAACAACATCACCAAGTGTGAAATACAAGCAAAAACCCAGCAGAAACCAGATTTTATCTCCACCCAATCACCAAAAAAACACCACCAAGAAGAAGAGGCAGTGGCTTAGCCAAAAAAAAAGAAAAAATGAACTACAATGATTAACTCCATTACGAAATACTAGAAGCAAAAACAAAATACAATAGAGTATATATTTCCACCCATGGGCCAAAAAGCACCGACTAGCGAGGCAGTGGCAACTACAATGATTAAAAATCCCATTAAGTTAAGTCGACCGCCACGTGGTGGTGTTGAATCTCGAGTGAGCAGTTGAGTTGCACGTAAGTTGGCACGAATACTTAATATGTTGCAGTATGTACACGAGGGTGGGGTCATAAAACAATTTGTAATAGGTTCATATATATCTTGACCAATAGAAATGTATAGCAAACAGTAGTAGCATTTTAATTTCTGCCCGTAGCGTCAGTCGACGCAGCTAGTTTTCCTATAGCGTCCCACTATCTAGTGTCTATGGTGGCGTCTCCGCTTTCTTCACAATCACATATTCATGTGGAATTGACCCATCTGAATGTATCACAATCACTACTGTGAGAAACTAGTGATGTTCGAACGCGGGGAATTAGGAATATGATTATCGATTTGCCATTCCGTTGAAAATTAGAAAGCAGTGCGTGGTTCGATTGGGATGCACGTTTCATAGTCTTAAGCGGGGGAAAATTTTCAGTGCCAGATGGGTACCACGTATCCGAGCCGTCCATTGCATTTTTGGACTGCTCGGATTTGGAGAGAAAAAAATGAGAGAGAAAGTGTTAGAGTGAAAGGAGAAAGAGGATTTCAGTTCGATCGAGTCGTCCAAAAATATATTAAACGGCCTAAATGTATCGAGCTAATGCCGGGTGGGTATAAGTCAGATAGATCAAGGCATTCTAGCGAAGGCGAATCTTCGAGAGTTCACACCAATAGAAAATGTCAGACCGTGGAGCGGGCTAGTCTCAGTAATAAAACCTTACAATATGGAATAAGTCAGATCATCGCGAGTCATCCTCAAGGACGGAACCATGATTTTACCTTAGCAGTGACGAAATATATTCTAAAAAAATCTAGTAGTGGCAAGACTATATAAGTTGGGCATAATTTTTACATATAATAATTGCATTTTCTAAAATTCTTGTCGTGGCGGTCGCTGCCACTAGACCCCTCCTGATCCCATCCTTGGGACTCATCCCGGAGGTTAATCCAGTGAGTTGGTCGATTTACTCTCCACAAAAATGATCAGTATTCTAATTTTGTGGTCAGGGTGTAGGAGTTAAAGTAATTTCTTGTGAACCTCTAGTCCTGATGTGGACGGTCTGCTTTTGATCAGATCGAAAAGTGCTTCTAGATTCGCGCGGACATTCCTAACTGTTGAGATGCTTATGAACTGACCCAGATACTCCTGATCATCAAATCGGAAAGAAAAAAAAATAAAAAACCTACGTTTCGCATTATGTCATAAGCATGTTATTGGATTCATGTAAATAAATCCCCATGCCACTGATTGTAAGTACATTATTGCGATTATTCGCATTATGTCATAAGCATGTTATTGGATTCATGTAAATAAATCCCGATGCCACTGATTGTAAGCACATTATTGTGATTATAAAAAATAGAATAGTAGTAATAGGTGAGAGCAGACTATTGGGGAAGTTTGACCAAAAAAATAAAAAAAGTATATAGTATTTTAAGGAAATCTCCATTTTGACTAGTGTACGGATTAAATTAGGCTTGACTTTCACGAAATTGACTGAAAAAAAAAAAATTCATGTTCTCAAAGCATTATAGATGAAGACAAAATCGGAGAGAGCATCAAAATTTGGATTGTTAATTAAGATATTTTTCTTTACTAATTACTATATATCAGAATGCAATTAAAAATAATAGTACCTCTCAGATTAACTTTTAATTAAATGCTTTTCTTTTTATCAAGAAAATTTTTAAAGCTTTGATTTGGTGGTCAAAAGTAAAAGTTGCGCTAAACCCACTAACACAAGATTTAAAATCATTAGTGTGAGAATATAAATGATATGCGTACTATCTCTCCAGCAGTTTAAACTTTTATTCGATAAGTTGGTGACTAACAAGGTAAAATGATAGCAGAAACACGTCTGCGTACTCAAACCTCAACGACTATCTAATTAATAATCGAAAATACTTTCACTTTTTAACTCGTCTGTAAAAAAAAAATTCTTGACTACATGTGAGGAAGCGTATTGGGACATACGCAATCAATCCCCTCTCTAATAGCTTAATCTTTGTATGAGTTATTTGTTAACAATTCAAAATTAGCATTGCAAATCCTATTGCAAGTGCATACCCCCAAATTAATTAGTTTCTATGGAGGTTGGGTATTAGAACACTTTCAAATTTTATGAGAAATGGAAGTTTTGGCAGGAACACTTTACCAAACTATGCCTTTATTAGGCAAGGCGCCTAAGAGAGATTATCATGCATAATTCAAACATCAAGACCAATTAATAAAACTGCGGTTTGGTCCAAGCTAATCTCTGTTCTAGTTTGACTTCTTATAAACTACTATTGCATTTGCACTTAGTATACTTAGTCTCCTCTCACCCTTTTTCAACTCTAGCCAACCCTTCACCCTCCTCCATTTCAACTATATATAAAGAGACCCCCTCCCATTCTCAAAACCAAATTCGAAAGAAAGAAATCACGATTAGTCTGAGGTGTGTGTAAATTAGTCCGAGACACCCGACATTATCGACAAAAAAGCACCTGTTTACCCTATGGCAACCAAGTTAGTATTATCATTATTCACAGTAGTCGTATCCTTCTCTTGTGTTTTGTCGATTGCCCCGGCAGCCTCTTCCGACGACATAAACCAGTGGTGCAACGAAACCCCGAACCCCGAACCATGCAAGTATTTCATGGCCCGTGGCTCGCACCGCTTTGCGCCCAAACAAAAATCCGAGTTCAAGAAGATGGCCATGCAAGTAGCCATGGAACGAGCGCTTACAGCCGAGACCCACCACAAGGAGCTTGGCTCTAAGTGCCGTACCGAGCGCGAGAAGAGCGCCTGGGCTGATTGCTTGAAGCTTTACGAGAGCACCGTTTTCCATCTCAACCAGACACTGAGCCGGAAATGCTCCGACTCCGACGTTCAGACGTGGCTCAGCACTGCCCTGACCAACCTCGACACTTGTCGGGCTGGGTTTGTGGAGCTGGGCGTTTCGGACCTCGTGTGGCCGTTGATGTCTAATAATGTCTCCAAGCTTATTTGCAACAGTTTGGCTATTGATCACAATAATGGCTCGTCTCATAAACAAACTTACAGAAAAGGTTTTCCGACTTGGGTTTCACCCGGCGACCGGAAGCTGTTGCAGTCGTGGACAGCTACGAGGGCGAACCTCGTGGTGGCTCAAGACGGCTCGGGAAACTACCGGACCATTAAGGCCGCCCTGGCTGCGGCGGCTAGGAGGAGGGGGAGTGGAAGGTATGTTATACATGTGAAGCGTGGGGTTTACAGAGAGAACATTGAGATTGGTATTAACATGAAGAATATTATGTTGGTCGGCGATGGCTTGAAAAACACCGTTATCACCGGAAGCCGGAGTGTGGGAGGAGGTTCCACCACCTACGACTCCGCAACAGTTGGTAAGCTCTCTCTCTCTCTCTCTCTCTCTCTCTCTCTCTCTCTCTCTCTCTCTCTCTCCCCTTATTTTCAACCTAGACTTACGATGACTGATAAAGAAAATTGCTAAAATGGACGGGGGAAAACCATGAAGGAAAGGAAAAGAGATTAAATTCTTTACGAGGAAAAACTATGAAGGAAAGGAAAAGAGATTAAAAATTCTTTACATCATCGGCATAAACATTTATTTCCTCTAAATCAATTATATATATTATGTCACGTCGCAATATTCTATTGCTTGAGACCACTGTTTTGCAACGTGGCGTGATGTAATTGATTTGGAGAAAATAAATATTTACACCGACGATATAAAGAATTCATTCTCGAAGGAAAATTCATTATTCTTCTTCAAATTGATTGACTTTTTAAGAAACTAATAATGATCTAAACCTTGTTTTGAAGATATGAAAGAGACCAATTTCTAAGAGAAAAATAGTCTAACTATTAAATAATTCTTATCAAAAGAATTTTTGAATAACACTTTTATATCAGCCTTCGTGGCATATAATATAAAGAAAATATACGCACAAATAATGTTAGATATAATTATCTATATTTCTCAATCTATTACGTTTATTTTTCACATATTACAAAATCAACAGTAAACCAAGAAAGTGTTGCTGTCGTGATGAAATATTCAATAGTATCCATTTATTACACCATGGAAATTCAATCGGCCTCTAGAAGCACCAACCTTTCACCTAAATTCTTTCAAATTGCATTAATTCCTTATAAAGTCAATCACTAATTATTACCAATGTTTTTTTCACTTACAGCGGTGACCGGTGAAGCATTCGTAGCCCGCGACATAACGTTCCGCAACACAGCCGGACCACAAAACTACCAGGCCGTTGCCCTCCGATCGGGTTCCGATCACTCCGTTTTCTACCGTTGCAGCTTCGAGGGTTACCAAGACACGCTCTTCGTCCACACGCAACGACAATTCTACAAGGAATGCTACATCTACGGCACGGTGGATTTCATATTTGGAAATGCGGCGGTAGTCTTCCAAAACTGCATGATTTACGCGCGCAAACCCCTGAGGGGCCAACAAAACGTCGTGACAGCACAGGGGCGGACCGATCCCAACCAGAACACCGGCATTTCGATCCATAATTCTCGTGTCATGGCCGCATCGGACCTGAAACCGGTGCTTAGTTCGGTCAAGACGTATTTGGGACGACCCTGGAAGCAGTTTTCGCGTACAGTTTATTTACGTACTTATCTCGATTCCTTGGTGGATCCGGCGGGGTGGTTAGCATGGGATGGTAATTTCGCCCTGAACACTCTGTACTATGGGGAGTACATGAATTTGGGTCCCGGGTCTTCGACCAGTCGCAGAGTGAAGTGGGGTGGCTACCGAGTAATGACTAGAGCGACCGAGGCGTCAAGGTTCAGTGTCGCTAATTTCATCGCCGGCAGATCGTGGTTGCCGGCCACCACCGTGCCGTACACTTCTGGCATCTGATCGCATCACTAGTTGCGTTGTTTTTTGATTGACTGATTCTTCTGCTGGTAATTCTTTGTTCTCTCTGTAATCCCTACATTGAAGAGAGTCTTCCAGGGGTATTCTTGTTGATTTTTTGAAACTTGACACATACAGTACAACAATTTCTTGCTGCTGCTTCTTTCTAATCTGTTGGAGAATTTAAATTGTTGGGGCCTATTGATGTAGTCACCGGAGCTTTCTCCAGTGACTACAGGGCTGACTATTTACGCAAACGATCGAACTGGTTGAGAAAACAGAGAAGAACTATGACAGCAGAACTGAACCAAGAAGAATGGAAAAGAACATCCATAACTATGACAAAAGATTTGGATGTGGAAAGGCACAGAATTCTTCCTTGCAAACAATAAGAATTCCAAAATCTGAACTCAGATTAAAGACTCCATTGATCCAGGTTAGTTAAACTCTCCAAAAAATATGACGACCAGAAATAGACCGGTGCACCTCTGTTTGGAAATTGCGGAAAGAAAGGGAGGAGGAAGGAAAATAATTAAGAAGAAAAATGGGAGAAAAGGAAGGAGATAATTTTAACTATTCCCATCACTCTATTTTGTCATTTTCTCTTCCCTTTCTCACAAAACCAAACAAGGGGAAGGAAATTTTTTTTACAGTAACTTTCTTTCCTTTTCCCTTCCTTTCCTCATGTTCCAAACAAACCCTAAGGGATGCAACATGGATTTATCACCTAAAGAATCAAGTGCAGATGAGCTTACCTGGCAAATCTGGTGATAATGCTTGTTCAGCCTAACAGTAGCTGCAAGAGTCATTGCTAAATAGGCTTTTCCCAAGCTGTCTTATGCACAAAGGAACAAGTGCCGTGTTCATTTTTCAACATAAAACCTGGAAGTTGGTTTTCACCCAAAAGAGAAGACAGGAAATTCGTTTTCGAAGAGCCATAGAACAATCAGACCATTGCCCTCTGCGTGTTAAAGAAAACCGCCTAATGAATGCTCTTAACCATATAGATGTAGCAAGTTGTAACTCCCCGATGCCTACCTGCTCAACTAGGGATTAACACATCTATTGATCCTAAAGGTCCGTGCCAAGAATTTGCCTGATTCTAAGGAAGGCCCGTGCCAAGTATTTTACGCTTCACAAATGGAGACAAAGACACAAAGCTCCTAATCCAAACTTGTTTCAAACGAGCAAATTGCTTTAAGTAGAGCCCTGCCAGAGCCCAAGAAACCAATGGATTATCAAAATTGAGTCCCTCCTTTGCTCAGGAACCAGCAAAACAATGTCACTCGACTCACGACACCTCCCAACCAAGCACCATCGCACATAGCTAGAAATCTTAATCATGAAGAAGCTTCCACTTCAACATCACAGTCCCCTACCTGCTGCTTCACCAGCTTAATGGAGCTTTCTGGCCATCGCTGATCCCTAAATTGAATTAAACATTGTCAGACCTATTTCCCTTCTTATTTTGCATCGTCTTGTTCCCATATATCCCCAATGGTATCTTCATCCCCATCCCACAGTATAGATCCCTTCCTCTCCGGTGTAGAAAAAAAACTCCACCAATCTATCTAGCTGACCTCTGGCTAAGGGATCAGTATGGGCCAGAAGCCTATACCAACCCTAGACGGGTAAACCTCACCTCAGAGACCTCTCTACAGCGTTTACAATAATGTCTGAGGCACTCTGAGCTCAAAGCCGACAAAGTAATCAAGCATCAAACTACCTGACCGCTCTCCAGTTCACCAGAGAAATGCTCCTCCATCAGGAAATATGTCAAAATTTCGCCAGAAGGAAGCAGATCAATCATAGTAGCTAGGTTCCAAATCTACACCCATAAATCCAGCGCAAGCTACTTCTATACCATATACCAAGTCGGTTATACAAAGTACGGAATGTTTATGGGAGATATATTTCTATCTTATTCCTGTATCCCTTTGACGAATCTTTTGAGAAGATATATGCTATTTGGTAAATCTATAACCCATGGAAAACGACAACAGCGAACAGTAGCAAAATGCTCTACCGTCGACGAAAAAAACACGAATGACAAACAATAATCATGCAAAAGCCAGTTTGAAACAAGAAGAACACAACCAATAAAAGTTCTAACCCTGAAACAGTAGTAGTTCAGGGTCTCGAGGTGCAAAAGTATGTCCCGTTAATATTTGCAATCCTCAATAAAAAACAGTCATGCACCCAAGTACACCAAGTGCTGGCAAATGTAGCACCAAAATTGAGTTATTACCTTCTTTTCCAAATTCCAATCCAAACAGTACCACGTTTTTACCTTTGCACATATATCACTCAACTATGGATACCCCGGTATACATGAATATCTGGGTACATGTACGTAATAAGGAATCTGTGCATATCTACAGTTACATAGAAGATTGCTAGCAAAATAACAGAACTAAACACTTCCACATAAATGGATCCATCACTTTAACGAATCTTTGAGCATACATTACAAAACCCTCAATTGCACAGGTCTTCTGTTAAACACACACTAGTTTTAAGAGGAAAAATGACTGAATCGGTAAGAAGTCTAAACCTTTTTTTGCTGTGTTTATTTCGCCAAGCTAATTAAATGTCATCAGCCGTCTTTCTTCGGCTTTTCTGTACTGTTCATCTCCTTTTGGGTTCCTCTCCCCAGCTCTATTAACCACCATGGCTCCGCAAGCATGCACAAATGCCAAGTTCTGAGACATGGCTTTGCAAGCGACCGCAAAGGAACCACATAAAGTATAGCTAAGATGATGCAAATTCAGCTTTAGAGAGGCCATGGCAAACCTGGACGAGAGTCGGAAAGGGCGTTAGTGAAAACATTCAACCCCTGACGTTTTTTTTTTTTTGCTTGGCAACATTCTACCCCTGACGTTGAAATCTGATTTTTCAGAGATAACAAAAAACACCCTGGTTATTGACAATGGATCTGTAGAAATAGTAAAAATGTTATTAGAACAAACCAAACCTGATGGCAGCTAACGACGGGTCTGGAAATTTTCACACCGTAGAAGAGTCTTTTGATGCATCAGCCAATAGGAGAGATGGTAACGGGAGGTTTGGCTTGTACATCGAGGAGGGGCTTTTTATTAATGGTCTCTCTACATATGTTGATATAAACACATAAGTTTATATCTGCCCGCATTGAATCATGCTTTAATATCTGCATGACTTACCAGTGGTCCTCAGATATGGATTCATGGCTCAGAGCACCAGCACAGCTTCGAAAGATACTAAAACACTCTATGCCCCTTTAAGTGACGGTGGAAATAAGTAAGGCTCCATAGATAGTGTAGTCACTGTTGAATTGAATCACCTCCACAAACTTGCTCAAACAATTACCTTGATGTCAGTGACAAGGATCTGGTGTTCAGATGACTTTTCAAGAATGGCTAGACTGCTGGATCTTCTCGAAAGGATTGGCCTCTTTGGAATGGAAAACAAAAAAATGTGAGGACAAGAACACAAAGAAACAGAAGGCCTAAGGAAAGAGAAAAAGTAAGACAATAGAAAGTAGAAACCCTATCCTACACAACCAGTGTGCAGCAGTGCGAGCTAATCAAATGAATATGACACGATTTACCCAAAAAAAAAAAATTTGAATATGAGACCATTACTTTGTTGACCCATAAGCACAACAGCCTTACATGTTTAATGTTAACATACGTAGGAGCTGCATGGTCAGGAGAGACAAGATTAAGTGAGAGGAAGAGGTTGTAGTGTACATATCAACTCATTTTGATAAGTGTTGATCATATCACATGACACATATGTAAACATCAACAATATATTGACAATAACATGATGAAGAACGAATCATGCAGAATTTGACAAAGCAAGAGAGAGCTCAAGGGGAGACGAATTCCACTGCTTTGTGTGATCATTTTTAGTTAAATTAATCTCTAACAATATTATATGATCTCTTATGCTTCAAGTCAGGTGTAAAAGTTTATCCAAAAAGAGAGAGCTCAAGGCAACGAAAATTCAATCTCAAAACAAAGCAACTTAGGACTCCAGGGTCGTGAAAACTGTAACGACAGTTAGTGATGGAAAACCAAGGAATCCAAGCCTAAGTGTATGTTAGGATCTTGGATTTTTCAAGCAAAGGGATATAGAATTCCTTAATCAATTTTGAGACCGTAGAAATGGACTTCTTCGAAAAATCTTTTTCTTTGTTTTGTTCTCATTTTCTAGCTCAACCAAGAAAAAAGAAGCTTACTTCATTTATTTGCTTTCTTTTTTCTTCTCCCGCAACCAATCCAAAACCCTAACACCGCCTCAATGAACAAAAAAAAGAGAAGTAGATAAAACCAAAGCAGTTCCTCTCTTGCTTCTATTTTTATGCATATTCTAGTGGAAATCCTATAGCGTATCGTCGGAATCTGCAATCTTAGTTATAGACGTAGCTTCTTTTAAGCACCCAATTATTCTAAGTAGAGTTTTGGAGATGATTAAAGATACCGTAACAAAAAGACATTCTTTATACTTGAAATTCCTATTTTCCTACTGATCCAATAATCAAGAAATAATAGGAACGAAGAATAAACGATGAACACCAGATATACGTGGAAAAACCCTAAATGGGCAAAAACCACGGGAAGGAATCAATCAAGCACTATAAGGAAACATTGTACGGTTACAATCGAACTTACTACACAATTGAGAATCCTCACAATTGACCCAAGAACGATAGCCGAATCCTCGTTCACCGTACCCCGTGCTTGATTGCCGCTGCCTCGAATCCTCAAGCCTTCCAAAAACCCTTCGGAAATCCACCGAAGAACGAATCTATGTTTGTTGAGATAAAAACTGTGAACACCTCTTGGAGTTTGATTGTAGCTTCAATGATCCAATCATTGGAATGGAACTCCAAGATGCAAGATGAACTTCATTCTCTGTTCTTTTCAAAACCCACGGCAAGTATATAGGCTGCTTATTTAGAAAACCCAACGCAACTCTCGTTATCTCGAAAACCCAAAGCAGCTCTCGTTTTGGACTGCATTCTCTCCTTTTTCGTTGCCCTAGCAGCACACAAAAGAATACTATATATATTAGGTACACCACGTGCACACACCGCTTAAGAGCCGGATCGATCGGTCTTGTTTTCTAACTAAACCATCCAGTAGCTTCTGATTGATCGCTGATTGATATACCGATTGATCGGGTTGCATTCTTTTTTTTTTTCTCACTCACTCTCAATTACAAATATATGACTCCTTCCACTTTAATCCTATACAGACTTGCTACGCTTAGAAAAATTAAAAAGAAATTACAACTCGATAAATAATGGGATACAAGTAAATGTGTGATTTGTCAAATGGAATTGCCAACCAAAAGGGAGTGCGGCTTTTTGGAGCTAACAATACTATCAAATTCTTTAACCAAACTAGAGGAAGGTAAGCCCCAACAGGGTTTAGACTTGTGAACAGTAGACTGCGTCAAACATAGATGATAGAAACTTACACAGCTCACTGCAGAACCGTAAAAAGAGATGCACAATTCCATTCAACTCATTTCAAGTAAATTGATTACAACACGCAAAACAGGAAAACTGCAAGAAGAGGACACAACTCACTTTTGGCGGGGTCACTGTTGACAAAAAGACACCTACAAGTATTCGGAATCACCATTTGTATGATCTGAATCAGAGTCACTTGCACTGTAACCTTGAGAAATCAACCAAAGAAATAAACATAGAACGACAATTGAGAGAGAGAGAGAGAGAGAGAGAGAGAGAGAGAGAGAGAGTACCAGGAGATTGTCAGTGACTTTTAACTCTTTGAATCCGAAAAATGAATCATGTAGCCGACCCCAATTGAGTGGGACACAAGGCTTTCTTTGCTTTGGTAGTATTCAACTGCCAACAAGAAATGGATTAGGAAGCAAAAACAGGAAATATAAAGAGTGCAAAAAAGCAAGGGAATAGGAGTATTACCACAATGACCTTATGGCACGAGCTGACGACAGCCATGCACCACCTGTGTCTGTGTTCCCAAAGGCGCCCCTCTCTTTCAAGAGGGTTCGCGCCTTTGCGGCATGTCAAGCCCTGGTGAGGTTCTTTGCTTTGCATCGAACTCCACAATAACTTACGGTCATCGTTGGAGAGACGATAAATAAAAAGTCTTCACTGAGGGAACGATATTTCTTCAATCATGAAACCAATCCCAGTTCTCTTTGCTTGTGACAGGATTCAATCAGAAATCTCTCCGCCAATTCTTCAAAAAAAAATCTTCTTTCAACCGCAATCTCAGCTAATATACTTCTTTTGTCAAGTATCATATCACGTACCACTTGAGCTTTGTGCAGTTTATCTTCTTCGACTAACAAGCGAAGCAACAAGTCCAGTACGAACTGTGAAGGTATAAAATCACGGACGAGCATATCTTCACACATCCTCAAAGCATGAACACTCAGACGATTAGCACAAAGACATTTGAGTAGGTGTTGATAAGAAGCCTTGTTAGGAGAAAACCCTCTTTTATACATAGTGTGAGTCAATGACAATGCATCAAGTAGTCTTCCAGCCTGGCAAAGCCCTATTATCAAGGTGTTGAACACCATTCTATCTGGAATACAACCATATGCATTCATCTGATTGAACAACCAAATAGCAGAATCTGTTTCCCGAAATCGAATATGGGTCCCAATGAGAATTGTGAAAGTCACCTGATTGGGATACATACCATTTCTTAGCATCCATTCAAGATGGCCATACGCATCATGTATATTGTTTGCCCAACAAAGTACAGAAATCGCGCCATTATACAAGTACAAATTTGGCATAAATGTAGTGCTCACGATTTTCCTCGTTACTTTTACCGCAATGAACTTTATTTCCTCAAGGGACTTCATCAAAATTCTCAACTGACTTTCCCTTGGCACCAAACTTCTCTGTTCGAGCAGGTGGAACAACACTTCCCTCGCCCTTTCAGACTTCCAATGTCCAAAATGCCATTTTCCTTTGATGCGTGCAATATTTTTGCAAACACCACTGACCAATGTGATACTACTGACCAGATCATGCTCAATTTGGCTAGTTTCCATCAAGCCAACCAATCTGAATGCAAATTCTAGTTCACTCTTCTTCAAAAATTGATTGATTAGAGATGTATATAGAACATTATTTGGCTCAAAACCATCTTCCAACATTCTATCAAGGTACAAACAACCCTTTTCAGTCATGTTTTTCTTGATTAACCCATGTATAAGGGCAGTGTAAGCACGATAACTCGGCTGAATTCCACCTTCTACCATCTTATCAAATAGTTGACAGGCTTCAACAGCTCGTCCACTCTTAGAGTAGGCATTAATCATTGTGACATAAATGACCTCATCAGGATCAACACCTGCCTCAAGCATCCTCTTAAAAATATCTTGAGCCTCATATATCCTTTTTTCTCTGCTTAAATAACCGATAATAGAGTCATAGATAGCAACACTGGGCTTCATTCCATGCTCATCCATTTGGTCGAGGATGGAAAAAGCTGATGCCAAGTCACCACGTTTACAATGTTCATTGACCAATATCAAGTAAGTGGCTGAATTCGGGATCATCCCCCGATCTTGCATGAGGTCAAACAGGGACTTGACATCATTAACAAGCCCCTCCTGGAAAAGACATTTGATCAAGGAGTTGTAAGTTGAAAGCAAAGGTTGGAATCCACGGCTTAACATTTTGTCCATGCAAAGCAAAGCAGTTTCGCTTTTTCCTGCCACGCACAACGCAGGGATATAAATACTAAAGGCCACAACAGCTAAATCAGAGTTGCTTTTCACAATTTCTCCCAGCAAATGCTCCACTCTTTGTTCAAAACAAGTATCAGAATCTAAGGAAGAAGGGTCAAGACCACAACCAACTTTTGAAACTGCATGCAATAGCATGAGGGCGAGATTAAGCTCATGCCCCTTTGGGTACATCTTCAAAAGGGTCAAAAACATTACATGATCAGGAACAATCCCACTTTCCAGCATCTTGTTGTACAATTCATCAACTTCCATTAGCTTGTTCTCATTATACATTGCAGTAATTAAGGCTGTGTAAATGTGCACAGTCGGAGCTATACCATTCCGATACATGCTATCTAAAACCATCAGAGCACAATCAGATTTCTTATCCTTACAGTACTTCCTGATCATTACATGGTAAGTCACTGTATCAGGTTTTATTCCCCTCTCGACCATCTGGTTATGCAAAACCCATCCTTTATCTGGTAGACCCAAATTGACAAAACCGTGTATCAACGTATTGTAGATATAACTATCTAGCTCACAACCCTTCTTCATCATTTTCATAAATAGCCTCATAGCCATTTTCAGCTTCTTCTTCTTGCAATACCCATTAATAAGAGTAGTGTAAATAATCTTATCCAGAAAGAAACCTTGGGATTCCATTTCTGTACTCAGCAACTCGGCCTCCTCAACCAGCCCTCTCTTACAATAACTTAGAACCAATGACTTCCACAAATGACCAGTACACGGCACCCCTCTATCGTGCATTATGTCAAACACTTGTAGGGCTTCATCTAAATATCCCAAGATGCGTAACCCATCAACCAAAACATTATAACACCGAAAATCCAGCAGAATTCCGGCATCATTGATCACAACAAAGGAATCGAACGCCTCCAAAAGTCTATCTTTCGCGCAGAGCTCCCAAATGAGCACATTGCACGTACTTCTATTAGGCACCCAGTTCATGCCAATCAACTTATCAAAATGGGTTTTTGCTTCCTCTAACTCTCCTAAACTACAACAACAAACAACCATAGAATTCAACACCAAAGGGTCAGAATCATTACCTTTGATTACAAACCCATCATTATACACTATCTTGGCCAACTGGGTCTCACCCGAATCCACTAATTTCTTTATAACAGCTCCATAAGTACAAGATTCAAGCTCCATCCCTCTTAACGTGGCGAAATCAACGGCTGAGATTGCATCCGCGACAGACGAGCACTGGGATATTATCCTATGAATGACTCGCTGCGCAGAGGAGAATTGGTTGCGACGAATTAGTCTGTCAAGTAAAGAAAAGCAGAGGCTTTTATGGTCAGTTGGAGGAGTTGAAACTGAAGGGATTGGGGACTCAATAGGTAAAGGACAGGTATTGAATGTTCTTCTGATAAAGAAGTAGAGGTTGTGAGAATTAGGCCTCTTTTTAATCATCTGATCTTAATTGAATAGGGTGGAGTGAAAAAGATCCAAAAAAATTTTTGGTCAGCAGGAAAAAAGACCCAGTTGAGAATTTCATGAACCCGGAAAGGAGAAATGAGAGATGATCCAGTACTCAACAAGGTTGCCACCGGCCATACATGTATACACATGGATAAAGAGAGGCAATGAGGAGTAGAGAGAGAAATAAAGTACCATATGGTCGTAAGTGGACGGACCCAGGTGAAGAAATTGATGAATTGAGTGAACAGGAAGGGGCAAGGAGAGAGAGAGAGAGAGAGAGAGAGAGAGAGGAAGAATGTGGCGGGGCAAGTAAACCCACCTCTGACTAGACGTGGCGGGGATAATCCGGACCCTTCCAAATCGGGAAATGGGCGATATTACAAGTCCAGACCGGTCCATTGAGATGTAGGCTCAATTAAAAGCACCATAGGGCTCCGGTCTCGTTTGATGCCGGGGGTAGATTTAGGGAGATTCGAAGTACTGAGGCCATTCCTGTTCCAAAAAAGTACTGAGGCCATTCTGCTAAAGTTTTATTTTTTAAATACATTTTTTGTTATACGAGATAGGTGATTTTAGTAATTTAGTTAGTGGAACATACCTTAAAATTAGAATTGATAGTGAAGAGGTATAAGGATTATCATTTAGCCCGAAGCCGCGCGGCCCGCCCAGCCCGAGCCTGTGAAACGGACAGCCCGGCTCGGCCCGTAATTTTTAATGAGCGGGCTTGGGCTTATGAATTTTTACTCGGCCAGCCTGTAGGCCCGGCTAGTGAGCCCGCCCGTGGTACCCCCAATAGTCCGCCCACGGGCTCACCCATTAGCTCAAAATCCTTTCTTTTATCCCTTGTCCAAGGAAATTTAAGCCCGTCCGCTAGCCTGCTAGACTTTTGGCCTGCTCTTTGGCCTGCAAACCCGTCAATTGGGCTAGCCCGTGCGGCTGGGCTTGGGTTTCAATTTATTGTAGGTAGCCCGGCCGGCAAAAAAGTAAAAGTCCGGTCGGCCCAGCCCGTGGGCGGGCTTGGGTGGTGACTTGGCGGGCTGGGTTGGCCCGACCCGACCCGATGATGACCCTTAAAGAGGTATAATAAATGGTAAAGAAGGCCATTAATAGTCCGGGCATTATATCAATCTCCCACTCAAAATTCAAATCAAACACCCATGTAGAGGGCCCATTGGATTCCCAATCCAGTCTCCACTACTCTACAACCACCATCAAACATGGACTCTATGTAGACAGTAGAGTGAAGGGGGGAGCTAAACTCCAAAGATGCACAAAATGAAAACTTCAAAATAAAAACAAAGCCTTTTTTTCTTCATTCATCTCAGTTCTCTACTAAATCACCATAACTCCAATTGTTTTAACTTGAAAACCAAAATTGTTTTCGTTTCCGACAATCCGAAAGTGAACTTCGGGCCACTGGGATTTGGGATATGATAAACCGATCGTCAGTCTGCATGTTAGTGTTTGAACAATACCTGAGTTGTCGGGAAAAATTCTCTCTCGCCTATTGTTAGAGGATGATGGTTTCCCGTATTTCGTGGTGTATGTGTTTTTGCCAGGCTTTTATTAGGCAATGGTCTTTTGAATTTGGTGTCATAGAGAAAATAATAGGGTGGCTCATTGGCTTGTATCAAGATGTTTTAAAGGAGATTTCTCCCACTATCTCCTAGTCCTTCGCTTTCTTCAAGCCTTCGGCTCTAATATTTAACTGAGCTTCATGGCGATAGGAGATCTGAGTTTGTTTCGTGCATGCAGTTGTGTATTTAGTCGTCCTCCCTGAAATCATTCCTTGTTTTGTTCTTGTCATTAACAATCTCCTAGTGTAATGTTTGCACTATTTCGATTTTGTATTATTTTTTTGTTGAATAATGCTAAGTGAACAATGTCTCAAGACTCAAGAGTCAAGCCAAGGAAAAAGGCTAGGGCTGTAAACGAACCGAGCCGAGCCAAGCTTTGTCGAGCTCGAGCCTTAACGAGCCAAACCCTTATCGAGCCAAGCTGAATCATTTACTAAATGAGCCTCTTTAATCGAGCCGAGCCACCCTTAACGAACCGAGCTTTTGTCAAACGAGCTCAGCTCGTTTGCTAAATAAGCCAAAACTCAAGCTCGAGCTTGGCTCGTTTTCTAAACAAACCGAACCGAGCCTTAACGAGCCAAGCCAAGCTCGCGAGTTGCTCGATTCGTTCACAGTCCTAAAAAAGGCACATAAAGCAGATGCATAATCTTCTTATAGGGAAAAGTATACCAAAACAAACACCACAGCCACAGGAAACAAAAACATACAGTTCGGCACAAATCAAATTGTTGCAAAATGTGGGTGAATCTTCACCAGCAGCGGATAAAAAAAGAATCTTCACCAGCATGCAACTTTGTCACATTACAAGTGATGGGTACCCAAATCCCTACGATGTGGGTAAAACAGAACAAATGAAAAATCGTGCTGAAAGTACTATCCTTGACAACTAGTCCTACTATCTTACAATTAAAACTGTAACTCAAGCAAGTACTACCACATAACTAAAATGGCAGCAGAAAACAGAATCAGCAGAGTGAAATCCAGTCTTGATTGTGCACCGACAGTTGATGCTGAAGAACAGGTTCTCTGTGGCCTGAAATGCAAACAGAAGAGAAATGAGAATATCAGTTTGTATTTATGTATGAGAGAGAGAGAGAGAGAGAGAGAGAGAGAGAATTATACTTCTGCCTGTATCCAAGGGCACCACAGTAAAGGACATTATCAGGTGCTGCCAATTCGGTTGTGTTGTTTTCTTCAGGATTTACGATTCTCATATACGTCTCTTGGCCAAGGTACCATCTATCAAGATTTTCTGTCCTAAGATTCCACACTCCAACGTTGTCGAGCGAGACCATAATTGCTGTCCATCCCCCGGGGAAAATCTACTTATATATAAGGAAACAGTGGAAATTACTTGAAGAAGTAGAATGTGCATTTCAATTATCAAAAGAGGGGAAGAGGAAAAACAGGAAACTCATGCAAAATAAGTGCAACAGAAATTGCACATAAGAATTAATGGGTGGTTCAGATTCAATGCCACGTATTGGGAAAATGAATCTCAAGCACATATTCATTTCTTTGTGCAGCTTTCTCGGTGCATGTAGCATGCTGGGGGGAATAGTAAAATACAGAAAATTTAAGGCACTGTTTAGATATTACATTTAGGGGTCTGCGGAGGAAAAAGAAATGAAATGGAAGATGATTTTCAAGCTTATCCAATGTTTTTACTGTCTTTGCCCCTTCCATTACATTTCCATCCCCAAATTGAAGATCCGAAACACAGCCTAAAGCTCTCATTAGCAAGTATTATAAGTTGCTCTAGCACATGTTAGAGACATTATAAAGGCCTTGAAAGGACAAGAGAGAGAGAGAGAGAGAGAGAGAGAGAGAGAGAGGGGAGCAAACCTGTATTGTACAGCGAAATATTGCGTCCCACTTATTATACGATTTTCTGCTATCATTAGTCCATTCCCCATAGTCCATCCTACAATAGCAATAACATAGTTATCAACAAACTCGATGGAAATTCAATATTGCATAGTGATACCCAAGGTAAGAAATGTACCCAACAACAAAAAATGAGTAACCATCCATGTGAAAGCTCTGCACAACTGTATCATTGTTCTGCAATATGATTTCAACGAAGCCCTTATATGTACCATTAATCGAAGATATGTCACTACGAGGGGGTCCATTCAGTGGCCTGCTTGGGAAATCAAGCTTGTAATCACCTTTCACTTTAAATTTGTCAGCAAGCCTAACTGGTGTGTTAGGATTGACAAATGAAATTCCATTAAACGTCGACCGGAGTTTTCCATCAATAACAACCGGTGGCATGCTCCTTAACACATATGTGTCAGTCACGTTGATCAAACCATAGTGAAAAGAACCTTGAGGGTTTCTACGAGATCCACTTGCAGATGCGTTTTGCCTGATAAAAGTCCAGTACAGGAAAAAATAATCAATCTAGATCTGTGATAATTAGATATGGTAAGAGTGCATAGAAAATGGGAGGAAAAAAAAGGGGGGGGGGGGGGGGGGGGGGGGGGGGGGGGGTCTAAAACCGAAGACCATGGGAAAGGAGGTGTATATTAACAGTAGAGTTTGATATTGTGTGAAGCATTGGTTTGGGATTTGAGTTACATTAGCTTTTGAAGAATATATGGTTAAGCTAGAAGTCTAAAAGGATTTTTTTGGAGATACTTTTTACGTTTCTCAAAGGACAAAAATGTGCAGTCTGCTATGAGAAGTATGAGTTGAGTACTGTTTTAGTCAATGTTAATCAGACAACTTACTGACTTCCTCCTCTTTCATCCATTGAAAGTCTCACATTCCAATTTCACCAAAATTATATCCAAAGATAACCATTTCTCCCTTGAATCTCATTCAAGACACTGTGATGCATACCATAAATTGAAAATGCTGGACTAAACGGATTCAAAATGACATCATAATGAGAACCAAGCAACAAACCTGATGGTCAATGCCTGGGTCAGAACAAATGACTTGTCGTAAAAGTCATTTGGTGGATCAGGGAGAGGACCAGTTGCCTTTCCTTTTGAATTGGAGTAGTGCAAGATAGCAACACCAGTAACCCTTTGCCAAAGATCCTGGTTCACAAACCTAGCACTTGCCACTATATAGTAGTCGCTACTTGCACTTTGATTCATTGTAACTAAAAAAGAGTAAGACTGCCCAACATGGATATCTAAGCTACTAAATCTTTCTTGTAAAGTGTAGTCACCCTCCGTTTCTACTAGAAGCAGATTATGGTTCTGGATTCGGAAATTCAAACAAGTTGAGACCCCCACATTGTGCACACGTATTCGGTAAGTTTTTCCTGCAGAAACATAAATTTCACCACACCTAGTTTAGATCGAACACGAAGATTTTACAGTATGCTCAAGTAGGAAAGTGTACAACAGTGTGGGAAGCTGTTAATGCAGAACAATTGGAAATGAAATGGATTCCACTTTATATTGGCAGATAAAAGGAGAATGTTTTTCATTGGAAATTCAGAGTATATAACTCGGAAGAAAATAATACACTTGACAAAAGAAGGGCGTACCCTTTTAATTCCAACCTACTAAATCAAAGAGAACTAAGTCTAGCTAAAATGCATTTGAGGTATGTGCCAGTTCTACAAACCAAGAGATACAGACTAAAGCGCACATCTAAGTTGAGTGGCCTTAATTCTGCTGAACAGAGAGGTTTAGCAAGTGAAAAGGAAAAAGTAACAGTCAACAAACATGACAACAGAATTATAAAGCAGTTCACTATGAGAAGAGCTTCCAAATGAGCGTAAATCTCTTCGGGTAAGAATCATTTAAAAGCTACATTACCTGGTTCAACTTTGATGGTTTCATGATCAATGCCACCACGAACCAGCGTATTACTATATCTATAAGGTCCCTTCCCATTAATCAGAACCCCATCAGGTATACCAAGTTCTTTTCCGGCATCAAGATCCTTTCTAAGTGCCTGAAGTTCAGGGACCAACAAACATTATATTTGTACTTACTGAAATCAAATTCCCATTTAACAGTAACTCAAAACCACAAAAACTGAAACAAATACTAACCGTATGGTTTCGCGTATACCAATCACCAATCATAATGAAAATATCTGCATCCGGGGCATTAAAAGGCAGTAGGACCTCATTCTTGTTACTGATGACGAAAGAACCATAGCCACCTGCTGCTCTCTGAAAATTGAGCGAGGGGAAATAGAAGAAGCTACCGACCTGATCTTTGACTTGAAACTGATAGGTCCAGTTCCACATTGGAGGGATAGGGCAGTTTGTCCCCAGAACACCATCTTGCCAGGCAGCACGACGCATTTGCACTCCAGGCCTGTCAGTGCCATATATCGCGAAAGCCTTGGAATTACTTGATGTGCAAAATCCCAGCTATTGAAAAATTGAAAGTAGATAGGTTTTTGTTAAGAGTTTGCTGATACCTACCAAGTAATGAGGAGATTTTCATCCAATTTGTTCGTGACATTTACTACAACGTTGTAGTTAGTAGTAACATTAAGAGTTGGACCAGGAAACTTCCCATTAACTGCTATAACCTGCAACAATGGCAATATAAGATAAGAAAAATGCACAAGCTCAAATATTCAATTAACCTCCAGTTAGCACAGGAATTCAGGTTACCAAGCCGGGGGAAAAATAGCCAAAAAGAAAATGGAACCGGGCGACAAGACATATGAATTATGAACGATGAAGTTTTTTCATGCAATAAACCTCAATAGCAAATTCTCAAGCCAAATTATCTGATTCCTCCATTTAGCACATGAGTTCAAGTTATACACCAAACCAAGACAGAGGGGAAAAAAATGAAAAAACCAGGCAAGAAAATGTAATAGTAAAAATGAAAATGGAAAACCATCTGAGAAACCATTAGGGTGGAATTTTGATACAAATCTACTTCTAAAGTAGTAACCCGGCCGGTCATTTCATCCAACGACATTTGCAATAGTCACGACAAATCAGTGATATAGAACCTTTAAAATCACAAATGCCACGTAGAACATTGACCCATATTGACATGCACTTGAACCCAATCTCTTTGACAAATGAAAAATAGTCCTAAAATAAGTCTAGGAACGCAGAAATTAAAAAATCAACCATAGAAAATGCACGGATGAACGAGATTTCCCCGAAGTGAACCTTACCAACAAATCTTGTAAAATCCTATTTTCATGGGGCCGGTTTTAGTTTTCTATTACGATTTCAGGTTTGAAACCTTTCGAGTGCTAGCAACTCCTATGGAGCCAGTGCCGCCAATCGACACAGCGCTTTGTCCTGGCTTTAATTAGACTTCTCGCTAGTGGCACTGAGTCCCCTAAAGAATAGTTGAGGTGTATGTAAGCTAGCTCGGACACTCTCAGTGGTCAAAAATAAATTGCATATTCCTAATACCCCTTTCTGAATCAACTGCAACTACCGAGTCATCTATAAATTACAGGGGAAAACAAGCCACAAAACCCAGGAAAAAGCCATAAAATCAGAATCACTCACACCTATATCCAATTCAACCTTTGTATTTCTACCTTAACTGCACACTTGACACTTCTATAAATCATGAAAAGCCACAAATCATACACAGAGAATTCATCTACAGCGATACTTTTGAAACTTAACTGCTTCACAAATGCAATTGTTCTGCTACCCCCACACAAATACACAGAGTCACGTCATTCGTGGTGTCCACCACACATACCCCGCAAAATTTGTGAGTGTGTGTATTTTTGAGTGATTCGTGGTGTCCACCACACACACCCCGCAAAATTTGTGAGTGTGTGTATTTTTGAGTGAGTTGTGCTGGTGTGTGTATTTGTGTGTGTTTCCCTAGATTTTTTTTTACGAAAAACTGATGACAAAAAAAAATCTGCTACACAGATCGGTTCCACTTGCTACGTTCGGATGATTACGTGCCTCTGTAAGTGTGTGTGTTTCTGTGTAGAGAGAGAGAGAGAGAGAGAGAGAGAGAGAGAGAGAGAGAGAGAGAGGACCTGTTGAGGAGAACCCAAAGGAGAAGCGGTGATGTAAGAGAGCTCCAAGTCGAATTTGGCAAATGGGTCTCCAGCAAAACAGAGACCGCACAGCAAAGCAACGTGTAATACCAAACGCAACGTAACCCACCCCAAAAACTCCATCTAAGAAAACGCTTCGCGACGGTTTCTGTTTTTCGTAAAGCGGATTTCCACTCAGGATTTCCACATCACAATGATCACATCACCATTATATATACAAAGCGTCAGAGAGAGAGAGAGAGAGAGAGAGCGAGCGAGCGGCTGTGTCTGTGTCTGTTTTTGCTAACAATAAACTTGGCTGGCTTTGTTTGCAAGGAAAGTGTGGAGTCCTCAGCACTGGGATTGTGCCCTTTGGCGCTTCCCTTTTTCGGCAGATACTGTGGGGACCACCTTCCGTGACGTTATCACCGGCAACTCGCTAAACCTGTTTCCACCCCGATTCAACTCACTTTTAGGGGAGTAATTTCTTGGAATATTATCCGAACACATTATAGACCCGTCCGATGCATGTAAATTCTATTCACATTGAATGACTTCGGACGGGCATTTCTGTCCGGGTCTAGATCCTCAAATTTGTATTCCAAGTTCTTTTCACTTGAAATACCGTTGTCAGAAATAAAAGAGTGTTTCTCAACTTATAATCACGGCCTTGATCGATTAAAAAAAGATGAAAAGAAAAACATTAATGACCGAAAAAGATTCATAAGATTTTAGAGCATGCCTTACTTGTCTGCAAATATTCGGATTTACTTACCATAAAATACGGCCCCAAAATACTATTCGCATATTTAAACAATATGCCATGCGTGATGCTCTGAATTTCTTAAGAGTAGAATACAACGAAAAATGTTCCAAGAATTGGTAACTGTAATTCGTAATTAATTATTTTCACTAAAATGGTCCTTAATTTAATTGTAGCACGAGGAAGGAAACAATATTGATTGTCATTCATTTGGAGATGATTTCCCTGTCAAAATTTTGAATTATGGACAAAAACTTTGACCGTGAGTTTTTGATAAGGCAATTTCATTTTATTTATGTGCACATTCATTAGTTGAGTTATCCTTAATAAATTTGAGGAAATATATCTCATTTATATCTGTTTTGACCATTTTAGGATGTCAATTGTCAAATGAAAGATCTAAAAGAAAACTCAATCGGGTGACGTTAGTATCACAAACCTATCGATACGTGTATTATTTACCGCATATGGCGACAGGTATCGGTACATTGTTAATATGTTAACATGGCCGATGCTATGAATATTTCTTCTACATGGGAAAAGGTGATTCAATCTTAATTTCTCTCGTTTTTTTTGGAGAAATGAAGCATGACCGAACCTTGTTTCCTATAAGATAAATGTTTCAGAACGGTTTACGTATCAATCGCCGTTGCATAAATGATGACCACCAAATAAATGCAACTGTACTTGATCCATATTTTGATGCACATGAGCAATCTTTGTAGAGAGAGAGTTTCCAATATATATATTTTTGGATTTTAGGGCTAATTACGATTTCCCCTGAATGGTAACTTAGTTAATGTATGTCTTGAGAATGACATACCTAGAAATTTGAGAAAAAGTGGGCTTTTTTAGTCCATTTAGTTTAGAAAAACTCTAAGAACTAGTAATTCCATTTCAGGTGGGATAGGAATAAGAGATCGGGCGGAGGCATACATGAATGGAGATCGAAAACTATCAACATTCCAATACTCACTGTTCAAATGATCTACAACTAAATACATAATGCCTTTGGACATGCCCAAAAAAAATTGGATTTTACACACAATATCGGGGTTTGGTCGCTGCGAAATTCCAGATTTTTTTTCTCTCCCCCTTTTTCTTCCATTTTCCAGACAACCAAAAGAGGAAAAGGGATGAATTGACCAGAGTGAACTACATCTGATCCAACAAGAATTAGTGAATGTGTGCTGAATCCATTTGCCATATCTTCAGAGATGCTGTTACATTTGTTCCGGTGGCATTGTTGAACAGAAATACTCGCGCTGCTCCATCGATGGCCCTCGTTGGGTAAATTCGAGACGTGATCACTGTTCTTCCTCCTTGAGCAAAGCTCTCCACAATCGAATGATCCACCTGGATTGATTTTTCCACCAATTCAATTACATCCATTGAGCAAAAAAATGTAATAACAGTAGTTTGAAGCAGAGTGAGAAATGAGATATTCCACCATACCAATAATCGCATAGAGTATTTTTCGCCCTCGAGCACAGGGACCGTGCCACCATTCACCCTCTTGTTAACTGATGAAGCCTTTGATGACCTGCAATATTTCAACGTTTTTTTTTCATTTGATCAGGCGCATTTCAATGATATATCTCCAAATTGAGGAATATACGGTTTTTGTTTAGGTGAAGGGACATCATTTAGGCATAGGAATAGACAAACCTCATCTCATCGGAACAGAAGAAGGTCTTGTAACTGCCGTCAATGAACTTAGAAATGTAGAAATAGACAGGCGTTAACTCGGACATCGCTTCATCAGCGAGAACCAGCAGCCCGAAAGGTCCCAAAGCGCCTCTTGATACAGCACCGCCGGTGGTGTTGCATGTGTGACCAACATTGGCTTCAGTTGTCGCCTCCAGCACCGCCTTGTCTACTTCAAATGTAGCAACTATGTCCAACTGTCAACATTGACAAACAAGTCCTCGTAAGCTTACTACATTTAACATTTCTGTTACAATAATAATTCGACAAGCACGTAAAAAGTACTAGAAATGTAATAGCTAGAGACCTCTGTCGCCGAGCCTATGTTCAGTGGCACGACTGATCCCGGACCAAGCTCCACTCCATGGAATTCAGTAACGTTCGATCGCAACCTCTCCACTTCTTCCACTGGCCATTGAAGTATGTTGCTTCTGGTCTTCTTGTCAAACACTATCGTCCTTGGAATGGTCTGCACAAGCACAACAGGAACCAAATCAGTCTTTTTACAAGTATACAAAGATTGAAGTGAATGTAATTGACAATTTATGATAGATGAGGGGATATATACCTGAACTGATGCCCAACCCTTCAAAAGGTCATCACTTTCATTATCAGTTTCTCCAATCCAGCTCCACGAGATCCTCCTTTGCTTGTTCTGGTCATAAAACGTCTTTGATGCATAGTACACCCCGTAATCCACCCGCAACCCGATACCCACATCCATTTCCGGGTTATCGGGCGTCCACTTGTTATTTACAGGATCATATGTCCCAATTGCATAATAATCCTTCTTCTCACTATCCAAGCTTGCCTTCAGGACATGCTTAATACCCGGCCCATTGAACGACGTGTCCAGCCCATTTGCGTCACATGTTGAAACCGGGTAAAAGTCCACACACTCCCACATACCCGTACCATGAACCGCATGCATAACACCCTCCAATAATTCAAAACTAGTAAAATTGGTGGTTTCGTAAACAAGGGTAATACCCGTGGAATTAACCTTTGACCCGATAGCAACCCGCCATTTTCCATCTCCGCTGACCCATGCGGTGGTAGGGTCCCTAAAATCTTTCCGATGAATACCGGGCGGGGGAACTAAAACTGGGTTACCAGAGTACTTGACCCAGTCTATTAGGAGCGGATCGGATAGGTTGGAAGGATACGCAAGGTTTTGCACCTGCACCAGACCACGTTAGTATATTCGGTGTGGGTTAACAATGCAAATATTATGCATTTGTTATAAATTCCTAAAGAACAAGAACTATCTATTCTTGACGATCAAAATAGTTTTTTACTCGATTTATATCCAATCGACGTTGAAAAAAATTCAATTGAGCAAAAAACAAGCACTTTTACGAGTAAACTTAGTGAGTAGAGGTTTTTGAATGATACCTATCAGTAGAAATTTTTCTAGAGTCGCGACTGACCTGCACTTTTTTGTTGGTGAACCCGGTGTAAAGCATTACGATTTGGCCATCGGGTAGGATCGTGGCAGACCCGGTCCAAACACCATTAGCATCGAACCAGGTATCAGGTTCCATGGCGGAGGGAAGGTGGAGCCAATGGATCATGTCTTCCGAAACTGCGTGGCCCCATGTGATGTTGCCCCAAACCGAGGATTCCGGATTGTACTGGTAGAAAATGTGGTACCACCCCTTGTAAAATAGTGGACCTGCCAGAAGAATTGAAAACATTGGGCACATGATTAAATATTGGAGGCATGGACTATAAGTAATCTTAGTCATTTGGGCATTGAGGGCCATGACAATCAACTGGAGTAAGCTAGTATGCATTATTTAGGTATAGCGTGTTTGACTATGTACACTATGCAACGAAGGCTCCAGCCAACATTCCACAATTGTTCGTGAACGGCTCAATTGGTTGACAATCCTAAATGTGTGCGACAAGTTAAGTTATTCTCTACGTATTTCTCGAGCATTGTCCGGCCAAACGCTCTTTTAAAATTATTACAAACTTGTGCGGATACCATGGTACTAACCATAATCACTCTAGAAAATTCCCCATGCCGTGCATATTAATTATGAATAAACTAAGCTAATCATGATTAGTACTCCAATTTCTTTTAGTATCTCTAACCCCGACCACTCGATATCTTAATTTCAAACGCACATGTGGTAGGTTTGGTGAAACAGAACAGAACAGTCCCAATATAGAAGTAGTACTCCCCATTCCATAATGTTTATCCAGTTCACAAAACAACGGCGTAAAAATAATACAATTTTTGCAAAAAAAATTTAAAAAAATTTCAACAATTCACTATATATCAATGAGTTCTTTTAACTTATTAAAAAAGTTTGATCTTTTTCTTAAAAGAAATGCATTAGTATTTTTTAGTCCTCATTTTACGAATCTGATAAACAATTTGGTAAGGAGGTTGTACTATATTAAGCTGATCCAATGATACAGGAAGTGAAAGTCCCCTACGTCAGTCCAACGAGGGGTATTGTGGTTTCTTGGAAAAAGAACTTTTAGAAAAAGATGATAATTTTAAGCTCAGAAATTATGTATTTACTCAAATAATTTTCTTACCAATATAGATTTTGTTTGATAGATCTCATTAAGATCTTTTAAACGGTGAAAAAAAATTAAAAAAATGTTTTTTATTTTCATTATATTCAAATTTAAAATTATCTTCGTTTAAAAAAAATACTTCTTCAAAAGTGGAACACAACCAGAGACTCCAATCTAGTTGGACCTGTGACTCCTGTTCCCACAATTTGTGGCACCTGTAGGAATTCCCAGCCACACACGTGTCCTATGAAATTAGTAGTACTACTTAACATTACCCTCATAATCACCCCATGGATCTGGTAAGCTTATTTTCTAGCATCAATATTAATTCACTGAATACGAAAAAAGTAATTTTAGTGCCAGAACCAACCTTTCACACACTTTAGGCTCCATTCTTGTAAACTTTTTTTTCTTCTTTGTTTTGTGTATTTTGTTCATTTTTTTTGAATTTTTGTAAAATTCGCGTCATATTTTTTAGAATAATCATTCGTCTTGACGAGATGAGTATAAGAAGTACAAAATTATGATGAAAAACAAAAAAGAATTCACTAAAGACGAATAAAGTATCAAACAACTGTCTTATTTGTCAAAAGTAAAGTCTCATTTGAATTTTTCAATATCGGTCCATATTTTTATACTTTTCCAATTCATCTTGTCAAGATATACGATTAATCCTAAAAATGGGTTCACACTTATAAGTTTACAAGAATTTAGCTCGACATATCAAATAAAGGGTTCAACACCAATCACTGCGCTAATTAGCTCAACACCAAAACACAGAATCCTTATCTCAGTTACGTCAAATCGTTTTTTCTGCTTAACTATTGATATCCCTTATTAAAAATAGTGTACTATGTGTGGACGCCTCTACCTTTGTGACTCCATTTATTGATCTTGTTATTAATCCAAAATTGATCTTGTTATCGTTCTGGCTTTCAAGTTCTAGTAAATGAGTATCCTAATCAAATGTGTATATGGTTCAATGCACTTGAATCCTAGGATAAATGTAGGATCCAAACAAATCGTACAGTTATGAACACACGATAACATAAATTACATGTGTGTCACACGTGTCTATTCATGTCCGAAAAGTATCTTCGTAACAATGATTTTCTTTAGAAGGAAGAAACATTTTTTTCTGCTTATTATTCAATTTAAAGTGATAAAGCCCTTTAACAGTTTGTCGACTGTCTAATCAACATAACATAATCACGGAGAGAGAGAGAGAGAGAGAGAGAGAGACATACCATTAGGATCTGAAGCAGAAGTTAGTCCAATTCCCCAAACAGCAGCCATGGAAAATACCACAATTAAAGTTAGACTCAGTACAAAAATTTAACAAGCATTCATGGAGTAATTTATTTGGAAATGGAACACAATGGAATGAAAAGGCTAAAAAGGAAAAAAGAAAAAAGCGGTTTTTAACGTACCATTCATCCAGTTTTTTTCTGGTTGAAAATGGAAAGCAGTTCTTTGCCAATCCAACATGGCGTTGCTCCATGGATACACCGAGAGTTCGCCGGAGAAGTCCCGGAATGTCTTCATCGACACCCCCTGCGCCACCCATCTCGACAGCCCCTGCGCCACCCTTCTCGACGGCCCCTGCGCCAAACTTCTCGACGGCGGCATTAACTTTTCGGGCGACATTGGGATCAGAGGAGAAGACGATGGCTGATCATTTTCGTTCGTGACTTCATCAGGGGAGGGTTGTGGGTCTTGGTTAAAAATCAAGACAATTAGGAGGGATAGAAAAAGCAGGGAAAGGAATATCCCGGCCAGAGCCTTGATGGCTGCCGAGGAAGCGGCGGAGTACGGCAGCGGAGTGTACGGAGTGGCATTTTCGAGATCCTTGGGGGTGAGCATTTTTGTAGAGATTTTTTCCTCGGAGGGCATAGTAGGGGATTTAGGATGGAGCAATGTGGTGGAGTAACTAAGATGCTCTCTCTCTCTCTCCTTATATAGAGATCTTAGAGAGAGAGAGAGAGAAAGAGAGAGAAAGAGAGAGAGGTGATGAGGTGGGCAGTGGTCGATGCTATAAGAAAACTAGTGACAGTAATGATAGCATGTGGAAAGAAATTAATGAATTTCCCTTTGAAAAAAAAAAAAAGAAATTAAAATGCTACTTCTATTGCTATAGAGACCTGGATAACGAGTCGTGTCGAGTTGTGTTCGTATCGTGTCAGTCGAGTTCGTGTCACAAATCATCCAACCCTAACCCGACCCATTTAGAATTCGTGTTTCTCGAGTCGTGTCATTTTCGTGTTTCATGTCAGAAATGCTCAACCCTAACCCGTTAACTTCGTGTCCGGTTCGTGTCGTGTTATCGTGTCTGTTGTCTAACTCTATATAAAATTATAGATATACCATATATTATGTATATATGTTCGTGAAAATAGGTGACACAGATTAGTAACCGTGTTAGTCGTGTCAATTTCGTGTATCGCGTGTTCAACCCGAACCCGACCCATTTAGAATTCGTGTTCTCGAGTCGTGTCATTTTCGTGTTTCGTGTCAGAAATGTTCAACCCTAACCCGCTAATTTCGTGTCCGATTCGTATCGTGTTATCGTGTCTCGTGTCTGTTGCCCAGCTCTAGAGCCTATAGTACATTTCTATTGGTCAAGATATGAACCCATGACAAATTCTTCATGACCCCATGCACCCTGGTGTGCATTCTTCAAAGTACTACGTAATTTTTCCATTAAACAATACACAATTTCTCTCTCTAAGGGTATTTAGTTTGCACATACTTCAATTGGTCACTGGAGACTCAATTTACCATAAACTAGTATGGGGCCCACTTAACGTTAGGGCAATGTTTTGTATGAAGTAACTCGGAAGGTTTCGAATCTAAAATCTGAAGAGAGAACAACACGCCTCTTCTTCTTTTTGAAAGAAGCAAGAAAGTTTCATTCCCCTTAAAATTATTTGTGTAAAGAAAAATTAGATTTTGACTTGACAAGGCATGGAAAACTAAATTCATTTTTTCAAAATGGGGATGAGAAAATTTGAAATTGTAGAGATTTTTTGGGTTAAAAATTACTACACTATAGGGGTATGTAAAGCTATATCGAGATCGATCTCGCATTCCGATTTCCTCCATTTTAGACCTATTTAATCATTTAGCATGTTACTCCTATTTGAGAGTTTTTTTTTTTTGCTGGTCAAGTCATCTTGAATTTAATTGTTTGAAAAAAACTTTAAAAATTTGATTGACCTATAATTAAGTAACAATTTTAGACGTTGGTGGATTGTAATTCAAGTTTGAGGAAATTTTCGACCACATGAAATAATATTGTATGGGACCCACATAAATGTGCACAAATCTGGACACAAATTTATCCAGAACTTATTTGATGTATGTGTGAGTGTGAGCTCCACGTCTATTTTATGGGACCCATGTATTTGGACAAAATATTTGTTGAAACTTGTGCATTTTTTGTTGTGCACCCATAGCATTGCTCATCTTATAAAATAATGATTTCAGAGACTCCCTATATCATGAACTAATGCATCTCGGGGCCGGGGATCGAACACAAGCGAGAACGAAAGCGAGTGTTTGTAACCATTTCTCAAAACATTCATTTCACAACTACATTCATTTACACACCCAAGTACACATTCACAAAGGTGTGGGCTACCTCCACGCACGCACACCGGATGTGTGTAGTGTGTGTCGAGCCCACATCCTTGTGACCGTGGGTGTGTAAATGGGTATAAAGCTATCCAATTCAGAGAACTCGGCTCCAGCCTATTTTTCATTTATTCAGTTTGCTCATGTTTTGACAATGATTCGTAGTTTTATTTCATTAAAATAATCACACACAAATTAAAGACGGGCGTTATCTAAATCTTCATTTGCTGATCCACTAATTCGACTCGTTTACACGAATATTAAATAAATTAAATGTCAGATAAATAATCCTTTTAGGAAGCGTTTACTGCTCTGGAAACAGAGTAAATAAAAATATCCAAAACTATACCAAAAATAGAATTATAGAGATATTATTGAGTTGAGTGGAATCCCCATCTACTGCATGTTCTGGAAACAGAGTGAGAATAAAAATATCCAAAACTACACCAATAATAGAATTATACGTAGAAGATATGATTGAGTTGAGTTGAGTTGAGTTGAGTTGAGTAGTCCGGCCCCTTCCTTCCTTCTACGTCGGTAGAGATCGAAGAAATGTGAGAGAAGGTAAGGTAGTCACTATATAGGGTATCATCAATTCTCAGGAAGTCTCAAGTACTCTGCCATAACGACGAAAGTAATTATGTTAGTAGCTTAGGTGCATGCACAGATCGGATCAGAATGGTGGTGGACTCACACTCGAGTCCAACTCGAAATTAGTACTTTTATGAACAAACAAACAAATTATGAAAGCAAACAAATTTTCATCTTTCAAAGGTCGAACAAACAAATTATGAAGCAACCACGATGCCACATGGCTTTGTTTGGATCAAGTGAACCTCGTATATGATCAACATGCATGTCAGAAAGGGAAGCAAACAAACAGCCAAATACATCTCTAGTCGACCAACTGGACCTTACTCGGTTGGCCAAGGCTCTTGTATCTCACTAGGAGGTCAGGAGTTTAAATATCTTAACATGCTTGCATGTGGGGTGTTCTTTCCTGGGAAGGCCTTTGTCTTTCTTGTTGTAAGCCGAAAATCAAATTGAGAATATAACAAATTAACAAATGATAAAACAAAACACACGATTTACGTATGTGGTTTCACTCAAGCACAAAGCAAGAACGTATTTCACGGGGAGAAGAGCGAGAGGAGTTACTATAAACGAAGAAAGAACAAAGAGCTGGTTATACCTGTAACTCTACTTGAGGCACCCAACAGATATCTAGACGTACACAAACCTTGGATGGAACCTAATAAGATGAACCAATTTTCCTAATATCTAAGCTCTTGAACAAAATACATAACCCTACCAGCCCCCAAGGCTCCCATTTATAAGCAAGTACAAAAAACTAGGTCAAAAACTACTTAAACACGCCCAGCCACTCACATAACCAGCCTCGCTGGTCCGGACCAAACCAGACCAGCTTCGGATGACCAAAGCTGCAAGTTACCACACACCCACAAAACTCGCCACATCGGACCAGAGTGGTTGAAAGTTGATTTTCCGTGTGGCCATGCGCACTAAATTTTGCACCTTTCTTCGAACATCTTGAATTCAAGGCGTATCTCCAACATTTTTTTCTTTGTTTGTTTCTACCCTATAATGAGTT
Organism: Rhododendron mucronatum var. ripense; assembly: GCA_019656295.1. Classification (NCBI taxonomy): domain Eukaryota; kingdom Viridiplantae; phylum Streptophyta; class Magnoliopsida; order Ericales; family Ericaceae; genus Rhododendron; species Rhododendron mucronatum. Next base: position 2,390,065 of record BPLT01000011.1, read on the forward strand.
TATTTCTTATATTGGTTGAATTGTTAGAATTGGTTGTCTCGTAAACTCTCTGTAGTGTTTCAAGTTTATATTTTGTAATTCATATGTGATGTAAATATGATCTCTTCTATCAATCAATTGAAAAAAAAAAGTGAGAAGAAAATACCTCTAGTCATTGAGCTTCAATTACATTGCATAACTCAAAGCAAAAGCTGCAAAACTACAATCGAAATTCCAAAACCCGAGCAATTTTGGAGATGCTCTTGTGGAATTTGTTATTTCCACGTCCCCTTAAGCTGAATCAGCAACACGGGACACGTGGTGTTCGTGCCCGATCTCGGCCGTCCAATGAAGTTTTGGACGGCCCAGATCTGTTCAGCTGCCGAGTGATATTTTAGTCATATCACACTTTAAAACAGCTGAACAGATCTGGACCGTCCAAAACTTCATTGGACGGCCGAGATCAGGCACGGACACCACGTGTCCCGTGCCCACCCATCACTGAAAAATTTCTCATCGTGTCGACATGAAAATGGAAATTGATTTCATTGGAAAATAGGCCTCTTTTCTCATAATTGGATGTCCAGATCAATTTATGTACGCTACAACTAATTTCGGGGCTTAAGTTAACGACAGGTCAAATCTTTCAATGACCCCAAAGTTTAAAAAGTTTGACCTTCATGGAACTTGATCGTACGACGACTTCATGAAGGACGAATACTTATTAACTTTCTCATACTCACTCTACCAAACTCGGGACGTATCCCGGGACAATCATGGAGAATCAAACAATAATTACCATGAGGATCTTGCCACTAACGACATGATGTGTAATGCACCCTCTCATTCAAATATTCAATCATCCAATCTATTTTTGGCACAATAATTTTGGGCCCATTATTGGTATCGTTCCCACGTGTCTCACGGCAATTTCTCATAAATCGTAGGAACTGCCACATAAGTTAAGGTGTGCTCTTGTCCGTAAGTAAAATTGCATGCACTTTTGACAGGAGCCACAAATGTGGAGATCTTGTCTGAGTTCATACAGGTCATTGATCGGGGTTATCGTTCTGGCTTGCCCGCTGCACGACAAAGCTTCATGGGATGTTGGAGTTTTCTAAACACAAAATATTACTTCCTCCGTCACATAATATTTACTCGGTTCGCAAAATGAGAATGTAAAAGTAATATTACAATGTTTTCAAGAAAAACTTCAATTTTTTTTAATAATTCATTAGATTTTGATGAGTTCTTTAAATTTATAAAAAGAATTTGAATTTTTTCTTGAAAGAAATGTATTATTTTTGAGTTCCCGTTTTGCAGAGCGGACAAATATTTTGAGACAGAGGGAGTAGTAAAAAAGAATCAAAAAAATACGTTCAGTTACTTGTGCAAATTACTTCCAAGACAAATTCAATATCCAAACAAAAGCATAATTTTGATCATAAACAATTAACGAAGCATAAACTCGTATCCATGTATTTGAATTGTGAGTCTGGAAGAGATTTATATTATCGAAATGAAATGAAATGAAAACCATGTTAAACGTCAAACAAATTCTGAGCCTTTTATTTTATAAGTTTTCGAGTAAAATTTTCCGTTTAAATTATTCTTAAGTTCAGCTACATGGTGCACATTTACAAATGAAAATCTAAAGAGAGGATTCATTTGTTCCTCCAGGTCAGTGGGTAGAACAGTAGAAGCTAGGTTGGCATCTATCTCTGTATGAAAAGAAACGTCTACACTCTTCTGGCTAAAACATTTGCCCAAACATATCCTACTAAACAGATGTGATCCTCAAATTAAAAGTGTATCGTACTAATCATAATAGTGATTGGCCTAGCCCATTTTTTCCCAGATTACCCAAACAGACCCTTAACAGTTGACATACCCAACAAAAATGAATTCACTTATTCCTGCATATATGGAAAAATTATGAAAGCTCTGTTCCGTTGTCAGGATTGTTGCGTGGGAATAAATTCCGTAGAATTTTCTTTCTATTGACAGTCTTCTATTTTGTACTCCTAGTAAAGCCGGAGTTGGGCCATGAAAGATCAATTTAGGGGTTTTTACTGGACAGTGGAGGGAGGGGCAAAGAATCTCCAAGTCATGAACTACTTTTTCGGAATTAAAAAGTCATGGAAAGGGAAAGATTAATTGTCAACTGTCAAGACATGGTTTTGAAGACAAAAATGCCCCTTCCCTAAAATCGATTCACTTTCATACCCCTTTGTCCCTATTATCAGAGGTATAAAAGAGTAAATCATTAATGATAACGGATTACATTAAATATTAGTAAAGACCAATTTTTTTGTTAACATAGATCAAATCATATTATTTTTCTGTTAACATAAATCAAATCATATTTTTTTAGAGAATTTTATCCCAAATAATTAACTATTGTTTGAGGTATAAAAAAGCAAATCATTAATTATAAAGGACTACGTTAGGTATTAGTAAAAACCAATCTTTTTGTTAACATAGACCAAACCATATGTTATGAGAGAATTTTTCCCAAATAATTGACTATTGTTTAAGATATAAAAGAACAAATCATTAATTATAACGGTCTAAGTTAGGTATTAGTAAAAGACCACATGAACACTACCTTATTTGCACCCAAAAATTTACCCACAGCAAAACACCATTACATCCCTACCATAACACATTTCAACGTCCCCGATTTGGGTCTCACCCAACTTGTCCCCAGAACACATGAACACATAGCGTTTACTTTTTAATTTCATCATACAGTCGCTAAAGAAAACTAAACATAGCGTTTCAGAGGTGGTCAAACAAAATTTCCAAAACCCCCTGGCGGGCGGCGGAGTAGGACTTGACGCGGGAGGGGTGGAGGATCTTCGACGTCAGGTTGTGGCGGAGGAGCCACCACGTGGGGCCGTACCCGGCCGAGCTGATGTTGCGCTGGTTGCTGTTGATGACTTTTTCTGGGTCCAGGGGGAGGTTCTTCTTGACCTTGTGGTTGGGAGGAGAGACGACTAGGTTGTAGATGGGTTTGATGAGAGCTGAGATGCAAGGGGGGGAGATGATGATGAGAGAGAGAGAGGGGGTGGGTGGGCTGCGTATTAATGGAAAGGAGAAAAGAGGGTCTTAGGGTTTCAATAGTACGGGGCATCGGCCCGCTTTTGCTTTGACACCCTTTTCTGATTATGCAAAAAAAACTCAGAAAAATATATCTTTCTACTGGGAATTAGTTCCTAAGTGGTAGTATTTGTTATATCAGACTTCTCTTCTCTGTAGAATGTCTACAGTGGACTTGAATTCTTCCATATGACCAGTGACTTGAGAAACTCCATGACCTGCACAAATGTATAAATGCAATCAGATCCGAGGACAATAGAAAGGAAAATACTTAGGACACAAATGTCACAGGTGTATCTGGAGCCATTCCACGAAGGATCCACGTGCATCGGACGATTTCGAACACATCTATATATATTTGGATCTGTGTCTTAATATCCGTGTCTCTAGCATTGCATGGTCTTGAACAAGAATAATACCACCCGAAACAGACTTAACAGTGCTTCTACTTTTTTCAGAAACATGCATGCCTGGTCTATTTTCATTTTTGATAGTAAGTCAATAAACTCAAATGTGAGTCTCTTTATTGGGAGAATGCGATCAAAGCAGTTGCAATGCGATTTTCTTCATCCACATTAGAAACATGCATGGGTGCTGCTGCTTCTCTTTTTTTTTTTTTTTTTTTCTATCTTGTAAACTATACTCTCTTTAAAAGAGGCAAATTTCCTCATCTTTTGAATTCAGTAAATTAGCTCCTTTTAGAGATTATCAATCTTGTTTTCCGAAGTCTGAAAAAGCCATAAAATCAGAATCACTCGCACCCACACTATATATCTAAATTCAGCCTTCGTATTTCTACCTTAACTGCACACTTGACTCTGCTATAAATCATGAAAAGCCACAAATCATACACACAGAATTCATCTGCGACGATACTTTTGAAACTTAACTGCTTCACAGATGCAATTGTTCTGCTACCACCACACACAAATACACACACTCACCTCATTCGCGGTGTCCACCACACACACACACCAAATTCGTGAGCGTGTATATATTTGAGTGAGTTGTGCTGGTGTGTGGACCACACAAATGTTGTGTGTATTTGTGTGTTTCCCTAGAATTTTTTTTCACATAACTGATGATAAAAATTAAAAAAAAACTGCTGCACAAATCGATTCCGTCATTTGCTACGTTCGGATGGTTACGTGCCTCTGTGAGTGTTTGTGTGTCTGTGTTGAGAGAGAGAGAGAGAGAGAGAGAGAGAGAGAGGACCTGTTGAGGAGAACTCCAAAGGAGAAGCGGTGATGTAAGAGAGCTCCAAGTCGAATTTGGCAAATGGGTCTCCAGCAAAACAGAGTCCGAACAGCAAAGCAACGTGTAGTACCAAATGCAACGTAACCGACCCCAAAAACTCCATCTAAGAAAACGCTTCGCGACGGTTTCTGTTTTCCGTAAAGCGGATTTCCACTCAGGATTTTCACATCACATCACCAATTATACACAGAGACAGACAGAGAGAGAGAGAGAGAGAGAGAGAGAGAGAGAGAGAGAGGCTGTGTCTGTTTTTGTTAACAATAACTTGGCTGGCTTTGTTTGCAAGGAAAGTGTGGAGTCCTCAGCACTCGGATTGTGCCCTTCGGAGCTTCCCTTTTTTGGCAGATATTGTGGGGACCACTGTTCGTGACGTACATTATCACCGGCAACTCGCTAAACCCGTTTCCACCCCGATTCAACTCACTCTTTCAGGGGGCAATTAATTTCGTGGAATATTATCCAAACCACATTACACACTCGTTCGATGCATGTAAATTCTATTAACACCGTCGAACAGGCATTTCTGTCTGGATCTAGGTCCTGGAACTCGTATTCCAAGTTCTTTTCTCTTGAAATACTGTTGTCATTGCATGTTGAAAATGAAAGAGTGTTTTTCAACTTATAATCGGAGCCTTGGTCGATTAAAAAAGGAGAAAAGAAAAACATTAATGACCGAAAAAGATTCATAAGATTTTAGATTTTAGAACGTGTCTTACTTGTCTGCAAATATTCAAATTTACTTACCATATAATACGGCCACGAAATACTATTTTAAGCACTTAATACTGGTAGTACTATGGCATGCGTGACGCTATGATTTTTTTTTTTTTTTTTGAACAGCAAAAATTTTTTTATTAATCTTTGAATTTTTTAAGAGTAGAAGATACAACGAAAAATGTTCCAAGAATTGGTAACTGTAATTCGTCCTTAATTATTGGGAGACTTAAAGAATAGTCTTCGGGTTCAATGCATTGTAGGTTTTCATCCTCCCTTTTTTTTTGCACTTATGTATTCCTCCTGTTTTTATTTTAATACCAAAAGTGCCCCATATATATCACCGGAAAAAAGGGGACCAAAATATAATCCTCCCCATCCCATACCACAATTTCCATTGATTCAATCCCGAAAATTTTGGATTCCCTAAAAATCTTTTGATATTCTATATAACAAAGCATATCTCTCTCTCTGATATCTCTCTCTCTCTCCTCCACTTGTCCTCCACAAACAACCGCTGTCATTCATTAGTCCTCCAACGTCCTCTGGTGGGCAGCGATCCACTTATCCTCGGACGTCCTCCGCCAACAGCTGCCGCCATCTATCAACAGCCGCCACATCGGAGTTCCAATCCCTCTCAGAGACCTTGAACAATATAGGTGGACCCAATGAATTAGGCAAGCCACACAACGGCCCGTCCGCCGTCAAAGCTCCAAGCGTCGTCGTACAAATTGGAGTTCTTGAAATTGGAGTTCAACAAGAAGGTCTCATGTGCAATTATCTTTTGATTGGTTGCAAGTATTGTATTACGTGCTTTTGTGTTGGCTCTATATTGATGCTATTGATGCTGCTGGAGGTTAATCTGTTCGGTCCGTTTGCTGCTGCTGGTTAATCTGTTCGATCAGTTTGATGCTGCTGCTGCTGATTTGTTCTTAATGGTCTTGTAGGGCCCTTAGTTTTAGGGTCCTGCAGATCTTATTGGTGAATGATGGTTGCTGATGTTAGTAAGAAGGCTTTGCTCTAAAAGGCTTTTGATTGGGCCTTTCTGATGCTGCTTGTGCTTTTTGTACCAATCCAACCCAATTTTTCGTTGGATGACTCTTCCTTTCCTGAATAAACCATGTTTTTCAATTCAATTTTTGTTTTCATGGTGTATTCATGTATTTGATGTTTATTTATGTATTTTCATGAATAAAATGTGTATTCAATTTTTTTCATGGTGTATTCATGCAAAATATGGTCGATTAATTTATTCATGTTTTTTATGATCGATTAAAAACATGTTGTATTCATGTTTTTTATGTTTCTTTGATTAATTTAGTCATGTTTTCATTTTTTTTATTAATATTTTTTAAATACATCACAATGTATTCATGTTTTACAAAAATTCACAAAATTTAAGGATTTAAAAATTCATGAATTAAGAAGATAGAATGGTTTAGAATATAATATCCACGAAGGATTTGAAAAATTGAAAATTAATCATCCCATAATTTTAGGTATAAAATTACTATAATCTCACTAATTAAGGAAGAAAATATACACATACATATGAATATCTTATTAAAAGGGTAATATAGGTAATTTACCATCTGAAATGATGAAAACATAACTGTTCAAAAAGTGCCGGATGAATACTTACGTGAGATGCGATTTGAGAATGGATATTTAAAAACTCCTTAATTATTGTCACTGAAATGGTCCTTAATTTAATTGTAGCACAAGGAAACAATATTGATTGTCATTCATTTGGAGATGATTTCCCAGTCAAAATTTAATTATGGACAAAAACTTTGACCGTGAGTTTTTGATAAGGCAATTACTTTTTATTTATGTGCACATTCATTAGTTGAGTTGTCCTTAATAAATTTGAGGAAATATATCTCATTAATATCATTTTCGACCATTTTAGGATGAAGAAAAACTCCAGTGATCGATGTTAGTATCACAAACCGATCGATACATGTATTATTTACTGCATATGGTGACAGGTATCGGTACATTGTTAATATGTTAACATGGTCAATGCTATGAATATTTCTACTACATGGGAAAACGTGATTCACTCTAAATTTATTTTATTTTTTTGGAGAAATGAAGAATGACCGAACCCCTACAAGATAAATGTTTTAGAACGGCGTGCATATCAGTTGCCATTGCATAAATGATGACCACCAAATAAATCCAACTGCACTTGATCCATATTTCGATGCACATGAGCAATCTTTGTAGAGAGAGTGAGTTTCCAATAAAAATTCTTGTTTTAGGGCAAATTGCAAATTTGCAATAGTCAAATTGTTTTCCCCAAATGGTATTTTGGTTAATGCATGTGAGGAGAATGACATACCTAGAAATATATGAAAATATGGACTTTTTTAGTCCATTTAGTTTAGGAAAACTCAAACAACTAGTAATTCCGTTTCAGGTGGGATAGGAATAAGAAGAGATCAGGCGAAGGCATACATGAATGGAGATCGAAAACTATCAACATTCCAATACTCACTGTTCAAATGATCTACAATTAATTACATATTGCCCTTGGACATGCCCAAAAAAATGGGATTTTTGGTTGCTGCGAAATTCCAGATTTTTTTTTTTCCCTCCCCTTTTTCTTCCATTTTCTAGACAACCAAACAAGGAAAAGGGATGGATTGACCAGTGTGAACTACATCTGATCCAACAAGAATTGGTGAATGTGTGCTGAATCCATTTGCCATATCTTCAGAGATGCTGTTACACTTGTTCCGGTGGCATTGTTGAACAGAAATACTCGCGCTGCTCCATCGATGGCCCTCGTCGGGTAAATTCGAGACGTGATCACTGTTCTTCCTCCTTGAGCAAAGCTCTCCACAATCGAATGATCCACCTGGATTGATTTTTCCACCAATTCAATTTTGAGCAAAAAAATGTAATAACAGTAGTTTGAAGCAGAGTGAGAAATGAGATATTCCAACATACCAATAATCGCATAGAGAATTTTTCGCCCTCGAGCACAGGGACCGTGCCACCATTCACCCTCTTGTTAACTGATGAAGCCTTTGATGACCTGCAATATTTCAACGTTTTTTTGTTTTTTTTTTTCCGTTTTATCAGGCGTATTTCAACGATATATCTCCAAATTGAGGAATATTAGGCTTTTGTTTAGGCGAAGGAAAAGACGAACCTCATCTCATCGGAACAGAAGAAGGTCTTGTAACTGCCGTCAATGTCCTTTGAAATGTAGAAATAGACAGGCGTTAACTCAGATAACGATTCATCAGCAAGAACCAGCAGCCCGAAAGGTCCCAAAGCGCCTCTTGATACAGCACCACCGGGGGTGCTGCATGTGTGGCCAGCATCGGCTTCAGTTGTCGCCTCCAGCGCCGCCTTGTCTACTTCAAATGTAGCGACTATGTCCAACTGTCAAACATCGACAAAACAAGTCCTCGTAAGCTTACTACATTAACATTTCTGTTACTATAATAATTCGACAAGCACGTAAAAAGTACTAGAAATGTAATAGAGACCTGTGTAGCCGAGCTTATGTTCAGTGGCACGACTGATCCCGGACCAAGCTCCACTCCATTGAATTCAGTAACGTTCAATCGCAACCTCTCCACTTCTTCCGCTGGCCATTGAAGTATGTTGCTTCCGGTCTTCTTGTCAAACACTACCGTCCTTGGAATGGTCTGCACAAGTACAACAGGAACCAAATCAGTCACCTATAGATGCTCCATTCATGAGTGTTAGCGTGAATTCCCTAGCAACTGGTGCAAATTGGTAAGACCTCATTTGATCTGGGCACTAACTTATAATTTTTCACTGTCGCTAAAACGGAAACAATGAAGTATACAAATAGATTGCTAGTCCATAATTTGTCTTTAAAATTCTTTTAAAAACGGTAAAAACTGCATCCAAACGAAGCATGTGTGGATATTGCAAAACACAATATACAACTAACTCATCCCGAAAGGCGAAAAGTACCCGAAAACAAGTACTACTACCATATGGTATGGATTCAAATTTGGTATTGTGAGCCATATACCCTAGTCCCTAGTCCAACACTTTCAATTTGAACACTTTTCAGATCTTTTTTACAAGTGTACAAACAGTGAAGTGAATGTAATTTACAGTTTTTGATAGATGAAGGGAAATATACCTGAACTGATGCCCAACCCTTCAAAAGGTCATCACTTTCATTATCAGTTTCTCCGATCCAACTCCACGAGATCCTCCTCTGCTTGTTCTGGTCATAAAACGTCTTTGATGCATAGTACACCCCATAATCCACCCGCAACCCGATACCCACATCCATTTCTGGGTTATCGGGCGTCCACGTGTTATTTACAGGATCATATGTCCCAATTGCATAATAATCCTTCTTCTTATCATCCAAGCTTGCCTTTAGGACATGCTTAATACCCGGCCCATTGAACGACGTGTCCAGCCCATTTGCGTCACTTGTTGAAACCGGGTAAAAGTCCACACACTCCCACATACCCGTACCATGAACCGCATGCATAACACCCTCCAATAATTCAAAACTAGTAAAATTGGTGGTTTCGTAAACAAGGGTAATACCCGTGGAATTAACCTTTGACCCGATAGCAATCCGCCATTTTCCATCTCGGTTGACCCATGCGGTGGTAGGGTCCCTAAAATCTTTCGGACGAATACCGGGTGGGGGAACCAAAACTGGGTTACCAGAGTACTTGACCCAGTCTAGTAGGAGCGGATCGGATAGGTTGGCGGGATACGCAAGGTTTTGCACCTGCACCAGACCAATTTAGTTTATTTGAAATTCCGAAGAACAAGAAATATCTTTTCTACCAAATTGAGGATCTTGGGGACAATTTTGATTTATCATTTGATGATCAAAATACTAGTTTTTTAGCCGCTTTATATTCAATCCACCTTGAAGAAATTTGAATTGAGCAAAAAACAAGCACTTTTACGAGTAAACTTAGTGAGTAGAGGTTTTTGAATGATACTATCAATAGAAATTTTTCTAAAGTCGCGACTGACCTGCACATTTTTGTCGGTGGACCCGGTGTAAAGCATTACGATTTGGCCATCGGGTAGGATCGTAGCAGACCCGGTCCAAACACCGTTAGCATCGAACCAGTTATCGGGTTCCATGGCAGAGGGAAGGTGGAGCCAATGGATCATGTCTTCCGAAATTGCGTGGCCCCATGCGATGTTGCCCCAAACCGCAGATTCCGGGTTGTACTGGTAGAAAATGTGATACCACCCCTTGTAAAATAGTGGACCTGAGAGAAGAATTGAAAACATTGGGCACATGATTAAAAACTGGAGACATGGACCATAAGTAAGCTAGTAATAGCAAATTTAGAGGTGCATTATTTAGGTATAGGGTGTGCGACTACGTACACAGTGCAACGAAGGCTCGAGCAGAACATCTCATAATTGGTCATGAACGGCTCGATTGGTTGGCAACCCTACGTGTGCGCGACAAGTTATGTTATTCGGTAGGTATTTCTCGAGCAGTGTCCAACGCTCTTTTAAAATTATTATAAATTTGTGCGGATACCATGCTACGTAACCGTAACAATCATTCTAGAAAATTCCCTATGCCGTGCATGTTAATTTATGAATAAACTAAGCTAATCATGATTAGTACTCCAATCTCTTTTAGCATATCTGTAATTAGGGCGGCAAACGAGCCGAGTCGAGCCGAGTTTTGCCTTGCTCGAGCTCGGCTCGCCTTAGTTTTCCCCAGCTCGAGCTCAGCTCGAGCTCGAATCGAGCTGAAATATGTGAGCTCGAACTCGGCTTGAATATATATTCACAAGCTCGAGCTCGGCTCTGCTCGGCTCGAATGACTCGTTCGGTACATGTATGGATATTGGTATATGTATGTATATATATATATATATGCAGGGATGGAGCTAGAGAGGGGCCAATAGGGGCGGTCGCCCCTGGAAGAAGAAAAAGAAACACTGCTATTATATGAAAAAATTAAAAAAAATCCAATGAAAGTATATATGCTCGCCGTTGCATGGTGAAATTCCTGACTCCGTCCCTGTATATATGTATATGTAAGCTCGAGCTCGGCTCAAATGGCTCGTTTGGTATATGTATGTACTGTATATGGCAGCTCGCGAGCTCAACGAGCCGAGCATCAAGTGGCTCGAGCTCGGATCGTTTATGAAACGAGCTGAAAATGGTGGCTCGAGCTCGTTCGTTTACTTGATGAACCGAGCTCGAACGAGCCGTTAGCGAGCCGAGTCACGAGCCGCACGCGAGTGGCTCAGTTCGTTTGCAGCCCTATCTGTAACCCCGACCTCGTACACGATATTATCTTATTAATGTGAAACGCACATGTGGTAGGTTTGGTGGACAGAACATTAATCCCAATATACTACAGTAGTGCTGTAATTATTAACCTGATCGATCCAATGACACAGGAAGTCCCCTACGTCAGTCCAATCTAGTTGGCCCTGGCCCCACTATTTGTGGCATCTCTAGGAATAGCCAGCCACGCACGTACGTGTGCTCTGAAATTAAGTAGTACAGTACAATTTAACGTTACCCTCATAATCACCCCATGGATCTGGTAATTAAAAGAGATTATTAGGACTACTTTTATTTTATTTTCTAGCATCAATATTAGTGCCAGAACCAACCTCTCACACACTTTAGGTTCTATTCTTGTAAACTTATTAAGGCTCCGTTCCAGAAATCTTCTTCAAAAATAAGCAGTTTATTTCATAATTAGTCGTGAACGGCTCGATTGGTTGGTAACCCTATGTGTGTGCGACAAGTTAAATTATTCGGTAGGTATTTATCGCGCAATGTCCAACCTAACGCTCCTTTAAAATTAAATTATTACAAACTTGTGCGGATACCATGGTACGTAACCATAATCACTCTAGAAAATTCCCCGGCCATGCCGTATTATTATGAATAAACTAAGCTAATTAATGATTAGTACTCGCAATTTCTTTTAGTATATCTGTAACCCCGACCACGTACACGATATTATCTTATTAATGTGAAACGCACATGTGGTAGGTTTGGTGGACAGAACATTAATCCCAATATAATACTGTAATTATTAACCTGATCGATCCAATGATACAGGAAGGATCGAAGTCCCCTACGTCAGTCCAATGAGACTCCAATCTAGTAGTTGGCCCTGTCCCCATTATTTTGTGGCATCTCTAGGAATTGCCTGCCAGACACGTGTGCTCTGAAATTAAGTAGTACAGTACAATTTAACATTACCCTCATAATCACCCCATGGATCTGGTAATTAAAAGAGATTATTAGGAGGACTATACTTTTATTTTCTAGCATCAATATTAGTGCCAGAACCAACCTCTCACACACTTTAGGCTCTATTCTTGCAAACTTATTTTTCTTCTTTGTTTTGTGTATTTTGTTCGTTTTTTTTTTTTTTTTTTTGAATTTTTGTTAGATTCGTGTTATATTTTTGGGATTAATCATTCGTCTTGAATATAGCAATTTAAAAAGTAGTACAAAATTATGACGAAAAATAACAAAAAAGTTTACTAAGACAACTATGTTAATTATTTGTTTAAAGTGTGGTCTTATTTGAATTTTTTCAAAAGGATTCACACTTCACTCACTGCGCTAATTAGCTCAAAACCGAAACAGAATCCTTATCCCAGCTACGTCAAATCGTTTTTCTGCAACTTTTTTTTTTCCTTGATTCGCATTTTCTGCAACTATTGATATCGCTTATTAAAAATGAGAATAAATTTTATCCACCGTCGGTATAAAATTCCATTTTTTCACCACCGTCCATTATAAGCCCTACCGAGCATCTATTATTATAATCTGAACCGTTCATATTATAAAACTCGCAGTATAATATTAACATGCAAAAAATCAGTTTCATCGAAGGTCGATAGATATTTTAAATTTTGAATTTTGGTTTATAAAATGGACGATCTGATTTATGTTAATGATAATAAAGATAAACTGTCCATTTTTACAGAGCAAAATTCAATTTTTGATATTCCTATCGATGTCCGATCAAATTTATTTTTTGCATCGATACACTATTATGTGGGGTCTACAAGATGAACGGTTCAAATTAACAATAAATACAAGATAACCAAAAAAGGCGGTGGTGAAATAGTGAGATTTTCATTGCCGGTAAAAAGAATTTAATCTCATAAAGAATAGCGTACTGTGTGCGGGCACCTCGAATCAAATGTGTACGTATATGGTTTAATGCACTTGGACCCCGCACGACATATGTAGGATCAAAACAAATCATACAGGTATGGACGCATGCGTCTATACATGTCCGAAAAGTATATTCGTAACAATGATTCATTGCACTTTCTTTACGAAGAAAGAAACATTTTTCTGCTTATCATTTTGGGAATGGATGAACAAGGTTTGGCATGCCCATTTTGCCTTCAGGAAGAGGAAACGCTAGAGCATCTATTGATAACATGCCCGTTTTCTAGCCAAATTTGGTTGACAATGGCAGAGTGGTGGAACATTGATTGGGTGGTTCGTTCGAATTTGCTGAGATTATCCTCTTGGTGGTTTTCCTTCGGGTTCAAAAATCTGGAGAAATTTTTTTGGAAGTGTTGTTTTTACGCTACTTTGTGGTCTATTTAAATTGCAAGAAATGATGCTATCTTCAACAACAAAGTTGCTAATCCCCACCAATTGGTTGATTTAATCAAAATAAGGGTAGCCTTGTGGATCAAAGCCAAATTCGATGTTAAGGTGTATACGGTGGAAGATTTTTAAAGGAATCTTGATGGTATTAGAAGGCTCACGATTTAGGTGTACCATTGGGTGTATCTTTTGATGTAATTTTGCTTCATTTTTGTTTTTTCTTGGGGCTGTGGTGAACTTTTTAGTTCTCCCTTCTCTTTTACTCGATGTACCCTTTCGAGTTTAATAAAAAAAATTTCCTTTCCCGAGCAAAAAAAAAGTTGAGATAAAGCCCTTAAAACTTTGTCGACTGTGTAATCAACCTCACATAGAGAGGAAATCATGGAGAGAGAGAGAGAGGGAGAGTATACCATTAGGATCTGAAGCAGAAATTAGTCCAATTCCCCAAACAGCAGCCATGGAAAATACCACAATTAAAGTTAGACTCGGTGCAAAAATTTAACAAGCATTCATATAATTTATTTGGAAATGGAACACGATGGAATGAAAAGGGTAGAAAGGAAGAAAGAAAAAAACTGTTTGTAACGTACCATTCATCCAGTTTTTTTCTGGTTGAAAATGGAAAGCAGTTCTTTGCCAAGCCAACATGGCGTTGCTCCAAGGATACACCGAGTCCTGTTCGCCGGAGAAGTCCCGGAATGTCTTCAACGACACCCCCTGCGCCACCCCTCTCGACTGCGGCATTAACTTTTCGGACGACATTGGGATCAGACGAGAAGACGTTGGCTGATCATTTTCGTTCATGACTTTATCAGGGGAGGGTTGTGGTTCTTGGTTAAAAATCAAGACAATTAGAAGTGATAGAAAAAGCAGGGAAAGGAATATCCCGGCGAGAGCCTTGATGGGTCGGCGGCGATCCGCCGAGGAAGCGGCGGATTCCGGCAGCAGAGTGTATGGAGTGGCATTTTCGAGATCATTGGGGGTGAGCATTTTTGTAGGGATTTTTCCTGGGAGGGTATAGTTGGGGATTTAGGATGGAGTAATATGGTGGAGTAACTAAGATGCTCTCTCTCTCCTTATATAGAGATCTTCGAGAGTGAGAGGGGTGATGAGGTGGAGGGTGGGTCTGATTATGGGGGCGGTTGTCCAGCTTGGTTGGAAATAAAACCAGAGAGAGAAAGATAAAACAACCATAATTATACAATCACAAACACTTCACACACACTCACATCTTTTGGTAGGTCCCACATACAACGAAGGTATAGTGTGTGTAAACTCCAATGTGAATGTAAATGAATTTGTATAAGTATTTGTAGTCGTAGAATGATTGGATAAAGAGAGAGAGATCTAGAAGTAAGAAGGCGTGTCGAGAGAGGACAGTTGGACACTTGGCAACTTAGGGTTATGTATTCCAAAACCAAAATGCTAGAGGTACCGACGAGGAAAGTACCGATAGCGTGTGAGTACGAGGAGAGTACCGATAGCATGTGGGCAGTGGTCGATGCTATAAGGAAACCAATGAGAGTAACGATAGCGTGTGGGAAGAAATTAAAATGAATTTTCGTTTGACAAAAAAAAAATTTTTAAATGCTACTACTATTGCTATAGTACATTTCTATTGGTCAAGATATGAACCCATGACAAATTCTTTATGACCCCATGCACCCTGGCGTGCATACTTCAAAGTACTAGGTAATTTTTCCGTTAAAGCAATACACAATTTCTCTCTCTAAGGGTATCTGTATTAGTTTGCGCACACTTCAATTGATCACTGGAGACTCAATTCACAGTAAACTAGTATGGAGTCCAATTAAAGCTAGGGCAATATTTTGTATGATCTAACTCAAAAGCAAGGATGGAACCAGGGGGGTCTAGTGGCGGCGGCTGCCACGAAAAGAATTTTTAAAAATGCAATTATTATATGCGAAAAAATAATTTTATCTCCAACTTATATTGTCTCGCCACTGTTTGGTTTTTTCCTTATTTTAAATTCTATACTAATCATAAATCTTCTAATTTTTTTTTTCAAGATAGAAGACCCAAAAAAACTATTCCAAAACTAAATTCAATGGGCCAAAGTGAAATAATATAAATGATGATGTGTAATTAAGAAAAAAAACTCCATACTCTAACCCTAAACAACTTAACCTAAAAATAAGGGAATTTAATTATAATGTCACTCTCCAAATTTGTAATGTCACTCCTAAAAAGGGAGTGCGGTTATCAATTTGAAAAATTCATATAGGGATCTTCCATATAGAGATTTGGGGAGTGACATTATAAATTTGGGGAGTGGCATTATCGATGCCCAAAATTAAAGTTAGTCTTTTTTCGTGCTCCATGTGCAAAAACATCATTTACTATAGTTTTTGTTGTATTATTTTATTTTTTGTGAAGCCGATGACTATTAATATTGTAATACATCTTTTTAGTTTTTTAGTATATATTTCGCCATTGCTAGGGTAAAATTTTGATTCCGTCCCTGCTCAGAAGGTTTAGAATCTGAAATCTGAAGAGGGAACAATACGCATCTTCTTCTCTTAGAAAGAAGCAAGAAAGTTTCATTCGCCTTAAAACTATTTGTGTAAAGAAAAATTAGATTTTGAATTGAAAGGCATCAAAAACTAAATTCATTTTTTCAAATGGAGATGAGAAAAATTGAAATTGGAGAGATTTTTTGGGTTAAAAATTACTACACTATAGGAGTATGTAAAGCTACATCGAGATCGATCTCGCATTCCGATTTACTCCATTTTAGACGTATTTATCATTTAGCATGTTACCCCTATTTGAGAGTTTTGTTTTTTTGCTGGTCAAGAGATAATTTAGAATGTAATTGTTTGAAGAAAACTTAAAAATTAGATTGACCTATAATTAAGTAAAAATTTTAGACATTGGTTGATTGTAATTCAAATTTGTGGAAATTTTCGACCACGTGATCCTGTAGTCACCACTGCGCGTGAGGTCCACTTTTGGATCCTACACAAATAATCTGAACCGTTCATTTATTTTAAAATAATTTTTCAAGTAGCCCTACAAAATATCAACTCAATTGAAGTAAAAAAATAACTCAATTGAATATGTGTAAGTACGTGGTTGATCCAATTTCTATGTTTTGATTTAGAATTTAAGATCCTAAACTCTGAATAAAAAGTTGAAAGATTGGATAAACCATTTATACATATTTAATTGAGCTGTTTTTTTTTTTTTTGTTTTTTTTTTTGCACAAGGATACTCGAAAATTATGTTAAAGTTAATGAACAATTTATATTATCCGTGAGGGACCCAACCGTCGGTACCCCACTGGGACTTTACAAGTAGGTACCAGTAGTGCAGCTCATTCCAAAATGCTACAGACACACATAAATGTGCACAGATCTGGACACAAATCTATCCATAACTTATTTGATATGTGTGAGCTCCACGTCTGTTGTATAGGACCCATGCATTTGGACAAAATATTTGTTCAAACTTCCGCATTTTTATTTGTCCGCCCATAGCATCACTCATCATATATATAAGATAATGATTTCTGAGATTCCCTATATTTTTTTTTTCGGTCAAACGGAAATTCAGAGACTCCCTATATCATGAACTAATGCATCTTGGGGCCGGGAGTCGAGCACGGGCGAGAATGAAAGCAAGTGTTTGTAACTATTTCTCAAATCAATCATTCCACAACTACACTCATTTACACAATCAAGTACACACATACAAGTGTGTGGGTTAGCTCCACGCATCCATACTGGATGTGTATAGTGTGTGTCGATCGAGCCCACATCCTTATGAATGTGGGTGTGTAAATGAGTATAGAGCTATCCTTTAGAGAACTCGGCTCCAGCCCATTTTTCATTTATCCAGTTTCCTCACGTTTTGACCATTATTCTAAGGGTGTACATGGTCCGGATTGGTCTGAACCTAACCAGAACCAAACCATAAAAATCGGTTCGATTTTGGTTCGGTTCCGGTTCTATCCAATTAGCATCAAAACCTATCACCGGTGCGTCAGAAAGAGAGACGTGAGATTGAAATTATAAAGACTAATCTGTTAAATAAAGTTGCAAAGAATTGAAAAAATAGGAAGATCTATTAGAATAGAAAAGGAAGGAAGAAAATAAAAACTTTCCTTACAAATGAGATTTCATCTATAAATAAAGTAAGTTTAGTAAGAAAGAGATTAACCTACCAAATTACACACATATATTTATTTTTATATAATTATATTTTAGTTCTAAACGGTCCGGTCCGGTTCGGTTCTAACCACGGTTCTTTAATTGAGAACCAGTAACCGAACCAAAATTAACAGTTCTTATTTTTTTGGAACCATAACCTAACTGCAGAGCAACAGAACCGGACCAAATATGACGGTTCGGTCCGGATCGAACCGATTTTACGGTTCGAGAGGTTTTCTTGAACACCCCTACATTATTCAAGTTTATCCGAAACTTACGACAATGATTAGTACTTTTATTTCGTTAAAATAATCACACACAAATTAAAGACGCGCGTTATCTAAAAATCTTCATTTGCTGATCTACTAATTCAACTCGTTTACACGAATATTAAATAAATTAAATGTCAGATCAATAATCCTTTTGGGAAAGCGTTTACTGTTCTGGAAACAGAGTAAATAAAAATATCCAAAACTATACCAAAAATAGAATTATAGAGATATGATCGAGTTGTGTGCGTAGTCCTCCTTCCTTCTACGTCGGTACAAGAAAGGAAATGTGAGAGAAGAAGGTAGACTAGATAAGAGTATCAATTCTCAGGAAGTCTCTCTCTCAAGTCTACCCTAACAATATGAGAGATACATTGCTAACCGATGCGCACCATTTTGCACCTGATGCCATACTGGCCATCATTTTCATCAATGATTTGTCGAGGCCTTCAAAATTAGTTGAGGTTCGGGTAAATTAGTCCGGAAACAGAGTAATAGTAAAAAAAAAAATCCAAAACTAATACAAGATATAGAATTATAGAGATATATGATTGAGCTGAGGCTCCGTTCCAAAATATCTTCTTAAAAAATAAGTACTTATTTCATATTTTCAAACTCAAAAATAATATAAATGAAAAATAATTTTTTGATTTTTTTGCACCGTATTAAAGATCTCAAACAAGATCCATATTTCAAACAAGATCCATATTGCATATTTTTATATTTCAATAAACCTATCATTTTTAAACTTGAAATTACTTTCTTAAAAAATAAATACTTATTTCACGTTTCGAAATGGTCTGAGTCCCCTCCAAGATAGAGTATAATGTGAGATAGAGTATAATGTGAGAAGTGTTTTGGGGTCTTCTTCATTCATTATTTGGTAACGACGAAAGTAATTATGTTAGCTAGCTTAGGTGTACAGATCGGATCAGAATGGTTGACTCGTGACCCTTGACTCATCTTTCAAAGGTTCGAACAAACAAATTACTGTAAGAAGCAACTACGATGCCACATGGCTTTGTTTGAATGAAGCAAACCTCGTATATCAACAGGTGAGAAAGGGAAGCAAAAAAACACCCAAATACCTCTAGTCGACCAATTCGACCTTGCTCGGTCAGCCAGGGGGAGATCAGGAGTTTGAATCTCTCCATCTGCTTGCATGTGAGTGTTCTTTCCTAGGAGGGCCTTTGTTTTTCTTGTTGTGTCGAAAACGAAATTGAGAATATAACAAATCAACAAGCGATAAAACAAAACACAAGATTTACGTAAGTGGTTCCGCTCAAACACAAAGCAATAACGTATTTCACGAGGAGAAGAGCAAGAGGAGTCACTATAAACGGAGAGAGAAACAAAGAGCCGGCCATATCCGTAACTCTACTTGAGACACCCAACAGATATCTAGACACAAACCTAAGTGGAACCCAATAAGATAAACCAATTTTCCTAATATCTAAGCTCTTGAACAAAATACCATAACCCTAACAGCCCCCAAGACTCCTATTTATAAGAAAGTACAAAAAATTAGGTCAAAAACCACTTAAACGTGTGTAACCGCACACATAATTAACCAGCCTCTCTAGTCCGGACCAAACCAGACTAGCTTCAAACGACCAAAGCTGCAAGTTACCACACATCCAAAGAACTCACCACACCAGACCAGCACTGGACCAGAGTGGCTGAAAGTTGATTTTCCTTTTTTGCTACGCGCACTAAATTTTGCACTTTTCTTTGAACATCTTGAATTCAAGGCATATCTCTAATCTTTCTTTCTTTGTTTCTACTCTATAATGAGTTTATTTCTTGTATTGGTTGAGTTGTTGGAATTGATTGTCTCGT